>OY982979.1:7571970-8821970 GCA_963890685.1 Plagodis pulveraria | reverse complement strand
ACAATCAAACATTCACTACTACAGACCCACCAACTTATCTGTTCAGGTGGCAGAAAAAGAACTAACACTTTCCCTCAAATTGTGACAGTCTGTAGTTGATTTCCATGACCAGTAGCGCCCTCGAAAACTGCACAGTTAAGTTGGTGGTACTACAGTCTACTAGCTAGACGGCGTTAGTCAAGAATTGTACTGTTTTACCGATATTTAGCTGTTGGTTATGTCATTGATGAAACGTAATTTTTCAAACGCCAGTTATTATTCATTATTTTGAAGGTTTTACGTGACATAAAGTGTTAAGTGTTTGGTTTAGTATTTTTAAAAGTCTTTAATATAGAAATGTCAACGACCAAAAGGGCGACAAATAATTAGTCAAAATATTTTCATGTTGACAGGCAAAGATAAATGTAAATATTGTCCTAAAATTTAAAAAACCTGTAGTGATTCCATCAATTTAAAACAACACATGGAAAGGAAATACTCTGGTATCATATCATGTAGTATTGAAAATAATGAAGTAAGTACCTAGTAAGATTTTTATTAGAATACTTTAGTTTGGTGGTATTTTGATTGTAAATTCTAAAACTTTGATTTGGGTTGATGTTATAATAATATCTTATTTCTCGTTTCTCTAATACTTGTTGTATATATATATAATTAAAAAAACTGTGATTAATATAATATTTTGGCGTATATTTTGGAATTATTTGAAAAAATCGATTACATAACGAAATCGATTATTGTTTTAAAATAAAATTCGATACCTTGATTTTTCACGCTAAAAAAACTATCGATTAATTAATAATCGATTTTTTAAGTAGAATGTCACATCCCTAAATACTACCAGGTCCAGAATTGACAGACAGAACAGAATAGTGAATACTATTCACGAAGAATGTCAACTGAAAAAAAAGCGCGGGAAACTTTCTTTTGAACGGTTGTGTTTATTCTTTTGAAAATTTCAATTTTATTATTTTATGGTTTTGGTGATCAGTTAAGTAGTAGTTTGTAGTTAGTTAAGTTACTTATTGTACAGATTTTGTATATTTGTGTATATAATGTTCTGGTAAGTCTTTTATAACTTATTTTCGTCGACGATGAATGATCCCCCAGACCCTGGGGGAACAATTCCCTCCGTTGGATGTAACGTAACCATTGCATCTGAATCTGGTATGGAGACGGATGGATCGCATAGTGCACGAGCCATTGCGTAGTCGCCTACATAAAGTTTGCAAGCATTGTAACAAACGCAGGAGAAAACATAATTCTGAATTGAAATCTACCGATTGTCATTGCGCTGAAAATGAGACTCTTATGGAGAAATTAAATTCGGAACCAATTGTACCCGCTGATACCAACCCTCCACGTCCGACCCCGGTTGCTAGAACTTTATATGAACCTTCTGATAGTGCCCCTTATGTTGAACACATCCAAAAGGAACAATCTGCCCCCAATGATGGAACAGTACTCCACCCCATAGCTTTTGGTAAATTTTTGAAGCAATATAATATTCAAAACATTATGAACGGGACTTTAAAACGTATTGGACGGAATAGAATCACCATCTCATTTTCACACCATTTAAATGCAAACTCATTCCTTACACACAATAGCCTTTCTTCACACAACCTAAAAGCCTTCATACCATCATTTACTGTAACTCGCATGGGTTTAGTTCGCGGAGTGCCTAGTGAGTGGACCCCTGAAGAAGTAATTGAAAACATTAACAAGATTTTAAAAGCTCGACGACTTAACTATAAAGTTACAATCAATGGTGAGACAACATGGAAACCATCTCAAACAATGGTTCTTACTTTTGATGGTCAGATTTTACCCAAGCGTATTTTTATGTGATACAATGCACTACAAGTAGAATTGTACACCTACCCCACAATTCAGTGTTACCTATGCTGCCGCTTCGGTCATACCAAGGGTACGTACCATTTGAGTGAGATTCGCTAATAACGCTAAAAACGATCACACTCCCAAAAAGTTTTCCACATGGGTCTTGGCGTTATTTTCGCCTTAAACGCTACATCTAATGTCAAAAGTGACAGAAGTGGCAAATTTTAGTGGCATTCTTAGCGTTCTTATAAAAAAATGGAACGGGGATGACAGTTACAAACGATCACGTGATCACAACCACAGACGCAGAATGTGATCAAAATTATCGAAATTTACGTTCTTAGCGACTACTGGAACATACCCCAAGAGTCAGTGCAGGTCCAAACCCCGTTGCTTCAAATGCGGCCAAGATCATCCTGGGAGTACTTGCAATACTGAAGAAGATAATGCAACATGCTGTTTATGTGAAGGCTCACATTTCGCAAATAGTAAATCGTGTCCAGAATTTGTCCGTCAGAAACAGATTAAGTTATCAATGGCTGAAAGTTGTTTATCCTATTTTGAGGCTTGTAAACTATATCCTCCTATTTCAAAATCTTTTGCAGATATTACTACTAAGCAACAACCACAAAAGTACTCTATCCCTATCAGTTCACAACCCACTAATAATACTAGCACCTCACAATCATACAAAAAAACTGTCTTTAAGAAACCCACACTAAATTTTCCTAAATTTTCTAAGGGTTTATGACCAACATGCTCATAATGAGCTAACCAAAGAGTATGATGCACCAACACCCTCTAATGGGTGTGCACTGAAAAATAATATTTCTTCTAGTGCAACTTGCCCCATTAATTGCAGCTATTACAAATTTATCGGTCCAATATGGATCAAGTCCAGGTAGTTCAGTGGAACTGCCGCAGCATAAACAGTAACAAAAACGATCTTATATATCTTATAAATAAATTTAAACCAAATGTCTTCGTCCTCTCTGAGACATGGTTAAAACCCAGTTTTATATTTAAAATTGGGGGATACTCATGTCTCAGAGAGGACAGACAAGATGGGTGTGGCGGTGTAGCCATACTTATTAAACATTCTCTTTCATAAACACAAATTTGTCTTCCCCAACATAGTAATGAGTATTCTGTTGTCGCCGCCTTAGTCAATGGTACCTGTTATGTTTCTGTTTATATTCCTGAGCCTTCTACTGCTATATTTGATGAACTTAACTCAATGTTGCATTCACTTCCCAGGCCCTATATAATTTTAGGGGATTTTAATTCCCAACACCAATCTTGGGGTAGTTCCATATCCAGTAGCCATGGTAAATATTTGTTAGAAATAATTGACATAGGTACATAACCTATGTTTATTAAACACTGGTTCCCCAACTCGTCGCACTAGCCCTCATGAAAATATTAGTGCTGTAGATTTATCTATATGCACTCCTAATTTAGCCTCTCAGTTAACCTGGTATACACTCCCATCCACATATGGTAGTGACCACTTTCCTATCATTATCTCTTCCATAGAAAAATCTTTAAATCCGATTCTGATTCGGCAACCTCGCCTTAAATATAGAATCCAGGAAAATGATTGGGATAAATTCAAATCTTGTGTGGAATGTTACTTTAAAGATCTTCCGGAAATGTCTGCAGGTAACAGTGATATATGTTCTGAAGCACTTGCAAAAGCTATTTTGTCAGCTGCGGACCAAGTTTTCCCCCGTAAAAATTCTGCTACCAATTTGATACCCTCACCTCCCTGGTGGGACAATGAATGTACAATAGAAGTTCAAAAACGTAAACAGGCAGAAATAAATTATAATAACTATATGAGCCAAGAAAACTTTTTTGTCCTTAATAAAATCATTTCAGATACTAAAATTTTTTTAAGAGAAAAAAGTTTTCGGCATTTAAAAGATTTTGTCATTCAATTTCGCCTAGGTCACCTTTGATTCAATCAGATATTTCTTCCCCCTTTTCATTGACGGAGATTAAAGGAGTGTTTTCTAAGCTTCGTGACTCTGCGCCTGGTGAAGACGGTATTCCATATTCATTTTTGTGTAATTTAAGTGACAACACTCTTTTATATTACCTTAATTTGATATCCCACCACCTTTGAGAAAAAAACTTTGCAATCAGACCTTCAAAACACGTTTAAAGCTAAATCTACTACTTCGCCAAAAACATAACTTCGAAGCAAACTTTAAAATCCTAGGAACACAATATAAAAAAAATAAACAAGAAACCAAGTCATTGTAGGTTTGCCATAACTAATTCATAAACACAAACACACTCACGCACGCACCCTCTCTCTCTCTCTCTCTCTCTCACTCACACACACACCCTTACACACAAACACACGCACACACCTCAGTTGTTTCAAAAATAAATCATAAATGCACTTATTTGTAATGTAGGTATAAATTGGGCGGCTGTTTTGTTTGTCCAATAAAATATATATAAAGAAGGTAATTAAAGTAATTTTGTGTGTCACCTGTATTCTTCTATTACTATAGTATCTCGGCCAAGACCTTAGCCCGAGCTCAGGGGTACACTGAAAAACAGCGTTTTGATCACATCATAGTGTGAACATAACACATGCTGAGTATATCCCTATTGCCCTAGGATTTAATTATTAAATTATTATTAGTAAGTTAATTATTAGTTCATAATATTTAAGTAAATGAAGATTGTAAAAAAGTTTTTTATTTTAGCGGCAATAAATGATCTTTTTTTTTTTTTTTTTATTTTATTTAATATGATCAATGGCATAATCATGTCTGGTAACGTTCCCCAATCTTGGAAGTCTCAAATAGTTATACCAATATTAAAGCCAAATAAACCACCAACATCTGTAACAGCATATCGTCCTATTGCACTTTCTTCAGTCATTGCCAAAATCGCGGAACATCTTGTGAAAAATCGTCTTGATTGGTATATAGAAAGTCGTGGTTTGCTTGCAGACTCCCAGTATGGTTTCCGTAGAGGTAGAAGTACTTTGGACAGTTTGAGCATTTTTGTAACGGATATTCGACTGGCTTTTACAAATAATGAATCCATTGTTGCACTGTTCTTAGATATTAATTCCGCATATGACAGTGTACTTTTGCCAATACTTAAAGAAAAACTGCAACTGTTACATGTTCCTCCTATTATTTGTTACTTTATACATGCTTTACGGTAGATCTGTGAAATTGGATAATTCAAATGAAATTAGATTTTTATGGAAAGGCTTACCACAAGGTTCAGTTCTTAGTCCGATGCTTTATAACATTTACACTTATGACCTTGAATTGACAATTAAAAGCCCAGTTAAAATTCTTCAATATGCAGATGATCTCCTTATCTATTGTTCAGATCGCAATATAAATAATTCTAGTTCCAATGTGTCATCAGCTTTAAACAATCTAAACACTTGGATGAAGAATAATGGTCTAGAACTTTCCGTTTCTAAAAGTAATGTGGTAGTTTTTACTAGGCAACGCACCGCTCCACCTGTTAATATTATATGTAATGGACAACCAATTCCAGTTCAAAATCAAGTTAAGTTTTTAGGTTTGGTTTTAGATTCTAAACTTACATTTCTTCCACATTGTGATTATGTCGCAACAAAATGTGAACGCCTTCTTAACATTTTAAGATGTCTCTCGGGTGTTTGGTGGGGAGCACATCCCTCTTCTTCGAGAATTGTCTACATTGCTCTAATAAGTGTCATTGATTATGGCTCATTTTTGTTAGAACCATGTAACATTGCTGGAATAAGGAAGTTAGATGCTATTCAATCCAAAGCTTTGAGAATCATCACTGGAGCAATGAAGTCTAGTCCAATAAATGCACTCCAAGTGGAATGCCTTGATCCTCCATTTTATTTACGGCGCCAGTATCTATCCGATAAATTTCTTTTCCGTTCACTTAGATTCTCTAGACATCCTATATTTTTCAAGTTACAACAATTATCTCAACATATCACATCACATTCCAGTTATTGGTCACAAAACTACACCCTGTCTTATTAATAGCAGGCATAAATTCATGGACTTAAAAGCGCCTACTCACAGCATTGACAAACTTCCCATTTATAATGTTAGGTATGAATGTCTATCACAGGATCCTGTAATTATCTACAACATCGGTATTGATAAAGATGATCCCAATGCTAATATTCACTTCAATTCAATAGTTCAAGAAAGATGGAATGGATGGCACCACCTTTATAGTGATGAATCCAAATCCAAACACACATCTGCTGATTGTGTTGGTGTGGGAGTTTATCACCCGCAGTATAATATTGTGCAAAAAATTAAATTCCCCCATGAAACATCTGCTTTCACTGGCGAATGTTTTGGAGTTCTAAAAGCTTTGGAATATATTCTACTTATGAAACTATTTAAAACTGAAATATTCTCAGACTCCCTAAGTGCTCTTCAAGCTTTAGCTAAGTTTCCATTTAAACCTCAATCACATATTCCTATAATAATTGAAGCCAGATCAAAATTATATCAATGTACTCTCTTAGGTTATTCAGTTTTGTTTACTTGGATCCCCAAGTCATTGCGGCATTAGAGGTAATGAAAATGCTGATCGCATAGCAAATGAAGCTGTTACATCTGGATTCCATTTGTAAACTATTCCCATGATTTAACATCTTTACCAAAAGTTTTTCTCAAGGAATCCTGGAACAGAAATTGGGCCAGCAGTGCTCAATGTAAGGGAAAGCACTATTTTCAAATACAACCAAATATAATGAATAAACCATGGTTCAACTGTTTGAAGTTACGCAAGAAAGTGACGTCAATAATAATAAGAATGCGGCTGGGCCATGTTTGCAGTCCAGCTCATCTTGCAAAGCTTCATATTGTTGATTCTCCTACCTGTGCATGCGGGGAGGATGTGGGAGATTTAAATCACATTATGCTCTCTTGTCCCCAACATGACTAAACTGCAATGCTTGAGGCTTTGGCTGTTCTTAAAATTCCGTTTCCAACCAGTATTGTTTGTATTCTTCAATGTTCTGACCCAGATGTATATAAGGCAATTTCTGAATATATCATTACTAATAATATTAAACTGTAAATATACATTGTATATATATACATTGTATATATATATATATATATATATATATATATATATGTATCACTTATCTTTGTATGTATTATGACTAAAATGAATATATTAGTAGGTAGTTTTATCTTATGATAGGTACATATAAAGGTAGTTATTCCTTTCTCTATCCTCCTCTTCTATTCCCTTTCCATGTTATACTTTCCTGATCCGATTACCTGTTCCAAATTTCCCGTGATCCGTCTTTTTTCCTCACATTTATAGATTTCATAAGGTTTCCCCGTTTTTATATCCCATCGAGCCATGCTCGAAGTTACACCTCAACAAAAACCATAGTCGTCTCTAAGAAACACTAACGAGGATTTAAAACATGACACTGGCAATATCCCGAAATAGGGAGCAAATGAAAAAAAAAAAAAGAATGTCAACTGCATATTAAAAAAAAAAACTAGCGCCATCTCTGTATTGCCCTTTGAACTAATTTAGAGCAGGTTCTTTTTTTATCTCCCTCTGTCGGGATATGGATCATGCACAAGACGTCCGTTGTGCATGTCATAATAATAAATAAATTTGTTTATTTCAGACATCTGAGATCCATATTAATAAACTATCTTATCCTAATAAATAACATATATTATTTTATAATACATAAATTAAGTACACAGTTTTTTTTTTGATTCAGGCAAATTAACCACCAGTAAATCATGTACCTGAGAGGCATCCCGTGCACACGATGACCAGGTGGGAGATGACCTTCTATATCTGTCATAATTCGCATGAAATGCCTCAGTACAGGTGCATGCCGATCCTCTGCCACAGTTTTCAGAATGCTGTTGTCAATTCCCCCTATCCTCCTTAACAGTGACGTGAGCTTTTTTCTCATGACTGCATGAAAACCGTCAGTTCGATTCAGCGGGAACATTCCGGAGGCACTGCAATACTGAGGGACTCCCAACATCTTTCTGAAAATGTTTTTATATTGTAACCGCAGAGTATATAAAGATTTTTCATGCACTCATGGAATCTGAGAAAATTACGCTATTCGAGAATTTCATAATGAGGATGTATTTAAGAGATTCCATAACATTCTGCGGTGAAAATTAATGTCTGAGGAGGGAATTTTATCTTTTCTACAATGTTAAACGGTCGATGAAATAGGCCTACACCAACACAGTCACCATTTGAGTGTTTTGAGGCATCGCAATAAATTTGATTCAAATCTGGCCATATTTTTTTTTATAGCTGGTAGGCTTGCCTTTGACCACTATCTCACCTGATGGTAAGTGATGATGTGGTCGAAGGTGTTGTTTAGGCTAGCCTAGAATTACTGGCTCTCAAGGACAGCTGCCGGAACATAACGTTAGGTGCTTGGCGAGAGATTTTCTACTTGAGGGTGTTAGCTAGCCAGGCAGACATTCGCAAAATGTCCTACCACCATGATGTAACGACTGCCATCGTAAGATAACAACCGATACCGACGGCTTAATGTGCCCTCCGAAGCAGGTGCACGCTCAGTAGTAATGTCACTAGCGCTCACCCATCCAACTCTTGAGTAACTGGTTTCAAATATGGGGATTTCATGGATGAGTTAAAGCTTCGATCTTACTGATTTTATTTAAACTATTTATCAAACACGGCAGGCGTTTAAGTATATAGATGTATTAACCATTTCCGAAAGGTTTTTAAGTTTTGAAAACAGTGGGTGTTTGGCGAGCTGTGTAATGCGAAAGAAAAATGCATGTTGGGTATGGACAATTTTATTGACAGAGCGAGAACTTAGTTCGAGCGAAGTGTCTCTGCTTCAACTTAGACAAAAATGCTTTCGTATGTCCGGTTGTTCTCCTCTACAGGTCGCATTTCTCAACCGATTATCACGAAATTTTGTGAACAGGTTTGATAAGTCCATATTTTTTTTTGTCGATTCAGTTTTTGCAAATTTTTCAAAATGAAGGAGTTATACATTATAAGGTATTGAAAGTATGGACGCATGCGCTTAATGAAATGGCATTGTTCTGATACGCACGTCAGTTTCTACAAAATCACAAATATACGATAGGAAAAATTTATAGCAGGTGTTATTGCAAACCTAACAATATTAAAAAAGATATGCTCTCTCTCTCTCTCTCGTATAATCAATTATTTATTTTCCATGTTTTTGTAGCCAGTATATTAATTCGAGATGAATACATTACCAAGTATATAGAATTATTGTATATATACTACTTACCTACCTATTTCCGATACAACTAGTCTTCGCTGGGGTCCGCGAGTCATTGATTTTGTTGGACATAGGTCCAAGAAAATCATTTATTAATTACATTACATACCTAGATTTTTGGATTTCTTGACCCATTCCCCCATTAGCATGCGCAGTGAACCTACGTGAGGTCTACAGCTCGGAGAACCACTAGTTTAACATATCAATAACAGGGGCAGCGTTGTTCGTTTTGATAATATTTGACTGTGACCAAATATTTATCAAAGTAATAATAATATTAGTAAGCGAATGTTCTTCATTATCGGAGGAATTAGATTTTAACGCATATCCGTTACACGGAGATGGCCTATCATATTCTTTTATTAGAGCTTGATGTGCTGCATGAGCCTTTAGCTGATATGGTGAACGAGGTTTTAGGGTCACAGTTTTTCTATAAGACTTAGTTGATGAGAGTGGAGGAGGCATTGCATTTTTATTGGGAGTGGGAGGAGCTGTTGATGTTATGTCTGCATATGATCTGGATACAGGTTGGTGGAGCTTGGAAGCTTCAGAATAGGATACGCAACTTTCGACCATGTATTGTTTAATACGTTTTTGTCTTTCGTGTTCAGGGCAACATTTGTTTGTGGCATAATGTGATCCAGAGCAAAGACAGCAAGAACTATTATGCTCCTCAATATTACAGCGATCAGATGTGTGGGCTTGACCACACTTATAACATCGTGGTTTGGACCTACATTGGACTTTTGTGTGACCAAAGCGGCAACAGCTGTAACATTGTATTGTCGGGTATAAAACATAAAGCTCTACAGGTAGTGCATTAAAGCAAACAAAAATTCTTTTGGCTTGTACATCAAAAGTTATCACTGCAGTCTGAGAAGGTTTCCATTGTGATTTCCCATCTATGATAGTTTTGTAGTTTAAACGCCTGACTTTTAATATCTCTCCACATCCAATAGGAACATTGATGTTATCTGTTACTTCTTCGGGAGACCAATCAGCTGGCACACAAACACATGTGCTGAAACACATACGCAGCAGAATCATCGCAACATGGGCAGAGAGATTTTTAAGGCGTTCCTGTGCAAAGAGGAGAAGCTGCTCGCGGGATGATATAGCTTCTGGAACCCCCTCAAGAAAAATGGGCGAACCCAGAAGGTTAAAAGTGGTTTGTAAAAGTAGCCTTAGGCCAGGTAGAAGGGAACTAAAATTTGGAAAATGTGTAAGAGCTTCAGTGTTGCAAGGATAAAACTCGCAATTGGAGGTATTTACCTCCAGGTATCCAGTAGATCCTGCTCAACAACTTCTGGTCTTCCGCCAATGGTGCCATCATCAAGGTACCACAAGTTTAGATGTGATTTGAGCTCCGAAATAATTCTGTGGATGGCTAAGCTGCAGATTAACGGGCCCAGAGGGTCTCCCTGCTGAGCTCCTACTCGTGACAGAATGAGATTATTTTTGTTATAGAGATTTGAAGGGGATTCATAAACTTGATAAAGGTAAGGATTAAGAGCTGGAATTTTATCTTTAACTTCAGTGAGCGAAACGTCTCTCTGCAACGAATTGAAAACGTTGCATATGTCTAGTTTTAACACTACACAGTTTGAATTGACAAGATCCGACACAAATGCACGCGTTGCATGCTAAACGTATACCAAAACCAAGCTGATGCAGTTGCAGGTATTCGCACATAGCTTTCCTCACAGCACGAGACGCCACTTTGGCAAACAATCTCCGAAACACACTGCCGACTGCAATAGGTCTCACCCCTCCATCCTTTTTTGTTAATGCACATAAAGAGGCACCATAGGGCACACTTCTCGATGGAGTTGGCCACTGAGTAAAAAGTTCGTCAGCCGGGTCAGACTCTCTACCAAACGCTGACCATTATCCCCTGCTGAGGTTATACCTCAGTCTCAGACTACCAAAGTCAGCTCGTTAAGGTGGCCTGGGCGAATTCCGTCTAAACCCGCTGCTGAACCGCTATAAAAGTGCTGAGCGCCAATGCTACCTAATCCTTCGTACCTGAGACAGCAGCATGTGATGCATCTGGCGCTGATGGGAAGTCGAGTGACGTGATGGGGAGCAGTGTTTGATTTGTAGGACTGCCAACGGTGGTCGCTAGCCAGGCGGGCATTCGTAAAAGGCCCTTCCACCATGCGGTGAAGCTCAAGCCCGCGGCGGAATTCGAACCATGTACCTGCTGCACGGCAGTTCATAGACAATGCCACTGAGCCATCACTGCTTCAAAAAGTCACGTCTCGCGGATGCATCATTTTCGAAGCGCTCGTAGCGAAGTTTACTTAGCTGTTCTCAACCGATCAGCAAAGTTAAGCAACGTCGCCCGCAGTCATGAGTTGGATGGGTGACCCCTAGTGACATTTCTGCTGAGCGTTTCCGTGCTTCGGAGGGCACGTTAAGCCGTCGGTCCCGGTTGTCGTCTTAGGATGGCAGTCGTTATATGGGGCTTGTTCTGTCAGAATAACATAAAAAAAGTATTCGAATCCCAACATGAGTGTTTTTGCAGGTTTAATTTATAATATTTGACTAAATTAATATTTTTAAAAAGGTAGAATTACTTGTTTTCTAGTAATTCCTGTTCAAAAGCTACTTAGATAAGTTTTTCTATTGGTGATTATTATTGCTTTACCTTGCCAAATAACGATAGAAAAGACTTTAAAGCTAAAGGGAAAATAACTGTCAACGTACTTAGTAATTAAACAACTTTAAACGGTTTAAATCGCGTATTTTTATCATTATTTTTGTCCCGACGACGTTTCAAACACTTTGCAGTGATCGTGGTCACGGGGTGACTGAAACCCCGGGCTGGGTTGAAACAAAATTCGTAGTAGTCGGGACAAAAATTATGATAAATATACGCGATTTAAACCGTTTAAAGTTGTTTAATTACTATGTGTAATAATCGCGAAAACCTATGTCAACGTACTGTACAGACTCCTAAACAAAGGCATATTTTTACAGTAGTTACAGACCTTTTTAAAATTACATTTCGTTTTGTTATGCTTCAATAAGTTTTATGGTGATAAAACAAATCAAATGTTGGATTAAATTTCGACACTTTTAAGTCGGCAACGAAAATGTTGCAAGCATGTGTGGCAATATTAGTTTTGTTAAATGTTTCAACATTCGTTCTAGCTACATATGAACTAGATGTAAACAGTCTAAATGGTAAGTTTTTAACTTAATATGTCCTAGTTGCGACATGTCGTTTATTTGTGCGACCATAGTCCAGTGGCGGTGAGTATCTGTCGTCTCTTCCATGATTCTGCCACGGACATCATCGTGGTAGGACATTTCGGTATTCACGCTTGGTTTTTTTTATCGTACGTATGCCTATATTAACAAAATACTACGAACTATATACACAAAAGGTAAGGTGGGCGGCAGCACCTTTTGAGGAACTGATATCTTAAACTGCGATCCAGTCAGCAGTAGACAATCCGGCCGATACATTACATATACAACAGAACAGCTACTACAATAAAAGCATTTAGATCCCTATAAGTCATTGCAGACTCATAGGCAGTCCAAAAGCCCACTCACTACCAGTTGGATCGCTTGGTTAGCTTGGCTACTTCACGCTGGCACCTAGTTACCACCGTCAAGTAGAAAATCGGTCGCTCAGCCTGCTAACATATTTGATTTCATCATCCCTATATTTTTTTATAGCTGGTAGTCTAGCCTTTGCCTTAACTAGAAATAGTATTATTATATGTTCTATGCTAGAAGTGAGATTGTATTCAAAGGTTACCTATCAATAACTATAAAACTCGTCAACTCCTTACACTAAGGGCCTGTTTCAGAATGTTCGAGTAAGTTCCGGTTATACTACCCAGAACATATTTAATAAATAAAACACTATCTTTGCGTTTCACAGTCATCGATTTAGCCTGTCCATCATCGGTTAGAGCTTGAAACGCGCTGCATGTTAACTGTCATCTTTATCATTCAGTTTTTTTATGTTCTGGGTAGTATAACCGGAACTTACTCGAACATTATGGAACAGGCCCTTAATGAGTTTACCACCCAGACCCACTGGTCTGGGTGGTAAACTCACCGCCTAGGTCGTAGGAATCAACGTGAGGATTGCGTCTTGCTGTGTACCAATGTATTGTTCATTAGTTTGACGTAAAATAAAAATTCTAATTCTGTTTTCGGTCAGACTTGTCGCCAAGTCAAAAATGTGTCCCGTTTTCGTTGCGAATACAAAATTAGTCAGTAATTAGAAAAAAACACACGTAAAAGGCGGTATTCAAACCTGAGTTCCGAGTTTTAATGTGGAAACTCATGCCTATGGAAGGAAATTCGATATTTAAGGAGTTTTAGCTGTATTCTTAAATCTCGAGCGGTATTCGAACCTGGCTCAGGTTTGAATACCGCTGTATGATCGTGGTTCATGGAATTCGCTGATTAAAAATAATACTACTCGTGTTATTTATTATACAATCGAATACTAGTGCACATTATTACATAAATTACCCCTGAAACAAAACAATATAGTAAATTATGATACAAGTGAGCTAAGTTGCTCATTATACACGAGGCTGTGTGTTGCAGTCCGGGCCGTAGGCGAGGGCGTAAATCAGCCGAGTGTATAATGAGCAAGTTGCTCACGAGTTTCATACGCACTTTTTCAAAACCCTTGCAAGGAAAAAAAATATATTGCACAAACAAGTGTACCTATTGAAAATAGCGCGCAATTTTTTTTTGCCCCGCGGCAAATGTATATTGTTTGATTAGTGATTACATGTAAACCTCTTTGATGTTACAAATCTGTATTACCCGATTAAATTGAAAATGCTCTGTTTACTCGCATACAATTTGCAGTTAGGTACTAACTTAACTTTGTAGGGATAATTCTATTACGCACTAGTGTATAATATTATTGTGCACGAGGGTGTTATAGTTCGGTTTATGACCCTAAGAAGGATATAATAAAGCTCACTTTACGAGCAAGAGTGTTGAAAACGTTAATATTATTATAAATTACGTAGTACCTACCCGTAACAAATATTAAACCAAAATATATTTGCATAAAATCATCTCATATTACTTTATGTATATGTTACCGGTAATCTGTATAATCCGGTATTCTATACAATACCTAGGTAAAGTATAGAATACCTTAAACGTGTAGGTAATGTATGAAATGTCAAGTAGAAAATCTGTCGCCAAGCACTTAACGGTTTGTTCCGGCAGCAGTCCTTGAGAGCCAGTGAATTACAGGCAAAATGAGGCTGAACAAGTATGTCTCAAGGTGATGGGCGCAGTGGAGAACGTCACTTGTGATGAAATGCATCTGTTATAGGCAGAGGATACCGCTTACCATCTGGTGGGTCTCGTGCTTGTTCCGTCACAACAACAACAAAAAAAATATATATATACTTTGCCCAGGTATTCTATACATTATTGAATATGCAGTTCCCTTATTTATATAGCGTGTCGTTAGAAAATGTCCATTAATGTATATAGGTTATGAGAGGAAACTCAGTGGTAGCCAAAAGAAATACTTTTATTTATAAGGAAAGGTCAATACAAGTAGACAAAGATCGCCATCTTATAGTCCGGCCGCCGAGAGAATGCGTTTGACAGTTCGTGTTCGTATTGTAGTTGTGGCTTTTAAATGGAGTAAAATATAAAATATACCCTATTTTCAGATACTTAAATGTTTGACTAATACAATATTATGCAGTCAGACTATTATGTTACTTTGAACTGGGGAAAAAATATTCACAAAACGAACTGTCAAACGCATTCTCTCAGCGGCCGGACTATAGTTTTGTACACTTCACTATGTCTAAGCAACTTAGCACACTAGCGCCACCGTCAAGTGTGGTTACATATGGTACTTATTTTCCTCAACAATGTCATTGCGTTTGTTACAGCAATAACATCGAAGATTTTAGTTCGATGGCGGAACGCCACCGTACCCTTCTTCGTGGAGCCACTGCACTTCGGTAAGTATATATTGCGTATACTCACCTTTGTTCGCTTTCAAAACCTGCTAGAAGTCCAAATACCTTGAAAAAATTCGAAAATGACTGTTAAAGTTAATGTCAAAATCATTTATTCAATTTAGGCGTCTACGACGCTCTTATGAAGGTAGGTAGATAGTATAAAGGAATATTTAATTACATCTACATTGTACTGCCACGTTCAGCAAAAAAAAAATTTATAGAGCCACTACGAGAAGAACGGGCAAGAAACTCGGGGCCATTCCTTTAAACGTCTTTTAACAATTACATACTTACTATATAATAAAGTTATTACAATATTTGTTTAAATTATGTAGGTGACAGGCGATAGCTTGGCAGAGGCGGAATTATCCAGGCATTTTTGTCGTTTAAGTAATCTCAAACTATGTAGTATGTTTTTCACGTGTAACTTGAGTTTCCCTTCTGTGAGCGTTGTAATATGTTTGGGAACTTTATTATAAAACAAGAATAAGAATAATTTTATTTGCTCAAAACACGAGTATACATACATAATATGACTAACACATGTGCATGTTAAAAACAGGTAGAAAGAGAAAGATTAGTGTGCTTTGATCGTGTTTTGCCCTAAGACGTGCAAATTTGTGGAGTTATGGCATGCGAATATAATCAAACATTAAGTAGTATATCAGAATAGTAGTCAATAGATTCATGAATGTAAATAAAATAAAAACCGTACCAATTACCTAAGACGGACCTTTTATTTGTCTTTTCTAATCTAAAACCTGGCACCGCTATTTTATCTTTATTCCTATAGTGTTGTAATCGTGATTATCACTGTTTTTTCCCCCCCAATTTTTTACGAACATAGATAATATTTTCAAATATATAGACTTGGTAAAGTTAAAATATCAATTTCTTAAAAAAAACCCTCGGAGATTCCCTAGGATCAATTTTATATATGGCTCGATTTGCACGCTTTTGTGGGATAAAGATTGTCTCTATCTCAGCAGCAGCTCCCCACAGCAATACGCCATACGACATAATACTGTCGAAGTACGCGAAATAAACTAGTTGAGCAGTAGCTACGTCTGTTTACTGTCTTATCTTACGAACTGCATATGCAGCAGAACTAAGTCTTCCGGATAGATCGTGTATATGTGGATCCCACTGTAAAGTTGAATCCATTTTGATTCCCAGGTAGACTGTCGCATTGTCAGTATGTTGAAGTCCACAGACAATGATGCTGTTTTTTTTCAGATCACGAACAAACCATTGACATCCTGTCGGCTCTCTCGATGTTCGCTTTCAAGACCTGCTTAAAGTTCAAGCCGGTGATGGCCCGTCCGACGAACGATGAAGAAGTACTGGTGTTCATAAACCCGGATGGCATAAGGAGGTGCAATCTAGAGACGAAGGGACATTCAGTGTTTACGCCGCATGTAGGTTTTATATAAAGTTTCTTGACTATGTCCATATACTAAGTGAAGCAGGGCGGCCGGTCGGGCAGCCCTGGCTCACTCCGCACTTTAGGCATATAGAACACATCAGCGTCATAGTAGAAGGAGTGGGGAAGTAAGCTATCTTCATACAAACGCACCGCGCACGGCTTGTTTGTGTGCGCCATAGTATCTATGCGTCCCGCACGCACACTCTAACACAATCTCGACCCGTTGCTGAGTGCGCCAGCCGGGGCTAATACCGAACAAGGTTCGCGAGTCACGGCTTTTTGGCACCGCTAAATAAGTGACAAATGTTTGATAATCGCATGAGAACTTATTGGTGAGTGTTCGGCTATCTAATTAATTCATAGATTCCAGAGTTGTCTTTGTTCAGATTACCTACTGAACAGGAAAGGTAAGCAAGTCACTTATTCTAGCATACCTATGATTTTTACTTGGTGATGCATACTTATTTTTATGTTGTATTAGGTATGCCCCGCAACGCACTTCATTTTTTTCATCGTGAAAGGTGTTATCATCGTTTAGGTATAAAACCGACCTCACTAACCCTGAACCCAGACAACACAAGTAAAAAATACCACTTCCCGACCCTTGCCTATTTCTAGGTACTGAATTAAAATTTAGCATATATGAGTACATACATTATAAAAAAGTAACAACCCTGAGACAGGCAAGTATGGTAGGTAATTATATCGCGAATTGGGTCGGAGATGGCCTACTTCCCACTCTTTCTACTATGTCAGCGTATCCTATCCTTCCGGATCATTGTACGGTGCGTGCCGCGTCAGAAGAGAACAGAGCTATGCGTGGCTATGCAGTAGAAAGAGAGGTGCCTTGCAGGTAATAATTATTTGGTACTCCGTGATTTGCGATCTGAAGTGCACTTTATTACTTCGTAGCTAAAGTCGCTTATTGGATTGGCTTTGTGGAGTGATCCTTCTGGTCCTTTTTATTCTGTGGATACATGTGTTTTGACCAATAATAGACACAATCTAAGCTAAAAATTATGAAAAGTCGTTGCTATCTTTTGGATTTCGTGGCCAATGTCAGTAACGCGTAGTTAATCGTACGAAAGTAACTATTATCTAATATGTGGTATAGCGCACAGATTTATTAAGCAAAAGTTTTGCTTAATAAATCTGTGCGCTTTTTTTGCTGCAAAACATACCTACTTAGTTTTTATTTAACAGGAAGTTTAATTTTCAATTTGTTGACGTAGGCAGCGATGCTCAAGCAGTTCACAGACGGCAGCTATAATATATATTATAGCATAACTGTCGGTATGAAGAAACGAAAATGTAAAGCTATATATTATAGCTGCCGTGTGTTGTCACTTGTCAATACCTATGGAAAATGTGTTGAGATGCATTAAAATATATCGAGCTATAATATATAGCTTTATATTATAGCTGTCGTCTGTGAAGCGCTTTAGATGCTAAGGATTCATGCTGTGATGTTAGTACTTATGTCGCGTTCATTATTCAAAATTTCGATTGAGCGGTTGCTACCGCCTCTCTTTTCGTGTCGTGTCGAAAAATGTTTTAACGCATTATATTCCTGTATTATCTCGTATTTTTCTACGTAAAGTGCAAGCTGTAGTGACTAGAAGGGGTTTAAAACCAAGGATCCAGGCAGCAGGTAAATCCAAAGTATCTTGGTAATTCAGATCTGCTGTAGAGTCCCAAGAGCAGTGCGCCTGTCTGGCTATTCACCACAGCACACACCCGGTTAGTCTCTTCTGCTTATACTTGTCGATTACATTAATTTAAATGAAATTATATCGTGTCAAATTTATCATAGGAATCGTGTGAAATTTATGAAAATTTATTGATACAGTCCACTGAATATCGTACACCTAATAATGCAGTGCCCTTGACTACTAAACAAAGTACTATTCCCACACTACTGCTTTGACTGACACTGTGGTAGTTACCACAGTGAACGGGTCTGTACATTATGACAAGTCTTCCGCTAGTTATATACATTGACAAACCTTATTAAGAATACTGTTGCAAATATTTAACTCTTATTGGTTATCGAATGCACAAGTACCTACGCGGTAATTATTATACAATAGTATATTTTGATACAAGTGAGCTAAGTGCTAAGGCGAGGGCGTAAATCAGGCTAGTGTATAATGAGCAAGTTGCTCACGAGTTTCATATGCACTTTTTCAACACCGTTGCGAGGGGAAAAAAATTATATTGCACAAATGCGATACAAACAACATAGGTACGAAAATTATGGAAAATAGCGCACAACTTTTTTTTTGCGCGCGGCAAATGTATAATGTTTGATTACATATAAACATCTTTGATGTTACAAATCTGTATTACCCGGTTAAATTGAAAATGCTCTGTTTACTCGCATATAATTTGCAGTTAGGTACTAACTTAACTTTGTAGTGATAATTCTATTACGCACTAGTGTATAATATTCTTATGCACGAGGGTGTTATAGTTCGGTTTATGGCCCTAAGAACGATATGCAAGGGTGTTGAAAACATATTTTAAATGTCATATCTATTCCAGTACATGACGCTGGGCTATGAATGCCTGAAGCCTCCGCATATAGACATGATGATCATGAGAGCTCTGGGATTCCCGTTCGAACACAACCGCATCACCAGGGACATGTACATCGAAGTGCTGCAAGAGAATATAGAGCCCGGTGAGTTTCAACTTACACTTTGACAGCTGTCGTGCCTGACAACAAGTTTTAATTGTTACTATGACAGGTGTTATATATGAGACTAGCGGCCCGCTCCGGCTTCGCACGGGTATAAAATATATAGCCTTTGTCATTCACTGAAAAAATGATTAAAATCGATCAAGTAGTTTTGATTTATTCATTACTGCCCGTGGCCCGCACGCGTTAAATTTAGAGTAAAACAATTCTTCTTTCCCTAAACCATGAAGATTTCCTGCTATCTTTGGAATATCTAAATTCATACACTACATTTTTACTTATTTACTTTTACATTTTTACACGCTCCCGCCGCCCGGGCCGGCCGGAACCGCCGCAAACGCTACGTCCCGCAATTTTTAAATCTGTAATATCTTCGAAAATATTCATTTAAATCATATGCTGTAGAGGGCCATACAGATTTATATTAAATTAACAATGAACTTAAAGTATTTAGTTAGATAAGGATTAATGCTATATTGGTTAAAATCGCTTCGAAAATTAGCCATTATTTGTCGTAAAAAGTAAATGACGAAAAAAAATTATTGTGGGATATCCATAAGAGATAGACATATACCATTGCGGAGTTTTCTGTAGACCTTTTCAATGTGTACAATACTTAGTAAATTATTTTCAATGCAAGCGGAAAAAAAATAATTATTTACGACATCACATTAGAAACCTCAAAAATAACAGTATTTCTCCACTGTTTAATGGATGTGTTAAACCTTTCTGTTCAATCACTCTATCTAATAAAAAAAACTGCATCAAAATCCGTTGCGTAGTATAAAAGATATAAGCATACATAGGGATATAGGGACAGAGAAAGCTACTTTTTTTTTTTTAATGTCATTGTGATGGAACAAGCGCGAGGCCCACCTGATGTTAAGCGGTATCCTCTGCCTATAACAGATGCATTTCATCAAGTGACGAACTGCACTGTGCCCATCACCTTGAGACATACCTGTTAAGTCTCATTTTGCCTGTTATTTCACTGGCTCTCAAGGACTGCTGCCGGAACACACCGTTAGGTGCTTGGCGACAGATTTTCTACTTGAGGGTGGTCGCTAGCCAGGCGGGCATTCGCAAAATGCCCTTCCACCATGCGGTGAAGCTCAAGCTTTGGGCGGGATTCGAACCATGGACCTGCTGCGCGGCAGTCCATTGCCAATGCCACTGAGCCATCACTGCTTCAAAACTTTGTTTTATATTATGTAGTGATGATGTAGAGATGAAGTGATAGTGAAGTCGGAGTGCTACAAGAGAATATAGAGCCCGGTGAGTTTTGACTAACACTTTGGCAGCTATATCATACCTGACAACACGTTTTAATTGACTGATGACATCTGTTATTATATGAGACGGATTTCAACATATTTTGATTACATGACGATTTGTACTTTAGTGATTATGCATTCGGCATTCATCATACATCACAGTAATAGGTATTACGAATAAATATGTAAAGATATGTAAGTCAAGCTCAAAAACAGCAGAAGCAGAGATATATAATGCTTAGCGCAGTGTCCGCCGCGGTCATGACTTGGATGGGTGACCGCTAGAGAGATTACTACTGAGCGCGCACAGTTAAGCCATCGGCCCTGGTGGTTGTGTGTGATCGTTACAGTGTGGTAGGGCATCTTGCGAATGTCCTGCTGGCTAGCGTGCTGTCTCAAGTATAAGTCTGCCCTCAAGTATAAAATCTGTCGGCAAGCACCTAATGGTGTGTTCCGGCAGCGGTCCTTGATCTAATATTTCTAGGTTAGCCTGAACAACATCTTCGACCACATCATCACTTACTGATATGGTGAGATAGAGGTCAATTCTAAACCATATATAAAAATATATATATCACAGCTGAAAAACTGCATTATTGAACGGAGTTTACAGAATATATTGATTAAATAGAGGATGAGATAGACTAACGTACGTAATGGTCTAAAGTTGATAACTTTGACGCTCCCCCCCTCCCCCTTTTTTTACACGACTGCGCAAAAAGGGAGAGTTATGTTTTCAGGGTTAATGTAGTATGTATGTTTGTGAGTTTCTTTATTCCACCATAACTTCTAAGCGACAACCGATTTTAATATATAATATTTCGTTAGATTTGTCTTGATAGCGCAGGTAAAAAAAGGAAAAAACTATAGAAGAAACTATAGAATAGAAGGTCTCTAAGAAACGATTCCATAAATATATAGTTTTCATTTCAATGGAACCATAAAACGCTTAACGAAAATAAATAATTTTGCAGTTGGTTTTTTAATTTCTATCAATTTATACTTGTTTAATATGTTCTTGTACCTATTATCCTTTATGCAGTTAGAGAAGATAGTACTATAACGACCCCATTTGACTAGGGTACGGGTAGGAATGTGATTATTAGAGAGTGTAGTTTATGCATACCTCAAGTAATATTGCATCTAATAAAAATGACGAAATAACATGCATGCAAGTACCTATTTACAATTATAACCGCACGCAACAAACAATCTATAAATTATTTGAGATAACGACGCAAAATACTGATAAATTCAACAAACGATTACAACACGAAGATAATTTAAATTGTTATTTTTACCTCACTCCCTTTATCAGGCAGTGATGTCTTTAGCCTCGATGTAAAGCGTTGTGTCTGAAACAAGAGAAAATATAACCAAGAAATTGTATCAGTTGAAATAATAATGGAGTCCAACATTCTAGAGTTTAAACTATATGAAAATATCTTCATTGAAACCAATCTCCAATCGAACGACTACGATGCAGTTATTCTGATTTTATACCCTGAAGACCTTAACGTGCCTCTCCCGAAGCACATCAGCAGCTTCATTGATAAGATATCCAAGCTAGACAAGCATATACACAAAGTTGCGACAGTGTGGAACTGCGACTATGTATCTGGAGGTAGGATCATCCTGTCACCGACTGGCAAAATCACTCCCTACCACGATGCCAGAGTGTTGAAAGAAGCAGCGTATAAAGGCATGGTCAGAGCCTTGGATTCTGGTGCCAAGAAACCTCTTTTAGTCGTCCAGAATGTGCTTCAATTCCCTGATGGACAACTAGTTAACATCCTGGGTGCGTTCGAAGCTTTGTACGTGCCTCTGCAACACAGAGAACGGGATTATCCAAGAAATTTCCTCCGTATCGGTCTACATGCAGAAGAAAAGAGGACTGAAGACTTTGAAAAAGTTGTCAGGAACGCTATCGCGTTGGAAAGATCTAGAGTGTTTACCAGAGACATCGGTGGAGGTGATCCAGAAAGAATGGCTCCTGGGAATATTGTGGATTATGTCAAGGAGTCTTTCAATGGAGACAGTAACATAACATTAAAAGTTATTTCTGAAGAAGAAGCTATTGCTAAGGACTATCCTCTTCTGGCAGCTGTGGCTAGAGCTTCAACTCATGTTGACCGTCACAAGCCTAGAGTCGTCGAAATAGAGTACAAACCTTCAGACTTGGCGAGAGTTACAGAAACACTTCTCCTGGTCGGCAAAGGAGTGACATACGACACAGGTGGCGCTGATATCAAGATTTCCGGCAAAATGGCTGGCATGTCTAGAGACAAATGTGGTGCTGCAGCCGTAGCTGGTTTCCTCAAAGCTTGCTCTATCCTCAAACCTCCTCATTTGAAGGTAATTGGAGTGCTCTGCCTTTGCCGAAATTCAGTAGGCTCCAATTCTTACGTAGCAGACGAGCTTTTGATCTCTAAAAGTGGAAAAACTGTGAGGGTTACAAACACAGACGCTGAAGGAAGACTTGCTATGGCCGATGCCTTGTTTAAGGCTTCAGAAATAGCTCTCAAAGAGCTTAATCCCCATATTTATACTCTTGCTACTTTGACCGGGCACGCACGAGCCTGCTATGGAAACTACTCCGCCGCTATGGATAACTACTGCGCTAGAGCCACCAATCATTCAAGCCGTCTGCAGTTCAGCGCCTCCCGAATGTCCGAGGGCATTGAGGTGTCCGTGGTGAGGCCTGAGGACCTGGCTGTCAATAATGGAAAAGCGAAGGGAGATGACTTGGTCCAGTATGATACTGACGCGAAAGTGCGTAACCACCAGCTTGCTGCAGGGTTCCTTATTAAAGTTGGAGGGTTGGAAGACAAGAGTGTGAAGTATACTCACCTGGATATAGCTGGGGCTGCTGGTATACCACCAGCTGAGCCCACAGCACAGCCGATTTTATCACTTTGTCATCTGCATAAAGTTTTGTTGTGATATTTTAAAATGTTAAGATGCAGTAAAACATAATGATATGTAAGTCGTAAAGAAAATTGTAAATAAGATCAATTAAACTGCAATTTATAATATATATAAAATAAATCATGTCAATAAAACATAGGTATTGTTATAAATTATTTATATGAACTTTATATACATATAAATGTGACTACAGTGTATATAAGGGTGTAAGGTGTCGGCAGGAATATTTTTTCTTAATTATGATATTAAAAACTGTAATTAAATTGACGATCAATAAAGTTTTTCACACCAAACTGTATGTATGTAATTATTTTTGTTTTTTTGACGGATTAAGCTCTTTGCCCACCTGATGTTAAGCGGTATCCTCTGCCTATAGCAGATGCATTTCATCACAAGTGATGACCTGCATTGCGTCCATTACCTTGAGACATACTTTTTAAGTCTTATTATGCCTGTAATTTTACTGACTCTTAAGTACTGCTGCCGGAACACACCGTTAGGTGCTTGGCGACAGATTTTCTACTTGAAGGTGGTCGCTAGCCATGCGGGCATTCGCAAAACGCCCTTCCACCATACGGTGAAGCTCAAGCCCGCGGCGGAATTCGAACCATGAACCTTTTACACAACAACATTTTATATGCTCTTACACTATAGTGATATAAATTGGTTTTATTGAAAAATAGGCCCTGATCAGGCTTGCCTGGCCCACTGTACTTTATGTACGTCGCTACAGGTACATCGGAGTACCCGTCCGGACGGGCTTATTGTACGGTGGGTCAGAAGAGAACAGAGCTATATACGTGCACATGCGATAGAAAGAGAGACGCCTTGTAGGTAATACAAATATTAGGTATATGAAGCACATGCGTAATATGAAGCGCTCGTAACGTAGTTTGTTTAGCCGTTCTTAACCGATCAGCTAAGTTAATCAACGTCCTCGTGGTCATGACTTGGACTTGACTTTAGTACTGAGCGCTTCCGTGCTTCGGAGGGCAAGCCGTCGGGCTCGGTTGTTGTTTATGGCAGTCGTTACAGCATGGACTTTTGCGAATACCACCCTCAAGTAGAAAATCTATCCCCAAACACCATGCGGTGAAGCTCGAGGCGGCGGCGGGGATCGAACCAAGGACCTGCTGCACGGCAGTCCATAGCTATTACCGCTTGGCCATCATTGCTTCGTTAATTCATTTCATAGTTTGAATTTAATCTCTTTCTCTTCATTTTCACAAAACGATTTTTCCAATGTCACAAATACCACAGATGGATTAAGATAGATTAGATAGTGATATAATCAAATACCTACTGTATAGATAAAGTGAATACTATATTAATCTCTTTTTAGGGTTCCGTTACCAAAAATGGAGCCCTATTATTGAGACTCCGATGTCTGTCTGTCCTTCCGTATGTCACGGGTCTATAAATCTGATAAGGCTAATAGAAGTGGTACATTGGCATTATCCTTAAGTACATAATAAATAATTATATATATACAATTAATTTGATGCACAGAGCATTGTTCTTTAGCAAGGAGAGATATCGTTATATCTTAATAAATTACTAATGTAAATAACATAGACTTATATACACTTGTAAGGATTGGGTGGATGATATGTATAGCAGTCGCCTATTAATTGGTGTCAATCCAACGTGTTGTCTCCAAAATTCAGTTCTTTCTGATTCAATGTAATGACTGTGCATGCTCTGTAATTTTTACATTTTTCAAGTAGAAAATCTGTCGCCAAGCACCTAACGGTGTGTTCCGGCAGCAGGCCTTTGAGAGCCTGCAAAATTACAGGCACAGGAGACTAAAAACTATACGACTCAGTGTGACGGGCACAGTGCAATTCGTCTGTTCTAGGCAGAGGTTAGTCCACTTAACATCAAGTGAGCCTCGGGCGTGTTCCGTCACAATAACATTAAAAAAATACTGTTTACTGTAATGAAAAGATGCAATGTAGGAATCTACTGTAATTAATTTAACAGGGAACATAATTAAATAGGTCAACACGTAAAGAGGAACGTAGCATAACGTTTTTACATTACATGCTGGTAGGAAGTCCTGGATTAATCATTACATATCCGACGTTTTAATCCATGATCGTTGAATCATTTATTAAAACAGTATTTTTATGGACCGTAAACATAAATCGTATTAGGGATGTAGATTTTCGTCCAAAAACATCGAATTTTGAATCGGTTCGACCTTGCCAACATCGATTAATCCATGCACAGCCATGCGCACCAAGAATGAGAACAATAGATTTTCATTCATAAACGAACGTTATTGTCCGGGCGGATGCCAAAGGGTTACCCGCTTAGAATCAGGTGGGCCTCATGTTTGGTCCGTCACAATACCATAAAACAAAAAAAGTAGTTAGTTAAGCGAGTAAAGTTAACTGTAAGTTCATGATGTACTCGTAGTTTTCAAGAATGGTGGGGCCCAACTACCACCTCTTGAAAACCATTATGGAAACCAAACATTATTATTTCATAACAAAATTAATATAGGAAAAATTATAGTCATGTGCGGGATTCGAACCCGCGCCATCCACCCTTAAAGCCGGGGCTCTGACCGCTAAGCTAACATGACATATGACTTATAATAACTCTAATTTGTCCTCTCGTTCGTAACAATCGTATAGGGAAAGCGTGAGTTCGAATCCCGCACATGACTAAACTTTAACTCCCGTAATTTTAAAATTTTGTTATATAGGTAATCAGTGGAGCATGCGTTCATTTCGAATCATTATTTCATGCCTACAATTTCAATACTGAGATCATTCAGTACCTACCATGAAGCAATAATGTTCCTCTCTTTCGCACAAATGCTTTCGCTCTAACGCTCTGACGTGGAAGTTTTAATGTGTGTATGTGTGTGTATGTTTACTTTAATGATAATTGGTGGTGCGAAATAAAATTGAAAATGCAAGATTAAAATATGACTAAATCAAGGGATGTTAGTTAGCCACAGAACGTAGATGTTTGGTAGGTAATAAAATCCGTTTGGAAATTTCTTAGCAAAGACGCATCTTAACGTTGAATTCGTTGATATACAACCTTGTCTTTGATAAATAAATGTCATAATAATAAATTGTATGCTATTGTAAGTACATTGTTTTTTGCAATAATATGCGTCGCAGTGCATTATAATTAAATGTTTAACTTGTAAATCAAAGTTGGAGACAGTTTGCGAAAGTGATAGCGATTAATTGCGTTGGAGAGATTTTTCGTTTTTTATAGTTTCTGGCTGTTTAAGCCACTGTTTTGATTTATCTTAGTGTAGTATTGTATATTTGTGATATAGGTAAGTTAAATTAATAATAGTTCATTGTGTATTTTTGTAATTTGAGGTTTTCATAACCTCTATTCATCCATCATGGATTTCGATCCGACGAATCCTCCTGATCCCCCAGATCCTGTAATGCATCCGACTGCTACTAAGCGACGTATTGAGACCGATGTGCAACCTCCAGCCAAGAAATCTATAATTTCGCCAGATCTAGCTTCCGCTTCCATTGAAACCGTGTATGTAGACCCTTCCATGGTTGTTGGAGGGTTATCATATTCTCTTTCAGACAAAGGCCCTTTTGTGGTCCATGTTTCTCGCACAGAATCCGACCTTTCTGCTGGGACTATGATAAGACCCATCAAATTTGGCCAGTTCCTTAAAACTCATATGATAAATAACATTTGTACTGATGGCATCAAGAGAGTAGGTAGAAATAAAATTTCTGTAGAATTTACAAGTGCATCCGATGCTAACAAATTTATTTCATCTCCTGTTTTGAGTGTGAGCAAGTATGTAGCTACAATTCCTACATTTAACATTACTCGGATGGGTCTTATACGTGGGGTCCCAACAGAAATATCGATGTCTGAGTTTGTGAGCTCATTGGAGCTCCCAAATGGGTGTGGTAAAGTTCTCAAAGCTCGTCGCTTTAGTAGGAAAAGTGTGGATGAAGGTGGTAAAGTTACCTGGATTCCAACTCAGACAGTTGTGGTTACTTTTTCTGGGCAAATGCTGCCTAATAGGGTATTTTTATTTTATACCTCATTACCTGTAGAGCTATATTTATTCCCCACAATACAATGCTTCACATGCTGTAGGTTCGGGCACACAAAAATGCAATGTAGGTCTAAACCTCGTTGTTTCCGTTGCACCAAGGAGCATGCTGGTGATAATTGCAATGTTTCTGAAAAGGATTCTACATGTCTTCATTGCTCAGGACGGCATTTTGCCACAAATAAGGTTTGTCCAGAACTTGAAAGGCAAAAATCAATAAAAAGTGTAATGGCTCGAAATAGTATTTCGTATGAAGACGCAGCATCACAATTTCCTAAGGTATCCCGCTTATATGCAGAAATCACACAAAGTAGCATTTCATCATCATCTTCTTCTTCCAATGTAACTTGTGTACCAGCAAGTTCCTCTGAAGCTATTAATAACAAAACATATAGCAAAACTGTTTCCCAGTCTCGTCCAAAGACTCCTTTTATAAAATCATTTGATCAAACTGCTCACCACAAAATTGTTGCAACTCCTACATCAATATTACCAAATGGTTGTGCCTTAAATAACAACCAAACATCAGAATCATCTCCTCAGCAGGAGAATATGATCGAAACATTGTTGTCTTTAGTAATTAATATTATAATGATGAGTCCCCAACCCTTACCGTCCAACGTTGCCCACAAACTTACACAATTAGTTTCCATGTCCGGTCAATATGGATCCCTTGATCATGTTACAATGGAACACTCAGAGCATGCGACGCAAGAAACATGAACTTATACACTTGATTGTAAAATATCACCCGTCAGTCATTGCCATCTCGGAGACATGGTTGGTTCCTGGGTCCCACTTTCGGGTTCCAGGATATTACTGTCTCCGGGATGACAGGGCTGACGGGTGTGCTGGTAGTGCCTTATTTATTAAGTCCAGTATTCCATTTTCCCAAATCTCCTTTCCCTCACATCAGCATGGTATCAACATTGTTGGTATCAGATCTTTGAATATATCATTTATTTCCATATATATCAATAAATCAGATTCTACTCTTATTCCAGATTTACTCTTTCTACTTTCTTCTGTTTCTTCCCCAATGATAGTTATGGGTGATTTTAATGGCCATCACACTATGTGGGGTTCTCACTACTCATCTGCCTATGCTCATTCTCTTGTTGATGTTTTTGATGAAGTAAATCTCTGTGTAATTAACAATGGTTCTCCTACTCGCAGAGTTTATCCATATCAAAATCCGAAAAGTGCAGTTGATTTAACTTTATGCTCACCCACCCTTTCCTCTCTCCTCACATGGGAAATCCTCCCTTCAACTTGTGGTAGTGACCACTTCCCTATCATCATTTCCATTCAAAATAGAGTCACACGATACTGTAATCCTAGTCCTTCCCTAAAATACAAACTTTCTGCAGCTGATTGGCTTTCATACTCATCAGCTCTTGACCTTAAATTAGAATCCTCATCTGTTTATCCATTAGATATTGACCCAGTAATTTCATATAACCTATTTATAGATATGATAATATCTTCAGCCTCTCTTCATATTCCTTTGAAGAAACCACCAAAAGATTTTGCAGTCTCCACCCCATGGTGGGATTCTGATTGTACTAAAGCTGTTTTAGGAAGAAAAGAAGCAGAACTAAATTATAACTCTTCTATGACTGAAGTAAACTTTTTAAAGTACCAGGCAGCAGCAGCTACATATAAAAAATTGGTTAGCAAAAGGAAAAAATGTGGCTGGGTATCTTATTGCGAAGGTTTATCCCCGAGAACTCCTTCCTCACTGGTATGGAAACAAATAAAACGTTTCCGAGGTTCCTTTAACACCCAAGTTGTTTCATCAAATGACCCTTTATCATGGCTAGAGGCCTTTTCAGATAAGTTGGCTCCTCCTTCAGTCCCTTCTGCTGATCTCATTCCTTTGGCCCCATCACCGCTTCCTTCTCATAATTGTTTTGATTGCCCATTTACCATCCAAGAATTATTCCTTGCACTAGACGGACTGACTGACTCAACTCCTGGTATTGATGGAATTCCCTATTCATTTATTACAAAGTCCTCAATAAAATGTAAGCAAACCTACTTAGATATTGTAAATTATTTTTTTGAGCATGGTATAGTACCCGATCAATGGAAAACACAAATAATTCTACCTCTCTTAAAACCTGGTAAAAATGCTTCAGATCCAGACAGTTACAGACCAATTGCTTTATCCTCAGTTTTGAGTAAGATAATGGAGCATATGATTAAGCATAGACTGGAATGGATTGTGGAAAATGGGCTTATTTTAGCAAAGACTCAATTTGGCTTTAGAAAGGGAGTAAGCACCATAGATAATTTAAGTCTGTTGACAACAGACATCAACATTGCATTTAAGGAAAAAAAATACCTCGTTGGAGTATTCCTGGACATAGCATCGGCTTATGATAATGTCCTTCTTCCAGTTCTCAGGAATAAACTTATTCGGATAGGTATACCAGTAAAACTTGTACGGTTCATATGCAATATGCTAATAGAACGCACTGTGATAGTAAAATACAATCAGCACTTTCTCCCTCCTAAATATATTTGGAGAGGCTTACCCCAGGGCTCAGTGTTGAGTCCTTTATTGTATAGCCTTTACACCTTTGACTTGGAACAATCTGTTCTCTCATTCTGTGATATACTTCAATATGCTGATGATCTGGCTCTATATCTTAAAGTTCAATCCATCGATCAAGCAACCAATAAACTAAATACAGCTTTATCATATCTTAACGATTGGCTTTTTGAACATGGTCTTGCCTTATCCGCTTCAAAAAGTTCAGTGGTTGTTTTTACCAAAAGAAGAGTTATCCCTCCAGTTGAGTTGTACATATGTAACGAAATCATTCCCCAGGTTAATAATACTACATTTTTAGGCATAAAACTTGATGTGAGAATGTCTGGCACCCCCCATTTTGAATACATTTCACAAAAAGCTGAAAAAAATGTTAATATTCTAAGGTCTCTTTCAGGGGTATGGTGGGGTTCTCATCCATACTCCCAAAAACTTTTATACAACGCCATAATTAGAAGCCATTTTGATTATGGCTCATTTCTCTTGAACACTTGTAACAAATCTAATCAAGCAAAAATTTTCAAGATTCAATCAAAATGCCTGCGTATTATCCTAGGAGCTATGAAATCTTCACCCATCAATGCTATGCAAGTAGAATGTGGCGAGCCACCCTTAAACATTCGTAGGCAATTTCTTTCAGATAGATTTATTTTCAAATTGATTCAACATTGCAATCACCCTCTCATTCCAAAATTAAAGTTTCTTCTTGACCTTTATGATTCTCTGAACATGGATAGTCTCCCATGCCTTGTCATTAGCTATATTAAATATACAAAACTACCAGATCCTCTTTGTCAGTTCCCCATAAATCCCCTTTTTGCAACTTCTTACGAGGTACTTATTTCTGAGCCTAACATTTTACTTCATTTTGGTATTGATAAGGACTGTCCTAAAGCCCGTGTCTTATTCAGTGAACGGATTAATACCCAATATAGAGGTTGGCATTATTTGTTCACAGATGCATCCAAACTATCATCTAATAGTGTGGTTGGTGCAGCAGTATGGTTTCCCTCTTCCAAAATTTCTTTAAGCTTCAAATGCCCTTCATACTCTTCCATATTTTCTGGTGAAGCCCTAGCTTTATTGGAAGCCGTCCTGTTTGTCAAATCACATAATTTAAATAATTCTATAATCTTCTCTGATTCCAAAAGTTGTCTTCAAAGTATATTGTCCAATCCATTTCGTTCAAAATCTCGTTTCTCATTGATTTTAAAAATTAGAGAGTCTCTTTTTGATTGTCATACCCTTGGCATCAACATTGTGCTTGCTTGGATTCCAGGTCATTCTGGAATTCCTGGGAATGAAACAGCTGATTCTTGCGCAAAAACTGCTTCACAAATAGGTTCCCTTGAGCACTTCAAAATATACACCCATGACTTGTGTCTTCTACCAAAATTGCAGCTATTTGAATCTTGGTCCAAATATTGGGAAAATTCCATTAAGTATAGAGGTAGACATTATGGAGATATCCAACCCACGATTCCTAAAACTCCTTGGTTCTTCAAATTTCGTAAGTCCAATAAAGTAACCACATCAACACTATGCCGTCTGCGACTGGGTCATGCCTGTACTCCAGTTCATTTAATGAAAATTAGGGTTAGGGACCACTCATTATGTGAGTGTGGTCTCGACGAAGGAAACATGGACCATATTTTCTTTGAATGTCCAAATCGTTGCTATTCACTATATGATATCCTCCCTCCTGAAGTCTCTCGTCCAACATCATTTAAATATCTTCTTTCTCTTATGTTTTCCCCATTAATCAACCATTTATTGTGTAAATTTGTAAATATAAACAAAATTAAATTGTAAATATTGTTTGTTACATATTGTATGTATATATATAGCTGTATGTACTGTAAAATTTATGCAGTTTAATGTTAGTAATAAGTATTTTAGAGATTATTTTAGTTATGTAGTTGTGTCATTTCTTTGTTTTAGATAAATCATCATGGTCTTCAAAAGTCTGGTCGTATCATCATTCTAAATACCGATCATATTCTAAATTAAAGTAATAACTCCACGTGACTTATGAAACTAGCATGAACGGACATTGGCAGAATTGTGGTAACATTAAACCGCAGAAGCCATTAACAAAGAAATAATAATAATAATAATCAAAGTTGAAGGGCGTTAAGAGAGAACGATGCGTGAGAATTAACAGGAAGAAAATTATTTTACATTGACATTTCGTACATCCCTAATTTCGCCGTGAAAACTGAGCCGATACAATTATTTATTGGTATTTAAATATTAAGAAAGAGTATATATATGCTCCTATCATTTATTAATTTCTTTTATTAATTAAAACATTTTTTTCTACCTAATAATGGCACGACTTCAACACTCACTAAACACACACACACAACACTTTTTGAAGCGCTCATAGCGAAGTTTACTTAGCTGTTCTCAACCGATCAGCAAAGTTAAGCAACGTCGCGCGCGGTCAGGAGTTGGATGGGTGACCGCTAGTGACATTACTATTGAGCGTTTCCGTGCTTCGGAGGGCACGTTAAGCCGTCGGTCCCGGTTTTTGTCTTAGTATGGCAGTCGTTATAGCATGGTGGTAGGGCATTTTGCGAATGCCCGCCTGGCTAGCTACCACCCTCAAGTAGAAAATCTGTCGCCAAGCACCTAACGGTGTGTTCCGGCAGCTGTCCTTGAGAGCCAGTACTTCTAGGTTAGCCTGAACAACATCTTCGACCACATCATCACTTACCATCAGGTGAGATAGTGGTCAAAGGCTAATATATCATGCATAAAAAAAAAAAAAAAAAACTGTGAAATAACTTGTTGAAATCGGTACCATGCGCACAAAATTGTGAATTGTAATAGGTACTTTTGAACTATCATGGTACCGACTTTAACAATTTATTTCACACTTTTGAGTGTTGAAGTCGGTTACATTTTTAGGTAAAAACATTTTTTCAGTCATTTTAGTGACCTTGCTTCTTACGAGATCGATTGTCATTCACTGTCAACGACTATATTACCAAGACAGAAAAATATATTTCAATTATTGGAGTGTAACTCAAAAACAGCTTGACCAATTTTGATGAAATTTAAATGGGACCACACGATAATCATCAGCTTTCAAATAAAAAAGGACAAAAAACAAAAAGAAAACAGACGAATTGAGAACATCTTCCTTTTTTGAAGTCGGTTAAAAAGGAGGTGTTTCACAATTAGTTTTTTTGTGTGTGTTGCCTCATTACTTTTGACAGGGTGTATCGATTTTGATGATTTTTGTATATTCGTAAGCTGGTGCTTGTCATGTGGTTCCATTTAAATTTGAGTGAGATATGACGATTGGTATTTGAATAATTCCTAATAATGCGTAGGTATTTAATTGGCTTCGACTATATTGATGGTGTTCTCACTTTCAAATGTCGATGTAAAATGAAGAAATAAAAACTATATACGATGGTTTGGTTTATTTACTTTTAAGTGCATTTTTATATTAGAATATTATTTGTTTCGTTTTATTGTGTTAAAGTTTTATTACATTCTTTTCAATTTTGTTTTAGGTTAGCCTTTGACCACTATCTCACCTAATGGTAAGTGATGATGTGTTCAACAATGTTGTTCAGGCTAACCTAGAAATACTGGCTCTCAAGGACAGCCGCTGGAACACACCGCTAGGTGTTTGGCGGCAGATTTTCTACTTAACTGGTAGCTAGCCAGGCGGGCATTGGCAAAATGCCCTAGCACTATGCTGCCATCCTAAGACAACAATCGGGAGCGACGGCTTAACGAGCCCTGCGAAGTCTGGAAGCGCTCAATGGTAATGTCGCGTCACTAATACTAATAGCGGTCACCCACCCAAATCATGACAGCGGCTTTGCTGATCGGCTAAGAACAGCTAAGCAAACTTCGCTACGAGCGCATCGAAATTATTTGAATTTTGTTTGAATAAAAATTTTTACCAAAAAAATAGAACCGACTTCAACACTCAAATGTGTGAAATAACTTGTTGAAGTCGGTACCATGACGGTTCAAAAGTACCTATCATCACAATATTGTGCGCATGGTACCGACTTCGACAAGTTATTTCACACATTTGAGTGTTGAAGTCGGTTCTATTTTTTTGGTAAAAATTTTTATTTCGCCCTTTTTAGTGACCCTTGCTACTTATGGGCTTATGTTTAACTTACCACCAGATATAGTAACATATAACAGAAACTCAAAAACGGCTTGTCCGATTTTGATGAAATTTAAATGGGACTACACGGCAAGCATCAGCTTTTAAATAAAAACAAGGTTATCAAAATCGGTTCACCCAGTCAAAAGTTCTAAGTTAACAAACATTGACTATAATATCAGGACAGGAAAACACTTTTTCAGTTTTTGGAGTGTAACTCAAAAACGGCTGAATCGATTTTGATGAAATTTAAATGGGACCACACGGCAAGCATCAGCTATCAAATAAAAAAAGAATTATTAAAATCCGTTCACCCAGTCAGAAGATATGAGGTAACAAACATAAAAAAAAAAAAAAAAAAAAAAAAAAAAAAAATACAGACGAATTGAGTACCTCCTCCTTTTTTGAAGTCGGTAGAAAATATATAGTCATGGCGATACGAACAGCTATGTTTTCATTAGCAATAAAATAATTTCTGAAAAAGGAAATACAAGGAGCGTGTCCACAACAGGAGAATACGATATGTCAATTTTGGTTTGTTTAGTGTTATTAATTTTTAAAACCGAGGTACTTTTAGACATTTTTCCTGGCGAAAGTGTGCTTTGTAATAAATATATCCTGTAACACGTATATATCTTGAAGTCTGCTATCCGAGTATCAATTTTTTTTTTGTGGTGTATCAAATTAATTTGTTCCAAACTTGGATAGGTTATTCTTTAAGTCCGTACGAATATAGTTCGAATCCCACCGCTAGCTTGAGCTTCACCGCATGGTGGAAGGGCATTTTGCGAATGCCCGCCTGGCTAGCGACCACCCTCAAGAAGAAAATCTGCCGCCAAGCACCTAACGGTGTGTTCCGGCAGCAGTCCTTGAGAGCCAGTGAAATTACAGGCACATGAGACTTAACAACTATGTCTCAAGGTGACGGGTGCAGTGCAATTCGTGACTTGTGACGAAATGCATCTGTTATAGGCAGAGGTTATTCCGCTTAACATCAGGTGGGCCTCTTAAGTTACTTAAGTGGTATCCTCTGCCTATAACAGATGCATTTCATCACAAGTGACGAACTGCACTGCGCCCATCACCTTGAGACATACTTGTTAAGTCTCATGTGCCTGTAATTTCACTGGCTCTCAAGGACTGCTGCCGGAACACACCGTTAGGTGCTTGGCGACAGATTTTCTACTTGAATTACTCACTTTTACTTCTAGGCGGGCATTCGTAAAATGCCCTTCCACCATGCGGTTCAAGCCCGCGGCGGGATTCGAACCATGGACCTGCTTCACAGCAGTCCATAGCCAATGCCACTGAGCCATCACTGCTTCATAGCTTGCTTAGTAATAGGGTCCCGTAACTCCGTAAGGAACTCTTACATTGGCAAGTTATTTACAGTAATGATTATCCCAAGGTGCTATCGAGTTCTTTACAAAGGAAGACACACTGCCGCTGGAACTGCGCTTCTTGCCCTACGACATCAACAGCGTCATGCACTTCGGGAATCGGGACTACAGCAAGAATGGACATAGAACCATTCTTTTCAAGGTACATAAAGTCTAAAATCAACTGACACATTATATTGAGAGGAGAAGAACGGGCAAGAAAGAATTGCGAAAATTATTTCTTGCCCGTTCTTCTCGCAGTGGCTTTATACACTTTTTTGCTAAATGTGGCAGTCTTACGTAGAATATTTCAATATTAAAATTTGTAATAGACTTTTATAATAGCGTTGTAGACGCCTAAATTTAATAAAAGCATTTTTCGCATGGTGGAAGGGCATCTTGCGAATGCCTGGCTAGCGACTACCCTCACATAGAAAATCTGCCAAGCACTTTACGGTGTGTTGCGGCAGCTGTCGTTGAGAGCCAGTAATTCTAGGTCAAGCCTGTTAACACCTTCGACCACATCATCACTTACCATCAGGTGAGATTGTGTTCAAAGGCTTACCGATCAGCAATAAATAAAAATAAAAAATTTTGGTTTTGACTAATGTTCCGTTTGCCTGTAACATCGCTTGCAACAGTGCCCTTCACGCGTAAACACAGTTGCACACTACTGCTCCGAAGCAGAATATCTGAAACTACGGTGATATCCACCAAGACAGACTGTTGCTGAAGAGTCCTATGGCCTGGTATCTTAAGGAAGAATCGATATGCATTGCTGGGTCAGGGCGTGTAGGGAAAATACTCCAGTCCTTTTAAAAAACGAGCGCAAAACGAAAATGTGGCTGGTTTGAAAATAATGTGATTCTAACCGACATCAAAAAGAGAAGAAGGTTCTCATATCGACTTTTTTTTTTTTTTTGTGTGTGTGTAATATATTAAACTTATTACAATTTTATGTCACTTACACCTTGTGTTTTCTAGACACCTTGGAAGATATTGTAATCGTTCTCTTTATAGGATGCAAATGCTCAGCAAAATCGCGTCGGCCTTTCGCAAACAGACCTTAAAAAGATAGAAATAGTTTACGGACCAGAATGCAGAGCCAGAGATCGACAAGAGAAGATAGATCTTTGTCAATCTTTCCCCGGAGTAGCCAGGAAAAAGAGGGAGGCAGAAGATAATGATTTTAATTTAGAACATTCGAAACCTTACGTCCAGAGACGAAAACGTGACGTAGAAACAGATTCTATAGTCACCAAAAGTTTACGTGTCAATCCTAATATAACACCACCACCAGCTAACACGACAACCGATGTCACAGTTTTATTGAAAGAATTAGGCGTAGACCAAGAAGTACAGGAAATTGTCGAACAGATATATAAAGTCTCGACTCTTGCACTTAAAAATGCAAGGGAGAAATACTGTCACAATAATGTCACTCCAGTTGCACCTAAGGAAGTTTTAAAAGCTACTAGAAAAGATTCTGATATATTAGGTATCATAGAAGTTGTAGCCGCATATGCTAATGACATGGTTGATGATGCTCTAAAAAATCTCACTAGATTCTGCGAAGAATCAGAATCTATGTCTGTATATCAGAGACAGAGACGATGTGATTGGAGTTCTGGTGATTCTAGATGTAGAGAGACCTATAGATCTACTAAGTCCGGTCCAGTGAAACACTCAACTCAGCATAGACCGATCTACCAACAGTCTACAAAACACTACGGCGAAGAAAGTAAACAGCGTCAATACGGAAGAGCTAGAAATGACTCAGAAGAGATGAAAGAAGCCACTGATAATAATAACACTCCAAGTGTAAGAAGAAAAAGAGAAGACACATCTGCAGCTACACCAGTAGCAGAAAAGGAAGAAACCAAAAAGGAAGAGGTAAGCGAAATAACTGAGTCTCCAGTGAAAGATGTTAAAGAAGAAAACAAACATCAGGAAGTATTAGTAGATAAAACCGGTGGCTCCAAAGAAAATCGAGACAAGAAAGAAGCAGCCACTGAAAAGAAAGAAAACTCTGGAGAAAAGACACCCGAGAAGAAAGAAGAAGTAAAAGGAGAAAACGTTGAAGGTATAGACGATAAGAAAGTCCTTAGATTGGGCACACATTTACCTGGCCTCGCTAGGAATCGGCCAACGGTCGAAGACGACTACCGAAGGTCTAAGAAAAGGCATAGGTAAGAAATATTTTGATTTGAAATAAAGTTGATCCCAGACGTTAACATTTTCTTTCATTTGTATCAAGTTCATACCTGACCTTAAAAATATTATTCTATATTACTGAATCTTTCAACTGTGTTAATTAATATTGATTTTCACTAAACAACATCTTTGGTAAATAAATAAAATTAGATGCAGTGCATATTTGGAATTAATATGATCCCTTGGGTAGGCTGTAGTTGTTGCAACACTCAAAAAATATGGAGAAGTGCGCCTTCGTGGCCGGAAAGGTCTGATCAAGCTATTACAAGAAAGACTGGCGCCAGGACAAAATTACTAAAAAAATATATTGTTCTTTAAATTAATCTGTATCCCTTTCAAACGAGTGATTCAAGTTGTGTAACTTGAAGTTATATCTAAAACGAATGCATACCCAAAATTTTTTTAACTGTGTCGTAGTTCCCAATATATTTCAAATATTTTGTCAACCCCATATAAATTATAACCTACCAGCTATCACTCATAATGGTCACGTTCACAAACCTGGCGATAAAGCTTTCTTGAAGTATTTGAATCAAGACTTATACTGTATGGACTTTCTATTTTGATCAAACAGCTATTAATTTTATTATGCATGGTTAATAGGAACTATAAGCGGAGTATGGTGTGGTACTCTCATAGCTTGCATATTGTGCAAATGTTTGCAAAGCCACAGCTAAGTTATTACGTCTGTACCCACCTATAAAGTATCATAGATATGAATTTGGAGCTGTTCATACGTTATAAGCCTAAACAACATTGAAATCTTTCAATAATTTCTGGCTGAGAACTTTTTTCCAGGTCAAAACGTACTGAAGTCAATCCTATCGACCAAGAATACGACTCAATGGACGCAGAAACAGAAAGACCTAAAAAGAAGCATAAGGGAAAATATAAAGCCGTGAAGAAGCACCGTGTAGAAGAGATAGCAGACGGAGTGGAGATACAGATACCTGAATTGCATTTAGAACAACTGTTCACGGAAATTCCAGAAGTTACAGATGTTACAGAAATAACAACAGAGCCAACCATTCATTTGAAACCTCCGAAGAAACGGGGTCATAAGCAGAGAAGTATTGTTAAACACAAAGAGGATGTGGCCATGGAGGATGACGTTGTAGAAAAGAGTTTAGAAAGTGCAATAAATGAGGAAGAAGAGGCGGTGCTTATTGAGCGGCCAAAAGCTAAAAAGAGATCGAAACATCGACAGAAAGAGAAAGAGCAAATTGTAGTGGCGCTAGACGAACCAGACCGAGAGAGAAGGTATTGAATATATGTGTTTTTAATAATTTGTTTATTATTTTTAAACTTTATATGTGTTTATGCATCGAGCATTTATCAAAGCTAAATTGTACTGTGCCCGTCACTCTGAGACGTATGGTTGTTAAGTCTCTTGTGCCTGTAATTTCACTGGCTCTCAAGGAATGCTGCCGGAATACACCATTAGGTGGCGACAGGTTTTTTAGTTGAGGGTGGTAGCTAACCAGGCGGGCAATCGCAAAATGCCCTTCCACCATGCGGTGAAGCTCAAGCCGGCGGCGGCGGGGATCGAGGCAGGGTACTGCGGCGCGGCAGTAGCTATTACCGCTCGGCCATCATTGCTTCAAAATGTACTAAATTTGATGATTTCTTTTAGATTCGAAAGCTGGTGCTTGTCCTGTGGTCCCATATAAATTTCAGTGAGATCTGGCGCACTTATATGTATTTAATTGGCTTGAACTACATTGATGATGTTGTCTTATGTTTTCGCGATTATTACACATAGTAATTAAACAACTTTAAACGGTTTCAATCGCTTAAAGTTGTTTAACTAAATTGATGATGTTCTAGTTTTCATTTGTCGATGGAAAATGAACATAAAGAACTATATACGATAGTTATGTTTATTTACTTTTTGGTTTATTTTTTGTTTTAGAATATTTACTGACAGGAGTCGGTTAGTTTTAGCAAAAAAAATATACTGCAGTGGTACCACAGGCACAGAAAATATAATCAAGCCACAGGCCTATGGACGTATACTGGACCCACCAGTAGGGCTTGCGGCCCGTGGTTGTATACTGGTGGAAACCAGGGGAAAATAGTGTTGTGACCACCGGCGTTTACAATTTTTCTGCTATTTTTGAGGCAGACGAGGTTAAAAGAAACACAAATAGTGTTCAAATGTTGGCAAAATACTCGTTGTTTTTCATAGATAAAGAAGCGTAAAGATATAACGGCCGTCTTGATGTTAAGTTGTGCGGCTTGTAACATATTTATTTGTTCGAATGTTCTTATGTATACATCGATTCTAAGCCTCCTGCTAAGCGTGGGGACTATGTCAAACCTCCTATGGCTGTTTTCAACGGGGGAAGATCAGGTTGCTACAGTATACCTACTTAGGTATCAACCATGTGACCAGCCGTTTTTAAAAAGCTTACTTTCATATTAAATAATTCGCTCACGCTTATTGCGTGGTTTTATTTCAAAAGCTCACTTTCATATGAGTTTATTTGAAATATTTTTCTCACGCTTATTGCGTAGTGTTGTTTCTAAAGCTCACTTTCTTATGAGTTTATTTTAAATAATTCGCTCACGCTCATTGCGTAGTTTTAAATAATTCGCTCACGCTTATTGCGTGGTTTTATTTCAAAAGCTCACTATCATATGAATTTATTTTAAATTATTCGCTCACAGTTATTGCGTAGTTTTGTCCGAAAACTCACTTTCATATGAGTTTATTTTAAATAATTCGCTCACGCTTATTGCGTGGTTTTATTTCAAAAGATCACTTTCATATGAATTTATTTTAAATAATTTGCTCACGCTTATTGGATAGTTTTGTTTCTAAAGCTCACTTTCATATTAGTTTATTTTGAATAATTCGCTCATGCTCATTGAGTAGTTTTGTTTCGAAAGCTCACTTTCATATGAGTTTATTTTTAATAATTCGCTCACAGTTATTGCGTAGTTTTTTCCGAAAGCTCACTTTTATATGAGTTTATTTTAAATAATTCGCTCACGCTTATTGCGTGGTTTTATTTCAAAAGATCACTTTCATATGAATTTATTTTAAATAATTTGCTCACGCTTATTGGATAGTTTTGTTTCTAAAGCTCACTTTCATATGAGTTTATTTTGAATAATTCGCACATGCTCATTGCGTAGTTTTGTTTCGAAAGCTCACTTTCATATGAGTTTATTTAAAATATTCGCCCAAACTTATTGCGTAGTTTTGTTTCGAAAGCTCACTTTCTTATAAGTCTATTTTAAATGATTCGCTCACGCTTTTTGCGTAGTTTTGTTTCTAAAACTCACTTTGATATGAGCTTAAATTTAAATAATTCGCTCACAGTTATTGCGTAGTTTTGTCCGAAAGCTCACTTTCATATAAATTTATTTTAAATATTTTGCTCACGCTCATTGCGTAGTTATGTTTCGAAAGCTCACTTTCATATGAGTTTATTTTAAATAATTTGCTCACGGTTATTGCGTAGTTTTGTCCGAAAGCTCACTTTCATATAAGTTTATCTAAAATAATTTGCTCACGCTCATTGCGTAGTTATATTTCGAAAGCTCACTTTCATATGAGTTTATTTTAAATAATTCGCTCACGGTTATTGCGAAGTTTTGTCCAAAAGCTCACTTTCATATGAGTTTATTTTAAATAATTCTCTCACGCTTACTGCGTAGTTTTGTTTCGAAAGCTCACTTTCATATGAGTTTATTTTGAATAATTTGCTCACGCTTATTGGATAGTTTTGTTTCTAAAGCTCACTTTCATATGAGTTTATTTTTAATAATTCGCTCACAGTTATTGCGTAGTTTTGTCCGAAAGCTCACTTTCATATGAGTTTATTTTAAATAATTCGCTCACGCTTATTGCGTGGTTTTATTTCAAAAGATCACTTTCATATGAATTTATTTTAAATAATTTGCTCACGCTTATTGGATAGTTTTGTTTCTAAAGCTCACTTTCATATTAGTTTATTTTCAATAATTCGCTCATGCTCATTGCGTAGTTTTGTTTCGAAAGCTCACTTTCATATGAGTTTATTTTAAATAATTCGCTCACGCTTATTGCGTGGTTTTATTTCAAAAGATCACTTTCATATGAATTTATTTTAAATAATTTGCTCACGCTTATTGGATAGTTTTGTTTCTAAAGCTCACTTTCATATTAGTTTATTTTCAATAATTCGCTCATGCTCATTGCGTAGTTTTGTTTCGAAAGCTCACTTTCATATGAGTTTATTTTTAATAATTCGCTCACAGTTATTGCGTAGTTTTTTCCGAAAGCTCACTTTCATATGAGTTTATTTTAAATAATTCGCTCACGCTTATTGCGTGGTTTTATTTCAAAAGATCACTTTAATATGAATTTTTTTTAAATAATTTGCTCACGCTTATTGGATAGTTTTGTTTCTAAAGCTCACTTTCATATGAGTTTATTTTGAATAATTCGCTCATGCTCATTGCGTAGTTTTGTTTCGAAAGCTCACTTTCATATGAGTTTATTTAAAATAATTCGCCCAAACTTATTGCGTAGTTTTGTTTCGAAAGCTCACTTTCTTATGAGTCTATTTTAAATGATTCGCTCACGCTTTTTGCGTAGTTTTGTTTCTAAAGCTCACTTTGATATGAGCTTAAATTTAAATAATTCGCTCACAGTTATTGCGTAGTTTTGTCCGAAAGCTCACTTTCATATAAATTTATTTTAAATATTTTGCTCACGCTCATTGCGTAGTTATGTTTCGAAAGCTCACTTTCATATGAGTTTATTTTAAATAATTCGCTCACGGTTATTGCGAAGTTTTGTCCAAAAGCTCACTTTCATATGAGTTTATTTTAAATAATTTGCTCACGCTCATTGCGTAGTTATGTTTCGAAAGCTCACTTTCATATGAGTTTTTTTTTAATAATTCGCTCAGGCGCATCCGAAGCGAGGTCTTTCTGTCCTACACCCTCAGCTTACCTTATTTCAGAGACCACTTCGCCCTAAGTCTCATGTGCCTGTAATTTTACCCTTTAAATCGGCACACAGTAATGCGAACATTACAGCTTGGCGGTTGAAATAGGCATGGAAGCAGTACTTCTCCGAACGAATTCGCACATAGTTCTACTGTTACTAAACCATTTCTATTCATTCAGAATCAAGCACAAACTTGGGAAAGAGAAGAAGAGAAAGGGGCCGTCTGCTTTACCGACAATCGTGACGTTGTCAAAGAAGAACGAAGAGTTTTATAGGGAACGCCGCTGGCCCCAGGGTCAGCTCAACTATATGATACAGGACAACAATAATTGTATGTATTTTTTATTGTATTTAGTTTCTTAATAGTTTTCGAGCTCTATCGCGTGCCTATTGAACATAACTTTTTAGGGTTCAATACCCAAAGGGTAAAAAGTGGACCCCATTGCTAGACTTCAACACTCAAATGTGTGAAATTACTTGTTGAAGCCATGATGGTTCAAAAGTACCTATAGTCGAAAATTAATCAGTCGGAGTAAACTGACAGATTGATATGTCACATTTCAAAATAAAGTTTCCAACTTCAAATCATAGTGATGTTTCTAGTTCAGTTTTTATGAGCGGAACCATGAGTGTGTTGGACATTTAATAAAATAATTGTTTGAACGTTGTAACTAATGTATCAAAAAGTTAAAACATTTAATTGTTTAACAAGTATAAATTCCATAAAAAAAATTGCAAAGTTTTTGTTTTTGTTAAATTGTGAAATATGTAAAATTATACAGCTCACTGAAGTGACGAAGAGAAAGAACTGAATCGTTTTACCACAGCACTATTTTTGTATCGTAAAAACGTAGCAACACTCGTAATGCCATTTTACTCCGGCTGATAAAAAATCCGACTATACGAGTATTATCATAATATTGTGCGCATGGTACCGACGTCGACAAGTTATTTCACACATTTGAGTGTTGAAGTCGGTTCGATTTATTGGTTAAGAAAACCACTTATTTTAATGACCCTTGCTACTTATGGGATCGATTGTCATTCACTGTCAATGTCTATATCATCAAGATAGGAAAATACTTTTCAGTTATTAGAGTGTAAGTCAAACACGGTTTGACCGATTTTGTTGAAATTTAAATGGAACTACACGACAATCATCAACTTTAATAAAAAAATAATCATTACAATCGGTTCACCGAATCAAAAGATCTAAGGTAACAAACATAAAAAAAAATACAGGTGAACTGAGTACATACACCTTTTTTCGAAATCGGCAAATAAAATTTGAGCACAAGGTTTCGGCTCGGTAGAGCACGTCCAGGTGGCTGAGTGGATTAGACAGCCGACGCGTCGTTATACTGCACATTAAACGTTCGGATGCTTTCCAATTTATAACGCGACCATAGTTCTGGACATACGCCTCCCTCCCGAGCAGGCTAAGCCTTATACCTACCTATAGCATAAATAAAAGTGAATTGACTTATTGGGGGATTGGTTGTAAGTTTTGCATGGTGGAATATCCCCCATTGCGATTGCCCGTCTGGCTAGCTACCACCCTCAAGTAGAAAATCAGCCAAGCACCTAAAGGTGTGTTCCGGCAGTTATCCTTCAGATCCAGTAGTTCTAGGTTAAGCCTGTAAACACCTTCGACCACATCATCACTTACCATCAGATGAGATTGTGGTCAAAGGCTAACCTATCAGCTATAAAAAAACGAATCGAAAATGGCCCCCGTAATCATTACTCCCATTTGCGCACTAGAGACAGCAGTAATGTGCTAGTGAGACATCCGTAGATTCTTTTCTTTTAGTGCGTTCGGATAGCCTATCGGTGCCAAAAATAACACTCACAAACGCTAAAAATGATCACACGGGCCGTTCGATTTGGGACTTCATGAGCAAAAATATCGTTTTCGCTCACCGTTCGGATAGCTTTGAAAACGCTACAAATGACAGAGAAAAGCGATATTTTTGACCCATGTCTTACCGTGGGATCGTTTTTTGACAACTGCTGGTTTAACAGTTGTATTTGGCGCGATTGAAGAGTTTCACAAGTTTTTATATAGGTAACTAGCAGAAGCCATTAACAAAGAAATAATAATAATAGAGGTACCTACTTTTTTTGTTAATTTTAGAGATTGATTCCATGTTTCGTACTGTGCAAAATTGTTAAAATATTGTCGGTTGTCAAAGTATGTTTTAAGCTGTTCGGAAGCATGTAATTGCTGGGAAAAAATAGCAAAAGCTTCTATCCAAACGCTAATACACAAATGCCACTTTTGAAACTGCTACAAACGCAATCGAGCCAACACGAACGCACCTTTTGTTAAACCAGATCCAGGTAGGTACATAATATTATTTTTTTGTATTAAAGCATTTTTTTTTTCTCAGTTGACCTATCTGTGATACGGAACAGCCTTGCAGAAGTCAATGCAATTTTGAAGAGGAAGACTTGCGTGAAAATGGTTGAAGTATTGCCCGGACAAGAGAATAAGTTCGATGATTACATCGTGATCGACAACAGTCCTGATTACGTCACTGGCAGGGTGGGGGGGAGGCAGGTGAGAACCTGATTACGTCACTTAGAGGGTGGGGGGGGGAAGCAGGTAAGACCCTGATTACGTCACTGGGTGAATAGCAGAGAAGCAGCCAATGGAGAGTTGTTAACATAATGTCGAAGCTATTTTTTTCAACACCCTTGCTCGTAAAGTGCGCTTTATTATATCGTTCTTAGGGCCATAAACCGAACTATAACATCCTCGTGCACAATAATATTATACACTAGTGCGTAATAGAATTATCCCTACAAAGTTAAGTTAGTACCTAACTGCAAATTATATGCGAGTAAACAGAGCATTTTCAATATAACCGGGTAATACAGATTTGTAACATCAAAGAGGTTTATATGTTATCAACCATTATACATATGCCGCGCTGAAAATAAAACTTGCGCGCTATTTTCCATAATTTTCGTATGTTGTTTGTATCGCATTTGTGCAATATATATTTTTTTCCTCGCAAGGGTGTTGAAAAAGTGCGTATGAAACTCGTGAGCAACTTACCTCACTTGTATCATAATCTACTATTACACAATTCCTTTGAAAACATTCCAATCAGAGTTCAAAATGTCAAAATGAAGTTTAGTTCCAATAGTATTTTAGTTAACAATAAAGCAGCAGGCAAATAGCTCTAGTGACGTCATTGGATTAGCAGTGTGGAAGAGAAAACACTCTAGTTACGTCTGGTTGGATGGGAGAGAAACAGGAAAGAGTCCTGATTACGTCACTGGCTAGGTGGGGGGAAGCGAGGTAAGAACCTTGTTTACATTATTGGCATGGCAGTGTAGGATACAAATAATAATAACACTGACGAACTACTAAAGTCACTGGCGCATGGCAGTATTAGCACAGGATAAAAAGGACCAGAAAGATCACTTCGCGAATTACTCCGACATTAGTATTACATACAAAATAAAAGAAAACAAAATAGCGATTTTAGACGCTCCATAGAGAGTTTTTTTTTCTGTTAAGCCGATCGAGTGGGGTATCAAATTGAAGGGCTTTAAAATACGATTACATAAATATAACTTGCAGTTCTAATTTCAAAGGAACGATAAAACGTCTAACGAATATAAATAATGTGCCAGCAACTGTTTTTGAGAGCCAATGTCATTGTAATTTAAGCCAGCTTCTTAAAAATACGCCATCACTTACCATTTAAGGTAATAATATTGTGGCAAAGCTACTAACCTATTAGCAGTAAACAGTAAACAGACTTAAAGCAGTGATAGCTCAGTGGCATTGGCTATGGACTGCCGTGCAGCAGGTCCATGGTTCGAATCCCACCGCGGGCTTGAGCTTCACCGCATGGTGGAAGGGCATTTTGCGAATACCCGCCTGGCCAGCGACCACCCTCAAGTAGAAAATCTGTCGCCAAGCACCTAACGGTGTGTTCCGGCAGCAGTCCTTGAGAGCCAGTGAAATAACAGGCACATGAGACTTAACAACTATGTCTCAAGGTGACGGGCGCAGTGCAATTCGTGACTTGTGACGAAATGCATTTGTTATAGGCAGAGGTTAGTCCGCTTAACATCAGGTGGGCCTCGAGCTTGTCCCGTCACAATTAAATTAAAAAAAAATTGTTAAACTCTCTTGAGCCTGTAATTTAATATTTTATATTGCATAGCTCGATGTGAATATTCAAAACTTTATTCAAAGGGAGCACGGTGCGGTCCAGTGTTGCCGCGGCGGGCGCTCTTGGCTCGGAGAGACCCAAAATATAAAACAATATTTTTTTCTAGTTTTGTCTGAAACTTTAAAGTTCTGTGTCTCATTGTAAAATACAATGCCTACTCCGAGTTAAGAGCGCCCGCCTCCGCGGCAGCACTGGATCGCGCTGCGCTCCCTTTGAATAGAGTTTTGAATATTTACATCGAGCGAAGTAATATAAAATACGAAATAATAAATTACAGGCTCAAGAGACTTTTAACACCAGGTGGTCCTCGTGCTTATTCCGTCATATAAACATAAAAAAATGTTTATAAAAAATATTACAATAAAAAAAACATCTAAAAATGTCTGTTAGGACTAGCAGATGTCAATGCTTTATAATTTATTTTTCTATTCTTACACAAAAAGAAACGAGGTTTTAAAAATAAAAACTTTTTTAAAACATATTAATCCCAGTAGTTCTTGTGTTAGTAATGTTTTGTGTAATTCTAAAAAAGGAAAAATTGCGAAAAGCATGCATTTTTAGGAACATTGTATTATAATGAAAATATTTTTTTATTTTTTTAAAATGCTATGGATTTCATTTAGCTAATAAAATACCATAACTTTTACTAATCCTGAGGTTTGTACGGAACCCTCGGTGCACGAATCAATTTCGCACTTGGTCGGTATTATTATTTAAAATGTTAACCTAGGGCCTATTAGATAAAGATCAAAAGCTAGAGCTCTTTAAAGGACCATATATTATGTGTAATAATTGGTAGGACGAACTCTTGTACGTTACATTAAAAATCGTTTAAAATAAACTCTCACCGCTGAAAAGACGATTCAAAATACCCGCCCAAAATCCCGTCACATAACATCTTTTTATTTTAAATCTAGTTTATCTTATATCAAATAATACGACAAACTGGATTCTTAAATGGGTTCACGTACAATTCCATTATTGATAAATTATTTATATGTAATAACATACAAAAGATGTGATAAATACCCTATCTTGATTAAAATTCTAGTGTCTATAAACTTTATACATTATTTATGCTTACTTAGGTTACATAGCATACTCTCTGGCAGGCCTAGGTAAATGTCCGTATTTACCTAGGCCTGCCAGAGAGTATGCTATGTAACCTAAGTAAGCATAAATATATGTATAAAGTATGTAGACACTCAAGAGAATGTTATTTTTATTAAGAAGGTAGTGTTATCGATAAGTAGCTGTTATACTGACCGTATTAAGTTATTTACAAACATGTTTTGCCTGTATTGTAATTATTTCACAAACAACAGTCCATAAAAAATATTCGAGGATGGAGCAAAACAACAAACAACCCTTGGTGTGAGCGAGATATTGCTAATCTTTTCGGAAGAAGGCTATAAGTGCGTGAAGGACAAAATATACACGTGAGCGGTGACGTAAATTCGAGGGCCAATGACCTGGGATGCCATACTACTAAAAAGTTCCCATTACCTAAGGAAAAAAACATACTCCAATAACTTTTATCCTAATGTAAAAAATACAGGTTTTAATTGCTTTTTGGGATTATAAAAGTGAAGTATAATATGTTTCAGTAGATTAAAATGATATAGGAACAGAGTCCACAATTATTCATATGTTATAAGCCCCAACGGCAAATTAGGAGTTTGATTGTTATAAGCTTAGAGCTTCTATATTTGTAGGTGTGTTTATTATTCTGTTATCTATAATAGTTCCAAAACAGCTAAACCTAAAAAAACAAATCTTAACTGTTTTATAATTAAAAGCGAGAATCGATGCGATTATACGATAGAAATTAGCCATTTTTACGAAAATCGGCCTAGTTTTACCAGGATGAAGAAATTTGATAATGGAATTCGTAAGTAAATTTAAAAGCAAAGCGAAACCTTAGTGCACTCCGACTTTGACTTCAAATGGCTACTACTTACGCCGGCAGGGCTTCTAAGCTAAATCGTGTTCAGGTTCTAATAATTATTTTGTTTTGTTTGCTCGCATTACGTGCCACACATGTGGTGGTTACCAAAAGTCCGTCTTGGTGGGTACCACCACAGTGTTATATATTCTGCCTAGAATCAATAGTATGCAAAGCTGCAGAAACTACTGTGTTTAGGTCTTAAGGACACTATAGCAAGTGAAATCGCTGGGTGAACGAGACGAACGAAGTAGCTAGCCAAGTAGGCATTCGCGAAACGAGCACATGCAATAAGGACTGCCATCCTATGAAAACAATCGAGATTAACTGCTTAACGTGCCCTCCGAACCACGGAAGCGCTCAGTTGCAAATGCTACTTGCAGACGGGGAATCATTCAAGTAGTGCTTAACTTGGTTGATCTATAGAGACTAGTAAGCTCCGCAGCGAGTGCTTCAAAAAATATTTAATATGTTATAAAAGTAGTAAGTTGTTCAGATATAATTCTGCAATAATTATGTGTTTGGGAGTTAAAATAATAGGGATTAAACTAAGTTTTCCATTTATATAATTACACTTAAGTATGTCCATATTACGTACGGACGTAGGTAACTGAATGCAGATGTAGTATGTTGTATATTTTTTCTATATATTTTCTGGGATGATCTTGTAGAAGACAGTTAATGTATTATGTCATTCAAAACAAAGTTTGCATTGCTGTTTTTACTAGTAAAAAAATCAAAGCGTCCAGCGAAATAATAAGTAAATATTATATTACAAATTGAGTGGAAAAGTGTAATGTCATGCGTTCGTACCAATTTTATGTTCCATGTTGATTGAATTAAAATTACATTATTATTATTATTATTACCACGAAAGCTGTACTTTTTGATTATCCATAAATATCTGATGATGTTCCATTAACACAGAGAAATTATTTACTTTACATTAGGGAAATATTTTTGAGACGTGTGGCAACCCTCTTTCTAGAAACGTCAGGTAACGCTGTGCTCCGATTGGCTGGAACTTTCGCGAGTTCGAAAATTCTAGACATCTAATTGGCCGAAGGTATAAATACGAGTCGGGCGGGAAACGGTACTATTTCAAACTTAGCCGACGTACAAAGGGGAGAAGTTTTGATGTTGTTTGAAAAATGGCGGCAATTGGCATTGATTTGGGAACTACAAATTCTTGTGTGGCCATTTGGAGTGAAGGAGTAGTGGAAGTGATCGCAAATGAAGAGGGAGAGAGAACAACACCTTCGTACGTCGCTTTTACTGAAAAAGGCCGTTTAATTGGAGAATCGGCGCGAAACCAAGCTGCTATAAACCCTTTAAACACGGTATTTGGCACGAAACGCCTCATCGGCCGGCGATATGATGACGTCGGCGTGCAAATGGATCTCCGCCATTGGCCATTCAAGGTTCTCAACGACAATGGTAAGCCTATCATATCAGTTGATTATAAAGGTGATAAAAAACGTTTCGCGCCAGAGGAAGTAAGCAGCATGATACTTTTCAGGATGAAGGAGGTTGCAGAGACATTTTTAGGAGAAAAGGTCAATTGTGCCGTCATCACCGTACCAGCTTATTTCAACGACTCCCAGCGACAAGCTACCAGGAATGCTGGAACCATTGCTGGGTTAAAGGTTCTGAGGATAACCAATGAACCCACAGCAGCAGCATTGGCTTACAGATTAGATAAGAATACAACAAACAGAAACATTTTAATTTATGATCTAGGAGGTGGTACATGCGACACATCAGTTTTGACTATCGGAAAGTCTTTGTGTAAAGTAATTTCAACGGCTGGCATTACCAGATTGGGAGGTGAAGACTTTGACAATAGAATTGTTGCATACTTCGCTGAAGATTTCCGCAATCGATACCATATGGATATTTACGGAAACGCCCGGTCTTTGAGAAGGTTGAAAGCAGCCGCTGAAAGAGCGAAAAGACTCCTCACTTCAGCTACCGAAGCAACGGTTAATGTTGAATCACTATTCAGTGGCATTGATTACTCTGTGAGACTTTCAAGAGCTCTTTTCGAAGATTTGTGCTCGGACTTGTTTATGGACACTCTAGGTCCAGTAGAAAAAGTTTTAAACGAAGCAAGACTAACAAAATCAGGTATAAATCAGGTGGTTTTGGTCGGAGGAAGTACAAGAATACCAAAAGTGCGAGCTATGCTGCGTGATTACTTCCCAGGAGTCCCACTAGCAGCTTCCATAAACCCTGAAGAAGCAGTAGCTTGCGGTGCAGCATTTCAGGCAGCTATCCTATCCGGGCAGAGACATGAAAATATACATAATTTACTATTAGTAGACGTCGTACCATTATCCTTAGGAGTTGAAACAGCAAGAGGTGTTATGTTCAAAGTGATTGAAAGAAACACTGCTATACCATGCAAAAGGACTAAAGATTTAACAACTCTAGAAGACAATCAAATTAGTATGACCATTGAAGTTTTTGAAGGCGAACGAAGTTTGACAAAAGATAACAATTTACTTGGTGTATTTGACCTGAATGGTATTCCTCCAGCACCAAGGGGCGTGGTGATAATAGACGTGACTTTCGAGATAGATTTGAACGGAATTCTAAGTGTCACTGCTCGCGATCGTATTACAGGGAATTTTGAATCGATTACAATAAGAAACGAACACAGGCTGAGTCAGTCTGAAATAGGAAACATGCTGGCTAAAGCCGAAACGTTTCGACTTGAAGACACAAAGAAGAAACGACGATTGGAGTCCCGCAACAAGTTGGAGTCTTACATTTTCGGTGAAAAACGAACTACTAATGATCAAGGACATCTTTTAACTCCAGAAGATAAATCTTACATGACTGAGCAATGTCAAAAAGCTTTAGAATGGTTAGATGAGAACTGTGATAGTGAACACGAGGCTTTTGAAAAGAAACAGACGGAGTTGATGCATCAATGGTCTGGCATAATGAAGAAGATTCACAGCCCTTGGAGTCATCAGGCTAAAAGAAAAAGGAGTAATAGCCAGGTTGAATTGCACGAGCAAGAATTGGCGGTATAAACGCTTGGAAATTCCGAAGAAAATTTACTTTAGTAGTTTTCTTTTAAATTTATTGACTTTGGATTGTTTTATAAATATGACGTATGTTTCTTTCCCTATTTTACGCGTAGAAGTAAGGGCCAACATTGTGAATTATATTTTAATAAAATATAAAAATCGCAAGTTGTAGTTTTATTTAATATGTCCTTCAATTAAAAATATAAAAGTACTTTTCTTTACAAACAAACTGCAACTTACACACTGTTTCAAAAACAACTCATAAAATAGAAATAAAACTCAAACTTCCTACGCCTAAAAGTACGAAACAACTTGTGTTCGGACCATGAAATGTGAGCTCAGATTGTTTAGAATAGGCAGTGAGCTGGAGCATTTGGACAGCCTGTGAGTCTGCAACGACTTGCAGGTTGTCTAAATTTTTTCATTGTAGTAGCTGTGTATTTTGTTAAAATAGGCACTTAGCCGGTTTAAAAAAAACTCTGTGTCACTATTTGAATACCGATCCCGAAGACGCCCCCCAAGCGTGGGGATTATGGCAAACATCCCCTTTATGGGGGAGGCTGTGTTCAGCAGTGGATGATCCGGCTGGTATATAGTGTACTTAGTTGACCAAGCGAGAACTTAGTTCGAGCGAAGCGTCTCTGCTTTAACTTACAAAGAAATGCTTTGGTATGTCCGGTTGTTCTCCTCTACAGTTCGCATTTCTCAACCGATTCTCATGAAATTTTGTGAGTAGGTTTGATAAGTCTATAATATTTATTTTGTCGATTCAGTTTTTGGAAATATTTCAAAATGACGGAGATTTTATATGATATACATTATATATATATATATATTTTTTATGTTATTGTGAAGGAACAAGCGCGAGGCCCACCTGATGATAAGCGGTATCCTCTGCCCATAAAAGATGCATTTCATCACGAGTGACGAACTACACTGCGCCCATCATTTTGCCTGTTATTTCACTGGCTCTCAAGGACTGCTGCCGGAACACACCGTTAGGTGTTTGGCGACAGATTTTCTACTTGAGGGTGGTCGCTAGCCAGGCGGGCATTCGCAAAATGCCCTTCCACCATGCGGTGAAGCTCAAGCTTTGGGCGGGATTCAAACCATGGACCTGCTGCGCGGCAGTCCATAGCCAATGCCACTGAGCCATCACTGCTTCAAAATATATATACATATATATATATATGTATATATATTTTGCCGTTATATATATATATATATATATATATGGTGTCGAAAGTATGGACGCCTGTCTAAATTTAACGGCAATTTCCCTGAAACGCACGTCAGTTGCCTATAAGTGGTAGGGTCTGTCTCGCCTATACATGTGCACAGTCATTATCATTGTAAAATACTGTCATTTAAATATATAGTTAAATTATGTTCAATTGTAAGCTATGCAATAGCACTCGCGAGGTTTACAGCTCGAAGAGCCACTATAGTTATATAATATTTGAAATGTATTTTCCAGACATTCGGCGCGATAGAACTGTTCCAAGGCGGCCAGCATCGACAACACGCCGCAATGATGGTGATGGCGATGCTCGGCTTCTACTTTGAGGTCGCGCGACACGACCGGGACAAACACATCCGGGTGCACATGCGGCACGTTAGACCGGGTTAGTAAGAAACTTAATCGGAAAGTAATTAGTTTTATGGGATATGGTTTTTGGCACGATAGGACACTTTTTTTATGCTCGTTAGGTTATATATAGGCCTTATAAATAAAAGGTATAATTATTATTATTAATGAAATGTAGGTATGTTTCAATCATTCAACAACATATATTTACTTTACATTTAATTTAATCTATTTTCCCCTAGGTACCTTCTACAATTCTAAAAACCGCCTTAATATGCTTAATAGCTAATTACAATAAGGCTCATTATTATTTACCTTAACAAGATCCAGTGCAAACTTCAAACTGTATACAATCCACTTAGAAAAACACTTAAAAAATAAAAGTACGTAGTACAGACCCACCAACTTATCTGTTCAGGTGGCAGAAAAAAGAACTAAAACTTGCCCTCAAATTGTGACAGTTTGTAGTTGATTTCCATGACCAGTAGCGCCCTCGAAAACTGCACAGTTTAGTTGGTGGTACTATACCTGTGTCATCGATTGCTGCTGCGAAAATCAGATTAAAAAAACATGGCGGGTATGCGCCGTGTTAGTGGCGTATCAAGTGTTATAATTTTTAAAATTAAAGAGTATTATACGCCACTTCACTTGCTATCTATTACAATTGAATGACATATAATATAGTATGAGTATATGCTGAATTACATATAATATAGTATATAATATTGAACATCACTTAAATACCAAATAATTTATGTGGTATAAATTATTTGGTATTTAAGTGATGTTCAATATTATATACTATATTATATGTAATTCAGCTTCATTTATTTAAAAACGATTGTAATAGATAGCAAGTGAAGTAATAAAATAACCAATATTATGACCTAACAAATTAATTAATCAAAAACGGTTATGTGGTTAATTTATATGCTGTAGAAGTCGGAGCAAGGGGTATACCAGCAAAATCCCTATACAACCTACTAAAAGACCTTGGCCTGTCAAGAACAACCGTAACTTCCATCCTAGAACGTGTATCCAAGGCGGCATTTGTAGGATCTTACCAAATTTGGTTGGGCAGGGGAGGAGGCTCGAGCGGTGAAAGGGAGCATTGATGCATCATAAAGGGGCCCCTTAACCTTACTCACTGGGTTGCAAGTCCCAGGCACCTTGACTGGAGCCTCTTCCTCTGCAACGCTATGGACCCGGCACCCGCACGGTGAATCCATGGAATGCTAAATAAATTCGTCTCTAATTATTACCCTAACAGTAGATAGGTAAGTACATAATTAATTTTACAATTCTTTAACTGACAGATAAACTTCACCATTTCGAAATGATTCGATCTGACGCCACGCTACCTTTGCCTTATGACTACGCCAGTGCCACGCATCCCGCTTGGCAGTTTTGGCGGCAAATAGGACGATCGGGCATTTCTACTGTTGCCACATTTAAAGAAAAGGTACGGATAACTTTATTTTGGATATGGCAAGGTGATAATATATCATAGTATTGCTGTAATAATTAAGGTGCGTTTGGAAATCATTGGGAGAATGTAAATGCTGTCCGCAAATCATCTCAGTGATATCACTTGACAGTTGAATTTGTTACCAGCGGGCCGATCACGTATCTTCTGTAGCAATGAACTGCTGATTGCAACATTCAAAAATGATAGTTTTTCGATTACGTATTCATAATTTGACAGATCTTGTAGCAAAGAAATCTTGATGGCTACAGAACCTCGTTTGACGTATCTATCGATAGATACTCTTTTGTATGAAATAGCGATCACGTAAAGTCAATATCAATTAGAATTACAGTTTCTGTAGCAATCTTCATTGATACAAGTATTGGGTTGTATCAAAGTATAGAAATCATTAGCTACAGCCAAAAGTACGTTACAAAATTAAGATTTTGCAGTGATTATGCTGAATATAAATAGGAAATTACTGCTTAAGTTAACGTAGGTATTTAAATACCTACTGTAGAAAAAAAAACGTAATATATTCCGGTTTAGCTAAATTATGTCGAGAGCTTTTTTGTTGGCCGATTCAAAATGAGTTTTTACATGGCAGATGAATATTAGTCAGTTGTCATTTGAGAGTCCATGTATAGCATAATTTGTTTATTTCTAGTGTAAAAAGTATATATTTTGTTGAAATGAAGAACATAAACCTTACCCATAAAAATATTTTACAAGTATGTGGTGATTATTACATGACGTTTTGTCGTGAGTAACTCGGGCAAGTTTAACACTGGTGAGAAAGCAGTGGTTCCGAACGCAGCCTATTAACATTCCATTTTATATTTTGTTTTTAGATTTAAATTGGATTCGTACTGTTTGTACATTAGTCATTTGTCAGCTATTCACAAGTTTTGAATATAAAAGTGGTCAAGTCGTTTATAAATTACATTCCAGTCTTACAGCTCGCAAAATTTTGTTTTCTAGGACCCAGACGGAACAGTAATGAAATCTCTTGGTCAAAATAGTAAACTCCTCTCCGACACCGACATTGTGAAAATAAACAGCGTGTACGGAATCGACTGTTTCCAAAATCCAAGAGCGAAAATTGACGTCAATCCGAAGATGAATAATAACAGTGCTTTCACCGTCGCTTGAACCAACAAATAAAACAAATGTAATTTAGGTTCTTTTTCACGTACATTTTGGAGTCATGTGAGACAAGGAGAAGTTTTAAGATAGATAACTTAAACTAACGACTTAAAACTTATTATTAAAGTTATATTATCACCAAATTGATTTGTTTTATTGCTGAAATTTACAAGTTAAGAGGTCTTTGTAATAACAATCCGTGGTGCCCCTTTACTTCGCGGTACGGTTCTATCTCTTCGTTCAGGTCTATTTTCACCCAAGACTGACCGCCATTTTGTACCCAAATTTTTTCCAAAAACTAATCTGTATTGATTACTATTTTTTTTTGTGACTGGGCGTGGATATTTTTATTAGGATCGAAGCGGGGGTGTCAAAGCATAATGTGAACCAACTAGTGGAACTATGGTGTGCCTTGATTGAAATGACAATAACATCAATGCATTTGATACATTTAGGGCCTTTTTCAGAATGTTCGAGTAAGTTCCGGTTATACTACCCGGAACATATTTAATTAATAATACACCATCTTTGCGTTTCACAGTCATCGATTTAGCATATTCATCGGTTAAAGCTTGAAACGCGCTACATGTTAACTGTAATTTTTATTATCATTCAGTTATTTTATGCTCTGGGTAGTATAACCGGAACTTACTAGAACATTCTGAAACAGGCCCTAAGGCTAGTGTTTCCGTAACGCTCGCCATACAGACGTACCTAGTTTGTGTGTGTTGAAAAAGGGTGAAATTTTGCTCGCATATCCTTGAGCCTTTAATATCTATGCTTCTGGTTTGCCAGATTTTCGTTAAATGGAGTATTTTATCGCTACTAAAATATGCAAATAAAATTTAGCATACAAAATGATTTTACGGAATAATTTTGAATGTAAACAATAGGTATTACGGAAAATTGGAAAACCCGACGCATAAATATTCGGCTCAAAGACATGTTTTCTAAATTTAACAGTTTGAAAACTAGGTATTTTAAATATGACGAGCCTACGATTAAAAGGAAAGCGCTGTAAAGATTCCCTTTAGACAGCTAGACTTATCTATGGTTTAAAAATTCAGGGTCATACCTTTAGACAAAGGTCTTCACAAATCCTAGAAGCTCCACTAATGTTATGTTATGCGATAGAAAAAGAACAACGTGAAAATTCGACTGGAGAACAAAGCACTTGTGCAACCAACAGCATGCATATATCAGTCGGAACTCGGATTGGTCCACAACATAACCAAGGAGTTTGCTTTTAAAAAGTTCAAATGAAGTTCAACCGAATTAACATTTTAGTTCTACAATAAGGCTGAAGATGGCCAGTTGCTGAAGTGTTAGGTGGACAATAAACAAAAGTAATACAAATAAGACAAACTCAAATATCTACAATATTTTATTAATTTTCATCTTGTAAATAAAAAACTTATAAAAAAAACTACTCATTAGACGGCTCTTCGTTCTTCTTCGGCAAACTTATATCACTCTTACTGATGATATCGTATACGTCTATAGCACCTGGATACCTCCTCTTTCTGATGACGCATTTCTCCGTAAATATCATGACACTAACCGCTGAAATACCATATATTTATTACTAACCTTTTTAAATCTAAAATATATTCATATTATCAAGTTCCACATTTCAGGGCGCGATTTATTTTTGTTTCTTTAAACAGTAGTTAAGTAGGTGCTTGTATTTTAGATTGCAAAATTAAATTCCAATAAGTATATTAATCTCGGTCCATTACATTAAAAATCACAATGTAGATCCGTTGACCCCGTAGGACGTGTCCCCGTTAATAATACAGCTAAAAAGTGCCTTAACATTCTTCTTCTGGCGCATGGCCGGGCGCCGCGACACGCTCGGTTCGCTCGCTCTGCTCGCGCGTTTTTGCTGTCTCCTGTAGCCTAACATGCGCCTCCTGCCTACGCTCGTTGTCGCACCTATAGATGACGCACCCTAGACTAGACAATGCATGAAAAGCCTAAACATAGACCGGCCAGTTCACTAAATATTAACTTTCCGACACTGCAAGTGACACCAGGCTAACCACGAGGAATAGTCTTCCTCAGTCAGTCAATAGCCTGGTACACCACGGTAGATATTGAACGTCTATTATCGTTGAAACAGTGGACTAATGTATGTTTCATGCATTAATGAGCTAATTGTTATATTTTATTATTATTTTACGTTAGTAGCGAATTATTGCACTTGTATTAGACTTATCTGCTAAATATTATTCAGATCTCTATGGTCGAATGGCCTGATGAAGAATTGGCTAATGAAGAGGACAAATGTACTGAAATTTTGTTGGTTAATTCTTTGGTCCTCTAACTCTTCGCCCCCATTGTGACGTCCTGTTGTCCCCGTAACGGTGATACATCATATACGGACACATATTACGGGGACAAATTTTACGGGGATAACGGCCCTACACTAAGACCTCGATGTATGTGATATGCTCCTAGGTTATACAGTTGGGGTTGGAAAGTCATTAGAGGAATTCACAAGAACTTCCACATAAATTTTCATTAGAAATCCGGAGTTTGAAACTGTACTAGGAAGAGAGCTCACCCCTATTAAAGTGTGGAGGAAACATAAGTGCAAAACAAATCTAAGAGAAATTAAAATACGGATAAGTTAACTATAGCTGCAGTACTTAACCGTGTCTGAACTTTCGCTCCAAGAATAGTATTGAAACTTAGCCAGTATTTCTTTAATAAAACTAACCAGGATGTTCCTCTGTAGCTCTACTCATTCTCTGATTCATGATGTGTTCTTCTTGCCAATGGAAGAACATTTTCTTTATGATAGCTATCACTAAAGCTATCATGAATATGCTTAGACCGAACAATATTGTATACAGTGCCATTAAAAAAATAGGTAAGCTTATAAATCATTGTTATTATTTCATCAAAACGATAAAAAAGCATAAAACAAAGTATATTTATTGTTACAAGAACCAATGATGAACGGAATGATATGACATGAAATTGACAATGGGAGGTAACCATGAACAAAAAGTTCCAAGAACCTCATTTGACTGCACCTAAAATAAAACTTTTTGAGAAGTGACATTGACATAAATAAAGTATACTACCAAGAAGTTTTATAACTTATGGCGGGCGCCCGCCATCATTCAAATTCAAAAGAAAGTTTTTGGCGCGAATGTTTTCGTGAATTGAGATGTGTTCTTTGTGTAAATAATATTCGTGTTTAATCACTAATCAATCAGGTGCCTTCATTCTTGCTTTTATCAGCAAAGTGTCAATATTATAAAATGAGTGACGATGATTACGGTTAGTATAAAAGCAGTACTACTAACTTATGTGATCTAAATAGCTTTTAGCAATAGATAAGCGCATAGAAACTTTAAAAATACATAAACAAAGCTTTCAGTGTATGTACGTAGGTACGTATTTTCAAATAGAATAATATTAAAGTAGTAGTTTTATAGACAAAATATTTACATACTATTTTAAAAAAATTTGGTACTTATCGTACTTAAGTACTCAAATACCTCTTTTTTCGTAGTAATAGATAGCTTTTTGCCATTTACCTGTAGCCACTTAAAGCATTACTTAGTGGTTAAAAGGAAACTTCAGTATGACAATGGAAATTAAATTAAATGAAAATCTATAGCCAAGAACTTATCGATATGTTCCGCCTGCTCTCCTCGAGTTTTTTTTAATGCTATTGTGACGGAACAAGCTCGACGCCCACCTGATGTTAAGCGGACTAACCTCTGCCTATAACAGATGTATTTCGTCAATGCACTGCGCCCGTCACTTTGAGACAAAGTTGTTAACTCTCATGTGCCTGTAATTTCACTGGCACTCAAGGACAGTTGCCGGAACACACCGTTAGGTGCTTGGCGACAGATTTTGTACTTAGGGTGGTAGCTAGCCAAGCGGGCATTCGCAAACTGCCCTACCAACATGCTATAACGACTGCCATCCTAAGACAAAAACCGGGACCGACGGCTTAACGTGCCCTCCGAAGCACGTGCACGATCAGTAGTAATGTCACTAGCGGTCACCCATCCAACTCATGACTGTTAGGTGCTTGGCGACAGATATGTGAAATCATTAATAATCTGTGAAATTTAGGTATAATAAGTAATAATTTATAATATATTAATAATAATAATGAATAACCTAATTTATCGAAGCGTTTGGAGGCGACATAGTAAGACAGTGCTAGCTTGTACTTCGGCCAAAAAAATTGTATCCTTCACCAGAATTTTATTCGATTTTTAGTATAATATTTTTACATAATATAATAATGTCATCTCAAAGAATTGTATATAATGGTACAATAAAATATACGTATGTAATGAAGTAAATATTTACTTATAGTTGCTCTTCGGAGCCGTCTTCCTTATTTGGAGCCTAATAAAAAAAAAAATTATCTTCCACTAATGAAACCGACTTCAACACTCAAATGTGTGAAATTACTTGTTGAAGTCGGTACCATGATGGTTCAAAATTACCTATTATCACAATATTGTGCAGATGGTACCGACTTCGACAAGTTATTTCACGCATTTGAGTGTAGAAGTCAGTTCCCTTTAAAAAAAACCACCTTTTTTAGTAACCCTTGCTACATATGGGAACGATTGTCATGCACATTCAATGCCTATATTATTATCATGAAGATAGGAAAATACTTTCAGTCATTGGAGTGTAACTCAAAAACGACTTGACCAATTTTGATGAAATTTAAATGGGACGACATGGCAAGCATCTGCTTTCAAATAAAAAAATATCATCAAAATCGGTTCACTCAGTTAAAAGTTCAGAGTAAACAAAAATTAAAAAAACAGACGAAATGCTAGGAGTACTAATTTATTCAGTCTTGTTACGTCCTTAATCCAACATTACGTACTTGTAGTGGACGGCAATCGTGTGGGCATTGCACTTTTAGGTTGCCAAAATGATTTCGTTGTAGTAGCTCTAGTTTTGTATAGTTAGTAGTGTTTTGTTAATAAAGGCATACCGCCATTAAAAAAACATTACCTACTTACCCATATCCAAAGTTTTCTTCTCGATACTGCGCTCTGAAAATTATTATGGTCTTCTAAGCATGCGATAGTACTAAAATAATACTAATATTATTTTTCAGTAAGGCACATAGCCCAAAAATATCGACTAGCCATATCGATAGCAGTCATAGCATCAAAACCTGAAAATTTGTCTCTAGAAAACTACGTGGAACAACTTAGAAACAGTCTAAATAATGACGAAATAGATTCAGAAGATTTAAATATTAGTATATGCAGTGAAGACTTTAACATAGACCAAATTGATGATTTTGACTTTGATGAAAATAATGACGATATTGTAAGAAATATTATTATCTCTGATTCAATACATAACGTTAACTATCAGAACAATGTATCAATCAATACCAATAATGTGAAAGTTACTGATACGCAAAATCTAGATGAATCAGATATGAACTCTGATCAAAATACGTGTAAATTTGGAGATAATCAAACAACCCATGATAAAATCGTCGTAACTGGTTATCAGAACGATGTAGATATGATATGTACGCAAGATTCCAGCAATAGCGTGACCGTTTTAAACCAATTTGATGAAATAAATACGAATATAACAGATACAAACACTGGTGTTGAACAGAGAAGCAGTTTAAAAGATGTATTGGAGATATTGAAAGGTATTGATGAAAATATGACTTCAATAGATGAGGTGAGGATTTTAATTGTACACATTTACTTAATGCCGATTGTCGAAAGAGGAGGTTTTCTTCAAAAAATTGTTAAAAAACTCTCAAAAGTTAAAATAATACAAAGACCACGATTTTTCTTTTTATTGTGATTTTATACAGAACTATATTAACTTAATTAAAACATTAAGTGTTGTTAGATCTGTGTGTAAAATTATATATATAAGTATGGTCCACAATCTCTATAGATAAACAACTTCTTCATTAAATACTTCGAAAGAATAAAAGCTTTTTTCCTGTAACACAATTGCTGATAGTTAGAAAAGAGTTGTATCTTAAACCTTGCTCAATATAGCAGTCCAGATTCTGCAGAGCTTTTTAATTTTTAATTATGACAATGCAACAGTTATTGATAGGCTTACCGCTTACAATCAGACGACCAACTTTTTCTTTTCATCACTTGATATCATAAAAACCAGTAAAGCAAAAGTTTCTCCAATATAAAAATATCACTATATTTCTGTCAATTTTCAGGCACTTACGAACAAAACTTCTCCATCAACTTATCACAACTTAGCACAAGAATCTGACAATATAGACATAACTCAATGCTTTACAATCGATAATGAAAATTTGCGTGAAAGCTTAGATCTATTGCCTAATGTTGACATGCACCTGCTTAGTAGAGAACATAACTATAGTATGAATGACAATAATATTCCAAGTTCAAGGCCAAATGATGGGCATGTTGATATAAACAAACAAGTGCAAAAACATGCTGATGTAAACATCGTTGATCCTAAAGTTAACAATAATAATAAAAATAAGAATCAGTACATTGCTAGAAAAAGAGAAGACGCTGTTTCTGTGTGCAACAAAGAAGCAAATTCTAAAGATCCGATTATTGATAAAGATGAACTTAAACCAGAAAGTACTATAAGAGGATATCGTCATACGAAACATTTCCAAAATATTTATAAAAACATGGCAGACATTTTTGATACTACAACTAAAATTATAATCCATGAGAATATAAAAGACCAGCAAAGCGCAGACAAACTGAAATCAGTAACAAATAAGAACAAATCATCGAAAGTTTCGGAAGGCAGCTCCAATAATTTAAAAAGTTTTATTTTAGAAAATGATGAAATCGATTGTTTGAATAAAATCCCAAAAGATTCACAGGAAACTTTTGTGTATACGATCCCTGAAGATTTTTCATGCACTAGTAGATCACATTATAGTGAAAGTCAAGTAAACACTATTGTAATCATAGATGAGAAATACATACATGGTACTATAAGTAAAAACAAGAAACAAGACTTGAAAGAATCTACCAAAATGAGTCAATCCAATAAAAACAAACACGAAAATGATGATATCAAAAATAAATCTCACATAACTGAGCCAAATTTTACAAAGCCATCAACTAGTAACAGTCAGGATGCCAAGTATAACATAATATTAGATAATACAAGAAATAATATGGAAAATGTTGATAAATACGCAGGACAAGCCATAGATCTTGACAAAGATGTATTTTCTCAAGAAATACAACAAAATAATTTCTTAACTTCGATAGATAGTATTCAAGTATGTGACAAAAATAACGAAAAGTTTATTAAAACTGACAAAGCTCTTGATAATATTCAAAACAAAAATCAATGTACTAAAGATGACAAAATTTGTAACAGTAAAATTATATATTTAGACAATGATCTATTCACTCAAGAATCACAATTGACTAATTTTAGTCAAATATCAACCAATTATGGTCAAGGTTGTAGTCAAATATCAACCAATTATGGTCAAGGTTGTAGTTACATATCAACCAATTATGGTCAAGGTTGTAGTCAAATATCTACCAATTATGGTCAAGATTTGACTGGAAATGGCTTTGAATTTCAGCACGATGCACAAAACATGGACGAAGATTTTCAAATGCAATTACACAACAAAAACCAAATAGATAAGCCATTTAGTAAAAGCTGCACAGTTTTAGATAAGAATTCTGATAGGCGTGCTGATCAAGTTACTAAAAGAGATGGGAAATTAGGAAATAGAGAAACCACAGGCGCTCAAACGATACCTCATCAAGCTATTTCGAAACACAAGAACGAAAATAAAGACAATTGTGATACAGGTACACAAGTGCAAGACAGCATGCAAATAGAACACACTAAAACTGTACCAAAATACGAAGAAAAACTCAAAAATGCAGTACCTTATCAAGCATTTCCGAAACACAAAAACGAAAATAAAGACAACTGTGATACTGGTACACAAGTGCAAGACAGCATGCAAATAGAACACACTAAAACTGTACCAAAATACGAAGAAAAACTCAAAAATGCAGTCACGAAGCAGACCGATATTGATGATAATTTAGAACACATGGACGTTGAAGAAGATTTGCAAGAGTCTCAAATAGAACTCGTACCATTTAAAATAATTGAAGAATTGAATAAAGTCAAGATGTATTTGAATAGGAGGAATGAAAAAATAAACAATATAGATGGATGTTCGAATGACACCGGGTACAAAAGTGATTCACAATCTAGAACTTCTTGGAGATGTAAGTATTTTTTGATGATTTATGTGCACACACATTTTCGAAAGCAATGGTTTAGGTTTTTTATAGCTGATAGTTAAGCCTTTGACTGTAATCTCATCTGGTGGTAAGTGATGATGTGGTTGAAGGTGTTAATAGGCTTAACCTAGAATTACTGGCTCACAAGGACACACCATTAGATGCTTGGCGACAGATTTTCTACTTGTCTACGTCGCTATCCAGGCGGGCATACGCAAAATGCTCTATCACCATGCGGTGAAGCCCAAGCCCACGGCGGGGTTCTAACCATGGACCTGCTACGCGGCAGTCTATAGCGAATGCCACTTAGCCATCACTGCTTCGAAACGTACTAGAAAACGGAATCCTATTACTAAGCCTCACCTGTCCGTCCGTCCTTTAAAGGGCTGCACTTTTAAAACGGTACATAGAAAAAACAGTATAATAAACTGACTACAGGAATATACCTACAATAAAAAAAGACCAGAAGGATCACTCCACAAAGCAATTCCAATAAATAAGCGACTCTAGCTACGAAGCAATAAAGTATACTTCAGCTCGCAAAGCACAGAGTACCTAATATTTATATTCACCTACAAGGCGTCTCTTTCTATCGCTCTGTTCTGAATAGCTCTGTTCTCTTCTGACGCGGCACGCACCGTACAATAAGCCCGTCCGGACGAATACGCCGATGTACCTAAAGTGCGGAGTGAGTCAGGGCTGGTACAGACCCGTAGCTATAAATGCCTACTCCAGTCTGGATAGCACTCTAGTTGCAGGGTTGTCCATAATTGTAAGTTTTATACGTGAGTTATATTTATAGGTAGGTACACAGCAGGCAGTTTGTCACAAGGGGCGAACTGCACTGCGCCCATAGAGAAATATAACTTTTCTGTTACTGCGCCAATCATACTGAGACATAAAGTTGTTAAGTCTCATGTGCCTGTAATTTCACTGGCACCCATACCCTTCAAATCAGAACACAGTAATGCGGACATTACTGCTTGTCGGTAGTAATAGGTATATATTATTAATAGGGCGATGCCCTGTCCACCCACTGGACTTTCCCACTGGTGGGTGGACGGGGAATTCAAGTTTCCCCCCCCCCACTGCACTAGAGTTGGAACCAAATCAACTGCTTCATCAATATTACAAATAATACTTTTGCTATTGGATTACTACTACTCTGAAGAAAGGCCTTAGAAGTGACAGCTGTCAAAGTGACAGTTGATGTTGCAGTTTTCAGTTTCGTTTCTTGTTTGGGATTTAGTACACTAATCTATAAAATTATATTGGTGTGCGGTGTGATATTGTATTATTTAACCAACGAATACTGAAAAAAATCATTGTGAATACTAAAACCTTACAACTCTACGTAGAGTCTAAGCCGATTTTGATGAAACTTTTCGTTGCAGCGTCGCAGTCATCAAGCGGTTGGTTGAATCAGTCTGCGTTTAGTCTATTCAACTATATTTCAGAGTGCCCGTTAGTCGTTACTACTACGGACATAACATACGAAATTTCTATTGTAAGTACATTTATATATATTTTTAATTGACTGAGCGAGAACTTAGTTCGAGCTAAGCGTCTCTGCTTCAACTTAGACAAAAATGCTTTCGTATGTCCGATTGTTCTCCTCTACAGGTCGCATTTCTCAAACAATTCTCACGAAATTTTGTGATCAGGTTTGATAAGTCCATAAAAAAATTTTGTTTATTCAGTTTTTGGATTTTTTTCTAAATAGCGGAGATATTAATTATAATATATTAAAAGTATGGACGCCTGCGCTTAATTTAATGGCAATGTCTTGATACGCCGTAAGTTGCCTAAAAGTGATAGGCTCTCTCTCTCGTATAATCAATTATTTATTTTCCATGTTTTTGTAGCCAGTATATTAATTCGAGATAAATACATTACCAAGTATGTAAAATTATTGCATATTTACTACTTACCTACCTATTTCCGATACAACTAGCCTTCGCCGGGGCCCGCGTGTCATTGATTGAAAATCATTTATTATTTAGATATTTAGTTTAGTTTATTTATTTAGATTTTTGTATTTCTTGACACATTCTCCCATTAGCATGCGCAGTGAACCATTATTCAATTGTAAGCTATGCAAGGGCAGACTCGCGAGGTCTACAGCTCGGAGAGCCACTAGTATTACTATGTTTGGAATAGCGCATGCTCTGCGGATTACATTACAAAATTACATCGAGAGGAAAAATTATTGGCGGGATTCGAATCCGTGACATACCCCTATAGCCGGTGTTTGCGCTAACCGCTAGGCCAACATGGCATAAGACTCATGACAAAATTACAAATTTATGAGAGGAAAAATTATAGTCGTGTGCACGATTCGAACCCGCGTCATCCACCGTTATGACTGAGCTAACATGACAATGACTCTAGGTCTAATTTTTTCTCTCGTTCTGTAACCATCGTATAAGAATGGAGCGACACCTATAGAGAGCTTAGTTCGTAAATTTGTAATTTTGTAATGTAATCCGCATAGCATGCGTTATTGCAAAAATAATAATATAAAAAATATGACTCCTGACTTTAATATGTCCTTTCGTTCTTAACCATAGAAAGATTTTTTTAATGGGATAGGATGGCAAACGAGCATACGGCTCACCTGGTGGTAAGTGATTACCGTCGCCCACGAACATCCGCAACACCAGAGGTCTAGAGGTCTAAATATTTGCACGTCTGCATGCAAATAATATAATTAAAAACAAATAATATTATTAATTTAAGACCATATAAATGTATTACTGTATTCTAGCAAATAAATTATTGATTTGATTTGAGGATGCGTTGTCGGCCTTTGAGGAGGGAATATGCTCTCTTCTTGAAGGCCCCTAAGTAGTATCTCTTCGGAAATACTTCACCAGGCAGCTCGTATTTTCCTCTCGTTATTTTGTAACATTTACATATTACAAAATCAAAAATATACGATAGGAAAAATTTAAGTCATGTGCGGGATTCAAACGCGTCCATCCACCCCTTGAGCCGGGGTATGCTCTAACCAATTGAGCTACCATGACATGACGTCATAACTCAAATCTTTCCTTTCGATCTTTATCCATCATATTGGGATGGACCAACCGGCTCAAGTGGTGGATGGACGCGGGTTCGAATCCCGCACATGACTTAAATTTTTCCTATCGTATATTTGTGATTTTGTAATGTAATCCGCATAGCAAGCGTTATTGCAAACCTAACAATATTAAAATGACAATGACAAAACAATATTAAAATTATAAGGTTGCGTCATCATTTACAAGTATAAAACCAATTACAAAATTGGTCTTGTTTGTAGTACAACGCAAGTGGTACTATTGATGTCGCTCCATCCCAATACGATGGTTAAAGAACGATAGGAGTTTTTTTAGTAATGAGTCATTTTCATGTTAGCTCAATTGGTTAGAGCATACCCCGGCTAAAGGGGTGGATGGACGCGGGTTCGAATCCCGCACACGACTTAAATTTTTCCCATCGTATATTTGTAATTTTGAAATGTAATTCAAGTTCAAAAACAGCAGGACGCATACCTTACCGCGGCGGGCGTGTTTTAAAACGTGTAGCGAGCGGCGCAACATTACCTTGAAGCGACCAATCGGTGCCGATCATTTATAAGCGCCAAATCAATTAACCAATCCAATTGAATTTGGCTGATTGTGCGTGTTTTGTTAATTGTGAACTTGAAGAGAATCAAAGCGGTTACTGTATGAGAGTTAATCTTCTTTACATATTTATTCGTAGCGTTGGTAATATTTATTTAAGAAGTGTTACTATTCCAAAATTACAAATTCAATTATAATAACGCATGCTCTGCGGATTACATTACAAAATTACAAATTTACGAGAGGAAAAATTTAAGTCATGTGCGGGATTCGAACCTGCGTCCATCCACACCTTTAGCGGCTTCGAATCCAGCACATGACTTAAATTTTTCTTCTCGTAAATTTGTAATTTTGTAATGTAATCCGCAGAGCATGCGTTATTGCAAACAAACATATTAAAATTATAGGGTTGTCATCATTAACAATTTTAAAGCTAATTGTAAAATTAGTTTTGTTTGTAGTACAACGCAAGTGGTACTATAGATGTCGCTCCATCCCAATACGATGGTTAAATAACGATAGAAAAAATTGTGCTGACTAATTGTCATGTTAGCTCAATTGGTTAGAGCGTCCCCGGCTAAAGGGGTGGATGGACGCGGGTTCGAATCCCGCACATGACTTAATTTTTTCCTCTAGTAAATATGTAATTTTGCAAAGTATTCCGCAGAGCATGCGTTATTATAATTGAATTTGTAATTTTGGAATAGTAACACTTCTAAAAAAATATAACCAACGCTACGAATAAATATGTAAGAATTGTGACTCTCATACAGTAACCGCTTTGATTTCGGACTCATCAAGTTCACAATTAACAAAACACACGCAATCATCCAAATTCAATTTGATTGATTAATTGATTTGGCGTTTAGAAATGATCGCATGCGATAATTAAATAAATTTGTAATGTAATCCGCATAGCATGCGTTATTGCAAACATAAAATAATATCAAAGTGTTACTATTCTTTCGAAGAAACTTGTAGTTACGGATTTGGGGGTACGAGATCACCTACAATAAGGGTAGGAAAATGAGATTGATTTCATTTCAGGTTTTAGGTCAACTCATAGACAAACTTCACGAAGAAGAACAGTACCCATCATTTTTAGAAGAATTATTGGAAATGGTACAGCTATTATTGGCAATCGTTTACGAAGACAACAGCGGGGATAATTTGGTAAGAATCAGAGCAAGCTATTCGTGTGATTGTAAGTGTTAATAGCCAAAGCCGACCTAGATAAAAAGCGTATTAAATTAATATATATAAAACACAACTTGTAGCTGTTAAATTACTTTTTTAAGAAAATAATAAGTCATGAATTATTCGCAAAAAGTTGCTGTAACTTCACTTTCATTTTAAGCTTTTCAGAAAGAGACTCAAATGTAAGTTTTTTTATGTTTTTGTGACGGAGCGAGCTCGGGGCCCACCTGATGTTAAGCGGACTAATCTCTGCCTATAACAGATGCATTTCATCACTAGTCACGAATTGCACTGCGCCCATGACCTTGAGACATAGCTGTTAAGTCTCATGTGCCTGTAATTTCACTGTCTCTCAAGGTCAGCTGCCGGAACACACCGTTAGGTGCTTGGCGACAGATTTTCTACTTGAGGGTGGTAGCTAGCCAGGCGGGCTTCGTAAAATGTCTTTCCACTATGCGGTGAAGATCAAGCCGGCGGAGGGGATCGAACCAGGCATGTCAGTCTATAGCTATTACCACTTGGCTATTATTGCTTCGTAAAATTAAAATAATCTTACTTTCCAGTTAATGAAAAAAGACGAGGCCATCCAACGAATACTTCTCCTAAACAAATCAACGCACATACAACAGTTCACTATTGAAAAAATCACATGCATATTAGATAATTTATACACAGAAATATCTATCAAGGACTCTCTTTACGAAATTAAAAATGTCGACCAAATCGAAAACGCATGCTATATATTCCACATATTAGAAATAATATTGAATAGATACAACAAAACCAGTGAAAATTTAAGTCAGAGTTTAAGTCATAAAAGTTCGCAAGAGGATAAAAATTTAAAGAAAAGTCACATATCGGATATATGGCGGAAGAAATGGAATCCGAACCCAATAGAGAAAAAAATTGAGGGTAGTCAAGAAAATCAATGCGTTGTAACCAACTGCAGTTCAATTTTGAACAAATTAATAGTTAATTGTATGGATGGTTATAGTTTGATCTCCTATTACGCGTTAAAATGTTTCAATTTAATGCAAAATTGAGTTAGGTCCTAAGCTGGATTTTGCAGCAGTCTTGAGGCTGGGGCTCAATTCCATAGATGGCAGTAGACTAGCCCCATATTACATGGAACCATAATCCTACGGGGAATACAGGTTTGAAGATAGGGAATGCGTTTTAACCATCTATTGCTAAGAACCTATGACTTCCAGAATTCAATCTTGGCAGCCAGTTCCAATTCTGGGTTTAGGTTGCTCATACCTTCCGCCGCATCATCGCTTACAAACGTTGACATGGCGAAACGAGTCAATTGATGTAGTCTAAAAATAAATATTCTTTTTGTAAATAAAAGTACGATGTGCAGTTTCATTTATTTACTTTTACAGAAATGAAGCTAATTTTTGAAATTTAATTTATAGTGAGTTTCACACATATTTAAACATTATACAATAACCGGCAGAAACACTCACGTTGGGGATCGAATACGGCCGGGTTTTCGACCCGGGTTTCGAGCATATGAGATGCTCGAGACGGTCGAACCGGGTTTCGGGCATATGAGATGTCCGAGACGGTTGACCCGGGTTTCGAACATAACAGATGCTCGAGACGGTCGACCCGGGTTTCGAGCATATCAGATGCATGAGACGGCCGACCCGGGTTTGGATCCCGAATGTGAGTGTTTTTGCCGGTTATTGTATAATATTTGTATATGAAGCTAATTTTACTATTTCGATTAAACATTTAGGACACATTCAATGGAAAATTGAACCCTACAGTTGTTTATAAAGAAGAGATAGGAATTTTGTAACTGCGCGTGGGACTCGAACCCGCGATACGCTCGATCCCTCGGGACAGGACGTCTTTTAACCAATTGAGCCATACTGTGCACCGATCTGACTCGCCCTTATACTGTACTGTATCAGCCAGATCGTCCACTGCTGAACACAACCTCCCCTATTAAGGGTATTTGCCATAATCCCTTCGCTTGGCAGGCGGCTTGGGGATCGCAGTGTAAGATGGCAGTTCTTTAGAAGGCGCTGCTGCCCACTTTCCAGTATTTTTCCCTTGGTCGCCTCTTACGACACCCACGGGATGATATGGGGAGGTGTAATTCTAGCCCGGCACCCCACTATTTAATTATTATTAACACAAGATTAATCGTAGACTTCTTGTTTATGGTTCATAATATTGGTTCAATTCCTCTTTGTCCTTCTCGCAGACATTCTTCAAATGCCTCTTCAATATGCTGGTACTCTGAAATAAGAAAATAATAAGCTTTTATCTTAATTGATCATTTAGGTTCGTAAAATCAACCTCAGTTTAGACATATCTACCTACCCCTTCGGGGAATACGACCGTGACGATAAGTTTTAATATTATTATTTTGGCAAGGGCGCATGCTACGCGATACGATACGATAACACTTTATTGACACCAAAAACAGGAAAGTATAGATAGTACAGTCTTATCGCTAAAAGCGATCTCTTCCAGACAACCTTTGGATGGAAAGATAATACATTTATTGAGCATGGAGCGTGGTGCAAGTCTCTTAAAACATAAACAATATAATAACAAATATTTTATGAAAACATCAAATTAATATTTTAATAAAACACTTAAAAAATACAAAAATATATCTAGTGACAATTCCGCCTAATTTTCCTGTTAAGCCGACGTGACGTCACAAACGCCACGCAGCCAAACCGTAAGAATTTTCGACGCGTTTCGCTACTACACGAAGCATCCTCAGGAAGTCTTGACTCTACGAACGCACGATCGAGATTGAGCGGCCGGCGGCTCAGTCCGCCTTTATTTAGACTCGGGCTGAGTGAGCCCGCCTTTGTCTAGACTCGAGCGTGAGTCACTGTTCTTTGTTGTAGCTAGACTCACGCTCGAGTCTAGACAAAGGCGTCGGCTTAACAGGAAAATTAGGCGGAATTGTCACTAGATATATTTTTGTATTTTTAAGTGTTTTATTAAAATATTTATTTGATGTTTTCATAAAATATTTTCACAATATTTGTTATTATTAAATATGGATTTCCGCAAAGTAACGCCTGGCCCCGTATCTATTTGTTATAAACAAGTATTTAATATTAATAGTAATTACTGTATTACAATATAAATAAACTACAAAAATGTATTACATAAATATCAAATTAATATAAGATATACAGCGTGTCCCAAAATTCAACGATAAGCCGGCATCGGAGCATGGACCTACTCATGACTCCTCGGAAAAAAAAAAAAAAAAATTATAACTGTTTTTTTTTATTAATTACAGAGACTTTTATAAATTTCATCGATATTCGATACCCATTATGCTATTTTCAACTACCATGACCACAATTTTTGACATATTTTTGATATTTTTTGTGCATTAGCAACCTAAGAAGGACGGCTATCTACCACAATCCTTTAAAATTACAGAAAGTCTGCAGTTATTTTACAAAAATCAGTAAAAAAAAAATTTTTTCTTATAATTTTCATAGATTTTAACATTCTATGCACTTTCTATAGTCTGGGTTAAAAAAAAAAGTGTGGACACTACCATGGCAAGTTTTATTAAAAGATGGCGCAACTTTATAAAAGTCTCTGTAATTAAAAAAAAAAGAGTTATAATTTTTTTTTTTTTTTTTCCCGAGTAGTCATGAGTAGGTCCATGCACCGGTGCCGGCTTATCGTTGAATTTTGGGACACGGTGTATATTATAACATATACTTACATACACAATAAACATATAAATATTTAACGAAAGAGAAAAAATATAATAATGTTAGAGAGCAGTATTAATTAAGGGTGGAGTAATTGGTGACCTGTGTTTTATTTTTATGCCTGATAGGTTAGCCTTTGACCACTATCTCACCTGATGGTAAGTGATGATGTGGTCGAAGATGTTGTTCAGGCTAACCTAGAAGTACTGGCTCTCAAGGACAGCTGCCGGAACACACCGTTAGGTGCTTGGCGACAGATTTTCTGCTTGAGGGTGGTAGCTACTACCATGCTATAACGACTGCCATTCTAAGACGACAACCGGGACCGACGGCTTAACGTGACCTCCAAAACACGGAACCGCTCAATAGTAATGTCACTAGCGGTCACCCATCCAACTCATGACCGCGCGCGACGTTGCTTGACTTTGCTGATCGGTTGAGAACAGCTAAGTAAACTTCGCTACGAGCGCTTCCAAGCGCGTTCTAAAAACATTGAGTAATTGGGCACTTCTGATTATAACAGGGAGTGCGTTCCATAGGCGCACAGCCTGTTGCAGAAAAGGATGATTTATAAAATACTGTATTATGCGCCGGTGAATGAAGGAGAAGATTATGTGAGATGACCTAAGAGAAAGACAATTCAAGTTCACATTACAAAATGACGGAAGGAAAAATAATAGTCATGTGCGGGATTCGAACTCGCGACATCCACTCCTATAGCCGAGGTATGATCTAACCGCTCAACCAATATGACATCTGACTAAACTCCAAATTTTCCTTTCGTTTTTAAACATCGTGTGGGGATAGAGTCATTTGTCATACCACGGCTATAGGGGTAGATAGCTCGGGTTCGAATCCCGCAAATGACTATAATATTTTCTCTCTTTGTAATTTCGTAACATGAGGATATGTTATATTATTAGAAAAAGATAAAACCCGTGGGTTGCCGGTTTAGAATGTCACATCCCCATTTCTTCCCGTGGGTGTCGTATGAGGCGACTAAAGGAAAAGTGCGCCAGATGAGCAGCATGCCACTTCTCACGTGGATGTGAGTAGGGTGTTGTGTGCGTTAGACGCGCAACAGAGCTGTATACGCGCAACTGAGCGCTTCCGTGCTTCGGAGGGCACGTTAAGCCGTCGGTCCCGGTTGTTGTCTTAGGATAGCAGTCGTTATAGCATGATGGTAGGGCATTTTGCGAATGCCCGACTGGCTAGCTACCACCCTAAAGTAGAAAATCTGTCGCCAAGCACCTAACGGTGTGTTCCGGCAGCTGTCCTTGAGAGCCAGTACTTCTAGATTAGCCTGAACATCATCTTCGACCACATCATCACTTACCATCAGGTGAGATAGTGGTCAAAGGCTAACCTATCAGGCATAAAAAGAAAAAAAAATGTATATCATATTAGTGCCCTGCCAGGGTTTCATACAATATGTTCTTGTGTTCCTGTCTTATATGTTGTTAGCGTAAACATATTATTCGCAATATGTTCTTGTGTTTCGTCCAGTGTGTTAGAGAAAATATTTCGTATGACCGTGAAGCCCCGTGAGGTGCCGGGTTAGAATTGCACCTCCCCATATCATCCTGTAAGTGTCTTAAGAGAAGACTAAGGGAAAAATACTGGAAGGTGGGCAGCAGCGCATTCTAAAGAACTGCCATCTTACACAGTACGGTACAGGTACAGACCCTGAAACTGTGCCCGGTGAATGGAAATAGGCTCGCCCCCTATTACATGGGATCAAAACCTGATTGGCAAGACGTGGGTGTTTACACACCTATGCCTACCGCTTCGGGGAATACAGGCGTGATTACATGTATGTATGTATATATATAAAACTGTTGTGTTATTTTCCACTATTAATTATAATAAAACCAACGTTTAGTCTCAATCGTGTAATGTCTGACACACAAAAGCAAAACAGAGCATGAGTCTACCCACATTTATATCATACTAGCTGACCCGGCAAACGTTGTTTTGCCATATAAATAATTAAATGGCTATTAAAAAATAAGGGTTGATAGTAGAAGGGTGAAAATTGAGGATTGTATGTATTTTTGTATGTTGTATCATAAAAAAATAGAAATTAAAAAATTTTGTCTAAAAAATAAAATAAAAAATTTAGGGGTGGACTACCCCTAACATTTAGGGGGATGAAAAATAGATGTTGGCCGATTCTCATAGATACCGGATAAGCACAAAAAATTTCATCAAAATCGGTCAAGCCGTTTCGGAGGAGTATGGCAACGAAAACTGTGACACGAGAATTTTATATATTAGATGAAGATGATATATACATACTATTATCTAAATACCTTACTACTTTGTCGTACCTTGAAAGTTTCCCCGCACGCGTGGCACAATGGAGTCAGTTTTTGTACGTCAGTTCTGTGAGACGCCATATGATTCACCAATGCCTGAAAATTTATAACAATACATACATTATCAGAATTAAGAAAGTTATAAGAATACAATATAGGGGCGTTCGTTTTGGCTCGATTGCGTTTGTAGCAGTTTCAAAAGTGGCATTTGTGTATTAGCGTTCGGATAGAAGCTTTTGCTATTTTTGACCACCAATTACTGCATGCTATCCGAACGGCTTAAAACATACTTTGACAACCGACAATATTTTAACAATTTTGCACAGTACGAAACATGGAATCATTCTCTAAAATTAACAAAACAAGTAGGTACCTACTACATAAAATATAAATAATAAATAAAAAACTTGTGAAACTCTTCAATCGCGCCAAATACAACTGTCAAACCAGCAGTTGTCAAAAAACGATCACAACGATCCCACGGTAAGACATGGGTCAAAAATATCACTTTTCTCTGTCATTTGTAGCGTTTTCAAAGCTAGAATATATTCTTAAGAAAAATGAATGAATGAATGAATGAAATATTTATTTGCTAAAGTTTTAGGTACAATATTGCAGAGTTGTTATAGCATTAAAATACAGTTCCAACAAAACTTTACCTAAACGGTGTGCAAATGTTTTGTTACAAAATACAAAACAAAATAATAAAATAATAAATTAAAAAGATCGAAGTCATTCCCTAATTATGATTAATATATATACTTAAGATGTCATGTTAAATTTATGTCAAATAATTAATAGTCCCATTTGATACTTATTTTAGTTGTTTATCTTCTAAGAAGTCCTTGATCGAGTAGTAACATTTTTGTAATAATAAGTCAAATAACATTTTTTTAAAAAGATTTATAGTAGCTCCCTTTATGTTGTCAGGTAAAGCATTATACACTCGAATTGCCATACAATTAGCATTTCGTTTGGTCAGCTGTAATCGTTGAATTGGCGTGAATAACTTAAAAGGATATCTACTCGGACAAGCTCTTTTTATTACATTGCTTTGCTTTTCAAATAAATATGGTTTTTTTTTTACAAAAACACTTATTTCGTAAATGTACAGTGAAGGCACAGGAAGAATCTTAAGTTCTTTAAACAGTGGTTCATAGCTATCCCTATAATCGGCCCCACATAGACATCGTATGCATTTCTTTTGCGCAATGAACACCCTGTCAACCTCAACGGAGAAACCCCACAGTATAATACCATATCTTAAACTTGACGACACATAGCCATGATATGCGGTTAAGGCTGCTTCCTTGGTTGTTATTTGTCGGAGTCGGTACATAACATACACAAATCTATCTAATTTTGAGCATAAATTATTAATATGTGATTTCCAATTACAAAATTTGTCAAAAATTATGCCAAGGAATACAGTTTCATTAACATTGTTTATTATATTGTTTTGATAAGTAATTTTGACATTATTTGGTATGCTATTATAAGTTTGAAATTCAACAAGATTGGTCTTATTTAAGTTAACATATAAATTATTATTTTGGAGCCAGTCAATGACATCATGAATAGCTTGATTAGCTCGCATTCTAGATTTTCTTTATCTTTACATGTGACAACGATCGTTGTATCGTCCGCAAACAAGAAACATTGATGTTTCGTAGCTTCTGGCAGATCATTTATATAAAGTAGAAACAACAATGGTCCTAAAACGCTACCTTGAGGAACGCCGTATTTATTCAGAGAGTACGAAGAATAAAATTGTTTTTTCGTGTTGCCTATAATTTGGCTTGTTTCAACACATTGATGTCTAGAGCCTAAGTAACTTTGTAGCCATTCCTGCGCTTTACCTCTAATTCCGTATTTCTCTAGCTTTATGAGTAAGGTTTTATGACAAACAAAATCAAATGCCTTGCTCATGTCTAAAAATATAGCAAGTACAGGCATCTTTTTGTCTAAGTATTCGGTTATTAATTTTAGAAGAGAAAAGCAAGCGTGAATTGTAGAGCTATTCTTTCTAAAACCGAATTGCTCCGGTTTTAAGATTGAATTTTTATTAATGAAACTTAGTAACTTTGAGTACATTATCTTTTCAAAAACCTTTGACAATATAGGTATTAATGTTATTGGTCTATAGTTGCCCATATCACATCTATCACCTTTTTTAAATATAGGTTTTACGATCGAAAACTTAAGTCGGTCGGGAAATACTCCGTCTGAGAAAGATAAGTTTATGATATGACTTAATGGAACACATAAGTGCATGGCGCATAGTTTCAGCATTTTTGTGTTGAAGTCATCATAGCCAGTAGAGTTTGAAGGTTTCAGACATTTTATAGCCTTTAATACGTCTAACGGGTCTGTTGGGGTCAGGTAAATAGTTTTATCTACAAGTATTTCTCTCGAGATGTCATTTTTTTTCTTAATGTTTGTATTGTTCTTATTAGTTATATTTATGTAAAATTTGTTAAAAAGATCTGCAATTTCTTGGGGGTTAGTGTATATATTATCCTCTACCTTTATTTCTTGTATTTCATTCGATTGACATTTGTGGTTGAAATTCTCGTTAATTATCCTCCACGCTGCCTTACAGCGGTTTGAAGCATTATTGATATATTTTGCACTATTAATTTTTTGAGCATTTAGAATACATTTTTTAAGAATTCTGGAGTAGGATAGATATTTATTACGATTACGTTCCTTATTTGCAGAAGATAGGAGATATTTTAAATAGTACGTTCTTTTACGTATACAGCATTTACGTATTCCTTTAGTGATCCATTTAGCTTTTTTCTGTTTATTAATAATTTTTACCGTTATTATAGGGAAACATAAATTGAAAAATAGCTGTATGGTGTCGTGAAAGCTGTTGAATGCTGCGTTTGCATTAACTTCTGATAGAACCTCACTAAAAGACAAACTTGAAATAGAATCTTGGAATTTATTTATGTTGTCTATACAGAAATCCCGCCGCTTTTCAGACCAGACCGTAGGCCTAGCATGGTTTTTGTTATAAGTTGCTGAGAAAGTTATGGTTTGGGCCGTCTCATGATCTGAGAGTGCTAAATAATGTGTATCGCTAATTACTTCACTTATGTTGCTTGAAATAAGGTCAATGCATGATTTTTGTCTTGTAGGCTTTAAAATGTGATTCTGAATATTGAAGTTAGAAAGTATTGAATTTAGCGTTTTAGATATATTGTCAGTTTTCAGTAAGTTGATATTCCAATCACCACAAATAATAATGGATTTGTTAGTAAATTTTTTTAACTTTGTCAGTAGTTCTATTAGAGAGTCAAAGAATATTTGAATGTTAGATTTTGGTGTCCTATATATACATACTACTATCATATTATATACTGGTATTTTAATAGCACAGTATTCAAAATGTCGTTGTATTGGATCAATTAAATGTTTTAAAGGTTCGCAATAAATGTGTTTTTTTAATAAAATACATGAGCCGCCTCTACGTTGATTTACTCTTGAGTAATTTGCCACCAGTTTGTAATTATTCATTACAAAGTTACTTTCTGACCCTTGTTTAATATGAGTCTCTGTTAGACAGACTCTATTTATATCTCCAATTTTGAACGATAGATCCTGCAAGGCAATTATTAGCTGATCTCTTTTACCAAGCGCGCTATTTATATTTTGGTGTAAAAGTGTTACTTTTTGTGTATTACTTACGAAAAAGCTGCTTAGTAGGTGAGATATTTACATTCTGTTCTACAGTAAAGCCCGATGATAAACTGACAGACGTGTAGGATTTCAAACTTACATTAGCATTGTTAAAATTAAGAGAACTGTGGCGGTTCCGCATCGAGTTGAGAAATACCCTTCGATACTGCAAAAAAGTAAATTCGACGTCTAATTTGAATATCAAAGACCTTATATAATGGCTGTGTTTGTAATTAGAATTAGAAAAGCTGTCACTCAAATCAAGGTAGTGCCAGTTGGAATAATTTTTGCATAGTGATTTTATATGAAAATTTAACATTTTTGTGTTTAGATAGTCATTATGATTAATATTTAGTACAAATACTTTATTGTTTTTAATGTTACCAAAATAATGACATAGGTCAATTAATATTCTGAAGGGATTTTTTTCATGTGATCCCATGCCTAGTATTATTATGTCATCGGGATTTAAAGAAGTAATTAATGTTTCACTGTTGGCTACAATTTGCCTACACGTAGCATTTGGTTTAATAATTCCTGTTATGTCGTAGGTTTCGGTCGGTTTTTCGCCTTATACCATATAAATTGGCCGTCATTAGGGCGCTTTTGACTTTAGATTTTTCTCAGTGTACGTAAAAATTAATTTAAAAAAAAATCTTCTGGATTATAGACGCCATATGGTGTCGTAATCGTGTATTTTGGTTTGTTAAAATAATTGTATACTTATACTTTGTAGGTAATTTACGTTTTATTTATTTGCTGTATGATTATTTTTTACCTACGTCCATATCTAACTATAATAATCCTTTTGTAACGGGTTGTCTGGAAGAGATCGCTCTCAGCGATAAGACCGCCCATTGTCACACCTACTTTTACTTATTATGTTTTTAAGTTTGTAAATTTGTATTGTGTCAATAAAGTGTTATCTATCGATCTATCTATCTATGGTGAGAAAAAAAAAACTTATCAAGGGTATTCAAATAAAGGGCTTTAAAACACGATTCCATTTATATATACACCGTGTCCCAAAATTCAACGATAAGCCGGCATCGGTGCATGGACCTACTCATAACTACTCGGGAAAAAATAAAAAAAAAATTATAACTTTTTTTTTTTAATTACAGAGACTTTTATAAAGTTGCGCCAACTTTTAATAAAACTTGCCATGGTAGTGTCCATACTTTTTTTTTTAACCCAGACTATAGAAAGTGCATAGAATGTTAAAATCTATGAAAATTATAAGAAAAAAATTTTTTTTTACTGATTTTTGTAAAATAACTACAGACTTTCTGTAATTTTAAAGGATTGTGGTAGATAGCCGTCCTTCTTAGGTTGCTAATGCACAAAAAATATCAAAAATATGTCAAAAATTGTGGTCATGGTAGTTGAAAATAGCATAATGGGTATCGAATATCGATGAAATTTATAAAAGTCTCTGTAATTAATAAAAAAAAACAGTTATAATTTTTTTTTTTTTCCGAGGAGTCATGAGTAGGTCCATGCTCCGATGCCGGCTTATCGTTGAATTTTGGGACACGGTGTATATATATATATGTATATAACTTGCAGTTTTATGTTCAATGGAACGATAAAACGTTTAACGAAATTAAAAAATATTTATTTTCGGTTTTCTTAATTGTTTAAATAATTTATATTGTTAGTCTTAGAGGTGGCGGTATATTATTCCAAATCTTTGAAGCGCTGTACTTGAACCAACCCAGTGTTATGTTTAGGAAATTTTGAAGCGTTCGTAAAGATAAGATAAAGATAAAGATAATTTTATTTGCATAAACATGGGTAAATACACAGTAATGCATTATTGATGTTCAATAAAAGTAAAAGATCCACACGTTTTGCCTCAAAAGGCGTACAAACATTTGAGATACAAAGGCATGCATAATTTGAAGAAAAATATAATTCACAAAAGACAAAAAATAAATGAATAATAATACAAAGCCAGTCAACTTTAGGTAATGTCAGTTGTTAAATAACATTTTTAATTAAAATTAATTTCATTTAATTACAAGGGATATATTTACATTAGAGATAAATTTCTATTAGGACAACGCTTATCTGATTTGTACCTAAGATGTCAGAATGAAAAGGAACCTGAAATGTGAATAGGAAAAACGTCAGCAATAGAGGATAAAATAAAATATTTTATTATTTATGGTCAGAAATTATATGTCAAAAATGAATTGTGAATTGATTAAAATTTATCAGTTATGAAATCCTTAACACCATAATAACATTTATCTGTCAACAAAGATTTCAGCTTGCTTTTAAATAAATTACTACTACTGTTTTTTATACATTTTGGGATTTTGTTATAAATTGTAGGCGCCATACACATTAGACTTTTCTCCATTAAAGCTGTATTATGAAGCTGTGAAGAAAGTTGGCTATTATCACGCCTATCCCGCCTTACGCTGTCTGTTAATCGTTGGAAAAGTTGAGGATTGTTATAAACAAATATTGCAACCTCTAAAATGTACAAAGATGGAAGTGTCAAGATTTTGTACCTTAAAAAGAAAGGTTTACAACTATCAGTAGTTTGCAGTCCAAAAACGTAGCGAAGTTTACTTAGCTGTTCTCAATCGATCAGCAAAGTTAAGCAACGTCGCCCGCGGTCATGAGTTGGATGGGTGACCGCTAGTGACATTACTACTGAGCGCTTCCGTGCTTCGGAGGGCACGTTAAGCCGTCGGTCCCGGTTGTTGTCTTAGGATGGCAGTCGTTATAGCATGGTGGTAGGGCATTTTGCGAATTCCCGCCTGGATAGCTACCACCCTCAAGTAGAAAATCTGTCGCCAAGCACCTAACGGTGTGTTCCGGCAGCTGTCCTTGAGAGCCAGTACTTCTAGGTTAGCCTGAACAACATCTTCGACCACATCATCACTTACCATCAGGTGAGATAGTGGTCAAAGGCTAACCTATCTAGCATAAAAAAAAAAACAAAAAAAAAGGAATGGATAGAGTATTGTGCAGCTTTAATCGTGTATTTAATTAATGCATATCTCTGGACCATGTTAACTTTTCAAAGTGGTACTCTGGTTTGAAATAAAGAAAGAAAGAAAGAAAATAAATTTATTTGGCACACAAAACATCACATAATACAGTTAAAATTTGTAAAACCAAAAGGGTACATAAACAATGTTTAGTTGCTGCCAAAAAGGTAATATCTCAGCAAAATGCCGAATGTCTGAGACATCCGGCGCTGGTTTTCTGATATACCCTGGCAGGTGGCTAACAAATAATAATAATAATATAGATAGCAAGTTAAAAATAAAAAATATATGAATAAATCTCTTCAACAACCTAAAAGTACATACTATTCAAATAATAATTCAACACACCACTTCTCAATAATTATCACAACTTAGTTATTACAAAAAAAAAAAAATTACCTAAATATAAATAGTATTGGTAAAACAATGCACAGATTATATTTACTTGTATAGTGAAGGGGGGGCTAGAGCATCTAAAAAAAGGAAAAAAGTATATTTATACTAAAATAATGGAATAGATATTGTTATTGGCCTAAATCCGAATATTACCCAAACAATGTTGATGATGGCGGTTATTTTTCTGTTAGATATGAGTACTAAGTGACTAGCAGCAGCCGCATCCATAAGGTGGCACGACGGTTTCTTACTCCGATTTGTGTAAAGCAAGATATGTTTCTTATTATAGTGATAATGGCTTATATTTTGTTGGAAGCAACAATACTTTTATGTTTACAAATTATTATTAATAGTCTTGAGCGGGAATCGATTCAAGAACTGTTTTTTTTTTTTTTTTAATGTTATTGTGATGGAACAAGCGCGAGGCCTGATGTTAAGCGGTATCCTCTGCCTATAACAGATGCATTTCATCACAAGTGACGAACTGCACTGCGCCCATCACCTTGAGACAGTTGTTAAGTCTCAATTTTGCCTGTTATTTCACTGACTCTCAAGGACTGCTGCCGGAACACACCGTTAGGTGCTTGGCGACAGATTTTCTACTTGAGGGTGGTCGCTAGCCAGGCCGGCATTCGCAAAATGCCCTTCCACTATGCGGTGAAGCTCAAGCTCTGGGCGGGATTCGAACCATGGACCTGCTGCGCGGCAGTCCATAGCCAATGCCACTGAGCCATCACTGCTTCAAAGCTATATAAGCTATATAAATTTAGTAAGTGTTATTAGCCGTCCCCCATATATCATTATTTGAGATTGGTATCTGCGGGCTGTGAGTGCAGTTGAAATGGTTACTACAGCCATTTTATTCTACATAAATGAACTTTACTATCGGAATATGTATGTCCATATCTAGTGAATATCTAGCGGGACAGAGAGAGCAGATAGTTATGAACTACAATCTTTTTAATTAAATTATTGACTTTTCTATTGATATAACAATATTTCCTGTGGAATATCTAGCACGGCAGAGAAAGCTGGTGAAATGGTTAGTAATGCAGCTGTTTTATTCTTAAACAAAACTTTTCTATCTGAATACGTATGTCCATATCTAGTAGAACATATAGCGAGACAGAGAGAGCAGAGAGTTAGATATGTACAACAATCTTTCTAATGAAATAATGTACTTTTCTATTGATATAACAATATTTCCTGTGGAATATCTAGCGCGGCAGAGAAAGCTGGTGCAATGGTTAGTAATGCAGCTGTTTTATTCTAAAACAAAACTTTTCTATCTGAATACGTATATCCATATCTAGTAGAATATATAGCGAGACAGATATATGTATGTCTAGTATAATTTATAGAGCGAGACAGAAGAGCATAGAGTTAGTTATGTACTACAATCTTTCTATGTACTTCTCTATTGGTATAAGTACCTTTCTAGTAGAATATCTAGCGGGGCATATAGTGCAGGTGAGATGGTTGGAGCGAGCGTGCACAGCCGCCGAGTGGGAGCGAAGCGAGCGTAGTGAAGGGCACGTTCGGGAACACACTTGACATTTGTACCTGAAAATATAATAAGTAATATTAGTTCTTCCAGAGAGCAATTTAGGTCTTCATTAAGATTTAACGCCAACTTTATACGTGCGGCAGTAGTACAACTATCGATATTGAAGCAGTGATGGCTCAGTGGCATTGGCTATGGATTGCCCGGCAGCAGGTCCATGGTTCGAATCCCGCCGCGGACTTTAGCTTCACCGCATGGTGGAAGGGCATTTGGAGAATGCCCGTCTGGCTAGCGACCACTCTCAAGTAGAAAATCTGTCGCCAAGCACCTAACGGTGGTTCTAGGTTAATTCTAGGTTAAGCCTGTTAACACTTTCGATCACATCATCACTTACGATCAAGTGAGATTGTGGTCAAAGGCTTACCTATCGGAAATAAAAAAATAAATTTTGTATTAAAAACATACAAACATATACATACATAGCAACACGATGAAATCTGCCAAACTGCCGACTGCACAAAAAAGGAGTGTTATGTTATCAGGATTCATGTATGTATGTATGTTTGTGAGTTACTTTATTCCACTATAAATTCTAAACAGAAAAACAGAAACCTACAGAATATATTTTAATATTCCATTTACAACGGTCAAAAGCTTGAAGTAGCTTTTAAACATTTAATCTGTGTCTTTATGCGCCATAGTGTTACTTCTAGACACCTAGAATCGTTAAATTTTAAATTAAGTCGACATTGTACTTGATACTGTACATTTAATCGATCACACTAAAATATTTTTTTATATTGTTATGATTGCAATAACGCCTGCTATGCGGATTACATTAAAAATAACATATATGATAATACGATTACATATATGAGAATAACATTATACGATTTACATCTATTTACAATTATTAAATCTACTTCGACAGTGTGTTTATGCGCCACAGTGTTCTTGTAATGCGCCAAAAGGTAAAACATACAAAGGTATAAAATATAAAGGATACGGAAATATATAAATCATTGTATAGATTTAAATAAAATATATTTTAGGAAAACATTAAATTAATAGTAACTGTAAAACACTTTAAAATAAATATATCTAGTATTAATTCCGCCTAATTGACCTACTAAGCGGCTTAATTTACCTGCTAAGCCAACGTGACGTCACAAAAGCCACGCAGTCAAACCGGAAGAATTTTCGAAGCCTTTGCTTCTACACGAAGCATCTTGTCAGCCTTGACTCTTCGAAAGCACGATCAAGAATATTTCATCATATTACTTATTAGATATATATTTTATTATTTTTTCCGTGTTTTACTAAAATACTATTTAATGTTTACAATACTTTTGAAATATTTGTTATTATTATTTTATTTTCTATTTTTAGCTGTCGAACGCACGATCAAGAACATTTCATTATATCTATTAGATATATATTAAATATTTTTTTCCGTGTTTTACTACACTATTTAATGTTTTCTTAAAATACTTTTGAAATATTTGTTATTATTATTTTATTTTCTATTTTTAGCTGTCCGCAAAGTAGCGCCTAAATCTGTGGTGACACAGATTACATCATTGCATATAGAGCGGAGCGACTTTAGTCGTCCCGTCGCCTCGCCCGCAAATCCACGTATCAGTGGTTGTTTCTTTACCATAACATACCTACCTAGATATAATATACGCCGTTGTACGATAGCATATTTTTCAACACCCTTGCTCGTAAATAGAGCTTTATTATATCTTTCTTAGGGTCATAAACCGAACTATAACACCCTCGTGCATAATATTATTATACACTAGTGCGTAATAGAATTATCCCTACAAAGTTAAGTTAGTACCTAACTGCAAATTATATGCGAGTAAACAGAGCACTTTAAATTTAACCGGGTAATACAGATTTGTAACATCAAAGAGGTTTATATGTAATCAATAAATAAAAAAATATATATTGCACAAATGCGATACAAACCACATACGAAAAATATAGGAACTAGCGCAAAAAAAAAAGGCGCGCTATTTTCTATAATTTTAGTATGTTGTTTGTATCGCATTTGTGCAATATATATTTTTTTCCTCGCAAGGGTGTTGAAAAAATGCGTATGAAACTCGTGAGCAACTTACTCATTATACAGTATAATGAGCAACTTAGCTCACTTGTATCATAATCTACTAATATACAGTTTGTGAACAGACATTATAAGTGAATACCGAACTTATTATCTTTCTATTACATCCCCCTACTACACTCTCTAAAGCTAGTTAGAAGAATACCAACAAAAAAATCTATGAATTATCTAAATAATCGTATAAATTTACTCACACAGTGTCTTTATGCGCCAAAGTGTTCCGTTTATGCGCCAAAAGGCTCTTCCGAGAATTAAAGCCGACTTTACACGTCAGGCAGTAGTGCTGCTCTCTTTCAATGTTCATATGTTTTTTCTTGTGTTGGTTCAATAAGTAAGGGCTGCTAAATGTCGATGGACATTCGTCACATGTAAATATTCTATTAATGTGTGTGCTGTAAAGAAAAAAATGTATAAGATATATCATGTACAATTTGAAAGCAGTTATGGCTCAGTGGCATTGGCTATGGACTGCCGTGCCGTTTGGAATCCCGCCGCGGGCTTGAGCTTCACTGCATGGTGGAAGGGCATTTTGCGAATGCCCGCCTGGCTAGCGACCACCCTCAAGTAGAAAATCTGTCGCCAGCATCTAACAGTATTTTCGGACAGCAGTCCTTAAGAGCCAGTAAGTTATTATCAAATTACAGACACATGAGACTTAAAATGTCTCATGTGTCTGTAATTTGATAATAAAAGTCTCATGTGTCTGTAATTTGATAATAACTTACTGGCTCTTAAGGACTGCTGTCCGAAAATACTGTTAGATGCTGGCGACAGATTTTCTACTTGAGAGTATAAGCTAGCCTGGCGAGCTTTCGCAAAACGCCCTTCCACCTTCTGTTAAAGCTTAAACCGGCGATGGGGATCAAACCTTGGATCCGCGACACGGCAGTCCATATTATCACCGTCCGGCTATTATTTTTTTAAAAGATGTGTACATTTCCAAGTTTTTTTTTTACCAGAATTTGGAACCGACTTCAACACTCTAACGTGTGAAATAACTTGTTGAAGTCGGTACCATGACGATTCAGAAGTACCTTTTTATCACAATATTGTGCGCATGGTACCGACTTCGACAAGTTATTTCACACATTTGAGTGTTGAAATCGGTTACATTTATTGTAAAAAAGAACACTCTTTTTAGTGACCCTTGCTACTTATGGGATCGTTTGTCATTCAACGTCAATGACTATATCATCAAGATGGGAAAATACTTTTAAGTTATTAGAGTGTAACTGAAAAACGGCTTGACAGATATTGATAAAATTTTAATGGGGCCATTCGGCAAGCATCAGCTTTGAAATGAAAAAATAATCATCTAAATCGGTTCACCCAGTCAATAGTTCTGAGTTAACAAACATAAAAAAACAGACGATTTGAGTACCTACTCCTTTTTTGAAGTCTTTAAAAATATTTGGTCCATATATAACATTTTTATAATAATTAAAAATAAGCTAAATAAAAAAAAAACACTATGTAATTACTTGGTCCGAATTGATAGTAACGGAATTCTTGCGTGGCATTTCAAAGTCATTATCGCTAAGCAATGTGCTGTAAAATATAGCGGCATAGAGATTAAACATCAATTCGATCATATTCTTTGTACTCTTCTTACAGCATCCTTCTCACTGAACAACTTACATCATATGAGTCCTAACTGCGGCACGATTGTTGTAGCTCGCACCACAAACGTTGCAGAGGTAACTCCTATTACTAGTCTTGCTTTGATGGAATCGCTTCAGATGCTGTTGGAAGTGACTGGATGTCCTGAAAATTTGAAAATGATTTTATTCTAGTTTTAACAAAAGTGACGTGATTTTGCGGATATTAATCGCACTCGTATACACGATATTTATTTATTTATTTTATTTTTATTTATTTATTTATTAATAACAATAGCTAACTTACATTACTAAACCAAAGTGCTAACTATTTTAGATTCATAAACATGAACTTTAAACACATTTGCGATGGTCCGTATTGTGTCAAAAAACACATCCACATCCTGGATCTGCGTGGTAGCGTTAAGAAGAGCCAGATATATATATATATACACATGCTTTTGTTTGGTCCGAATTGATAGCAGTGCATTGCGATCAATTCGGACCAAGCAACATAGGGAAAATATTATTATGTTTACGCAAACACGAGCTGATTTGCTCTTGTTTTTCCTTACACCTTTTCCGTACATCTGAGACTCTGGCAGTCGGTTCCAATGAAGATTCCCCACTAAATTTTGTCATTCTCAAATAGTTATTAATCGGCAATTGCAGGATTTCTTTTCGGGCACTAAAGTGTTCGCTGATGATCAAACGGCCCAGTGACTTGATGACGTTTATGTGTGTTATTGTTATATGATCTTTTGGTCGTATTTTGCAAGGGATGTTGCCTTAATTACCCTATTTTTTACACTAGTACCAGTGCGGCCGATAAAGTTTTGTTGCGCAAATTGAAGGCGAGTTCAATAGCTACATCTACACTGAAACGTTCGATAGTTTACGAACGAGGACAAAACTGTTCACAAAACAATATTAACGATGAGGTAGGGTCGCCGGGTTAGTAATAAAACTTACTGAAACACATTCCCGCACAAGTGACAGGCGACACTCTCAGTCCCTTTCCCCCTGCAGGCCCTCAGATGAGTTTGCCTCTGTCTCGCTCGAACCACAACATGGCACCGAGTGCAACGGTACCGCTCGCAGTGGTTCGCAGTGTGTGAGCGCAGCACAGCCGGGTTGGCGAAGCGAAGCGAGCAAATCGAACACCGGTATTCGCCGTTTGACTAAGGACAATAAAGTTCTATTTTTATTGATTGCCCCTTTCCTCCTGCACGCCCTCACGTCTTTTTTTGTCTCGCACGCACCGAGATCAACAGTCCCGCTCTCAGTGTGGTAACACAGCAACACCAGTCAGATTGGCGAAGCGAAATGAGCTGATTGGACACTAATATATTCACCGTTTCACTATGAACATTAGAGGTATATTTTCAATGATTTTCCTTCTCTCTCTGCATTCGCTCACGTGCATCTCTATCTCTCACTCAACAATGGCAAGATACGGCTAGCAATGTGGACACGCAACACAACCGGCCAGATTAGCGAAGCGAAGCGAGCAGTTTTACTAAGGACATGTACGATATATTTTCATTGATTGTTTCTCACCTTGCACTTGTTTGCCACGCAAGCACCGAGACAAACGGTACCGCTCGCAATATGGGAACTCAACACGACCGGCCAGATTAACGAAGCGAAGCGAGATGAGTACATAATTCATTGAATTTTAATGTGGTCACGGTGATCTGAATTCGAGTTAAAATAACACGAAGAATCATTATCTAATGTACCAAATGGGAATTCTAGGAATAACCCGAAAAGCTGTTTGCCGACTCAGAAAGACTGTTTTTACTCTATTAAAGTGTCCGAAGTTGAACCTAGATGGGAAATACCATTTCACGCTCGCAGCAGCAATGATCTCAAAGAAATAAACTGCAAGAGATTTTCAGAAGTACAATACAAGGATGATCAATTTGGTGATGAATTCATTCATTTTACAACATTTTTTTGTCTACATATATCTGTAGCGTATAACATTGCTCTTACACTCTCACAGACATTGAAGACAGTCACTGTGTGAGAGATACTAAAGGATTTACTATGCACATTTTAAATATTAATAGTATTAGGTATATTTGCTCAGAGTAGTAGCCATTTTAAACTTACCTCTTCATGTCTCATCATATGAGCCTGGTAGGAGTCCTTGAGGTGAAAATGCATTGCGCAATTGTGACATTTGAAACAGGCTTCTATATATTTTTCTTCTTTTCTCGCCAGACTCAACTCTGCTTTCTGTTCTTTTACATTTAATATAATCTTCACGAATTCTTTTTTTTTACTTTTTTTAGATTTCTTTGTTGTTTCTACCAAATTTTCTTCTTCCAAAGTATTTACTTCTAGAGAATTTCCTAATTCTAAAGAATTTTCTATTAATTCATTGTCAATTAATAATTTTTCTTCTTTATTTTCTAACGATGGGCTGGTATCAATGTTTTCATTTAGTAGTTCTATATTTGCCTTAATATTGTTTTCTAAATTTTCATTAACTGAATTTTCTATCATAACATCTATGTTACTATCTATATTTTCATGATCGTAATTATCAACACTTTCGTTAAACTGATTCATTTGGTTTTCCATATCATTATTTTCTATTTGATTATTATTGTTTCCTAAAATTTCATTAGTGCTATGTTCCGCTAATAGAGGAATATTTTCATACACACTATTACATATATTCAAATTTAGATTATCATCCAGTTTGTTATGTATTTTCTGTACTTCTGTACATTCAAAATTTGATACATTCCCTTCAAAATTAACTTCATGCCTGCATGTATTTAATTCAAGTAACACAGTTTCATTTCTTCTTTTATTACCCATATCATTTTTAGTCCATTCTCCATTGATTAAATCGTTTTGTGTAATTCTAACAGGTTCTATACTAGGGAGACATAGTTCTTCATTAAATAAGCTGTCATCTATGTTATCTTTAGCTGTGAAGAGATAATCTTCACTATGGAAATCTTCGTTGACATCTGTTCTATGTAAATTATCACTGAGATCGAAGTTCCTTTCGTCTTGTAACTGACAGTAGTTACTCTCGTCAAAGTCCGACTGCGAATTTTCATTGTTGTTGTAGAAATGGTATCTGGTATTAAGATGTTGCAGACATATATCTTCTGGACATAATATAGCGACTGCTATGTCACTTCTTTGCAAATTTATTGTGCCCTTTTCACTGCAATGAAGATTATCAAAATACATATTAATTTATTATATATATATATGATCAAGAGTGTAATGTAACAATCCCTAAAGATGGATGGCCACAACGTACATCACTAGATCTAGAAGATGTCTCAAAATTAAGAACTGTTGAAAAAATATGCTGCTATTTCTCTATCAAATAGAACAAACGTTATTCCAAGACAAGCCCTAGTAAAAATTATATTCCTTTTCTAGATAAAAATTAAATATAAATAAAATAAAATTTGTAAGTATGAAATGTCCTTGTTGTTTAGGACACAATTAAAAGAGAGGACTAATAAATTGATTGAAAACGATTCGGTTTTGAATAGTGAATAGATTCAGGCGTTACTTTGCGGAAATCCATATTTCCATATCCATAATAATATCTTAATATTTAATATCCATAATAATAATAAATATTTTTAAAATATTCAAAGAAAACATCAAATTAATATCTTAATAAAACACTTAAAAAATATAATAAATATATCTAGTGACAATTCCGCCCAATTTACCTATTAAGCCGACGTGACGTCACAAACGCCACGCAGCCAAACCGGAAGAATTTTTGACGCGTTTCGCTTCTACACGACGCTCCTCAGGAGGTCTTGACTCTACAAGCGCACGATCGAGATTTTTTTTCTCGATCGTGCGCTCGTCTTGTCCGCTTAGCAGGTAAATTGGGCGGAATTGTCACTAGATATATTTTTTAAGTGTTTTATTACGATATTAATTTGATGTTTTCTATGAATATTTTAAATATATTTATTATTATTAGATTTGGTTTTGACTAAATCAAAGTGTTTTTTTTTTATGACACCTCGCATTTACCGTCATATAAGCGCTCACTGCTCTCAAGCATCCATCTTATTACAAAATAGAGAATTATTTTTATGACCATAAACATTAACTCATTCTATTTGAATGAACATTTAAATTATTATGAGTTGTCTGTGATTATGGGCTAATTTGTTAACTATTTAATGATGCTTCCTGAACAATACTTCCTCAAATGTTATGCGCCATTTACATATTATGATCGAAATTTTCATCTTCAGCAGTGAAATTTTACGCAATCATGAATGGTAACAACCTCTTTCGATCTTTCGAAAGTTGGAGAGTTTGTAAAACTCTTATTTCATTCAAATTCAAATAAATGATGATGATTATTATCCATTATGAAAAAAAATAAGCATCTACTAGTCTAAGATCCTGCTGCAAATTAGTGCACTCATCAAGTTTTTGCTAAAACCCAAATGTTTATGTATATTTAGGATTAGGAGAATATATATCCTGGTAGATATATATTCTCCTAATCCTATATATGGCCGCAAGAATTAATTATTGTTCATAGATTTTCGAAAAAAAATTGTTTGTTTAAATAGAATATCGTATACATTATGGCAATATATATAAAGATTCTGAAAAACCACGGTTGCCATTGTGCACTTGGCCGCACCTCTTCGCAGCCAGATGTAAACTGGTATGATTTCTATACATTTATATGTTCATAACATACATTTATGATTTATATATCAAATGATTTTTTTTTTTTCTTTTCATTGTTATTTTTTTTTATTTATCATTTTTACAATTTAGGGTTTCTTACAGCTAGGTATGTAATAGCTTAAAAATCTTTGTAGGTGCTGAAGGCCATTTAAATATGGTTCCCTTATATACTATATATTTATATATGGTTCCCTTATTAAATCCGGCCGCAAATAAGGGTTGCTGGCTGTTGAATGGTAAATATTTAAAATAGAATGAGAGAGAGTTAGTGTGTAACATCATTTGTCAGAAGAGGATAGCGATTGCCAGCTGCGCAACGCTTTTCAGTCATTGCGCATGTATGAGTTTAGTATGAGTTTCCGGCACCCTCTGGTTTTTAATATTGCCAGATTAGTTTATACTGTTACACTCCGCCTTGTCAGGTGATAATTATTCACCTGCATTTACACACAAATTCGATGCTTACCTAAACAAAACAGGATACTCCAAACTTCGCTTAAGACATATTGATTTGAAAAGGCACATTTTGTTTAGAAAATGGCAGCATATGAAACACAGGTGAGAGTCTGGACATAGCTGGAAACAAAAAAGTTTTATTTATTTATATATTTAAACTAATACGGTAATATCACCAATTACATTAGTCATCGAACAAAGTTAATTATACAATCAATTATTATTAATATTATTATTTACAAATTATAAGTTTTGTAATAAAATAATTATATCAGACCAAAATAAAGTTATAACATTATTATAAAAAAAAACAATTAATTACATTCAAATAGAATTAATTCGTTTTCACCATCATCATGTCATAATTTCACGAAATTACAAAATAATCAACAAAATATGAATCATTACATAAATGTCATAATTACTCATTATTAATATTAAGTATTATGTCAATAAAAAAGAAAGTTTTGTCAATGGATTATTAATATTAGTGTTACAGTAAATATCATAAGTGCAATTCACATTCACATTCTTCATTCAGATTGCATGCACATCAGATTCACATTCATTCATCAAATTCACATTCTTCATACACATTGCGTGCTTTCTTCTCACAGAACTCCAAGAAGCATATTGATACAAATTCATCTGCAAACAAATCATAATCAGGCGCCATGGCCAGGAGGTTGTTCAGTGCTCTGAGAGTATGTGGAATGGGTGAAACAGTGTGAGTAACTGTTCAGGCTGGCGGGAGCAAGAACAGCTTGTGACACCCGCCACGACGCGGTTGCAGGCCATTAGGGTCGGGAGCATTTAACCGTAACAAGGAATTATGTATGTAGGGTGCATCAATTTTTCCGTGAAGGACCTTGCACATGAAAAGCATTTGACCATGTTACGTCGAACTGCCAGTTTAACAGTGAGTTATTATATATTTATATCTATCTTATCTTGATAACAGGATTCGAGGCTCTAAGATCTTGCTTGAAGAATACACAATAGAATTTCTGTGTTATATTGTAGATAATTCAGTTTGGAGTGTACCCTTGGGGGCGCAAAAAAAAAAAATTTTTTTTTCGCTTTAATGACCTCCTGGGATGTCAACAAACGTCCTAGGTCAATGACCTCAACTTTGGGGTCATTGACCTTAGTAACCTTAATATAGGTCCGACACTTAGAAAAATTTTCAACATTTTCGAAGTATAGTTGACCTATATTTTTTTTGATGCCATGTGAAAGACGCACTAATAGCTAGCATCTTTAGTTCGAGATGACGTTGTCTAGCCCCACCGGTAGCCCACTTACAACCAAATAAGATTGTCGATATGAGCCTACCTAGAGAAGTAGACGTCTGTGGTGGGGGTCACCTGAACTAAAGTAGTAGCTATGAGTGTCCTCCATCCAAAACTACAAAAAAAACCAGGGGTCAATTGGACATGAAATTTTCGTCAAATTTAGTTTGTCAGATCTGAATTTCATTTACAGCATTTTAGATGATGCAAAATATTTTATTTTTTACATATAGTTCTTATTTTATTTGTTTTCGCTGCCCATACAATGAAATACTTTATGGATTTTTTCTTTGGTTGTTTTGGTTTGGTGAAGTTTCTCACTTCACCATCGATATTTAGTTAATAAAGCGGGCTTGAAAGATATTTATTAGGTCGAGAATATTATGCACGAAATTTGTATGATATCACTTACATGCATTCCAATTACTTCTCTGTACTTTTCTCGGGTATCCTCGTTCGTGTCAGCGTTTACTGTGCTGTGGCACACAAAGCATAAGAAAGAAGACATAGTTTAAGTTAATATAAGGTATTAGAGTTTAATTTAATAAGTAGCATTGAAGAAATAATTATTAAAAATTTGTAGTTTCTGGAAATGTAATGTAAACAAACATCATCGTTAGTTTTGACATGTGATCTTTTCTCATGTCAATATTGTCAATGTCACTGACATCTATGACAGGAACGTGCAGCATGACATTAATACTTTTTAAAGTTTTATATTAGGATCCTATTATTTGCACATTTTCCATTCTTCACTTTATTTTCTTACCTTACAGTGGGAAGTTGGTGACAGCTGTAACACAGGTTCGACCTAGCAAAGCTGTCAACGTTTCTATTTGTACTTATTTTAATCGTAAGTTACTTGTTGTATTATTTTATTTGAAGCATGTACTTATAGTGTACTATTACTGTAGTTTTTTTGATAATAAAATTATTCTTATTCTTCTTCTGCATTGATAAGTAGCATTGTTGGTAAATTGGTTGGTAATGATCTGAACCTCATTTTCATCATCACAGCTGATCACTAATCCTTTCAGGCGAGGCTGACAAAGCCAAAGCCTCGCCTCAAGCATAGCAATTCATGGCTCGAGCGCGGTTCAAGCGCACGACGCGCGACGCGCTATGGGCCAGGCGTGCGCGCTCTGCGGCTACGCGTTTGGGCTCAGTTTTGTCAACGTTTAATATTATACAATGTTTTTATATAATATTGAATGTTCTTGTAGACATTGGAGTTGTTTTTGGCTCAAATAATACTGCGGCTCCAATGATGCATTTATGCGCTTTTTGCACTGTATTAGCGAAAACGCTTAGTACAAAATATGCTAAACAGACACCACGATAGCAATATGACGTCATCCATGACATCACCTATTTCCAGCTCCAGCATCACACCAACAACACCATCATCTAGTTCCAGCTGCTTATACAACGCTCACAGAAAAGAGGTAGTGCATATTATGCAGAATAAGAATTTTATATGCAAATAAATCTTGCTTATAACTTATAAGAGAATGCCTTGTAATTGACCGAGTGAGCACGCAGTGCGAGTTAAGCTTCTCTGCTTTCAACTTACACAAAAATGATTTCGTATGTCCGGTTGTTCTCCTCTACAAGTCACATTTCACAACGGATTTTCGTGATTATGTGAGTAGGATTAATAATTCCATAGAATTGTTTAGTCCATTCAGGTTTTGAAAAATTTTCAATATGACGAAGATGTTATGGGTTTTAAAACTTAAAAAAAAACGTCACTACATCTTTGTTTTTGTTTAATATTGCCATATAATTAATTTTCCGTTACATAACATTTGTTACCCTTATCAAGAAGCAACTTTTCGTCAGAACAACTTATTCATCCGATAAATTTAAAGGGGAAAGGGTGGAAAAGAATGAAAAAACAACTGAAATCACAAAAGAATATCATCAGCTTTTGGAATATGTACTAATGGTTTTTGTTGACCCATAAGTTCAAGACAAAACCAATAGCCAAACCAAAACGATATTGTGCGTCGAGCCTATGTATCAACGAACGTCCCCTGCGTGCTTGAGCCTCTGGGTCTATGCAGGTCGAACAGTAAGAGACCTGATGCGCTTACCTACTCTGGTGCCTTGGAAGAACGGCAGGTGCCTAGTTTTGGACGCTACTTGTTTCAGCACGGTTGCCGCCAGCCATCTGAGATCTGAGTCGCACCATCTACTCTCCGTCAGCTCCCGCCGAAGACAACGGCTATTATCTGTGATCTGTAAATGGTTCACCGCTAATAATCTTCTAATTATAATTCAAAAAAGACGACATGTTTAAAGTTTTCTTCACCAAATGTTCCTTATGTTGAACCAAACGTTAAGCTTGCCCCAGATAAACTCCCTATTGACAATGCGACAGTCTTCCTGGGAATCAAGATTCGACTTTGCAGTGGGATCCACATATACATGATCTCTCCGGAAGACTTAGTTCTGCTGCATATGCAGTTCTTAGAATAAGACAGTTAACAGACGTAGCTACTGCTCGCCTAGTTTATTTCGCGTACTTCCACAGTATTATGTCCTATGGTGTATTGCTGTGGGGAACTGCTGCTGAGATAGAGACAATCTTTATCATACAAAAGCGTGCAATTCGTGCCATATGTAAAATGGATCCTAGGGAATCTCTGAGGGATCTTTTGAAAGAAATTGATATTTTAACTTTACTAATTGTATATATATGCAAATATTATGTATGTTCGTAAAAAATTGAGTAAATTTAAATTAAACAGTGACAATCACGATTACAATACTAGGAATAAAGATAAAATAGCGGTGCCAGGTTTTAGATTAGCAAAGACAAATAAAAGGTCCTTCTTAAGTAACTGTGTACAGTTTTATGAGAAAGTGGCACGTGAAAAACATATCGATTAAAAAAATCCTACCACACAGTTTCTGATTTCTAAAACGACAAAAATGCACCACTGCTGAACGTGGCAGTACAATGTAGAATATTTCAATACTAAAATTTGTAATTGACCTTCATAAGAGCGTCGTAGACGCCTAAATTGAACATTGATTTTAACTTTGACTTTGACGCCAGTTTAAAAAAGAGGCTAAGGAACGCCGCTATGGAACCGCTTAAGGTACTTCTTCGTGCTGATTGCTGTGGAGACCCCGGATTGTTAGAGCATTGAAACATAGGTGTTCATGAGAGAAATAGGGTAAAGACTTATTGAAAATACAGGTGACTCCCGGCCCGGTTCGTTCTTGATATACGTATAGAGGATGGACAACGCGATTCAGCGTGGGAATACAGCGAGTGTGATGGGCTCCTTTGCCCCGAGAACGGTCAGGGGATGGTTATTTGATTAGTTTGAAGGATATATTGACGTTGTTTTGTAAAAGATTGTTAATGGACCATGGAATATATTATTTATTTAATGCATTTAATAGTTATAGTAATTATTCGGTTTGTTCGAAATGGGAAATTTGTAAAATGCTAAGTTATTCTGTGTTTTTCAATTGTTTGATTTTCATATTTATGATTTATTTCTTTCAATAGTGCTTATTCTACAAAATTACTAAGGTTATTAATTACAAAACTACATTAAAATAAAAACAAGTACGAGTGTCTCTTTTTGAGGTCGAAGTCGGTATCTTAACTATTTGAGTACAACTCGCAGTCAGTTTTTATTTGTGTTTTTTGTTTCGGGCTATTGAATACCAAAAGTTGGAATCAAAACCGAAATACCGACATCTTTAGGAGATTTTCGTCGTTATATCACACCTATCAGCCGTGCAAACGTTTGGCAACCTTCGTACAATTTGGACCAGTCTGAACTTAGTCATTGATATGCTTACAAAAATAACTCAATTTGGACTGCATCCTATCAAAGTTTCGATTCTGAACACAATAAACTTTTGTTGCATATCGATGTTTATTCGTGATTGATATTATAACACTGTAAATCTGAAACATTGAGAGTTACTACGCTGTTATTCCAACATTTTACATCTTAACAAGCTATGTAGAAAATGAATAAAAACATGATTAGATACCCATTTCGATGATTTTCCCTAGATTAACTAAGGCACAATCTTCTTTCCTTGTTCGATATTTTCGTCTGTCAATTTTTTTTTATGAAGATTATATAAATAACCCTTTTTATCATTCGATGGGTTGATGTTGCAAGTAGTTTTGCTATTTTGACAAAATATAGTGCATGGTATATAGATATCATACACTCGAAAAAATTGTTCATTTTAGACCCAAAAGTAAAGATATTATCATATCATTCTACAGATAAAACCTAGCTGATATCCACTTTCTCTAAAAAATAACAAATTTATGCCCATCTATAAAGTTGATTAAAAATGTCTGTTAATAACTACCAACCTAATATTAAATATTTAAAATGTTATTAAAGTTGCTGTAAACGAGCGTTTACAGCCCCACCTCACTCACCCAGGACAGCTCTCGTTGGGGGGTAAGTGAGTTCAAATCCCACACATCTACCCCTAGGGTGGACACAGGCATTGCACCCCTAAAAAAATGCAGTGAAATAAACGCGAGCCCTCACAAAGCCCAGATTATTGCTAGTATAAGATAAATGTATTATTGGAATTCCAATGAAGTTTTGATATATTTCAGAAGGTAGTAAAATCAAAATCATGTATTATTACTAGCATTACGTAATTTTCGGAACACTGCAAAAGAGACGTAAGAGTTGACTTACAAGTAGTATTTATTACACATAAGATATTACTATGCATGCGGGCGGAATGAAGCCGTGCATGGAAACTCAAACAAGCTATCCTTTTGCGCATTTGTTTAAGCAGGGCAGATCTCAAGGAAGTATTGATCACAAATTATAAAGAATATGTAATATATTATTATAGTGTGTCAAAACAAATATAATGTAATTTATTAAAATGAGTAGTGCATCGGTGCCACATTTCGAATTGACCATTATCGATTGTCGTTTGGCATAAGATGAAGTGCAGTGCAACACTACACGTCACGTCACATCACGTCAGAATTTACGACTTTACGAAACGAAGTAAAAAAATTCAGAAGCATTCGATTCCAATAGAAAAACTCTGTTTCATTTCAGTACAAATTAATTGAACTCCACCATTGTTGTAATTAGGACAATATACATAAAGTGCGCGTGCTACGTGATACGTTTTGTGGTAGTTGTTACCGATACTTTTGTTATTATTGTTTTGCGGCAATAGAAGCAGGTTTTTCAAGTGGACGTATAATTATAGTTTTGTGTATTGTTTTAAGCTATTTACTTGGCAATTGCGTATTTTACCGCTTTATTTTTACACCTACGCTGCGTGGAGTAATGAGCATAATTGTCGTGCTAGCTGTGATTTAACGTAAATCGTTGGAAGAATATCTTGTGATCACTGTTTTGATGAGCGACGGGACCCCTGACTGTGAGTACCTTGGAAAAACTACACTGAATAAGATTCTAGTTAGAATTACAATTAAAAAATAATAATGTTGACGTTAAAAGTTAGGTAACCTTCTTACCTCATACATGATTGTATGTATTGACATACAACCCGCCAAATACGGGTCGAACTTGCACTCTGAGGGCGCCAATATATTTTTGTATGTAACGATATTAACTCTTTATAGCCGCTATTTGTCTAAGACATTCTAAAATCTAAAGGTAATATATTTTTCCTCTCTAAATAATTGTAACCAGCCAAATACAAACCATTATATGCATTTAGTTTTATTTATCTCAGAAGTAGATTGCATTTGTTTTACTAAAGTTGGTTCAGAGTTCACTCTATGTAAATTAGTAATTTCTTTCTGTAAGTACATTTTGAAAATTTCATTAATAAAATAAAAACACCTGGAACTGATTTAGTAAACCTGGGAGGTAAGTCTATGTCTTAAAAAATCTATGTCAAAATTTTGTTTTCGTGCCCATATTGAGTGACCAGGTTCCTAAAATGTAGTACATCTCATATGTTTCTTTGGAGCAAGGCATCCAAAAGTCTGGATGAAGTTAAAATGGATCTGTTTCTCTTTGAAGACAGTGTGGATGTGAAATTGAATTATGAAGGGAACACAAAAATGATATTATGTTATTAAACAGTTGGGAACCTTAGTACAAGGTTATCTTGCACGTAGGGACAGTCCATTAATCACGTGAGGCTTGAAAGGGGGGGAGGGGGTTTAGCAAAGTCACTAAATATCACGAGGGGGGAGGGGGGTGTAGTAAGATATGACATGTATTTAACTTTACGTTAAACGCGCGATTTTTTGACCAAAGAGCGGCATGTAGTTCTACCTTGACTCACATTCTTTGTAAGTACTCAAAAATACACGTGATTTTGGGTGTGGGGTTAGTCTTCAACCTCACCACATATAACCAAGAGGGAGGGGGGAGTTACAAAATGCTAAAAAAACATCATGTGACTACTGGACAGCCCCTTACCTGGTTATTTTTTACTGTAGTGACTCCATGTTCGATACTTATATTTACAGTGCAGTTGATTGGTGGTAAAGTGTCCCTCGCGAGATCCCACATCCCCTACTGTCTGACAAGCCACATTTATTATGGCAAATCCTTGTCAATGCATTCATAAACATGGTTACTTGTGGTAAGACCACAAGAAAAAATCTGCTCGCAGCAGCAGTTTCTGGTCTTCCAAAATCATCTCGAAATGCATGCTTGTTATTAGTCTTTGTCTTATGGACAGAAACTGTCACAACTCTGTATCATCAGTGTAACTTCAGAAGTTATAGAGCGAGTTCCTATTGAATTATGTAGTACATGACACATGCACATGGGCCTCTTAACCCTACTCCTGGGTACCAAGTCCCAGGCCCCTCTAGCCTCTTCCTCTGCAACGCTACAGACTTGGCACCTCCACGGTAAATCTATGGCATGCTAACTAATTTGTCTCAATTTATCCATACTTATTTAATTATGCAAATAATTTAATGAAAGGTTTTCCTTATCAAAAAGTTCCAGACTGCAAATCGGATTATCCGACAACACCTTGTAAAACGTTTGTTGGATTACTGGGGTCTATTGTTGCAATAGCGGAAAAATATTTGATAGAAACATTTTTCTTGCATGGGGCGTTCAAACGAGTTTCCTGCTTAATTATTAGTTTTGATAGAATTAAGACTGCTTGGGTAGAAGCTGGCAGGGGAAATGCATAAAACACCCCAAGCCACACGTCAGCTATATTGCACCCGAATTGAATAAGAATATGAATATTAACAGTTAGGCAATGTGCGATAATACACTGTGAAACGGATCTATCTTGTACATTTCAAAAGATTAATTTTAATGGAAGGACAAAAAGTCAAATAATATACCTTAGCTCAATAAAATGTTATTCATTTGGAGAAATTTACAAAATTTAAATGTTAAAGCCTTAGGCCACTATCTTCTGATGTGGTTGAATATGTTGTTCAGGCTAATCTAGAAATATTGGCTCTTAACCCTTACCTATTAATATCTAATTCAGAACAATAGAAAATAAAAAAAGCTATGATGGCCGAGCTGTAAAAGCTATGGACTGCTGAGCCGCCAGTCCTTGGTTCGATCCCCACCGCCGGTTTGAGCTTCACCGCATGCTGGAAGGTCATTTTGCGATTGCCTCAAGACCCTCAAGGAGACAATCTGTTGCCAAGCACCTATTCTTATTCTTATTCTATTTGGGGGCGATATGTCCTGCACTGACGTCCCGCTTGGGGTGTATTGTGCATTTCCCCCGCCAGCTTCTACCCAAGCCATCCCAACTCCTTAACGTAGCGGAGAAGGACCTTGGGTCGCTGGCATAGCTGCTCCAGTGACTTGTGTGATGGTGGTGAGGATGTCGTCGATGAGAATGACTCTTGTAGTCCGATTGTAAATCGTATCTGTTCCGTGGCTTCGCAGTGCAACAGTACATGCTCCACGGTCTCATCTTTTAGCATACAGCCTCTACATAGAGGACTGTCTGTTGCTCCAGTTTTATGCAGAAAGTAATTCAGGTTACAATGACCTGTGATAAGGCCTGCTACAATGCGTAGTTCCTCACGCTTTAGTTTCAGCAGGTTGTTTGTCAGCTTCTTATTTAGAGTTGGGAACATGGCCTTTGTTTGTTTACAATCCTCTGTCTTATTCCACAGGTTTTGTTGTTCTCTCTCGGTGTGACGACGTAGTAGTTCCCGTACTTCCATTGCTGATGGCTTGCAGAGGCTCCTTACGTCATCACAAACTTGTTTTTTTGCTCCTTTCTTTGCTAGAGTATCTGCCATGGCGTTACCCAGGCATGCACTATGTCCCTTTGTCCATGTTATCATTATTCTGTATTTTTTTGACAGCCTTTGTAAGGCAGAATGACACTCAGCTATGACACTCAGCTATGCTATGCCAAGCACCTAACCGTGTGTTACAGCAGCAGCCCTTGAGAGCCAGTAAAATTACAGGCACATGAGACGTAACAACTATGTCTCAAAGTGACGAGCGCTATGCAATTCGTGACTTGTGATGAAATGCATCTGTTATAGACAGAGGTTAGTCTGCTCAACATTGGGTGGGCCTCGAGCTTGTTCCATCACAACATAAAAAAAGGCGCTTAAAGTACGGTCTAGGTTTAGTATTAGTGTCCTGTCTGTATTGAACCCTTAGGGTGCATACCATTTGAAGTTAGATTCGCTAAAAACGCTAAAAACGATCACACTCCCAAATAGTTGTTCCACATGGGTCTTGGCGTTATCTTCGCCATAAACGCTATGAGGCTACTGGAACAGTTTGAATTCCCTACATCTAATGTCAAAAGTGACAGGAGTGGCAAATTTTAGTGGCATTCTTAGCGTTCTTATCCTAAATGGAACAGGGGATGACAGTTACAAACGATCACAGTGATCACAACCACAGACGCAGAATGTGATCAAAATTATCGAAATTAACGTTCTTAGCGACTAATGGAACATACCCTAAAAAGGCTCAAAATCACAGATATATACATTTCATAGCTTCTTAACACTCAATATACTGTTCTAAGTATTACTATCTAAGTAGAGCAAGTTGTAATCTAATTAGGAAGCGGAGTATTAGGTCACTGTGCATAAGGTGTGAAATATTGCTGCCCTCCTAGACATATTAGTGATAGATATTGCCTACATGTAATAAATATATATTCCTCCAATACTAGTATACTCAACATAATTTGAATATTTATATTTTTCAAGAATGCATGCTCAGTGCCTACAAAATTACGGGTGCAAAAATTATAGTCATGTACGCGATTCGAAACCGCGTCATCTATCCCTATAGCCGGGGTATGCTCTGACCGCTAAGCTTACATGACATATTACTCATAACTCTTATAGAGACAACTTAAAAATTAAACTGCACAATTACAACACAACAAAAAATTAAAGGCAATCAAAAAGCAGAAGTTATTTTTAAGAAAGATTGTATGTCTTACAGTTATAATAAAATAACTAATATTAAAGAGGATATGAAAAATACTGCCTGATCCGAAAATATGATTCCATATAAGTAATTTTTTTGTTATGTTATTTTGACGGAACAAGCCCGAGGCTCACCTGATGTTAATTGGACTAACCTCTGCTTATAACAGACTCATTTCGTCAACGACGAATTGCACAGTGCCTGTCACACTGAGACATTTTTTTAGGTCTCATGTGCCTGTAATTATTTTCATATTAAGGCTTTTTTAATTGAAATTTTTATATATTTAATAATATTTAATTTAATAATACAGCTAAAAAAATGTTGTTCACTTAATCAAGTTGTGATAATAAAATGGTATCACTACAAATTATCAAAAAGCCAAAGATATATTTAAGAAAGATATTAAAGAAAGGTATTTTGAAAGAAAAAAATAACTATACTAAAGAGGATATGAAAAATACTGCCTGATTCGAAAAAAAATATTCCATGTAAGGAATATTCGTATTCATGTTTTTTATTGAGATAAATATAAGTAATAATATTTAATTAAATAATAATAATAATAAAAAAAAAGCAGTGATACTCGACACAACACGCATGGTCCGGAAGTTCCTCTCTCTGCAGCCCTAACCACCAGTAGCTTGGGCTCTGCCTCGCTACCGGCGGCACCCTGGTTTTAAATATTTTATAATATTTTTTTTGTTATTATGTTGTAAAAAATTTAAAATTATTTATATAAAAAATAACGTGAATAATAATAATATAATTTAATAATAACTATAAAACTTGTTCACCTAATCAAGTTTTGTGATAGTAAATTGTATCACTACAAATGTTATATCTAATTATTACGTAGCAACCATGTTATACAGTAAGCACATGAAAGATTTTTGCCATTTTTAAAAGCTACCTTTTACATTAATTTATTTTAAAAATTCGCTCACATTATTTAAATACAGGGTAATTTTGTTTCGCATGTGAAACTATGCCTCTCTGTCCCACATCCTCAGTCTGATTTTTTTTAAAGACCACTTCGTCTTAATAACTGGATTCTGAGAATTAAGTACAAAGTAAGACATAACAAACATTATAAAACGTAAAATGAGAACCTCCTATTTTCATCTAAACTAATATAATAAAGAGGAAAGATTTGATTGTTTGTTTGCATAGAATAGGCTCTGAAAGTACTGGAACGATTTGGATGAAATTTAGTATGGAAATATTTATTTATTTATTCAATACTTTATTGCATAAAAAAGAATATGTACAAAAGGAAGACTTAATGCTAAGGCATTGTCTACCAGTCATCCAGCGAGGGTTTTTGAGAAGGTGTATGTGCATCAAGGGGTGAATAAATAGGTTAAGTACACAAAAAGGAAACTAGAAGAAATAGTTTGAGACCTGGGGAATGACATAGGATAGTCTTTATCCAACTGCGCAAAAAGGGGTAATGGTTTTGCGCGATAACCGATATACCCACGGGCGGGGCCGCGGCCGGAAAGCTAGTGATTAAAATGTATAAACTTTGTTGTTTCCTTTTTGCTTTTTCTTTGATGATTAAGTTTCTTGTTGGATTTTTGTTATCTATGTGATTCATATTACCTGTTCATTATTTGTTTATGAGATATAACTGTGATTTTTTGAATTCTTTATCAGCAAATAAAAGCAATAGTAACATTATCAATGATCACCACTGCGATAAAGAAATAATCATTATGAGGTATAATTATATATATATATATATATATATATACATACCAGGTTTGCATGGTGGTAGGGCAATTTGCGAATGCCCGCCTGGCTAGCTACCACCCTCAAGTAGAAAATCTGTCGCCAAACACATAACGGTGTGTTCCGGCAGCTGTCCTTGAGAGCCAGTAATTCTAGGTTAGTCTGAACAACATCTTCGACCACATCATCACTTGCCATCAAGTGAGATAGTGGTCAAAGGCTAACCTATCAGGCATAAAAAAAAATAGGTTCTAAGTCCGTTTAAAAAGAGTCTGTCTTGGATGGTACCACCTAAGTGATATATATTTTGCCTTGAAGCAGTACTGTGCAAGCGCATGACATGCACCAGCGTTTGAATATAAAAACAACATCAAAATCGGTACAGTTGAATTGAGAACCCCCCCCTTGTATGAAGTAGGTTAAAAAGAATCCGTTTGTTACCAAGCACTGTTTCAGGATTGCAATTCAGTTTAACTACGCCATAAAATTGATGAAATCAAAGAATGTTTGCACATAAACGTTTATGTAACGCTTTGTTTGATAATGGTTTGCCAAACATATATTTAGTACCTTGTTGTGATTTGTTACATTGTTTGCTTGTTCGAGATAAGAAAGGAGTTTAGTAAGAGATTAGCAGGCCTGTCGCTCTCCGCAGTGTAGGTTTTTTTTTTTTATGCCTGATAGGTTAGCCTTTGACCACTATCTCACCTGATGGTAAGTGATGATGTGGTCGAAGATGTTGTTCAGGCTAACCTAGAAATACTGGCTCTCAAGGACAGCTGCCGAAACACACCGTTAGGGGCTCGGCGACAGATTTTCTACTTGAGGGTGGTAGCTAGCCAGGCGGGCATTCGCAAAATGCCCTACCACCATGCTATAACGACTGTCATCCTAAGACTTCAACCGGGACCGACGGCTTAACGTGCCATCCGAAGCACGGAAACGCTCAGTAGTAATGTCACTAGCGGTCACCCATCCAACTCATGACCGCGGCCGACGTTGCTTAACTTTGCTGATCGGTTGAGAACAGCTAAGTAAACTTCGCTACGAGCGCTTCAGGTACAGAATAAAAGGAACAGAAGGTTCACTCCGCAAAGTTCCAATAAATAAGCGACTCTAGTCACGAAGCAATAAAGTGCATTTTAGCTTGCAAAGCACGGAGTACCTAATATTTATATTCACCTACAAGGCGTCTCTTTTTTATGTTGTGTTCAACAAACCCGAGGCCCACCTGATGTTAATTGGACTAACCTCTGCCTATAAAAGATGCATTTCGTCAACTGGCACTGCGCCCGTCACACTGAGACGTACAGTTGTTAAGTCTCATGTGCCTGTAATTTTACTGGTTCTCAAGGACAGCTGCCGGAACACACCGTTAGGTGCTTGGCGACAGATTTTCTACTTGAGGGTGGTCGCTAGCCAGGTGGGCATTCCCAAAATGCCCTTCCACCATGCGGTGAAGCTCAAGCCCGCGGTGGGATTCGAACCATGGACCTGCGGCACGGCAGTCCATAGCTATTACCGCTCTGCTATCATTGCTTCAAATCTACGACTAAATATTTAGTGTAACTGTCATATAATAAATATTATTCAGTTCAATTCGTACAGTTACCGCTTTGATTTCGAAGTTATCAAGTTCACAATTAACAAAACACCCACTGCACTGTACTGTATCAGCCGTATCGTCCACTGAACACAGCCTCCCCTATAAAGGGGGAATTTGCCATAATCCCCACGCTTGGCAGGCGGCTTGGGGATCGCAGTGTAAGATGTCAGTTCCTTAGAATGCGCTGCCGCCCACCTTCCAGTATTTTTCCCTTTGTCGCCTCATACGACACCCACGGGATGATATGGGGAGGTGCAATTCTAGCCTGGCACCCCACGGGGAAAACACCCACAATCTTCCAAATTTCATTGGATTGGTTAATAGATGTGGCGCTTAGAAATGATCGGCACCGATTGGTCGCGTCGCAGTAATGTTGTAGCGCCGCGCGGTACAGTTTTTAAACCACGCCCGCCGCGGTAAGGTTTGCGTTCTGCTGTTTTTAAGCTTGAGTTACATTTCATTACAAAATCACAAGTATACGATAGGAAAAATTTTAATTCATGTGCGGGATTGTTTGTAGTACAACGCAAGTGGAAGATGTCGCTCCATCTCAATGCGATGGTTAAACAACGATAGGAAAAATTCGAGTTATGACGTCATGTCATGTTAGTTCAATTGGTTAAAGCATACCCCGGCTCAAGGGGTGGATGGAAGCGGGTTCATATCCAGCACATGACTTAAAAATGTTCCTATCGTATATTTGTGATTTTGTAATGAAATCCGCATAGCAGGCGTTATTGCAAACCTAAGAATATTAAAAATTGAGTTACATATCTTGACATATTAATACGTAGCTTCAAATAAATAAAGTAAATGAACCCATTATCGGCTAAAACCTACAATGTTATGAAACATACCTCTTAGGTCAATTATTAGGTCAAGGGAGTTGCGTACATTTGGTACACGAGCATGATAATACACCCGGCCCGAATATTACTTGTGAATTGTATTAGTTGATTAGATCTTCCTCTCCCCTTAATTAGAACACATTATGATTAGTGGACCAATGGTTGAAGTGTTAATAAAAGAACTAGCGTCTCGAGAGACGAGCGCAGTGCAGTGCAGAATAATGGACTTTTATTATAGCTGATAGGCTAGCCTTTGCCACTATCTCACCTCATGGTAAGTGATGATGTGGTCGTAGATGTTTTTCAGGGTAGCCTAGAATTATTGGCTCTTAAACTGCTGACGTAACACACTGATATAGGTGCTTGCGGCAGATTTTCCACTTAGGTAGCTAGCCAGGTGGGCATTCGCATAATGCCCTAACATTATGCTGTAACGACTGCCATCCTAAGATGACAACCGGGACCGACGGCTTAACGTGCCCTCAGAAGCACGTGCACGCTCAGTAGTAATGTCACTAGCAGGTCAAGCCGTTTTTGAGTTACACTCCAATAACTGAAAAGTATTTTCCTGTCTTGATATAGTCATAGACAGTGAATGAAAATTGATCCTATAAGTATCAAGGGTTACTAAAAGGGGCACATTTTTTTTCACAATAAAATGGAACCGACTTCCACACTCAAATGTGTGAAATAACATGTTGAAGTCAGTACCATGATGGTTCAAATGTACCTATTATCACAATATTGTACGCATGTTACCGACTTCGACAATTTCACACATATGAGTGTTGAAGTCGGTTCAATTTTTTTTAATATTTTCTTACAAATATTCTTTCTGTAAGTGGGTTAATTTATTTAAACCGTTGTATTTTCTGTCTCCTTACGACTTCACAGTGTTTTTCAAAGTGTTCAAGACTTGCGGTCCGCCCCGGTTTGGCACGGGTATTAAACAAAAATATATAAATTGAAACACATAAAAAGTAGTTATTGTGACATAACTGTAATAGTTAGACGTATAGTATTGCGGACTTTTTTATTGATATTGATGTCTTCTATAAAATTGTAGTACATTACTTGCTCGATTGTCAACAATTTCCGCAGCGTACGCGATGTAACGATTTTTGGATTTTTTTTCACGCGTTGGCTTACATTTTCTTATTTTCATACGGATCTTTAAGTTTTTAAAAATATTCTATAGCCTATAAACAAGGGAGATAGAGGCGTAGCACGTGCGAACGCATCTGGCCTAAATCAGGCTTGCTTGTAAGATAACCATTGCGCGCTTAGTACAAATCAACAAACGAATCAGTTCTTCCGATAACGCAATGGATCAGTGGTTTAATAGCTGTATCTGTGTGTGTAACTAGTGACCGTAGCTACAGGCTGAAGCGCAACCCACTTTTGCATGTGTACGATTAGTTAGTGTATTAGTTTGCAGCTGAAATCTTGGTGTGCGTGGCAAAATGTGCTTATGTGTGCCATACTTATTGTTGTGAGAGTGAAACTGGTGGGAGAGTCGTGGTGACACTTTTATGCGAACATACACGGACTGAAGGCAAATCTCCCTTGTTTCTCTGATCTGTGATTCTAACGTGAAATAATTTTTCTAATCGGCCCAGTAGTTTTAAGGTTTATTTGTTACATACAAAAATACAAATCTTTCCTCTTTATAATAATAAGATGTGTCTGCGTTAAGGCACATTTCTCTAATGTAGAGTAAAGTAGTGGAATGTTCGATGATTTAAATAGTGGCTTGCAGCTGTCCAAATACTGAAAACGACGATTTTAATTGTGGTTTTGAAGATGTGATCAGAACCAGCAAATATTTTTCGTTGTTGCTGGAACGCGGAACTCTTAAGGTTGAACTGGCCGGTCGCTTCTCCATACAAACGTCGTAGGGTGATCACTCCCTTAGTTGAGAATTTAGGTGCAGACTTATGCATAATACCGATTGATATCGTCATTAGATAATGACCGTTATATATATATATATTATAAGATAAGACGTTAAGAGAAATAAAATACAATAAACCAGCAATTGCCATATATAAATAATAATCGATAAACTGGCAAACCAGAAGCATAGATATAAAGCTCAACAATATGCATGCAAAAGTTCACCCAGTTTGAACATTTGGTATTTAAAATATTACTTTATATTTTGAAGCAGTAATGGCTCAGTGGCATTGGCTATGGGCTGCCGCGCAGCAGGTCCATTGTTCGGATCCCGCCGTGGGATTGAGCTTCATCGCATGGTGGAAGGGCATTTAGCGAATGCGCGCCTGGCTAGCGACCACTCTCAAGTAGAAAATCCACTCGAAGCGCTCGTATTGGGGCTTGTCCAGTCGTTCTAGTATTTACTTCTGAGCGCTTCCATGTTTCAAAGTTTCGTGATCTGTGGTGAGCGCTGGTTCCGAGCCATAGAACAATAACAGACTTTTTCCGTTTTGGCGCTATTTCGTACATACGAATTTGAGTAATATTTTTTTGGATAAAAATGTTGTTTGATGTAGCTACCTACAGCCATGAGGTTAAATAAAGTAGTGTATGCAACTGCATATAATTAGGTATTAAAACACTCGTGTAATCTTATTTTAAAACTACACTCTTGTTTTAATACCCTCTATTATATGACAGTTGCATAAACCACTATTATCTGACGTCTATATTGTTTATATAGCCCGCAATATCAATAAGTGCTTTATAATCAATTCTTACAGAACATAGTAAACTGAAAAATAAAAATGTTTCCAAATATATATTTTTTTATTAAATAGCTCTTGTTTAATAATGTTTTGTGTGATTCTTGTGAATTTCGGGCGAAAATATTAACGTAATCGCCACGTCGGAGTGCGCGCTGTAATTATACGAATATATATATTTCATAATAACAAAAGCATAAACACTTAAAAAATATAAAAATATATCTAGTGACTATTCCGCTTTATTTTCCTGTTAAGCCGACGTAACGTTACAAACTCCACGCAGCCAAACCATCGAGAATCTCGATCGTGCGCTCGTAGAGTCAAGACCTCCTGAGGATGATTCGTGTAGAATCGTAACGCGTCGAAAATTCTCCCGGTTTTCTCCCGGTCGTCTTTTACAATCATCCAATGGGAGACTATAAAACAGTACCAGATTCTGAAGCCGGGTGCTGTACGGCTACAGTATAAATATTTGTAACATCTATGTTAAAACGTCTGCGTAGAATGAAACAAAACAACAGGCTAGGTCAAGGGCACCCTTCAGTCTGTGACGAGCTTGTCCAAATCTTCGCCGGTCGTGATTAGGGTGACCAGAATTTTATTACGTATGCGGATATATCAAAATATTTGCTTCCTACCCCAATGAAAAAAAGAGGGAGGAGGTTCTCAATACGACAGTTTTTTTGTGTGTAACTTAATTTTTTTACGGTTCCGTACCCAAAGGGTAAAAACGGGACCCTATTACTGAGACTTCGCTGTCCGTCCGTCTGTCACCAGGCTGTATTTCAAGAACGGTGATAGCTAGACATTTGATATTTTCACAGATGATGTATTTCTATTGCCGCTATAACAACAAACACTAAAAATAAAATAAAATAAATATTTAAGGGGGGCTCCCATACAACAAACTTGATTTTTTTACCGTTTCTTGCTCGATACTAATAACGGTGACAGGTAGACGCTTTAACTATTCACAGAATATTTAGTTACGGGACCCTTCGTGCGCGAGTCCCACTCGCACTTGGCCGGTTTTTTTTATGTGATTGTGACCGAACAAGCTTGAGGCCCACCTGATGTTAATCGGACTAACTTCTGCCTAGAACAGATTCATTTAATCACAAGTGCACTGCGCCCGTCACCTTGAGACATAGCCGTTAAGTCTCATGTGCCTGTAATTTCACTGGCTCTCATGGACTGCTCCCGGAACACACCGTTAGGTGCTTGGCGACATATTTTCTACTTGAGGGTGGTAGCTAGCCTGGCGGGCGTTCGTTAAACGCCCTTTTACCAAGCAATATCAAAATCTCTTTACAGGATGTACCGATTTTGATGGATCTTTTTACATTCGAAAGCTGAGGTTTGTCTTGTACCATTTAAATTTGAGTGAGATTTGACGAGCAGTATTTGAGTTATCCCGAATAATCCTTATTTAATTGGCTTCGAGTATATTGATTGGTGTTCTCATTTTAGTTAATGACGTAATATGAACAAAGAAACTGTATAGGATAGTTTGGTTTAGTAGTGCATTTTTAGTTTTAGATTATTTTTTGCATGAATTTTATTCCATCCAAATATCACTAGTGGCTTTCCGAGCTGTAAGCCTCGCGAGTCTGCCCTTGCATAGATTACAATTGAATAAAGATTCACTGCGCATGCTAATGGGAGAATGGGTCAAGAAATACAACAATCTAGATATTATGTAATGTAAAAAATTACTCGCGGGCCCCAGCGACAGATAGTTAAGTATTAGAAATAGGTGGTAAGTAGTAAATATACAATAATTTTACATACTTGGTAATGTTATAGTTAACTAATTTTGTTTTTTGTGATCTAATTTTCTCCCGTATTTATTTCGCATTAATACACTGTCTACAGAAACATCGAAAATAAATAATTGATTACACGAGAGAGAGAGAGAGAGAGAGACTATCACTTATAGGCAAAGTATCAGGCTCATTGCCATTAAATTAAGCGCAGGCGTCTATACTTTCAACGCCATATAAAGTATATCTCCGTCATTTTAAAAAATTTCCAAAAATTGAATCGACAAAAAAAATATGGGCTTATCAAACATGCTCACAAAATTTCGTGAGAATTGGTTGAGAAATGCGACCTGTAGAGGAGAACAACCGGACATACCAAAGCATTTTTGTGTAAGTTGAAGCAGAGACGCTTCGCTCGAACTAAGTTCTCGCTCGGTCAAAAACGCTTTGCTCGAACTAAGTTCTCGCTTGGACAATTAAATTAAACATTGATTAGAACTTCAACGTTAGAGCGGACTGCATGCATTGAATTAAGTTATTTGCGCGATAGAGAGAGCGTTAAGCAGGGCAATCAATAAGGTAGGTTTTGAAATGGAAAGACACCGATTTCTGACGTACCAGATGCGTCTTAGAGCTGCTCGGTCTTTACGAGGACGAGGATCTAGCCAGTAAATCTAGGTTAAGCCTGTTAACACCTTCGACCACATCATCACTTACCATCAGGTGAGATTGTGGTCAAAGGCTTACCTATCCTCTGACATCCTTGACGTGTGGTCACGCTGTTCGTATCAGCGCGTGACCTCGTGACGCGTTGGACTAGATCTTGGGCTGAGTTTGAATTTTATATTGCGATGTTTGACATACTGCAATGCAGACCCTAACTTTTTTTTATATTTTTTTTTATGTTATTGTGACGGAACAAGCCTGAGGCCCACCTGATGTTAAGTGGAATAACCTCTGCCTATAACAGTCGCATTTCGTCAACGACGAATTGTACTGTGCCCGTCACACTGAGACGTCCAGTTGTTAGGTCTCATTTGCCTGTAATTTTTCTGGCTCTCAAGGACCTACTCGTAGGTCCAGAGAAAAGCGCTATGAGGGAGTTTTTTCGAAGCGTAATGCGCAGTAACATTCCCCTAATACGAGTACGTCGACTTAATTTGTGTAATGATGTCCATTTGGTGCATTATACCCTTTGTAGACTGCTGCGGCTCCAAATGAGCAACTTACGTCGGTGTGCTCCGGCAGCTGTCCTTGAGAGCCAGTACTTCTAGGTTAGCCTGAACAACATCTTCGACCACATCATCACTCACCATCAGGTGAATGGTAGTGAAGCGCTCGTAGCGAAGTTTACTTAGCTGTTCTCAACCGATCAGCAAAGTTAAGCAACGTCCGCCGCGATCATGAGTTGGATGGGTGACCGCTAGTGACATTACTACTGAGCGTGCACGTGCTTCGGAGGGCACGTTAAGCCATCGGTCCCGTTTGTTGTCTTAGGATGGCAGTCGTTATAGCATGGTGGTAGGGCATTTTGCGAATGCCCGCCTGGCTAACTACCAGTAGAAAATCGGTCGCCAAGCACATAACAGTGTGTTCCGGCAGCTGTTCTTGAGAGCCAGTAATTCTAAGTAAGCCTGAACAACATCTTCAACCACATCATTTACCATGGTGAGATAGTGGTCAAAACAATTTTTTTTTTAAATGAAGCTTCGTTGCTTCAATATGAAATTACACTCATTATTGATATGGAAGTGTGCCAGTTTGACCCCATTGGGGGGCATATTGAGGATAAAGGATTTTTATTTTATTATACATTTACAGTTATTTCAAGGAAAAGTGTAAATTATATATAGAAGCCAATTGAAACACTGTCAACATCTAAGTGATTGTGAAGACCTGTTCTAAATATTTTACAATACCCGGGGGCTTGATTCTCTTAGCTATTGAACGGCGTTAACGCAGCTTAATTGCATAAAAACTGTACTTTTTGACAGTATCCGTAGTCTGCCCGCTATTTAGGTTCGATCGCAAGTCAGTGGCTTGCTATCAATAGTTTTTGACATATTTGGTATGCTGTAAGCGATTTTGTTGCGATTGCGTTGTTACAGTAGCATACAATATTTTGGAGGATTTTAGATAGAAAAATACCTAAATGATTTAAATATATTTATTTTATGTATTGTTTGCTAGAAAACCACTGTATTAATGTTTTGACTGATGCTTGATTGATAGATGTTTTCATTATTATTTCAGTGGCAACATTTGCACAACCATACGATAGCGACGCGATTGCTATACTACTATTATTTCTTTCTATTATTTCGATTAGGAGCTAGAATTAGCAGACTACCGAATTTGACATTAACAGCAGTTCGATCGCAGAAGCATCGCAGTAGTGTGGCGTTTGTTCAATAGCTAAGAGAATTGGGGCCCCGGTCGGCCGATCTCCGCTCGGTATCGTTGTTAAAGTAGTTTTCGTAGTGATAAGACGAGGCACGGTTTAGTAAGTTTGCATTGTCAGGACCACTATGTCCTAGTTATGAAGGAAATTCTATTGTCATCATTATCTTACCGTGGTACTCCTTGCCGTGGTCAGTTTTACCCGATGGATACAACATCGGTGTCTTCAAATCGAGAGTAAATAGGTTTCTTCTAGGTAACCGTGCTCCATCCTAGACCACATCAATGCTTAACATCAGGCAGGGCAGGAATAATTATCGCCGATGCCAATGGGTTGGGTTAATAGAGCTCCGTTTTGCCTTGGTGGTACGGAATCTTAAACATTCATCATTCTCCATATTGTTATAAACTATATTTTTATGTACCTATACCAGAGGGACCGTCCATTAATCACGTGGATGGAGGGGGGGGGGGGTTGGCTAAAATCACTCAATATCACAAAAGGGGAGGGGGGTTGTAGTAAGATATCACGAGTATTTATTGTTTTCTTCAAACCGTAAAGCGGCCTGACTCTACTATTGTATTCGTCAATCCTTTCTTGGACTGGTTGAGGTGTCGGGCCGTGGCTCGTGACCTCTGCGGTACCTCATGGGGCTACAACCCCACGGTCGCTCTACACAGCCTGACTCGCCGTGATCAGTGTGACCAGGCAATGAATGAAGTCCCCGCGAAGAACTCAGAATAAAATTAGATTGGAAGGAAATTAGGTGGAAGGGCATTTTGCGATAGCCCGCCTAGCTAGCGACCATCCTGAAGTAGAAAATCTGTCGCCAAGCGCCTAACAGTGTGTTCCGGACGCAGTCCTTGAAAACCAGTAAAATTAAAGGAATATGAAACCTAACAACTGTACGTTTCAGCGTGACGGGCACGAGGCAGAGGTCAGTCCACCTAACATCTGGTGGGCCTCGGGCTTGATCCGTCACAATAAAAAAAGAAAACCTGTGTTTAAAGAATATATACTAAAAATGTATATTATATGCCCCGTGGGGTGCCGGGCTAGGCCCCGTGGGGTGCCGGGCTTGAATTTCACCTCCCCATTTCATCCCGTGGGTGTCGTATGAGGACATTAAGGGAAAATACTAGAAAGTGGGCAGCAGCGCCTTCTAAAGAACTGCGATCCCCAAGACGCCTGCCAAGCGTGGGGATTATGGACCCCCTTTATAGGGGAGGCTGTGTTCAGCAGGGGACGATCCGGCTGATACTGTATACTAAAAATTTTAAGATTCTTTGTAGATACTAAAAATTCACGTGATTTTGGGTGGGGTGTGGGGATCAATCCTAAACCTTAACACGTATGACCAAGGGAGTAGAGGGGGTGTTAAAAATGCTAAAAAAGTCACGTTATTAATGCACGGCCCCTAACGTCTATTAGTGAGTGACTTTGTTATCATTTGCTGTTATCAGAATTCGCTCCTATCCAAGGTTTCTAACCTAGATATTGAGAAGATTTGAGTGTGGGAAAGAGTGTTTTAGTTTAAAATAAATTTTATATTTCGTCTACGGCTTCTTTTCCCTGCCCTTATTCCATGCTAAGTGCGTCGAAAAATATCTTTAACGTCCATGTAGAAATGTATATTTTTCTATGGGCTTTTTCCATAATCAACTTGCGTTAAATGTTACCTCTGCCTATAACAGATGTCAAGTGATGAACTGCACTGCACCCATCACCCTGAGACGTAAAGCTGTTAAGTTAAGCCTCATACGCCTGTTATTTTACCGGTACCCATACACTTCAAACCGGAACATAGTTATGTGAACATTACTGCTTGTTCGCCTGTTGGTAAGTGTTGCTGAGGACGAAGATGGTCAGATGATCTTATCAGGCTTGAACAAGAATAGAATTTGAAGCAGTGATGGCTCAGTGGCATTGGCTTTTGACTGCCGCGCAGGTCCATGGTTCGAATCCCGCCGCAGGCTTGAGATTCTCCGCATGATGGAAGGGCCGCCTTGCCCGCCTGGCTAGTGACCATCCTCAAGTAGAAGTGTCGCCAAGCACCTAACGGTGTGTTCCGGCAGCTGTCGTTGAGAGCCAGTAATTCTAGGTTAAGCCTGTTAACCACATCATCACCTACCATCTGGTTACATTGTGGACAAAGGCTAACGTATCAGAAAAAAAAAGTCTTAAGGACAGCTCATGATGATTTCTATCTAAAATTTTAATTTTTATGTTTTTGTTTACAGGATAATTCTACATGAACAATCCTATTCCCCCCTTCCTGTGACATCTTCCAGAACATTCCATTAAATGTAAAAATATTATTAAAATTTATAAATATTCATCTATTCAACCATTCCAACTCAACATATAAAAGACAATTTATTCTATCGCGATTCATAACACCTTGACATTATTATCTTTATCTGATCTTAGATATCTTTCAAGAGCACGTCTTGTATTTTTTATAAATAAATATCCAGTTCTAATCTAAGCACTATATTGTATTTATTTAGTCAATATTTAATATTAGTCTGTAAAGCAATAATAAATATTTAAACTATTAAATTATAAACGCAATCATTGCTCTGACAAACCAATCTATACAAAAAACGCAACCAGTTATCGCAGACCTAAAAACGTTGCAACCAATTGCAACAGAACCAGTTAACTTAGATACGTCGCTTCAACCAATTAAAACAGAACCTATTCCAACAATACCAGTTAACGTAAATACGTCTTCGCTGCAACCAAATAACTCAGAATTGGAAACAAAGTCAGTCAACGCAGATAGGACGGTGGAACCAATTAAGGCAGAACTAATTGCAACAAAACCAGTTAACGTCACGCTGCAACCAATTAGAGAGAGACCGACGCTGCAGTTGAATTGCGAACCGGTGACCGACGCATCGAAGCTGTCGACCAAGAGATGCGCCCATAGAACCTCCTTCCCTTTCCCACCTATCCAGCCATGTGGTGACGTCACATCCTTGAACATGAGTTCCTCTCCCGCAGTGGAACCGTCCTCTCCTTCTACCACACCTTCTTCCCCGGCGCTGAGAGCTGACTGCGTGCAGTTCCACACTTCAACACCGAATTACATCGGCGGAAGGGTGAGTTCACATTTTATTTATATCCAAAAGGTTTTCTAATCAGCTTTATTAGTAAAGAAGTTACAAAAGTCTCTCAGAACTCATATGTGAAGAGAATATTGGGTCTTCTTACTTAAGGAATACAATCAAAGTCAATACATATAATCAGGCATGTCCCGCGGGATGATTGACATTACCGGGGATGAGCTAGGTGGAAAAAAAAAACATGCAACACCAACTGCCCGTGGGGTGCCGGGCTAGAATGTCAGCCCCCTTCTCTACCCATGGATGTCGTAAGAGGCGACTAAAAGTAACACACCAGAAGGTGGACAGCAGCACTTTCTGAGGAACTGATGTCTCGTACTGCGATCCCTAAGCCGCCTGCCAAGCGTGGCGATTATGGCAAACACCCATATTGCGGCAGGCTGTGTTCAGCAGTGTACGCTCCGGCTGATTGAGTACAATACACGAACTGGTACGTGAAGTGTCGAGTTGATATTTCTGGTCTCATGTGCCTGTAATTTTACTGGCTCTCGAGGACTGCTGCCGGAACACTGTTAGGTGCTGGGTGACAGATTTTCTACTTGAGGGTGGTCGTTAGCCAGGCGAGCTTACACTAAAGCCCTTACACCATGCGGTGAAGCTCAAGCCCGCGGCGGGATTCGAACCATGGACCTGCTGCACGGCAGTCCATAGCCAATGCCACTGAGCCATCCCTGCTTCAATGTCCATGTCTTCCTTTGGGAGTATGTAGTGAAAAATACCAAAAAGCAGGGCAGCGGCGCCTGCTGAAGACCTGCCATCTTAGACTGCGATCCCCAAGCCGCCTGCTAGGTGGTAAAGCACCACTTAATGGGGGATGCTGTCTTCATAAGTGGATGATACTCCTGACACAGTACAACTGAGCTCGCTATCATCTAGCTGGAGCATAGAAAATATCACGTAAGGACACCTTCTATTTAGTCAATCTGCCAAGGGCAAGACCAATCGTGCATTCAACACTGTTGCACTAACTCTGGGAATGATTTAGCTAAATACCATCTGGAAGCATTGGACTCCATCCAGTGATGAGCTAAAAAACCTCCTCGGCGACGATACTCTATTCAAAGCCGAGCAGGAATATTTTAGGATGCATTACATTAGATGGAATTGCACAACCCTGTAGGCCAGGGTTACAAAGAATACGGCTACGGTCACCCCTGCCTGTCGTAAGAGCCGACTAAAAGGGGACTTGGAGTTCGGGGATTGTAGGGAATGGGGCTCTTATGATCCCACCAACGAGCTCGAAGAAGATAGCGTCACTGTGTGGCAAGTGATGTTATGCCATTTTACATGGCTGCAGAAGACAAAAGTGACATCTAAGAGATGAGCGTACGGGCAATGTGACAGGATGGTTCCGGTGCGTTGCGGTGAACTCGGGGCCCTCCGTTAGCTAGTCACAGAGGAAGATCACTGAGAAGGTTTTAGTGGGTGAAAGCCTCACATAACCCGGCACGCTCCCTATAGCACCCAGGTATCTGTTAAGATTACCAACAGTCACAAAAAAAAAGGAATTTCAACGATTGTTTCCCCCATCCTCGTTTCAATATTTATCAAACAATGCGAACAGAACCACGACATCTATTCATGACCGACATTCCCTCTTCATGATCGACGTTCTCTCTTCATGATCGACGTTCTCTCTTCATGACCGACGTTCTCTCATCATCAAACGTATTGCTTTGTGCATACAGTAACGAAATGGAACAACTACCATCGTCCTTGTTTCTTGATAATGTTTTTAACTAACTTTAACTTAAAGTCTAAATTGACAGGTCCTTTTTGATAAGTTTTCTCCATCTCTTAGTATATCAGTGTTTTACATACATATTGGTGAGTTTTCAATATAATTGCTATATCCAATTTCCTCATTTCCTTTTTATTTTTAAGCAACGTCCGCCGCGGGCATTAGTTGGATGGCTAGTGACATTACTAGTGGGCGTGCCGTGCTTCGGAGGGCACGTTAAGCCGTCGGTCCCTGTTGTTGTCTTAAGATAGCGGTCGTTATAGCATAGTGGTAGGACATTATGCGAATGCCTGGGTAGCTATCACCCTCTTAGAAAATCTGTGGCTACGCACCTAACAGTGTGTTCCAGGAACTGTCCTTGAGAGCCAGTAATTCTAGGTTAGCCTGAACAACGTCTTCGACCACATCATCATTTACCATCAGGTGAGATAGTGGTCTAAGGCTAACCTGAAAGATTACAATGCATAATACTTAATTGCATTGAATTTTTTTAACTACGAGTGAATTTCGTACCCGCGACCACCCAACCCTTGGGATGATGGGGGAGGCCTTTGTTCAACAGTGGACGCCTTCCGGCTGATGATGATGATGACCCTCCAACCCTGGCAGTTTTTGAGCCGGGTAGTGCTCTGCCGATTTGAGCAAACGTCGTGAAGGTGAGTAAGACTCCATCCAGATGTAAAACATAATCCAAAGTAATTAATTACGCGGGTTCGATTCCCGTACAGGAAGAAAATATTGTACGTTATTTTTTTTATAAATCCTTTTGCTTTAGGCCCAATTTCACCCATCTAGAGTTAAATTATTAGTCTAGAGTTAAAATATTTAATAAACGTATAACTTTATAATAAAAACCATTATAAAGTGATAGGTGTTATATAAACGTCAAAGCAGACTTTAAATATAAATAGACCAGGGGTGTGGACCAGTGTGATATAAAGCCCCCCCAAAATTGAATATATTTAATTTATCTCTTCTAAGTCTTTCCCATCGAAGCAAAGACGAAGCGCGGTATAAATTATTAATTTACGTATTCAAATAACATGAGTTAATAATATGTACTGTTTATTTATGGTCAGCTCAAAATAGGTCGGCGGTCCGCCATTTGGCGACCCCTGGTTTAGACTTATATGTGATGTGACAGTAGCGTGGACATAGAAATGGTATGTATTATTTGCAGGAAAGTGGCCATATTGGATTTTTGTATACGGAAATTCTCGTATACCGCCAAATTTAACGGTATAATTTTTAAATCGTTGTTTAGATGTTTATAAAAGTCAAAACCATGACATATTTAAAATACTTCAACATCAGTTGAAGTTTATGGTGAGTGACAAGGGTCTATAATATTTTTGATCGACCTCAAAAAAAGGAGCCTTCTCCTTTTTTTGAGATTGGTCAAAAATACTAAATTCGAAGTATTTTTTTTCTTATGTATGTTAGCGCAGTACTTTTGTATGGGCGAACCGATTTTGATGATACTTTTTTATTTGAAAACTAATGCTTCCCGCATAGTCCCATTTAAATTTCATCAAAATCGGTGTAGGCGTTTTTGAGTAAACTACAATAACTGAAAAGTGTTTTGCTATCTTGATGATATAGTCATTGACACTGAATGACATTCGATCCCGTAAATAGCAAGGGTCACTAAAAAGGGTTAACAATTATTTTACCTTAAATGGAACCGACTTCAACACTCAAAACTGTGAAATAACTTGTCGAAGTCGGTACCATGTGCACAATATTGTGATAATATGTACTTTTGAACTATCATAGTACAGACTTCAAACAAGTTATTTCATACTTTTGAGTGTACAATTCGGTTCGGTAAATAAAAATTGTTGCATAGGAATTAAAATTATCCTCGTATAGTTTTATACCCTGTTTGGAGCAATTGGTCCTAAATAGGAAAAGGAAACAACAGAGTAATTATTACAAGGTAATAAGGCCTATAATCAAATGATTTCAGAAACACCATCAGCCCCCACTCAACGTCATACTACCAGCTACCGCGCCGGCCACACCACCCACTTACAGTAAGTATGAGTATATAGAGTTCACTGTCTTTATTAATATTTCCTGTTGACATAATTTCCTTCCTCCTTATCGATGTAAGGGCCTCACATCCTCGATGGACATATCTGGGGCTCGATTCTCTTAGCTATTGAACGGCGTTAACGCAACTTAATTGCATGAAAATTGTAGTTTTTGACAGTATCCTTAGTCTGCCCGATATTTAGGTTCGATCGCAAGTCAGTGGCTTGCTATCAATAGTTTTTGACATATTTGGTATGCTGTAAGCTATTTTGTGGCGATTGCGTTGCTACAGTGGCATAGATAGCATATCATAGATTTTAGATAAAAAATAGGTAAATGATTTAAATATATTTATTTAATGTATTATTTGCTAGAAAACCACTGTATTGATGTTTTCACTGATGCTTAATTGATAAAAGTTTTCAATATTATTTCAATGGCAAAATTTGCAAGCCATAGCACAGCCATATAATAGCGACGCGATTGCTATACAACTGCGATTAGGAGCTAGCATTAGCAGACTACCGAATTTGACATTAACAGAAGTTCGATCGCAGAAGCATCGCAGTAGTGTGGCGTTTGGTCAATAGCTAAGAGAATCGGGGCCCTGGGTTGCGCGCCAACGAAAACAAACATAATGACTTTCATATTCGCGCGGACTGCAATATGATGGTTACGCTAATCTACTAATCTAGAATCTAATACTAGAAAATGAGACAAAATAATTATTGTTAATTGGACGCCGTGCTATTAGATTTCGCTTGTACCTGCTGCCAAGTGGATTACATATCTAGAAAATGGCACAGAATAAAGAGGACCAGAGGACCATTCCGCAAAGCCATTCCAATAAATAAACGACTAACTAAGAAGCAATAAAGTACACTTACATCCTTACATTCTCGATCTCGATGGACCCATAACAGAGTTGCGGGCCAGTACGAAAACAAACATAATGACGTTTAAATAAGGTTCATATTAGCGCGTGCTACAATATGATGGTTACGCTAATTGCTACGTCCGATGCTATGGAAAATTAGACAACATTATTATTGTTAATTGGACGCCGTGCTATTAGATATCGCATGTACCGACTGCCAAGTGAAGATGGATTACATATCTAGAAAAGGGCAAAGAATAAAAAGGACCAGAAGGACCACTCCGCAAAGTCATTCCAATAAATAAGCGACTCTAGCTAAGAAGCAGTACAGTTCATTTTAGTTCGCAATGCACTGAGTATCTAACATTTATATTCACCTACAAGGCGTCTCTCTTTCTATCGTATAGCCACGCATATCTCTGATCTCTTCTGCCGCGGCACGCACCGTACTATAACCCGTCCGGACGGGTACGCCGATGTATCTGTAGCGACGTACATAAAGCGCGAAGTGCGCCAGGCCTAAAAAAGATAGATAGAGTTAAACAAATACCAGGAAAAGTCTTGTTTTGCGCACAAATTACTCTCGTACGGATCCACTCAACAGCCATTGCGGAACTCGGGGACGTTTTATTGTAAAACGTCCTCCGAACTCTACCCCTCACTCATAAGGGCGGAGACCGCCACAGCTCAAAGATAACCGAACCGACTGGTTCTTGGATCGCGAGACGCAGAACAATCATGAGCTCATCAGACGAGCGTCAGGCACCCGCTACGCATAGCAGCGGATGCCCGGACGCCTCCAAGAAGCCCAAAGGACAGCAGAGACCCTCCGTGCGTGACAAATCACTGTCCACACAGAGGATCCCCATGGATGCCGCCGATGAAGAGGCGGAAAGATACCGCCAATTCCGGCTCGCAGTTCAGGAAACCGCTGAAGCTGCACGACGAGAACTCCAACAGTGGCGAGTCGAACCGCTGGACGACGAGGCCCCTGTGCTCTCGTCAAAATAAAACCTCTGCGGCCAAGGCACCTCGTGCCCAGACCGCGAGACCAGGACGAAAACAGCAATCTGTCTCCCTCCCACGCGTGAGCGAGACAGCGCAGAAGACGATAAGGACGGCGGCGGAGCTAGAAATGCTCCAAACCGCCCTAAGCACCCTCCAGGACGTGCTCCAGGCGATCAGAGAGGGGGTCGACCCAGTCCCGCTAGTACTAGCGGGGGTGGGAAAACTCCTCTCCTGTCGCTAGGCAGTACGAAATGGACCCCCAGCGACGCCCAGACCCAAAGGGCCAGCCTGGACGCGCTAACATCTCGTCCCCCGAGCGACTCGCTCACTGGACTTCCCACCAGAGGGATTCACCCGGTGGGCTGAGGGCGAGTAGGGAGACAGAAGATCACCGGACTGACCTTATACCCCGATCAAGAAGAAGGTGCCACCCACATGGCACACACCCCGCGACCCAGCAGTGATGCACTGCTGGCGATGGACTGCCGCGCAAAGGGGCCACCCGTGCCCGAAGGCGCGTCAAATTCATCAGAGATATAAGTTTTTTTTATCGCTGATAGGCTAACCTTTGACCACTATCTCACCTGATGGTAAGTGATCGCAGATGTTGTTCAGGCTAACCTAAAATTACTGGCGACAGAGTTTCTACTTGAGGGTGGTATTGGAATTGCGCTCGTTCTAATAACACCTTTTTAATCAGTAAGGTGTAACGTTCCAGGTGAGACGGTGACGCCGCCCCCGCGCTCCCCCGGCGCTGGCGTGATCACCCCCGCGTCTGGCGACGGACGAGGACAGCCTCCAGACGGCACATCCTCTGATAAGGTAACTTGCACTGAAGATAATTCAACATTTACGTACGGTACGAGTAATACTTAATAATATTTGGTGTTTCGTCATCCATCATCTATACTCAAAAAAATCTAAAACGCATAGTACTTATAGAACTTACTGTGCCGTGGGAAACAAACATACCTAAAGACAACACAACAAAAACAAACAAATATTATGACTTAACAAATTAACCAAAAACGGTTATGTGGTTAGTTTATGTGCTGTAGAAGTTGGAGCAAGGGGTATACCAGCGAAATCCCTGTGTAGCCTACTCAAAGACCTTGGCCTGTCAAGAACAACCGTAACTTCCATCCTAGAACGTGTATCTAAGGCGGCATTAGTAGGATCTTATCACATTTGGTTGGGCAGGGGAGGAGGCTCGAGCGGTGAAGGAGAGCATTGATATATCATAAAAGAGCCCCGTAACCCTACTCTCTGTGTTACAAGTCCCAGGCACCACTAGCCTCTTCCTCTGCAACGCTATGGACTCGGCACCCGCACGGTGAATCCATGGAATGCAAAATAATTCGTTTCATAATATAAACAAGAATTCATGTATATAAAAAAATATCTAAAACTGCGTATTTATGCGTCTTAAAAATTATAAAAATTGGGAAGTGTTCGATATTTGCTAGATTTTATCCTACAGAGAGTGACTTAAAGAAAACTTTATAATCACTACATAGTGTAAAACAAATTCGCTTCCCTCTGTCTGTCTTTATGTATGCTTAAATCTTTTAAACTACGCAACGGATTTTGATGCAGTTTTCTTTAATAGATAGAGTGATTCATGAGGAAGGTTTATATGTATAATACATGCATAATATAGTAAAGAAACACTGAAAATTTTAGAGTTTTGTAATGTTATGTCGTAAATAATTAAAAAATCGCGCTTACATTGCAAATTCTGGCTGAACCCTACGAGATAGATCAAAATAATGTACAACATAGTCTAGTCAACAAGTTCAAAAACGTGAAAAATATAGATAAAGGTCCTAAAAATATGAGCGATGGCTCATTCGATTCAGAATCACCTCTAGAAAAATGTTTTTGAAGCATTTTGGTGCAGGTTAAAAATTGCAATTGATTAACAAAATAAGATGAAAAAAAAATGATATATTGTTTTTTTGTTAATAACTTGAAAAATATTAACATTTAAGCAATTTAAAGCAATCAAAAGCTCGTTAAAGAGAAGGAAATTTCCAATAAAAAAGTCGTAACTCCCGGAATTCTATCTCCATTATTTATAATTTTAATTAGACGTTGAAAATAGGGCTCCGCGCGGCTGTTACGGCATGTGCGCGCCGCCGCTAAAGAGAGTTCAACGATAAAAATATTTGTTTTTATAACATAAAATTTGATTTCAAAAATTTTAAAAAAATCTAATATCTTCTTAACACTTGAAAGAATCGAGACCTGAAGAAAAAAAAGTTTAATCATCATTTTTCAAAAAGTTATTCAATTGTTAACTAACAAATTTTTTACCAATTTCCATTGGCATAAACAATGGAATGAAAGGTATAAATAATTGGCCTATAAATTTTAAACTTTGTGGAGCCCTTTTGATATATGTACTTTATAAGATCCTGCGGTAAATTTTCATAAAAGTTTATTAATTTTTTAATTATGATTTTTTTATAACTATTGAAAAATCTAAAATTTTAAAAATCTAAAAAACGTTGATAATTTTTTCTTTTCAATTAATATTTAGCTATGCCTGTTTTCACATTGAACAATGGCAGTAATTAACATAGGTTATGAATTTGTTACGTAATTTTCTTATAAAATTGTTATAAACAAATAGAGAAATTCAATATTTTTTTTTATATTTATTGCTAGTTTGTTGTTAACAAAAAATTATGAATAAAAAAAAATCTTAATATCAATTTTTAATTGTTAAAAAACAATATTTTGATATAATTCCATTGTTTAAAAAATTTTCTTTTAAAAATCATAATTTACACTTTTAAATAGTTTGGCAAAAAAAAAAAAAAAAATGTTTTTTAGTTTAACAATTTGTTATAAACAAATATTGGCCAACGTTATATTTTTTTTCTGAAGCAGAAAAAAAATATAAAAATAGCTATATATAATAAAGTGCAAAATCCGATACCAGATATCACTTATAGATTCTATAAGTGATGATCGAGCTTTGTCGAGTTTTTCTTAATGTGTTAAACCTCTATGGCATTTCGTTATAAATTAAATTATAATTGTAAAAAGTTGAAGTTATGGAGATAAATTGATATCAAAAGTAACTATTATTTAAAAAATTAAACATCCACTACATATTACATATACATTCATAAATTTGGCTGCATTTCCGAGTTCAACTGAAGTGCAATTATTTCTTTGCAAAATATGAAGCAGCTTTTTGTTCACCTGTTGCTTGGATTACTATTCTACTTGATCACGTAACACCCCAAAATAAAAAGGACCAGAAGTATCACTCCGCCAATTCCAATAAATAAGCGACTCTAGCATCTTAGCAATAAAGAACACTTCAGCTCGCACACCACGGAGTACCTAATATTTATATTCACCTACAAGTACTTTTCTATCGCATGTGCACGCATAGCTCTGTTCTCTTCCCGTCCGGTCACAACACAAAGGAGGCCCAAAAAGGGTAGGACTGGATAGATTTATTATTTATTCTAAGGTCGAGATAAACTCCACAAGACGGCACTTCATGCAAGGGGAGGTTTTTTTATTTTCGATTAGGCTACATTCTCATGAGAGACCCCTGAAAATCAAATTGAAAATATTTTCATCTTTGGGTTAACATTCTTCACAATATATCAAAATTTCAGGTTAAGAACTCATTTCGCTTACGCCCATGACACAAGGACGGACAGACAGCCGAGTCACATTAATAAGGCTTCGTTTTGCCCATTGGGTGTAGAACCCTTAAAGTTACTTTGTTCTTCGTTCAGCAACCCATACATATCACAAACAGATATTTTTATTCTGTTACCGCAATCCTGTATATCTTGATTCTTCGCTTAACTCGATCATCCACTGCTTAGCGCTAATGCGCGTTTTTTCATACGTATTATCATAAAAAAATGGCTTAATCCTCCTCTTAAATTTATAGAGCGTTTATTCATAAACCCTACTTACAATTTGCCATACTGAATTTGGCAGTTAGCAAATGCACAAATCGCACGAGTCTAACAACGCAACAAAAAAAACAAAGTTACTATATAGTATTTCCCGATTTCAATAGATGGCGTTAGTGTCGCTCGAACATATTTCTGAATCGCGCAAACGTTTGTAAAACGAGTTCGGAGGTTTCGCTTCGGAATCATGTTCGGCACGTTCGTCACCCGAACGAGACATAAGTTGTTAAGTTTCGTATTTTTATTAGCACAGCACGATCTGTCGTCGTGTAGTGTGTTTAAAATGATCATGCATATTAGGAATAGGCTTAGAGGAAACTCGGGAGTTGTTGTAATAATATATTACTTTCTTCTGAATGATACATTCATATTCGTGCATTTAAAGTACATCTATTAGGAAAATAAAAAATTTTCTCTCATATTTGTCATGAGAATCCACAGGAAGATCTTTACAACTTCTTGGTCAGTATTTTTTATTTCTGGTGGCGTTATTATAAACCGTCACTTTACTATCGGATGACATTTGGGAAGATGATTAAGAAAAATTTAAACGCATTAAATTACAAATTTTACAAAATTAAATAATGTAAATTGCCGTGTTTTTTTGTTGTGCATAAAAAGGCTGCCAACCTCTTTTCATTGAAAATCGAGTACAAAAAAAACCGAACACACCGGGCGTGGAGTGTAGACATGTAGACAACTTTGTTAAAAAACTTATAAGAAAGAGAAGAAATAACAACAATAAACACTAGTAACCGCTTACATTGTTTTCGCATATAGGAATTCAAATATATATATATGTATTTATTACTTAAAAGTAATAGTAGATTATGATACAAGTGAGCTAAGTTGCTCACGAGTTTCATACGCACTTATACAACACCCTTGCGAGGAAAAAAAAAATATATTGCACAAATGCGATACAAACAACATACGAAAATTATGGAAAATAGCGGGCAAGTTTTTTTTGCGCGCGGCTATCTATGTTGGTTGATAAACCTCTTTGATGTTACAAATCTGTATTACCCGCTTAAATAAAAAATGCTCTGTTTACTCGCATATATTTTGTGGTTAGGTACTAACTTAACTTTGTAGGGTTAGTTCTATTACGCACTAGTGTATATTATTATAATTCACGAGGGTGTTATAGTTCGGTTTATGGCCCTAAGAACGATATAATAAAGCTCACTTTACGAGCAAGGGTGTTGAAAAGATTATTATAACATAACATGTAGGTATTTTTTAAATTTTATACAAACTAACATATTATGGTTATTGGCCCTCAAACCAGAAGAAAGAAGGTGCTTATACTCTTCAGTTTTTGAGTTGTTTAAAAGTAGAAGAACAAGAAATCACTGACTTTTCATTACATTTTATAATTAAAAGTGTACATCTCCGCTTTAAAGTCGTTGGTAAAATATCACTGATTGTATGTACAAAAATCAATAGGTATTTTATAAGTTACAAAATTACAAATATACGAGATGTGTATTTTTCCCAATACGATGGTCGAAGAACGATAGGAAAAAAATGAGTTATGACTCATTGTCACATTAGCTTAATTGGTTAGAGCATACCCCGGCTAAACGGGTGGATGGATGCGATGAATAACGCCTGCTATGCGGATTACATTACAAAATCACAAATATACGATAGGAAAAATTTAATCCCACACATGACTTAAATTTTTCCTATTGTATATATGTGATTTTGTAATACTAATTTTAACAATGAAATATTCTACATTGTACTTCCTATTATGTTAGTATTACGTACAGCAAAAAAAATAATTATAGAGCCACTGCGATAAGAACGGGCAAGAAACTCGGGGACATTCTTTTAAACGTCTTTTAACAATGTGTAACAAACTATATAGTAAAATTATTACTATATTTGTTTAAATTACATACGTGACATTTTTGCAGTTTCATATATATATATTTTTTTGTTATAGCTACGGAACTAACATGAGGCCCACCTGATGTTAAGCGGACTAACCTCGGCCTATAACAGATGCACTTCGTCAGTAGTCACTAATTGCACTGCGCCCGTCACCTTGAGACACAGTTCTTAAGTCTCCTATAATTTAATTGTGCCTGTAATTTAATTTTACTGGCTCTCAAGGAGTGCTGCCGGAACACACCGTTAGATGCTTGGCGACAGATTTTCTACTTGACGGTGGTCGCTAGCCAGGCGGGCAGTCGCAAAATGCCTTTCCACCATGCGGTGAAGCTCAAGCCCGCGGCTGGATTCGAACCATGGACCTGCTGCGCGGCAGTCCATAGCCAATGCCACTGAGCCGTCACTGCTTCGAAATATGGCTAGAATTGCACGCTTTTGTAAGACAATCTCTATCTCAGCAGCAGCTCCCCACAGCAATACACCATACGACATAATACTGTGGAAGTACGTGAAATAAACTAGGCGAGCAGTAGCTACGTCTGTCAACTGTGTTATCTTACGAACTGCATATGCAGCAGAACTAAGTCTTCCGGATAGATCATGTATATGTGGATCCCACTGTAAAGTGGAATCCATTTTGATTCCCAGGAAGACTGTCGCTTTGTCAATAGAGAGTTTATCTGGACCAAGCTTAATGTTTAGTTCATGAAAAGTAACATTTGGTAAAGGTATTTTTAAGCTATTGCATAGCTTCTATCGCGGGCCTTGAGCGTGGAGGCCGAATCCAGAAATTCCGTAACGAAAATAACCTAACACCCCCCACTCCGACCGGCACAGCGGTGATACTTTTTAGTTTTGCCATCTGTCGATGAATAGCAGAACTTTTAATGACTTTTTGCAATATCATACTTGTCTCTTTAGTTCAGCAACTCGCCTCAAGGTGGCATAAATAATTATAATTGCATAAGTTGATAAAAAATGCTATGCAATAGCTTTACCGCGGCAGTCTCCGAGTGCCACACGTCTTTTTTTAATATAAGAGAAGATTATTAGTGACGACCCATTTAGAGAGATTTAGAGAGTTCGATTGCTAGGTACTGACTACTATTTACGTTTTGTACGTTCAAGTCTCAATGGGAATAAGATTATATAATCTGGTCCTGGCGTACTTATACAAACACTTTGAAAACAAAGTAAAACAGTTTAAATTAGTAAAGTCAAAGTCAAAATCATTTGCGCAATTTAAGCGTCCACGACGCTTTTATGAAGGTCAATTACAAATTTTAGTATTGAAATATTCTACATTGTACGGCCAAGTTCAGCAAATAAATTGTATAGAGCCACTGCGAGAAGAACGGGCAAGAAACTCGGGGCCATTCTTTGAAACATCTTTTAACAATGTTACATGCTTACTATATAATAGAGTTATTACAATATTTGTTTAAATTATGTAGGTGACAGGCAGGCATAGCTTGGCGGAGGCGGAATTGTCCAGGCATTTTTGTCGTTTATAAAGAAACAAGGTTGCTATATTATTTGACAATATTGTTAAAAATTATCGTAACCCTCCATCGTATATCTTGTTCGATCCGACACACGATTTCTCTTCATTTTTTATGCATGCTCATATATTGTGTTATATTGCATACTTTTTAATTCCCCTATGTTGTTGTGCAATTTGAAATCATCATGGCATGTATTTACCTATAAGTATCTACATAGGTTTTCACCTTGAATAAGTTTAGTTCATACTCATTTGGGGCGTTCGTATAGCTTATCGGTGCCAAAAATAACACTCACAAACGCTAAAAATGATCACACGGGCCGTTCGTTTTGGGACTTCGTGAGCAAAAATATAGTTTTCGCTCACCGTTCAGATAGCTTTGAAAACGCTACAAATGACAGAGAAAAGTGATATTTTTGACCCATGTCTTACCGTGGGATCGTTGTGATCGTTTTTTAATAACTGTTGGTTTGACAGTTGTAGTTGGCGCGATTGAAGAGTTTCACAAGTTTTTTATAAAGTATTTATATTTTATGTAGTAGGTACCTACTTGTTTTGTTAATTTTAGAGATTGATTTCATGTTACGTAGTGTGCAAAATTTTCGGTTGTCAAAGTATGTTTTAAGCCGTTCGGATAGCATGCAGTAATTGGTGGTCAAAAATAGCAAAAGCTTCTATCCGAACGCTAATACATAAATGCCACTTTTGAAACTGCTACAAACGCGATCGAGCCAAAACGAACACACCAATTGAAGCTTTACATTATTGTACCTACATAGTAAGAATTTTAACTCTTAGTAGCACCTGGAAAGGTCCATAATGTAATTTATAATTTTGTGGAGATAGGAGATATTATTTTTCAAATATATGTGCCACAATTTGTACTTACAATAGTCCAGGCAACGAAGACAAAAAAATACCAAATAGGGAAATAATTAATGTATAAGCCAAATTTTGTACAGTTGTAGGGGAAGGTTCTGTAAACAACATACTAAAAGTACTGACTGGTGTGGCTGGAGCTAAGGGGGGTGGGGGGCTCTAAAGGTCCCTTTTTTAGGTTTTTTGTAAATAACTCAAAAACTATGGCCTCCAGCAAAAACGTGTTTAGTTGTAAAATAAACTACGTAAAATTATCTACAAAAAAAGTTTAGTGCACTTTCTTGCTAGGATTAATACTAGTGGAGATATGGAGGGGGAGGTAATGGAAAACAGTATTTGAAATCCATTTTTATTACTAACAATGTGTTTTAATGATTAATAATACCTATTCATAAGAGTGGTACACGACGCTGTATTGAACATTATCGTCCTATTTCAATTTTGAACGTTTTTAGCAAGATTTTTGAAAAGATTGTTTATCAGACAATTAGTACAACGATTTTTAAATCTATCCCGCACGAACAACATGGCTTCATGAATAAGCGCTCTACTGTCACTAACCTTACAGTATTTACTAACTACGTATTCCAGAGCATGGATGAGGGGATGCAGGTAGATGTTATTTATACTGATTTTGAGAAGGCGTTCGATAAAGTGGATCACATCATACTGCTCCACAAGTTATATGCCTTGGGAATACGCGGTGACCTTCACAGATGGATCAGCTCGTATATCTCAAAGAGACGGCAAGCTATTGTCATCGGGAGTGCTTGTAGTGATTACGTTACCATTAGTTCTGGAGTGCCACAAGGCTCTACCATGGGTCCCCTGTTATATAATGCTTATACTTTTGATATAGGTAGTTGTCTCCAAAATTGTAGGCATATCATGTTCGCTGATGATAAAAAAGTATTTTTAAAAGTCAAAGATATCGAAGACTGTCACAAAATTCAAGAGGACCTTAACCGCCTTCATTATTATTATATTACGAATAGAATCACTGTAAACACTGCTAAATGCTTGCAAATATCTTTTACCCGAAAACAAAAACCAATTCATTTTACCTATCAAATTGATAATACTACTATAAGTAAAGTTAGCTCTGTAAGAGATTTGGGAGTTGTATTAGATTCAAAACTGACTCTGGTAGAACATATAGATACTACAATCACCAAAGCTTACAAGCAGCTTGGATTCATTAAGCGAGTATGCAATAGTTTTAACAACATAAGCTGTATCAAAGTATTGTACTACACTTATGTCCGAAGCGTGTTAGAGTATGCTTGTAGCATCTGGTCACCTTGTTATATAGTACATACTCAAAAAATTGAATTAATACAAAAGAAGTTTCTTAATTTCTTAAGTTTTAAAGACAGTAGAACTTTTGAGACCTACTTGGAGGCTTGTAAGTATTTTGGAATGGAGACCTTAGAGCAAAGACGTAAGCAGTATGATATCGTACTGTTACATGATATATTAAGCGGTAAAATTGATTGCTCTGAACTCCTATCGTGCCTATCTTTCCAAGTACCTCCCCGCCGTACTCGCCATACACAGTTACTTGACGTCCCGGTTGTAAGCACAAACTATGCTCAAAATTCAGTGTTATGTCGCGCAGCCCGAACTTATAATAAGCATTATTCTAACCTGGATTTATTTTATTACCCTAAAGCCGTGTTAAAGAAAGAAATGAAAAAAATGCATCACATCTAATATTACCATGGATTGGATACGTTTAACGTATCCATAGCAACCATCACCTCCTCCCCACCACTCATTCCCCTCACACACAAACACATCTTCACACACAAACACACAAACAAGGTCTTACATACACTATCTTCTAGCACTATCACTACAGATGTCTATGCTTTAACTTTAAGGTGCATTCTTATATACCTACCTACTTTGTTTTTCTGTTTTCTGTTAAGTATACTTTTAGTAAATTGTGTAATCCTGTTTTGGCCATATGTTAAGTTTTTATTATGTATATTTATATTTTCTGTAAACGCTGTTGGATTACCATAATAAATAAATAAAAAAAAAAAAAAAAAAAAAACTACGATAAGTCCAAATATTAATTAAAACAGCATGTCAATATAATAATAGGGGCGGACGGCTGGAACGTGGCATGCCGCCCCCTCCCACTAGTCCTTTGCAGTCCCCCTCCCAACGAAAATTACGGCTGCAAGTATTGAAACAAGTGTTGCTACCGGAGATGCTGATACCACCATTGTGAGGTGCAGGTTGGATAAAGCTGTTCTACATACAACTGTAACAATAAGGGGGATGTTGACTTGATAGTACTCCTCATTGGATTGGCACCACCATCTATAAACATATTCTTCATGAAGCCGGGACATCAAAAGACGGAGACGAAACTATTTTCAGTAAAAAAACTTCTACAGCTTTCTTTCGCCAAGACGCTCCTCCTTTCCACAGATCCACAGTTTCTCCGGATGTGATACCACCTCGACAATACATGGAATGAGTAAAGCGGGAATGGCCAAGGTCTTCAAAATGAATCCTGACCTCACCCAAGACATCTCTGCTGTCTTCACAGATCCCACAACATCACCAGAGACTATTGAACAGGCTGGCGAGAAGCTGTTGTTGGCTGCATACCATTTTACTTGAAAATTTGGCTTGTACATGAATTATTTCCGCTATTTTGTCTTCGTTGCCTGGACTACAATTGCCATAATCAATTTTACAAATAAAAAATGCACAAATCGTACGTGTCTAATAACAAAAACAAAAAAAGTATACCAAGTTACTATTTAGTATACCCCGATTTCAAAAGATGGCGTTAGTGTCGCTCGAACATATTTCTGAATCGCGCTAACGCTTGTTAAACGAGCTCGGTGGTCGCGCACCTAAATCCTTCCAACACCCGAATTAACAAGCTATGATAATTCGTTTTTTTGGTAGCACCTGGTCCTGTAGTGCGTATTTATAAAGCAATTCTGAAGGAACACATTGTTGACGCTAGACATGCGCGAAATGTGTCAGTAAAAAGAAATGAATGAAGTATATCTTTTTGCTCGGTGAAGTAGTCCACTCATTTAGTTCAGTACTTCATTTAGTTCAGTAACTCTGAACGAGTCAATAAGATATTCAGCTCGTGTAGTGTGAGTGATAAGGTAACGAATGAAGCACTTCTGATTTGTAAAGTGCAATATCAGATATAATCTATCACCTTCATTAGAAAATCTTTATTTTTAGTACATTTTTGTATCTTGATTTTCATTTATACAGGCTTAGGACTGTGAACCAAAAAAAACCCATGTTTTCATGACTGATTATATATTTAACTTTAATGAAATTTAATGAATTCAGAATTCTAGTCAAAAATGGAAATTAGAAACATATAAAACAAACAATCAATTTTGGCGAACAAAAATATACTTTATCTCCACCATGAAAAGTTTAGTTTTGATTGCATTGAAGAAAAAAAGAGAGTTACAGTCAGGCAGATGCTTCATCTAACTTACGTAAGCAAGGCGAGCAATAATGAACTTTAGGTGAACGCCGCAACTCTCATTTTTCTATCTAGGGCCATGCGCGTGAGCAAGACACATTATCCTTCGATCGGTAGGTACGTGAAAACTGAACGAAATGAAGTAGAGACACGTTTGAATGAGTGGCGAAGGAATGGACTAGATCAACTTGCGAAGTGAAGTAGTTCATTTCCTTCAGTCGTTCGTGAACTACCCATGTCTAGTTGACGCTAATGTGTTTCTTACTCACAAGAATTTAAACAAATTATAACTAAACAGCTTTCGGACTAAAAGTATTAGTCCAAATCGCTTAAAAACTTTAATATGTTTGCTAGAGTTGCTTGAGATAAATCTTTTTAACCTTAAAATGGAACCAACTTCAACACTCATAATCATAAGCGTTAAATAACTTGTTGAAGTCGGTACCATGATGACCATATCAAAAGTACCTATTATCACAATATGCTGCGCATGGTACCGACTTCGACAAGTGATTTCACGCATTTGAGTGTTAAAGTCGGTTCCATTATTAGGTAATAAAAACACCCATTTAGGGTCATTTTACTGCTACTTACGGGATCGATTGTCATTCACTGGCAAAAACTATATCATCAAGATAGAAAAAAACAGTTATTGAAGTTTAACTCAAAAACGGCTTGACCGATTTGGATGAAATATTAATGGGACGATTGAATCATCTTTCAAATAAACAAAAGAAACATCAAAATCGGCACAAAAGTTCTGAGGTAACAATCATTAAAAAAATACAGAAAAATTGTACCTCCTCCTATTTTAAAATCGATTTAAAACTACAGATTTTTTTAATATATGGGAATTAAATAAAATCGTACATAGTTTCGAAAAAATAATAACTTACATTATTTTGACATATTTCTCTATGTGTATATCCTTATAAAATAATGCATTCTTCACTTAAACTGAAACATATTTTTTTTGTCTAGTATGACACATGATTTAATAAATATCATGTTAAATCAACGTGAATATTAAAAATATATAAATAAATATAGGTAATAAAATATCTATATAAAAAAATCGTTATACATAAAACATAAATTTTGTTGAATTCCTTACATCATTTTATATTATCCAGTAATGTTAGAAATACTTCCAATTCATGTGGTCAATGAAGAGATAAAGCAGTTTACATGGATTTTAACTTATTGACAAGTTGTGATGTATCTTGGGCAAAACAGGTTTTACATAGTAATTAAACAACTTTAAACGGTTTAAATCGCGTAGTTATCAGTGATTGGGCCCACCCCGTGGTCACGATCACTGCAAAGTGTTTGAAATGTTGGGACAAAATAATGATAAATATACGCGATTTGAACCGTTTAAAGTTGTTTAATTACTATGTGTAATAATTACGAAAACCTAAGACAACATTAAAACACGTTATAGTCATATGGCGATTAAGGTGGACTGCGAAATAGGTAGAATGCGTATTAGGTATAGTGCAATATTACGCATATGAAAGTATCAAAATAGTACAATTAGGTATAAAATGTTACCAGTCACGTACTCGCACAATCTCCATATAAGCAGCTTTTATAAGAAATTATATTTTTACGATGCATACACGTACTACAACGATGTGTAAACTTTTTTGACATATTGAATGCACAAATGGTACGAGTCTCACAGCACAATATAAAAAAAAACAGAGGTTCTATTTAGTATACCCTGATTTCAAAAGATGGCGTTAGTGTCGGTTGCACTTATTTCTGAATCGCGCTAACGCTTTTAAAACTAGGTCAGTGGTGTCGCTTCTCAACGAATTATCTGCGCTCGGCACCCTAAAAGATATAAATTCTTATATCTTGATTTTTAAAGCACAGCGCGATACATTATCGTGTAGTGTTATGTATAACTAATAAAAATGATAATATATAAATAATAAGTTTATTATCGAAAAATCTTAACTAATTTACATCCACATTATGAGTAGAAACTTATAAAAGCTAAGTCTTACCTAGATGCTTAGCTTAATCTTACCTAGAGCTACAGTAAGAATAAAGGATTAATGGTTTATATTGTGTTCTCCCGATGAGATTTTTACTTTACGTGAACTTTCTATAGCTATTAAAGGTATTTTTAGAGCATGCTGTTTTAATAGCATGTTTTTTTTCCTAGCTATACAGGTGGGTATGATTTAAAACACGCGCGCTACCGGGTAATTCACTTGGTCAAGCAGTTATTGAGTTACACTCCAATAACTGAAAAGTGTTTTCGTATCTTGATGATATAGTCATTGACAGTTGATCCCGTAAGTAAGGTCACTAAAAAGATGTTTTTTTTAAATTTCTAAATGGAACCTACTTCTACAAGCTATTTCACACTTTTGAGTGTTGAAGTCGATTCCATTTTGAGGTAAACATGTTTTCGTGTGAGACTTCTACTTAAAGATGGGATATCATATTCGCCTATTCGGTACATATTCTGGGACATAATTTCCCATGTACCAAAAAAGTGTTTTAGGTTTTCGTTCGACTACTATGTATTGTTACTATTTACGTTTTGTAACGTTCAAGTGTCTTCGGGAATAAGATTTACTAGTCCTAAGTCCTTAGGACTTTGGAGCTTAAATCAAATTTGACCTTTTACCGTTGAATTGTAACTGCGCAAGGTGAATTCACAACTCTTAAGATGATTTTCACCAATCAATAAAAATGTACCATGTTTTATAATAAACACAACCGTCAAAAAACGCCCTCCGTAAGGTATTTTCAGAATTGAACTTGTTATACCTACGATAATAATTGCAGTATTGACCATAATATACCTTACTTTTACGGCGGTTTATATACGGTGATTATCACTATAACGTACGACTTAATCAGCCTCATCGAAAAGTCAATATTTAAGAAAGACCAATAAATACCTAAATGAAGACGAAAAGAAACATTCGCCTTCACTGACCTCGTTTAACGCCTTCTAGTTGGAGAAGGCGTTTTTGTACGTATTTACGTTTGGTCTTTGCCTTCATGCCATATTAATTGGCCGTCATTAGGGCGCTTTTGACTTTAGACTTTTCTCAGTGTAGTGTTCTTGTACAAACACTTTGAAAACAAAATTAAAAACCGGCCAAGTGCGAGTCGGACTCGTGCATTGAGGGTTCCGTACAAACCTGTACTAATATAAGTAAGAGTTATGGTATTTTTATTGCTAAATGAAATCCATTACATTTTAATATTATTAAAAATCTTAGAGTATACCTTAGGAAAGTATACTCAAACTTAAAAATATTTTTATTATATGATGTAACTAAAAATGTATTCTTTCGCAATTTTTCCTTTATCTGTGCTATAAGACGTTGCTTCGTACCAAATTTCATGATTCTTAGTATACGGGCAGTTCCCTTTACGTTTTAATTCCCTTGTGAGTGTCGAACATTTGCGGCATAAACGGCTGCATCTTTTGATTGCGTTGGCTTAGAAGTTTGATTTTTTCACAGCTCCAAGGGACAGACCGGAATATACCTCCGTATTTGATTTCAATTTCAGCATGATACGCGTTCCTGAGAAAAAGTGTCTTGACAGACAGACAGACAGAAGGTTCCGCTTTTTTCTCTTTGAGGTACGGAACCTAAAAAACAGTTTAAGTTAGTATAAAAAACAAGGTTGCTATGTTATTTATGACAATCTTGTTAAAAATTATCGTATCCTCCTGTCGTATATCTTGTGCGATCCGACACACGATTTTTCTCTTGATTTTTATATTTTTTTTATGTCTGATAGGTTAGCCTTTGACCACTATCTCACCTGATGGTAAGTGATGATGTGGTCGAAGATGTTGTTCAGGCTAACCTAGATGTACTGGCTCTCAAGGACAGCTGCCGGAACACACCGTTAGGTGCTTGGCGACAGATTTTCTACTTGAGGGTGGTAGCTAGCCAGGCGGGCATTCGCAAAATGCCCTATCACTATGCTATAACGACTGCCATCCTAAGACGACAACCGGGACCGACGGCTTAAAGTGCCCTCCGAAGCACGGAAACGCTCAGTAGTAATGTCACTAGCGGTCACCCATCCAACTAATGACCGCACGCGACGTTGCTTAACTTTGCTGATCGGTTGAGAACAGCTAAGTAAACTTCGCTACGAGCGCTTCAAAAAATATCTTTTATATTGAAGTGTGTTATATTGTATACTTTTTTAATTCCACGGTATTCATTTGTAATAATTATGGCATGTATTAACTTATAAGTATCTACATAGGTTTTATCTACACCTTAAATAAGTTTAGGTTATACATTTTGAGGGTTTATTTGATTGTACCTACATAGTAAGCATTTTAGCTTGTTAAGAGGCACGCCGAAGTCGGAATTAACTCCTGAAAAGGTACATAATGTACTTTATTATTTTTTGTAGATAAAGATATTATTATTACTATTCATATTTTTGTGCAAAAATGTGTACTTACTTAATAATTGGCATATTCAATTTTACTAATAACAAATGCACAAATCGTACGTGTCTTATAACAAAAACAAAAAAAGTATACAAAGTTACTATTTAGTATACCCCGATTTCAAAAGATGGCGTTAGTGTCGGTCGAACATATTTCTGAATCGCGCTAACGCTTGTAAAACGAGCTCGATGGTCGCGCACCTAAGTCTTCATTGGTTCGTTCTTCGCCTGAAGAGACTTAAGTTGATAATTAACAATTTTTGGTAGCATAGCACGATTTAACGTCGTGTAGTGCGAGTTTATGATATAACCATAATTCCTTACTAGACATGCGCTAAATGTGTTAGTATAAAGAAATGAATGAAGTATATATTTTACCTCTGTGATTAAGTTCACTCAATTAGTTCAGTAGCTCTGAATGAGTCAATAAGATATCCAGCTCGTGTATAGTACCACCAACTTAACTTTGCAGTTTTCGAAGGCGCTACTGGTCAAGGAAATCAACTACAAACTGTCACAATTTGAAGGAATGTTGTAGTTCTTTTTTTTGCCGCCTGAACAGATAAGTTGGTGGGACTGTAGTGTGAGTGATAAGGTATCGAATGAACCACTTCTGATTTGTAAAGAGCAATATCAGATATAAGCTATCACCTTCTTTAGAAATCTTAACTTTTTAGTACATTTTTGTATCTCGATTTTCCTTTATACTTTATACAGGCTTAGGATTGTGAACCAAGAAAACTATGTTTTCATGACTGATTTATTTAAAAAATTTAATGAATTTAGAATTCTAGTCAAAAATGGAAATTAGAAACAAACAATCATTTTTGGTGAACAAAAATGTACTTTATCTCCAAAGATAAAGACAAGAAAAGTTTAGTTTTGATTGCATTGAAGAAAAAAAGAGAGAGTTACAGGCAGGTAGATGCTTCAGCTAACTTACGAAAGCAAGGCGAGCAATAACGAACTTTAGGTGAACGCCGCAACACTCTTTTTTTCTATCTAGGGCCATACGCGTGAGCAAGACACATTATCCTTCGATCGGTAGGTAGGTGAATACTGAACGAAATGAAGTAGAGACATGTTTGAATGAGCGGCGAAGGAATGGACTACATCAACTTGCGAAGTGGAGTAGTTCATTTCCTTCAGTCGTTCATGAACTACCCATGTCTAATTCTGACCGATTTGATTTTAAAATTATAAAACAATGATTAAACTCTGTAGAACTAAACCGTTTTCGGACTAAAACGCATTAGAACTTACAACTTAAAATGTTTGCTAGACATGCAGGCGTTTTTTTTTAAATTGTAACCGACTTGTTAAATATCTTGTTGATGTCGGTATAATGACTAGTATTATTCAAATCCGCTATACAGCACTAACGCGCTAGAGACTATAAACTATATTCGAATAACGCGCTACATTATACGCTATCGTTATAACGACTATACTTAGGACTGTCTATAATATTCTTGTACATTGATATGAAATGTGTGCATTTATAGGCGTATTTAAAAGTTCGTTTGTAATATGTACAAATACAACGTTTTGTTTCTAATCATCGAGAAGGATTTTTTTTGTTTTTTTTTTCTTTATATACATTGTTCTTTTTTGTTGTTGTATGTATTAACTTCACTACTTTTACTATTACTACTAGATAAGCGCGAGTCAATAGATCGCGCGCGATCACACAACACAACACAAACGAGGAATAGGTATATGGCGCGTAGGCCAAAAACGCGTACATGCGCAAAGCTTGTTACCGCGACCGCAATGACGCGAGACGTTAGACGTTATATTTATAGCGCGAAGAGAATATACACACAGCGTGTTGTATGCGCTACAAAGTAGTAACGCGCTATACTATGGCGCTATATGCTATATTATCCACCACTATACGGGTGGGTGTGATTTAAAACATGCGCGCTACCGGGTAAATCACTTTCTTTTGATGAAATTATATACATTATTGTATTTACTTCCTTCAAAGGACCTCCACCTCCTTACCTTTTTCAAAGCTGTTTTTAATTTTTATTGATTGTATGTACAAAAGTCAATAAGTATTAATACTTTGTAATTTATGTTAATTTATGTATGTTTTGAATTGTTATTAAACTTATCTTTTATTCAGTCAACAAAAAGATCTCAACCGTCACTAAAAAAGCTTTTGCGTAAAATGTTCATACAAAATCTACGGGAAAAGGTTTTTTGCAATTTGTGACTTTTTGAGTACTCCAACGATGGTTGGTCCAATAGCAGTTTTTGATCAGTATTAGAAACAGGGTCGGATGGAATCAAAAAATGTTTTTTGTTTAAAATGGCTATTTACTTGCGAACTGTATTTTTTTTTTAAATCTGTTAATTTTGATCAAAATTCCATAAAAAATTATGGATAGTCTCCTAAGACTTTTAGCAAACATTAAATTAATATTTTAACAAAACACTTACAAAATATATCTAGTGACAATTCCGCCCAATTTACCTGTTAAGCCGACGTGACGTCACAAACGCCCCGCAGCCAAACTAGAAGAATTTTCGACGCGTTCCGCTTCTACACGAAGCATCCTCAGGAGGTCTTGACTCTACGAGCGCAGGATCGTGAAATTTTCTCAGTTTAAGTTAGTATAAAGAAATAAGCTTGCTATATATATTATTTATGATAATATCGTAAAAAAATAATGTAACCTCCCATCACATGTTGTGCGATCCGACACACGATTTTTCTCTTTATTTTTTTTACATGCTTATATATTGAATTGTGTTATATTGTATACTTTTTTAATTCCACGATATTTTTGTGTAATCATCATGGCATGTATTGACTTATAAGTATCTACATTGGTTTTCACCTTAAATAAGTTAAGTTTATACATTTTGAGGCTTTTTGTACATTACCTACACTATATTTTGTATTGTACCTACATAGTAAGCATCTTAGCTTGTTAAGAGGCACGCCGAAGTTGGAATTAACTCCTGAAAAGGTACATAATGTACTTTATTATTTTTTGTAGATAAAGATATTATTATTATTCATATTTATGTGCAACAATGTGTACTTACTTAATAATTGGCATATTCAATTTTACTAATAACAAATGCACAAATCGTACGAGTCTAACAACACAACGATAAAAAGGTATACAAAGTTACTATATAGTATACCCCGATTTCAAAAGATGGCGTTAGTGTCGCTCGAACATATTCCTGAATCGCGCAAACGTTTGTAAAACGAGCTCGGTGGTCTCGCTTCCGAATCATGTTCGTCACGTTCGTCACCTGAACGAGACATAAGTTGTTAAATCTCGATTTTTGCAAGCATAGCACGACTTAACGTCGTGTATTGCGAGTTTATGATGTATTCTGACCGATTTGTCTATAAAATCAAAAAACACTTTAGAACTGAACAGTTTTCGGATTAAAACGCATTAGAACTTACAATACAGTTTAAATATATTTATAGAGTTGCAGGAGATTTTTTTTATTTAAAATGTAACTTTGGATATAGTTTTGAATATTTATATCGAGCTAAGTAATAAAAAATATGAAATATTAAACACAGGCACAGGATACTTTTAACAGCAGGTGGTCCTCGTGCATTCGTCATAATTATACACATTAAAAACACACAAAAAATAAATTTAAAATAACATTATAAAATAAATGAAAAAAAAAACTACTACTACTAGGAAAAGTCAACCCTACAAGTAACAATTTTACCAATAACCCTGTATAAGCGATTTAGTTGTTTAACTACAATGTATAACAATCACGAAAACCTAAGACAACATTAAAACACGTTTCAGTCACATGGCGATTAAGGTGGACTGCGAAATAGGTATAGTGCGAAATAGGCGGTTTAATGTTTTAGACAAGTAACGACTTAGGCCAATTACTTAAGAGGCCTTTTACATAATGCAGCCCTCTCACTCGCACTTTTAAAGATGATTTCAAATAGCAACAATATGGTTTATATTTTTTTAAATGTGGTCAATTATTATTTTGCTGCATGCAACTATAGATGTTCTCTACTAATTTTCATTTTGATATCTGTTATGGGGGATCCAAAACGCGTAATTTAGTTATTTAAAATTTTGGGCCTCTAATTCTAATTGGACTCAACATGTAACAAAGTAAAAATATGTTGAGAACATCTATAGTTGCATGCAGCGAAATAATGATTGACCACATTTTAAAAAATATAAACCATATTGTTGCTATTTGAAATAATCTTTAAAAGTGCGAGTGAGAGGGCTGCATAATGTAAAAGGCGTCTTAAGAATAAAAGCAAAAGGGCAAAAAGCGATTTAGACTAATGACGTTTCAAGCTTAATGATATCTCTTAAAATCTAATGATATCTCTTACATTAAAATCGTTCAAGCCGTTTGAATGTTATGATGGAATAAATAAACTCACTAACATACATACGTACAAATATGAACCCTGAAAACATAACACTCCTTTTTGGGCAGTCGTGTAATAATGAAAGTAATAAACTTTCTTTAATATTTTCAAGGCTTAGTAATCTTTAATTGATTGTATGTTATAATGAAATCTATTAACGAAAAATCGTATTGAATAGATCATTGATTTGTATGTTCAAACAGTAATCGGTATTTAAATGTTTATTTTTTGTTTTTGCGAGCCTCAGTTACGCGTCCTTTAGGAACCGCTTGCAAATTACCAAAGAGGATGTACGTGGTATTAATGAGACAAGCGTCGACTGGCCGGGGGGACGTCGCGTTGATAGTTACTATGCTAAAAATTACTAGCAGCTAAGCTAATTTTTTTTTATGTTATTGTGACGGATCAAGCACGAGGCCCACCTTATGTTAAGCGGGCTAACTTCGCCTAGAACAGATGCATTTCATCACAAGTCACGAATTGCACTGCGCCCGCCACCTTGAGACATAGTTGTTAAGTCTCATATGCCTGTAATTTCACTGGCTCTCAAGGACTGCTGCCGGAACACCGTTAGGTGCATGGCTATGATAAGCAGACTGCTTTTTGGTGCTATATGATATATCAACCACCACTTAATTATAATTCAGGAGATGAGAAAGAAATATACTCATAAATACGATTAGAGATGGCTAATATATTAAATAACCAATAATAAGAATAATCCATTATTCGAATGAATATAAATATCAATTTACATACACTAATATTGTAAAGTAGCTTGCCTGCCGCGGCTACGCCCGCGGGTGTATCTGTTATCGCATAAAACCATTAACCTCCTTTTGCGCAGTTAGATAAAACCTATCCTATGTCCCGTCTCCCTTCCCCGTGTCTCAAACTATTTCCATATCAAATTTAATCCTAATCGGTCCAGGAGATCGGTTATCGCGCAAAACCATTAACCTCTTTTTGCGTAGTTGTATACAAACCATCCTATGTCCTTCCCCGTGTCTCAAACTATTTCCATACCAAATTTTATCCAAATCGGTCCAGTAGTTTCAGAGCCTATTCAATGCAAACATTCAAACAAACAAATCTTTCCTCTTTATTATATTAGTTTAGATAGAAAATATTTGTATTTTTGTATTCAACGAATAAACTTAAAAACTGATTTGGATAAAATTTGATATGGAAATAGTTTCAGACCTGGGGAAGGACGTAGGATAGGTTTTATCCAACTGCGCAAAATCAGTGAATGATTTTGCGCGATAACTGACATACGCGCCCGGCGGAGCCGCGGCTGGTAAGCTATATAGTATCTAACTAATACAATTTTAGCGCATTTTTTACACTGACGCAGAATATTGAATTTATTTTCATATTATCGGCAACGCTCGTGTGATACCCCTGGTGTTGCAAGCGTCCATAGGCTACGGTAACTACTTACCATCAGGCGGGCCGTATGCTTGTTTGCCAAATTACTTAATGGTATAAAAAAAGGACAAAGAGCTTATGTGCCCTTTTCATTATGAGAAATATGTGTGTTCGTGGATATTGACAAAGAAATATCGGATTGGATTTAGTGAAAATATTTATTCAGAACGATATGTTTGGTTGATGGTTCATTTGAGAGTTTTTTTTTTTTGTTTCATTAGTTACGTCTTGTTTGTTTAATTTTGTTCTGCGTTGTTGCTTTCGAAAGGCGCAAATTTATGTACAAATTATTGCAATGCTATATGCTGCCTTATAAAGAGTTTTTGAACAATTACTTTGTTTTCAATTGAATTCAGATGAAGATGATTTAATTTTTATTGTATTACGAAGAGAAAAGTTTGGCAATTATGAATTAAAAATAATATCTGGCAAATTTCCACCACGAGCACGCTGACAGATGTCGATTCTTTCAGCAAAGTTTTTAATCACATTAGGCATAATGGCGGGGCGCTATTTAGCGAGATGTTAAAAACTCAATTTTGGCCTATTATCGATGACGTGGATATCACTGACATGTGGATTCAACAGGAATGTGCCACATGTCAAACAGCCAATGAAACGATCAATTTATTGCAAAGGAAATTACCCGATCGCATTATTTCACGAAATTCAGCGGTTAAGTGGCCAGCCAGATCGTGTGATTTAACACCTCTGGATTATTTTTTGTGGGGCTATGTTAAGGACATCTATATGGAGCCAATCGAATCGATTGCAGCCTTAAAACTCATAATCGGTCATGTGATTAACGAAATAGACCCGCCATTTTGCCAAAAAGTTATTAAAAACTTTGATGAAAGAATCGACATTTGTCAGCGTGCTCGCGGTGGACATTTGCCAGATATTATTTTGAATTCATAATTGCCAAACTTTTCTCTTCGTAATACGATAAAAATTAAATCATCTTCATCTAAATTCTTTGTTTTATTTTGTTATAGAAAACAAAGTTCTTAATGAAAAATCCTTTATTAATGTTGTCTTGAGTTTTTGCGATTATTACACATAGTAATTAAACAACTTATATTTTTTTTTTTTTTTTTTTTTTTTTTTTTTTTTTTTTTTTTTGGCGATATGCCTTTATTAAACAAATACTACAAACTACATACAACAGTACAGCTACTACAATACTACAGCTACTACAGTAAAAGCATTTGGACTCATAGGGAGTCCAAATGCTCTAGCCCACTATCAGTTGGCAGCGTGCCCAGCATGCTGGCAGCATTGCCCCGTTGAATTGCAATGCTTATTCTTTGAGCCAAATAGGTGCCAGCATTTTGATTTTGTTAATCCCAACGTTTCTGAATAATTATAAAGTTTAAAGTTATTTAATTATAAGCCCTAATTGTTAAAGTATGGAGGAAAATTAATTGAATTTAGTTTAATAATTAATATATAAAGTATATATATATAGTACAAGCTACCCGCCCCGGCTTCGTATGGGTGCAATGCCACTAAATATACTACAGAATATCTTTATATACAACTTTCACAGATTAAATAAAGAAAATTTTTAAGTACGCAAGTTTGTAAGTTCAGGCACTATTTCCTAAAACATTAATATAAGTACTTTAATCTTCTTTGTTTTCGAGAAGTTAGTAAGTAAGTATATTTTTACGATTTATACACGTAACTATTAGGCTAAACTAGTTTGCCATATTGAATGCACAAATCGTACGAGTTTAAAAATACAATATTAAAAAAAAAGTTTCTATTTGGTATACCTTGATTTCAAAAGATGGCGTTAGTGTCGGTCCCACTTATTTCTGAATCGCGCTAACGCTTTTAAAACGCGCTCGGTTGTGTGACATCTCAACGAACTCCCAGCGCTCGTCACCCGAAAAGATATTAGTTCTTATATCTCGATTTTTTTAATCACAGCGCGATATATTATCGCGTAGTATAATGTATAATATAATCATTTATTATGTATAACTTCTTTAGGTAAGGTTAAAGATAACAATGGTCTTTTTGGGTTATCCCTTACTATAAAAAAAAAGTACTTTTTGACATTTTTGTAGAAGTAGTACATTATTTACCACGTACGGTTCAGCCAGCGTTTACGCGGACTTTTTAAGTACATATATACAATACAATACTGTAGAGAGTATAAGATGTATAATATTGTAGTACATTAGTTTGATTTATCTTGTAGGGTTCAGCTAGAGTTTGCAATGTAAGCAAAAAATGTGTTTATTTACGACACCACTTTAAAAAACTCATTATCGGTGTTTCTCTACTACTCACATCAAAATTTCCTAGGGATCATGAATATTTTGAACTATAAAAAAATATTCAATTATTATTTACCATATCTAATTATCCAGACTGGATTTTTAATTTAATTCCTATGTTTAAACATAGGAATTAAGTTAAGTTAACAACGAATCTATGTATGAATAAAGAAAAAAAATATTGTTATTTTTGCAATAACGCCTGTTCGGAGGATTACATTACAAATTTATGAGAAAAAAAATATAGTCATGTCCGGGATTCGAACCCGCTTCAAATATTTATTTCATTATCATGTTCAATATGGTTGAGGTCTGGCGATAGACCAGGCCACGGCAGAAAGTCGATGCGAGCATCAGCAAGAGTGCGAGTTACGACTCTAGCTGTGTGTGGACGTGCATTATCGTGCATTAGACGAAAGGAATTACCCAAGCGGCTTCGCAAAGGGGTGTGATCAGTTCTGAAACAATACTCTCCGCATGAATCTGAGCATTGAGGTTGCCTCTGATCCAAATGAGATCTGTTCTTCCACCGATCCAAATATCGGCCCATTTATTATTATTCCCCCTCCATATGGGTGAACTTCTTAACAGAATTTTAAACGTTCTTGACGTCCAGAGCTCCTCCAAACTCGAGTACGTCTTGTATCCGGCCGCATACCGAAACGAGACTCTTCAGAAAAGCACGAATAAAATTCTCTATTGCGAAAATACTCGAAAACGTAATTGATCCCTAGGAACTTTTGATGTCTGTATATTATGCATGTTTTATGCATTTAAACCTTTCTCTTAAATCACTCTATTAATTAAAGGAAATAGCATTAAAATCAATGGCGTAGTTTTCAAGATCTAAGCATACATAGGGACAAACAGCGGGAAGCGACTAGGTTTTATACTATTTTTTTTTATGTTATTGTGACGGAACAGGCACGAGGCCCACTTGATGTAAGCGGACTAACCTCTGCCTATAACAGATGCATTTCGTCACAAGTCACGAATTGCACTGCGCCCGTTACCTTGAGACATAGTTTGTAAGTCTCATTATGTGCCTGTAATTTCACTGGCTCTCAAGGAGTGCTGCCGGAACACACCGTGCTTGGCGACAGATTTTCTACTTGAGTGTGGTCGCTAGCCAGGCGGACATTCGCAAAATGCCTTTTCACCATGCGGTGAAGCTCAAGCCCGCGGCGGGATTCGATCCATGGACCTGCCGCCTGTTAGTCCATAGCCAATGCCACTGAGTGATGATGTGATCGAAGGTGTTGTTCAGGCTTACATCGAATGGCTGACTTTCAGGGCAGCTGCCGGAACACACCGTTAGGTCCTTGACCACAGGTTTTCTACTTGAGGGTGGTAGCTAGCCAGGTGGGCATTCGCAAAATGTCCTATCACCATGCTGTAACGACTGCTATCGTAAGACAACAACCGGGACCGACGGCTTAACGTCCCCTCCGAAGTTGTTGTTGCTTAACTTTGCTGATCGGTTAAGAACGGCTATGCAAACTTCGCTACGAGCGCTTCAAAATTCATTGTATTATTTCAATTTCCAGTCGTCGGAGACAGCAGTCGGCACAGTATCGAGAACGACTACGGCGTTATCCCGCAAAGAGAGCTACAAAGCGCAGCGGCAACATTATAGGAGAGAGAAGAAACGTGTGGCGTCGGCTCTGCTTCACTCCATAGAGGACCCCTCGGTGGTGGTGCTCGCCGATTGGCTTAAGGTCAGTCTTGTACGATCTTCTCGCTTCTTATCAGATCTTGACGGATCTTGTCAGGTCTTGATAGATGTTCTCATATCTTGCCGAGATATGAGACGATCTTGGTAGGACTACGATAAAATAAAATGAAACAAAAGTAGTGTGAAATAGTAGTAAGTGCCATGGGCGACTACGGCGCTCTCCCGCGAAGTGAGCTACAAAGCGCAGCGGCAACATTATAGGAGAGAGAAGAAACGTGTGGCGTCGGCTCTGCTTCACTCTATAGAGGACCCCTCGGTGGTGGTGCTCGCCGATTGGCTTAAGGTCAGTCTTGTACGATCTTCTCGCTTCTTATCAGATCTTGACGGATCTTAACGGGTCTTGATAGATCTTCTCATATCTTGCCAAGATATGAGAAGATCTTGGTAGGACTACGATAAAATAAAATGAAACAAAAGTAGTGTGAAATAGTAGTAAGTGCCATGAGCGACTACGGCGCTCTCCCGCAAAGAGAGCTACAATGCGCAGCGGCATTACAGGATAGAGAAGAAACGGGTGGCGTCGGCTCTGCTTCACTCTATAGAGGACCCTTCGGTGGTAGTGCTCGCCGATTGGCTTAAGGTCAGTCTTGTACGATCTTCTCGGTTCTTATCAGATCTTGACGGATCTTATCGGGTGTTGATCGGGTCAAGATCTTCTCATATTTTTAATATTGTTATGTTTGTACGAGAGAAAAATTTTGGTCATTCGAACTATAATTTATTCTCTCGCAAATTTGTAATTTTGTAATGTAATTCGCCTAGCAGGCGTTATTGCAACATAAAAATATTAAAATTATAAGATACTGAATAGATTCAGGCGTTACTTTGCGGAAATCCATATATTTTAACAATTACAAATATTTTTAAATTTTTTTAAGAAAACATCAAATTAATATTTTAATGAAACACTTAAAAATATAAAAATATATCTAGTGACAATTCCGCCTAATTTTCCTGCTAAGCCGACGTGACGTCACAAACGCCACGCAGCCAAACCGGAAGAATTTTCACGCGTTTCACTTCTACAGGAAGCATCTCCATTTTTCAAGTCGGTAGTTAAATAAAATACTTTTGGAATGATATAATAAGATTTATTTATCTTTTTTCAGGTTCGCGGTTCCTTAAAGTCATGGACGAAACTTTGGTGCGTCCTGAAGCCGGGCCTCCTTTTGCTGTATAAGACGCCTAAGGCGAAGGTAAGCCATGTCTGTATCTCGATTAGTCTATGGTCTGATAACTCGGTGTTTTGTCTGTTTCGTCTCTAGTGGGCTTGTTTTCGGGTACTATGTGTAAGCATGATTCTTTTAGTTCTCAATGTAAAAAATAATATGAATTATTTAAAACCTTGATAGTTGTATAATAAACTATACAGAAAACAAAAAAAAAATACTCTATGCTGATACAGTATTACTGCATGTCGGTTCGATGATATTATGGTAAATAGTAACCAAAATAATGATATTTTTTGTTAAAAACGGTCCCCAAAGTTTTAAATTGGTACTAAGAGTTCTGAAAAAGTTCCGTAAAGTCAAGGACGAAACTTTGGTGCGTCTCGAAGCCGGGCCTCCTTTTGCTGTATAAGACGCCTAAGGCGAAGGTAAGCCATGTCTGTATCTCGATTAGTCTATGGTCTGATAACTCGGTGTTTTGTCTGTTTCGTCTCTAGTGGGCTTTTTTTCGGGTTCTATGTGTAAGCATGATTCTTTTAGTTCTCTATGTAAAAAATAATATGAATTATTTAAAACCTGGATAGTTGTATTATAAACTATACAGAAAACATAAAATCTATTACTCTATGCTGATAATCAGCGGGTCTAGTGTTTTAGAGTTTAGAGTTGAGTTTCATTTGTGATGCGCTGTTAGTGAGTAAACTTTTTTATGCCAAAAGCACGTTGAGTGAGAAAATTTAATTTATCTGGCAACACTATGATATATATATTTAAAAATTTGATTAATATTTATATTTACTGCTTTCAAAGATTTACAGTATATGGTCAAATAATTAAATATAATCAAATAACCCGCCCACTCTACCTGGCGCAAAGGTGCCCATAACTCTGGCTGCATTGTCTCGTTGGACTGCGATGACCAACCTTTGCACCAGGTACGATCTGGAGCGGGAGTCACCCGGTTTTTCCCTTAGTCTACGCCCTAATTGGTTCACCAAACTTTTTGCGTCTGCGCCCCAGCTGCCCCAAGGCAAGGTGAATTAAGAATTTGTCATACATATAATCGCGTTTACTCGATCGCCGCGTTTCACGAGTAAATCTCACACTAGATCCACTGATACAGTATTACTACATGTCGGTTCGATCTTACGGTAAATGGTGACCAAAATTTTAAAAAGACAATGATATTTTTTTGTTAAAAACGGTCTCAAAGTTTTAAATTGGTACTTAGAGTACTTAAAAAGTTCTGTAAAGTCTTTCACTAAACTGGTGCGTCCTAAAGCCGGGGCTCCTTTTGCTGTATAAGACGCATAAGGCGAAGGTAAGCCATGTCTGTATCTCGGTTAGTCTATGGTCTGATAACTCGGTGTTTTGTCTGTTTCGTCTCTAGTGGGCTTGTTTTCGGGTACTATGTGTAAGCATGATTCTTTTAGTTCTCAATGTAAAAAATAATATGAATTATTTAAAACCTTGATAGTTTTATTATAAACTATAATAAAAACAATAAATAAATCTGAATCTGAATCTGAACTATACAGACAACAAAAAATGTATTACTCTATGCTGATAATCAGTGGGTCTAGTGTTTTAGAGTTCAGAGTTGAGTTTATTTGTGATGCGCCGTTAGAGAGTAAACGCGATTTTGTACGCCAAAATCGGTACGTTTGTTATTCAAGCATTTTGTCAAGTGTTGTTAAGTGAATCGGATGCATAAGTTGATCTGACAAAAAAGTTATGTAACAATTTCAAAATGTTTCGATATGGCAGATATTCGTATATAATATTTTGAAGTATTTTACCCCTAAAATAAGTCAATTTGAAAAAAAAATAGAAACTGAATTCCCAAAAAATTTCAATGAAATAATCAAACCGGCTCCCAAAATTGCACATGAATCGGTTGAGAAATATGCGCCCTGTAGAGGAGAACAACCGGTCATACGAATGCATTTTTGTGTAAGTTGAAGCAAAGACGCTTCGCTCGCACTCGCTCGGTCAATTAATTATCAAGCATTTAGAAACCTCTCGCACTGCGTCCTCGCTCGGTAAATTAATTATCAAGCATGTAGAAACCTAGTTCTTTTTTAGGTTAGCTTTAAATAAGTTTATTCTCAAATAAGACGTAAAGTCACTTACACGAGAACATGGTTAAACTTAAAATATTCAATAGACATTCGTCGTCGCAATTGATTGTATCTAATCAAACAATATAATGAACAGTTATACAAAATAATCACAAATCACTTTAGTCTTCCATAACTTATTTAACGCATTCTTATCCTTATTACTCCTAAATAACAGAGCTAGTTGCCTTTTGAATGCTTTAAATGAGTTTACATTCTTTATATTCAATATAAAGAATAAATATATTCAATATAAATAATGTAAACTCATTTAAAGCATTCAAAAGGCAACTAGCTCTATTATATTTAATATAAAGAATGTAAACTCATTTAAAGCATTCAAAAGGCAACTAGCTCTATTATATTTAATATAAAGAATGTAAACTCATTTAAAGCATTCAAAAGGCAACTAGCTCTGTACGTCAAATTTTGAGGGTATCTGATTGTCAAGTTGCGCTCCTACAAAAGTAAGCATTGTTTTGCCATAATTTGTCCGAGTCTTCGGAAGTACAAGATAACTAGTTCTTTTTTATAAACTATATAGTAAACAAAAATCCTATTACTATATAGAGTCTATATAGAAGTCCAGACTATGCCCATCCCAAAATATATAATAATGTGTCAAGACTGTGCAATATCAAAGACTGCTCCTTATTTACTTGTATAAAGTTAGTAAGGGACATTCTGATGAAATTGTCGTATGAAGAAACAGAAAGCCTCATTTAAATTTTGTCAGAATTACACACACATACACGAATTACATACATACACGCTCACACACAACTCACTATACACACCTTCACACCCAATAACGTTATCTCACATTTACATATTTATAAACACTTCTTGTGTCTACTCTTTGCTTTTAAGTAATTTAAATTCCTTTCAATTTAATTTCGTTGTTATGTAAATGTTAATAATTTTAGTTTTACTAATGTTTAGTTTTACAAATTGTTTGAACAGTTGTCTTAAAGCTACCTTATATATATTATACTTGTTGTTTTGATGCAACTGTTATTTATACTGGTTCAATCGCACTCAGAATCTCAAGATACAGGCCCTCGCCTAGTTTGAGATTCACTGGTTAAATACTAACGCTAACTGTAACAGTACAACTCTGTAGTACTTTAGCTATAAGATTCACTTTTTTTGGAAATAAATATTTATTATTATTATTATTATCTTTATTTATTATCCAACATAATTTTAAATTTTTTACAACATTATTACAAAAATAAATATTATAAAAAACTTAAAACTAGGGTGCCGCTGGTAGCGGGGCAGAGCCCAAGCTACCAGTGGTTAGGGCTGCAGAGAGAGGAACCTCCGGACAATGCGTGTTGTGTCCAGTATCACTGCCTTCTGCATCAGACCCTTGATCCAACCATCTAGCGAGAGCCTCTTAAGGTGTTGGTCGAGGCTCTTCGCTATAAGGCCGTTCGCCGAAACGACTATCGGGACAATGATCGTCGAGTCAACATCCCACATGGCGGTTACCTCGTGAGCCAAGTCAAGGTACTTGCTGACTTTATCCTTTTCGGCCTTAACGAGATTCTCGTCATGTGGGATGGTGATATCTACGAGCACTGCCCGGCGCTGGGATCGGTCGACCACCACGATATCAGGTTTATTGCAAACAATAGTCCTGTCCGTGATGATAGAGCGGTCCCAGTAGAGCAATGCACGACCATTCTCGAGAACTGGCGTCGGTGTGTACTGGTAGTACGGCACCTCTGACTCAACAAGGCCGTATTGGAGGGCAAGTTGCTGGTGGATGATCTTGGCCACTTGGTTGTGCCTGTGCAAATACTCGCCGTTAGCAAGATGCGAACAACCGGAAATGATATGCCTGAGTGACTCTCCGGGTCGGCGGCATGCTCGACAAATGTCGACCGTACCGTCCTTCAAGATATATTTCCGATAGTTGTTCGTGATCATTACTTCGTCTGCAATTGCACAGGCAAAACCCTCGGTTTCCCCAAAGAGGTCTCCGAAGCGTAGCCAATTCACCGAAGCTGGTAAATCCACATCAGGCCTTGTTAGGGCCCGGAAAAACCTACCGTGCAGCTCCTTGCCTTTCCATACTGCCTTGCGGTCATCGGTGCTCAGCATCGTTGGTTTGCGCCAGTTATCGTTCGCCAAGGAGAGCGGTGTGAGGCCCTTGTCAACCGCCACGACATCGCGATGCATCCCGCACTCGTGATTACGGAAATAATCCCTGAGATTGCACACTTCACAGTTGTGAAGGGTCTTGGTGTTGTCTAGCGGCGGTGTTGTGTGTCGGGTCGCCATCTTCCCTCAAAAATGGTTGAGGAAGGCGATGGCTGGCACATGCGTCAACTCGTGAACGGGTGCTGCTAGAGGACACTGGTCTGCTCTGGATGCAAGTGGTAATGAATTTATCGGAAAAAAAAAAATATGTTCTTTTAATACTGTTCTCTTTTAGAATTTTCGAAGAAAGTTGCATGTTTCCTATATATTGTAAGTATCTAGTTTGTAAATAAAATATGGTCATAATTAAAAAAAGGCACGGACCCTGGAGTCTGTGGAGTGTAGATTTATATAATAAAAAAAAAATAAAAAAAAGGGTCTTGGTATTTAAAAAGCCGCGACCTCCCCATTTCCGTGGAATGTACAGTCTCATAACGGACGAGCGCGGGTGTAGCATGCGATGTGAAGTGAGCAGTTGACGGACCTTTCTATCCAGGGCGTCCAGCTCAGTCTGTGTCCACTTCAGTATGCCAAAAGAGTATATCAGTAGAGGCATCACCCAACCGTTAAAGGCGCGCGCCCTGTTGCCTCCAGACAAAAGACTTTTAAGTACTTTTGTCAGGCGGAAAAAGAAGCGCTCCTTTACCGATTTTTTGATGTCCTCTACCGAAATACCCAACGACTCTGACATACCGAGGTACTTGTAGGTCTCGACTTCGGAGAGAGATCTGAAAGTCATTGTCTCAGAAAGCTGCAAATTCGGAGAATTTACAACGTTCCCCTGCTGTACATGCAAGACCGCACACTTATCTACACCAAACTCCATCCTAATGGCACTTCTGAAAACCTGTGTAGTTTTTAGTAGCTCCATCAAGTCTTGGCGTTTCGGAGTAAACAGCTTGAGATCGTCCATGTACAGCAGATGACTAATGACCTCACCTCCTCTTCGAAGCCGAAAGCCTAGCCCTGAATCCTTCAGCAAAGTGCTGAGAGGATTTAACGCTAGGCAAAACCACAATGGACTTAGACTATCACCCTGGAAGATGCCCCGCTCAATCCTTATAAAATCCTGCGGGTCAGAGGAAGTGTTGCTACCACCTGGTTGACGAAGGACTGTGGTCCACTGTCTCATACACGCAGCTAAAAAGGATTTTAGGGTTGCATCAATTTTATACATCAATTTTATTATTATTATTATTATATGCTGACATTCTATTACGGTACTAAATGACGGAAATTCTTAAATATTCTTATTATAAAAACTAAACGGTTCCAAAGTTTTAAGTCCCTTAAGGTTCCGTAAAGTCTTTCACTAAACTGGAGCGTCCTAAAGCCGGGTCTCCTTTTGCTGTTTAATACCCCTAAGGCAAAGGTAAGCCACAGACATGGCTTACCTTCACCTTAGGGGTCTTATCTCGGTTAGTCTATGGTCTGATAACTCTATGTTTTGTCTGTTTTATCTCTAGTGTGCTTTTTTCGGGTTTTGTGTATTTTAGCATGATTCTTTTAGTTTTCAATGTAAAAGTGATTGTCAAGTATTTAGAAACCTAGTATTTTAATTATAAACAATATGGAAAATAATAATTGAATAGATTCAGGCGATACTTACAAGAAGTTCCTATTTAATAATAACTAATATTTCAAAAATATTGTAAGAAAACATTAAAAGTATATTTTTAAAAATACTTCGAAAATATAATTAGAGCGCACGATTGAGAAATCGATTGCGCGCTCGAATAGTGAAGACCTCCTACGTTTCGTGTAGAATCGAAACGCGTCGAAATTTTTTCCGGTTTGGTTGCGTAGCGTTTGTGACGTCACATCGGCTTACCAGGAAAATTAGGCGGAATTGTCACTAGATATAATTTTTATATTATATAAGTATTTTTCCAAAATATTATTTTAATGTTTTCTGAACATATTTTAGAAATGTTTATTATTATTATGGAAAATACGATATTTCGGAAATTTTGGCTCATCTTGTGATAAATGGTGACCAGATTTATTTGAAACACTGACTTGCACCAATAAGTCACCAGTTCCCAAAAAAGTTACGTAGGATTCCTAAAATACATTTTGGAAAGGCATTTTGCGAATGCCCGCCTGGCTAGCTACCACCCTAAGTAGAAAATCTGTCGCCAAGCAACTAACGGTGTGTTCCGGCAGCAGTCCTTGAGAGCCAGTGAAATTACAGGCACATGAGACTTAACAAATATACCTCAAAGTGACGGGCGCAGTGCAATTCGTGACTTGTGATGAAATACATCAGTTATAGGCAGAGGTTTGTCTGCTTAAGATCAGGTGGACCTCGTGCTTGTTTCGTCACAACTCATGTCCGTCGCCTTCTAAGATCATCCATGTGACGAAAATGCGAAACTCATACAAAATTACAAATATACGATAGGAAAAATTTAAGTCATGCGCGGGATTCGAACCCGCGTCCATCCACCCCTTGAGCCGGGGTATGCTCTAACCAATTGAGCTAACATGACATGATCTCATAACTCAAATCTTTCCTATCCTTCTTTAACCATCGTATTGGGATGTAGCGACATCTATAGTAAAACTTAATTTATTCTTAATTTCTTCATTTATTGAAGGATTTATTTTTTAATTCGCAGAGTAGCCACTGGGTTGGGACAGTACTGCTGACGTCTTGTCAAGTCATCGAACGTCCGTCCAAGAAGGACGGGTTCTGCTTCAAACTCTATCATCCACTGGAGCAGAGCATCTGGGCGCCGAGAGGGCCGCATAACGAGACTATTGGTAAGCTTGTCGTTTCTCGTTGGATCTTGTTGTTTCTTGTTGGATCTTGTTGTTTCTTGTTGGATCTTGTCGGTTGTAACCGCTTCTTGATAGAGACAGAAGCTTACAAAATTATTGGGAAGCATCTATGCTGTGAGGACTATACAGGGTTATTGGTAAAATGCTAACAACCTCTTAGGATTGACTTCTGATAGTCCTAACAAACATCTTGAGATGGGTTTTTTTTTTATATATGACGGAGTGAGTGAGATCCGAAACGGGTCCGGTATGTGGTCCCTGGAGACGGATCTGTTATCTACTCAGGTTGGTCGTCCATTATGGGCGTGCACGTGCAGATTTTCACAAAATAACACTCAGAGAATATCGTATGATCACAATTGTAATTCACAAGAAACTTATTACAGCAAAACTACATAGGATCACGTTGATTAAAATGGATTAAGAGCCAATGGGTTTGCACGCGTGCATCACGTTCGGTTGTCCGTCAAGAAGTGCGCACACTTCAAAAATCAGAGAGGAAGTGAACGAATTCGACAGTCATCCGGCCGCCATGACACCTACAACTCCATTCGGTGTTACCCGCTCTAAAAATGAATAATCGAATACAAATATCGATTATAGTACTGAACATAATAGTGATCTAATTAATCATAACGTTTCATTTTTAATCTTCGTAACTCCATTAAAATGTTCACGCGCCGTTATATATATATATATTTTTTTTTAATGTCTATTCCGAGCTAAGATCGCCCGCCGCGGCAACACTGGACCGCGCCGTGCTTCCTTTGAATAGAGTTTTGAATATTTACATCAAAATAAAATATGAAATAATACATTAAAGGTACAGGGACTTTTGACATCAGTCCTTGTGCTTATTCAGTCAAAAACATATAAAAAAACACAAAAGAAAATTTAAAACAATAATTTCAAAACAAAACATTTTTTTTTATCTAAAAATGTTTGTTAGAACTAGCAGAAGTCAACGTTAAGACCAATAACATTCATTTATTTGGAACAGCAAACAACTACATTGTAAAACATACAACAATAGTATTATGACATAGATTTTATAATAACATAGCTCACAACGCTATTCACAGAAAACTTATAGTACATTGTGTATTAAGGTCGGTAAGTAAGGAATTACGATCGAGGCTCAAGTAGAAGCCCGATGTCGAAGACGGGGCTTTCTGAGTCGAGGTTCGTAATTCCCGTACCGCCCGTGAAACATCGGATTTACGAGTAAATAAATATTAATTATAGCTTTAATGAACAAGTCAGCACAACTATTATTACAAAATACGTGAACTTTTTTTGAAGCGCTCGTAGCAAATTTTACTTAGCTGTTCTTAACCGATCAGCAAAGTTAAGCAACGTCGCCCGTGGTCGTGAGTTGAGATGGGTGACCGCTAGTGATATTACTACTGAGCGCTTCCGTGCTTCAGAGGGCTTAACTGTCGGTTCCGGTTGTTATCTGTCTGTATTATCCAAGATAGCAGTCGTTACAGCAGGGCAATTTGCGAATGCCCGCCTGGCTAGCTACCACCCTCAAGTAGAAAATCTGTCGCCAAACGGTGTATTCCGGCAGTTGTCCTTGAGAGCCAGTAATTCTAGGTTTACCTAAACAACGTCTTCGACCACATCATCACTTACCATCATATGAGATAGTGATCAAGGATAACCTGACAAGGAAAAAAAAACTTACAGCCTAATTAGTACAAGCAATTTTAAAACTCAGAAGAGGGGTTAAAACTGCTCCAATAAGAATAGATCATTTATAACATAAAAATGTCAAGTATTTATGTTCAGTAACATTTAATAACATATTTCATAAGTGTAAGTAACAAACGTGAGCGTTGTAATTACGCTACGAGCGCTTCGAGTTTTCCGATATAAATAGAATAACGTTTAATTGTGGCATTGTATTCTGTTTACAGGTGCGGTGGTACAGCCTTTGCCGACAGCGCACTTGATATTCCGCGCGCCATCGCAGGCGGCCGGACATTGCTGGCTTGACGGTCTCGAACTAGCGTTAAGATGCAGCAACGCAATGCTCAGGTATTATGCCGGTGATTAACATTGTTTATTATGATTTGCCGTTTCTTGTCTGATCTTGCCTGATCTTGCCGGATCTTGTCGGTTCTTATCAATTCTTACCGGGTCTGTACTGATCTTGTCGGTTACATATTGGTCGGTAACGTTGTTGCAGCATATTATGCTGTGGATTGGCTGACATGACATAGTTGATTGTAACTCATATATCTTACAAAATTTCTTCGAAAGGTGTAAATTTCCTGAGGGCCGGAGCGTGAACCATTGTGCTACAGTAGAAAACTTCATATTACAAAACTAATAAAAAACTGATCCAAGGTTCAGTACACACAATATTGTTTAATGATTTATTCACTTTGCAGGGTTTTGTTATTTATTGCTTAGATTTTGCACTTCAATCACGCCAATTTTGACGCTTTTTATGTAGTACTTTTTATATAATACGAAACAAAACTCGTTTTTTTTGTCCTTATGAGTCCGTACTTTAAAATTTTGTTTTGATTTTATTACTATTTGATAGGGAATATTCTCTGAAAAAAAATACTAGTAAAAAGATTATTAAATCCTTCTTAAAAGGTCGGACGGACGGAGGTATAACATTAGGGATCTGTTTTCTATTGTTGAAACTCTACGTCATCACACAAATAATTCTTTAAAGTGGACTAGATGGTGCTAAAATCAATGTTGTAGTGGCCTACTATATGTAGGTGGAAGTTCTATGAGAACGCGGAAGGTGGCGCTTACTATTCTTAAAACACGCCAACGATAGTTTCCGCTAAATGGGCGATGAATATGAACGAACTTTCTCAAGTATCTCATACCATAGAGAAAGGACTAATGAGAGTGACAAAGATATGGTCTTTGTCACTCTTGTTAGTCATGACAGCGTACACCGATAGCTAAATACCAGCTTCGGCGAAAGATGTCGCTAACACATCAAATCACATAATATAACGAAATGACATTATTAACTGCTGTCCTAAATCTCACTTTAGGCTACTTGCACACGTGTTGGAACGAAACAAAATGGCTAGATGGCGTTATTTGCCATATATTTTACATGCGGTGCAGCGCCATCTATCAATAAACTTATGAATCGTGGTAAATTATCGATGTAAAAAAATATATTAGAGCAGCATTTTAACACAATATTATGTATTAAAAAAAAACAGGACATCTTTTGGACCTGTTTACCATCGAAGAAATTCAAATTTATCGGCTTTAAGTGACGAAGCCAAAATTTCCAGGCTCCGAGTCAGCTCGATTTGGATATATATACAAGATTTTGAGCTTTGCTACTCTAACGTTGCGTTTGCTACTCTTATTAGTTCTCTCCCTATGCTCATACCAAAAAAAGACACATTTTATCTTGACGATAAACTGCGGCACGTTCCACATGTTTTTGAAGAGGAAAACATAAAAACTTTATTCCAATGTAATCATAGAGTACAAAGTATTCTAGTGAAAGTATATCCAGTTAAGTTACCTTAAATTAATAATATAGCATACTTCCCTATGATTTAAAAGTGAAGCGTGGCTATTGAATAGATTTTTCATCACATGATTTCACATTGATAGTTTTTTCCATCCTAGATAATAGCGCCTGACAGAGTACGATAATTTCCATTTGTATGTTGTTTAGGGCATGAGCTAGAAAGTTTATGAAAGCCATTAACAAGAAGAAACATTCGCAGATGTTCGCGTTCGCGACCAGAACAAACTGTCGCAGCGGAAGCGCCTACCACGCAGACCAACATATCTCACGAAGAGTTAGAGAAACACTTCAATGAACACGGTAAGTACTAGCTATTAAAACGGCCATTAGTTATACTTTAGTATATTTATTTCAATTCACAAGACTGCCCTTTGGTCTATCAAACTCTCCGCTATACAATATGATGTAATGGACACATGTAATTAGTAAAGTAAAAAAAAATATTAAAAAAATGTAAAGTAAATAAATAGTATATGTTAAAATTAGGGTTGCAACGATTATCAATTTTCCGATTACGATTACCTAAAACAATAATCGGCAATTCTGATTCCGATCATCATAACCAAATACTTGTGATATCCGTTCCAGCAAGACGGGACAAGTAAATATCGGTGCATTAGTGAACTATATCTCGCAATATTGTCTTCCTCTTAATCCTTTATTGAACGTAACACAAGCTTACTCGGTTACGTAACGTGTATGCGCTTTTCGAAACGATTATTATTAATCGCTTCTTTCGCTACCATAGTACATTGCCAATATAATCAATACAAAAGCGATAAGCAAAGAAAAATTGTAGTTTTTATAGACCAAAGAAACTATTGACATTATAGTTACTAACAACAACGTACGTTAATTCTTATAAAGGTATTTTCCAAGTTTTCTAGCCTTACCATAAATATGTTCGGTTAATGAAGGTAACTTTTTACTCTTTTGCACTGTGTGCTATTGTATGTTTATCGCTAAATTTTTAAACGCTAAATATAATGACGTTTTGCTTGAAATTTGTTCACTTCATACATTATTAAAATATTTCAATGATATCTTGTAAAAAAATGACGATGTTAAGGCGTAAGACTATCAGACCCATCCTCCTGTAGTTCACCACTTATGTCTACATCAGACTACAATCCTCACTACTATGGGGATAAATCTAGCTTTCCGATACCGAAAAAACCTAAACCCACACGCAAAACGTCGAAATGGACGCAATTCGTCGAATCCATTGAATTGATGTCCAAAAACGATTCCTCCGATTCACAATCAGATGAAAAGAAAGAAGGTTTTCTGGACTTTCTACGCAAGAAGGATATATTCGAAAGAAATGTTGCCACAACGTCATCAGCTAAAGAATTGCCAGTGACGAAAATGCAAAAAAATACAAGCAAAAGCCTTGCTTCCAGCCCCATGAGGATTGAGCTTGGAAAACGATCTCCTATACTCCGCTGCTTCGATTTACCTAAACTACCAATTGGGGATAAGCGCAAAGATAAACTTCCGTCTCCCTCAACTTTAATAGAAGAAAATCTAATAAAATTCATGGCTACATTCCCGAAACGTCGCAGTTCAACTCCTTCCACGAAATTTCTCACTCAGAAACGAATAAGCGAGTTGCGGGAGTCTGGAGTAAAAACAGATTCGGAGAACGACGAAGTATTTCTTAAAACGAAGTTGCCTAAACGTAGACGCGTTGACGGATCAGAAGTGATTTGCGACACCCCTGACAATATAGTTATAACTAAAACAGCGCCATCTTTGGAGAGATTCAGGAAGGTATATAGTTCTACATCTTCTGACGCGTGCGATGTTGATTATAGGTATGTATAAAACTTTATTTAAGTATACATAGTTAACAAACAATCGAATTTACTTAGAATAGCCGAAAATCGATCTAGAATTCTAAATTTCAATATCTACGGGGCCCATCATCGGGCGAATTGAAGAGGCTTAAGCACTAAATATTGTACTACTGTACTAGTCGTCGCCGTATACTAGTTTTATACTAAACAGTTATGATTTCTGCCCGTTATATTTATAGTATGCTTAGAAGTCGTACCATTTGATTGGTTTAGGGAAATGTGAGCGTCGTAAAGATAATTAGCGCCATCTCTTGACATAAATTTACACTAACCTTCTAGAAAATTCTTTCATGAACTTTGAATTTTGGTTCACTGATCTACAAATGATTTTAGAAAATCGCCTACATATCCTCAACTACCTTCTCCGACTCCGTTGAAATACTCTCTGATAGACTATGATAAGCTACCCTCGGCCAGTTTTGAAGCAAGTAAGAGCGAGAGAAGAGACGACCGTTTCACCTCCCAGAATGTTTATGTCGCTGGGAAGATTGTTAGAAGTGGTAAGATCATAAAAGGAAATGTTTGTGCGTTAAATATGGCCATAATATGTTGATGCTACACGCTAGCGACCGATAATTATAGCTGTAAATAATGCCATGAATTGTTGCTATAATGTTTTGGTGGCATTGTCAAATCCGCTTACATTTTACGTTAACGATAGCTCGGGTGGCAGTATATTTGGCATTAGTTTATTGCTATAAAACATTTGTTACCACATTGCTATATTTGGATGGTGGTAGGACATTTTGCGAATGCCCGCGCCTGGTTAGCTACCATCCTCAAGTAAAAAATAGTCAATGCACCTAACGGTGTATTCCGGCAGCTGCCCTTGAGAGCCAGTAATTCTAGGCTAGCCTGAACAACATTTTCGACCACATTACTTACCATCAGGTGAGATAGTGGTCTCAAATAAGCCTTAAGCTATAAAAAAAAACGCTGGCCGTGGCCACTCCAGCATTTATCACGAGCGTTACTGACGTTACTGAACGTGTTCTGCGTTATACAAAAATAAGTTTTTTTTATGTTATTGTAACGGAACAAATTCGAGGCCCACTTGATGTTAAGCGGTCTAACCTCTTGCTATAACAGATTTACAATCACAAGTCACCGATCTGCACTGCGCCCGTGACTTTTTGAGACATAGCCGTTAAGTCTCATGTGCCTGTATTTTCACTGGCTCTCAAGGACTGCTGCCGGAACACACCGTTAGGTGCTTGGCGACAGATTTTCTACTTTGTAGCTAGCCAGGCGGGCAATCGCAAAATGCCCTTTCGCCGTGAAAGACTGAACGTGTTCTGCGTTATACGAAAAGATATAGACTGAATTTTTTAGTAAAATACAAGATGTATCTAATGTACTTCTACGTCGAAAATGATAGTAAATTATATTGAATAAAAATTTTTACTTATTGGGGTGTAACTCAAAAACGGCTTGTCCAATTTTGATGAAATTTAAATGGGACTACACGGCAAGCATCAGCTTTTAAATAAAAACAAGGTTATCAAAATCGGTTCACCCAGTCAAAAGTTCTAAGGTAACAAACATTGATTATAATATCAGGACAGGAAAACACTTTTGCAGTTTTTGGAGTGTAACTCAAAAATGGCTAAATCGATTTTCATGAAATTTAAATGGGACCACACGGCAAGCATCAGCTATCAAATAAAAAAGGAATTATTAAAATCAGTTCACCCAGTCAGAAGATATGAGGCAACAAACATAAAAAAAAAAAAAAAAAAAAATGCAGACGAATTGAGTACCTCCTCCTTTTTTGAAGTCGGTAGAAAAATAATGTAACATATCTTGGTTCAAAATTCAAATGTGGGTGTAAGGCGTGTTGATATCGCTAATTGCAGGTGTGGCCCTTAGTTAGAGCTTTAATTTTGGCCTAGTATCATTAGTCCGGTAATTTACTCCGATAATCGGACTAATGTTACTATTTTGTCTCAGTAGTCCGGCGTTACAAACAATCGGACTATTGAGCTTTTTAGTCCGATGCTAATAATATTTTTAGTTCGATAATCGGACTTTTCGTCTCAGTAGTCCGATGTTACGTATAAGGCTCAGCAGTTCTATAATATGTTACATCGGACTACTGAGACGAAAAGTCCGATTATCGAACTGAAAATATTAAAATCGGACTAAGAAGCTCAGTAGTCCGATTGTGTATAACACCGGACTACTGAGACAAAATAGTAACATTAGTCCGATCATCGGACTAAATTACCGGACTAATGATATTAGGCCTTAATTTTATAGTAATAACTGTTGCCGTAGTATAATCGTTTAATTTGAAGTTAATTTGAAGCGCTCGTAGCGAAGTTTACTTAGCTGTTCTCAACCGATCAGCAAAGTTAAGCAACGTCGCGCGCGGCCATGAGTTGGATGGGTGACCGCTAGTGACATTACTACTGAGCGCTTCCGTGCTTCGGAGGGCACGTTAAGCCGTCGGTCCCGGTTGTTGTCTTAGGATGGCAGTCGTTATAGCATGGTGGTAGGGCATTTTGCGAATGCCCGCCTGGCTAGCTACCACCCTCAAATAGAAAATCTGTCGCCAAGCACCTAACGGTGTGTTCCGGCAGCTGTCTTGAGAGCCAGTACTCCTAGGTTAGCCTGAACAACATCTTCGACCACATCGTCACTTACCATCAGGTGAGATAGTGGTCAAAGGATAACCTATCAGGCATAAAAAAAAAAAAAAAAAAAACGTGAAATTACTTGTACGTGCGCCATCTTGGCTAGTTTTTTTGTAGCCCTCGTTATTGTATTGACATATTTTCATACACCGTATCTATCACGGGGAGTGTTCTAAGGAACTGTTTGATTTACTACCTGCATCTCAATTTCGCCATCGGACGTCCAGACAAAGCATGATGTTTTCATTGACCTATATATACTAGATCTCAAACGAGGATAGTCGACTAGTGCAGGTAAGACGGCCGGCATACTCTCCGCCATGTGTAGCTGGGCACTCGTAGAGATAACACGCGCTTTACGTTCGAAAATTGTGTATTCAAAATACACAATTGAATATATGGTCAATGGATGTTTTATCAATTTCATGTTGATGTCTGGAAGTCCACAACCTTACGATTTTCACGGCATTTCATACCTCGCACTGCCACAATTTGGAACCAGCTGCCTGAAGTATTTCCGAACAGATACGACTTAGGGGCCTTCAAGAAGAGCATATTCCCTAATCAAAGGCCGGCAACGCATCCTCGAGACCTCTGGTGTTGTGGATGTTCGTGCGCGACGGTGATCACTTACCACCAGATGCTCGTTGGCTCTACTAGCCCATAAAAAATATATAATCAGGTTTTATAAGTAAACGAATCGAACAGATCGCCTCTATTAATTACGTCTCACTTGCACATTACAGGAAGTCTATGGTGTGGAAGTGAGATGGGATGAGTAGAAGCGTCATCTTATATATTTTATTTAATTATAACATAGCTCCGGCAGCGCGCTGGTTTTCAGCTATGCACCTGTCGAGCAGTTACAGCAGGTTATTAGCACGTTTAAATTTCATCAAAATCGGTCCAGCCGTTTTTGAGTTACACTCCATTAACTGAAATGTGTTTTTTTTTATTGCTGGTAGGTAAGCCTTTGATCACAATCTCACCTGATGGTAAGTGATGATGTGGTCGAAGGTGTTAACAGGCTTAACCTAGAATTACTGGCTCTCAAGGACAGCTGCCGGAACACACCGTTATGTGCTTGGCGACATATTTTCTACTTGAGGGTGGTCGCTAGCCAGGCGGGCATTCGCCCTTCCACCATACGGAAGCTCAAGCCCGCGGCGGGATTCGAACCATGGACCTGCTGCGCGGCAGTATATAGCCAATGCCACTGAGGTGATGGCTCAATGGTTTCAAAAGTAGAAAAAAGCACGAGTACGTAATAGACTACATTATGACACTAAAATCGGTGCATTTAAAGGCCCGTTACGATCTAGTGTGTTGAAAAATATATTATTTCGCTTCCACGGTACTTGTGTTGTGTAAATCGAGTTATCTTCTTAGCAATGTTTAATGCAGATTTTATCACAGCTGATAAACATAGTCAATATTTGATGTGATGAGTTTTTATTTTTCCGCAAGATATCACATCCACGCATGATAATAATAACGATTCTCTTATTTTCTCTGTCGCCAAGCACCTAACGGTGTGTTCCGGCAGCTGTCCTTGAGAGCCAGTACTTCTAGGTTAGCCTGAACAACATCTTCCACCACATCATCACTTACCATCAGGTGAGATAGTGGTCAAAGGCTAACCTATCAGGCATAAAAAAAAAGAAAAGAAAAAGATCCTTTTACAAACTATTACAGTTTATCTATGACAAGATAAATTATAGTTTGTACTGAGTTTCTAGGTAGAAGATGTACATATTTAGTGATCCTTGCTAGACAACGGGACCCTATCTTAGTATAGTACCATATCTCGGTAAAGTTTTTTTTTTATGCCTGATAAGTTAGCATTTGACCACTATCTCAACTGATGGTGGTCGAAGATGTTGTTCAGGCTAACCTAGAAGTACTGGCTCTCAAGGACAGCTGCCGAAACACATCGTTAGGTGCTTGGCGACAGATTTTCTACTTGAGGGTGGTAACTAGCCAGGCAGGCATTCGCAAAATGCCCTACCACCATGCGAAAGTTAGAATATTCTTGTATGTAACGAATTTTCTTAAAAATTACTGGACCGATTTGAAAAATTCACTATTAGAATCCTACGCTATCCCTGATGAATATAGGCTATAGAGTAAAATCTAAAATTTAGGGATCCGTATGAAAACTTCGATAATGTAACCCAATGTGTGAAAAAATAACAAAAATATCGTTATATTGCGTACGCTGCGGAAATTAGCTTTTCTTCTAGGTTAGCCTGAACAACATCTTCGACCACTTCATCACTTACCATCAGGTGAGATAGTGGTCAAAGGCTAAACTATAAATCATAAAAAAAAAAAAAAGTGTTGACACTTCGCAAAATGATGTACTACAATTTTGTAGAGGACATCAATATCTACAAAAAAGTTCGCCTGACCATATGTTTAAATATTACAGTTATATCACAATAACTACTTTTTACGTGTATCAATTTATAAATTTAGCTAAATACTCGTGCGAAGCAGGGCCGCGCCGCTAGATAATAATATACATACGTGAAGGATACTCCGGGAATATTATGCTTAATCGTGCCACGACTTAAGAATAAAAAGAACCAGAACGTTCACTCCACAAAGCCATTCCAATGAATAAGCGACTCTAGCTACGAAGCAATAAAGTGCACTTCAGCTCGCAAAGCACGGAGTACCTAAATTCAAATTCAAATTCAAATATATTTATTGCCTGAACATGGGTAGTAAACAAGTTTTTAACTATACAAAGTTCTCCATATTCCACCTTTATGGTATTATTTATTTATTTGGTATGCAAAAGTTAGTAAAACTTGAAGTTATATCAGATTATTATTACAATATTAACATACACTATTTATTATACATTAAAATATGATCCAGATAAATTAAAAACCTAATATTTATATTCACCTACAAGGCGTCTCTCTTTCTATCGCATGTGCAGGCATAGCTCTGTTCTCTTCTGACGCGGCACGCATAACCCGTCCGGACGGGTACTGCGATGTACCTGTAGCGACGTACATAAAGTGTGGAGTGGGCCTGGTGTCGCGTCTGTTAGTACGCCCGAGAATGCTCTAGAATGTCGTACAAGTAATTTGACACAATTATAAACAAACAGTAATTTGTTTATGTATGCTCGTAACATCGAGTTTATTTAGAATTTTGTTGAATTGCACATTTTTGTGAGATTTTGCTGTACAGCGTTTTTTGTGTGATATTGACTTAAGTATCTGCTTAATTTTATGGGGGCTCTATACCTCTAAAGGAAATATTGATGTTTGAAATTAAGGGGTTAAGGTATTAAATTCCGATTATTACTATACTAAATTCGTGTTTATTTTTTTTTATTTTACATATTTATTTAATTATTATCGATCCGACACGTGATCAAAATGCTGGCACCTATTTGGCTCAAAGAATAAACATTGCAACTCAACGGGGCAATGCTGCCAGCATGCTGGGCACGCTGCCAACTGGTAGTGGGCTAGAGCATTTGGACTGCCTATGAGTTCTGCAATGACTTGTAGGGATCTAAATGCTTTTATTGTAGTAGCTGTATTGTATATGGTTCGTAGTATTTTGTTAATAAGGCATACCGACGGTATAAAAAAAAAAATACCATTATTATATTATACATTATATATGCTGCCATCTAATAGGAAAGTCATTTATGCCTTTGCGATAGAACTCAAACTGTATGAAAGCATTTTGTACAGCCTCTCAGAAAACTTTTTATCACGTAGAAAATTGTCCAAATCACGAAAAACTAACGAAAAAAATAGTAGTCCGTTGGAGCAAGGTCTGGCCAATACGGATGGTGATGAATAGTTTCTAACTGCAGTTCCTGTAGAGTTAAAACGGTTCCTCGTGCTGTATGAGGTCTCGCGTTATCATGGAGCAATAATGCTGGATATCAATTCGCTCGTAAATTTTTTCTGCTGTAGTTTTTAATTTTGGTCCTAGTGTAGTAACTGATAAAATAATAGGTTTTTATCGATTTTTTTTCTATAACCTGCCCACGCCTCTGGTTATACTATTATAATATTATTGACACTAAATGCGTCAACAAAATTATCGACAAAAATTGTCGACCGCTTGGTTTTTCTTCCCCCCTGGACCCTAAATTCCCCTCAAAAGGGGAAGTTCCCCTCATTGTGGAAACACTGCCGGCCAGTTCAACCTTAATAAAGACCTATGTTACTACTACAAGTAATATTGACTCATCAAGGCCATCAAGCGCTAATAAAAACCGCGGCCGTTGACAACATCTGCTGTGAAAATGTTTCATTACGCCTTCATGACGTCACTGTTATGACGTCATCACTACCGCCAATCTCTGATGACCTTCGTGATTCAATAACGTTAAGATTACGGGTTTTAGATTCTACATCCACACAGTATAAGAAGCGTTTATTATTATTATTTTTTTTTTATGCCTGATAGGTTAGCCTTTGACCACTATCTCACCTGATGGTAAGTGATGATGTGGTCGAAGATGTTGTTCAGGCTAACCTAGAAGTACTGGCTCTCAAAGACAGCTGCCGGAACACACCGTTAGGTGCTTGGCGACAGATATTCTACTTGAGGGTGGTAGCTAGCCAGGCGGGCATTCGCAAAATGCCCTACCACCATGCTATAACGACTGCCATCCTAAGACAACAACCGGGACCGACGGTTTAACGTGCCACTATAGCGGTCACCCATCCAACTCATGACCGCGCGCGACGTTGCTTAACTTTGCTGATCGGTTGAAAACAGCTAAGTAAACTTTGCTACGAGCGCTTCAAAAGTTCTGTTAAAGGTTTTTTGAACCGGCGTTATGCCTTTATTAACGAAATACTGCAACTGTAACCAACTACAACACTAGAGCTACTACAATGAAAGCTTTGAGACGACGTACAAGACAGTGGTTTGAAGCAGGGATGGCTCAGTGGCATTGGCTATGGACTGCCGCTCAGCAGGTCCATGGTTCGAATCCCGCCGCGGGCTTGAGCTTCACCGCATGGTGGCAGGGCATATTGCTATTGCCCGCCTGGGGGGTAGCTACCATCCTCAATTAGAAAATCTGTCGCCAAGCACCTAACGGTGTGTTTCGGCAGAAGTCCTTGAGAGCCAGATAAATTACAGGCACATGAGACTTAACAACTATGTCTCAAGGTGCGCGGACGGGCGCAGTGCAATTCGTGACTTGTGACAAAATGCATCTGTTCTAGGCAGAGTCCGCTTAACACCAGGTGGGCCTCGAGCTTGCAAATAAGAAACTTTTAGTCGTTATGTAAAAGTTTTTTGCGGGCGGTATGCCTTTTTTAAACAAATTACTATCAACTATATGCAACACTACAGCTACTGCAATTAAAGCATTTAGGTACCCATAAGTCATTGCAGAACTCATAGGCAGTCCAAATGCTCTAGCTCACTACCAGTTGGCAGCGTGCCCAGCATGCTGGCAGCATTGCCCCGTTGAATTGCAATGCTTATTCTTTGAGCCAAATAGGTGCCAGCATTTTGATCACGCGTCACATCGACCAAGCACTCTGAGAAGTTTTAGTAAATTTTAATATAATTAGGATTGCAATAACGCCTGCTATGCGGATTACTGCTATCCATCCCAATACGATGGGTAAAGAACGATAGGAAAGATTTGAGTTATGACGTCATGTCATGTTAGCACAATTGGTTAGAGCATACCCCGGCTAAAGGGGTGGATGGACGCGGGTTCGAATCAGAACATGACTTAAATTTTTCCTATCGTATATTTGTGATTTTTTTAAGTTTAGTAAATACGATGAGATCCCGGTCCCCACGGACCCAACGTCTCTACACCAAACGGCTCAGTAGTAATACCGCTACCGAAGTAAGCATACTTGCGTCGATTGGTAAAAGTCAAGTCTAGAGTTAAAGCTGAATGTCATGCTGGTCCCTGGTTCGATCCCCACCGCCAGCTTGAGCTTCACCGCATGGTGGAAGGGCATTTTGCATATGTACTGGATAGCTACCACTCTCAAGTAGAAAACCTGTCGCCAAACACCTAGCAGTGTGTTCCGGACTATTACCATGAGAGAGAATAAGAAATCACACACAAACTTCTAGGTTTGCCTGAACAACATCTTAGACCACATCATCACTTACCATCAAGTGAGATAGTGGTCAAAGGCTAAAATATCAAGCATAAAAAAAAAAAAAATCAGGCCCATAGGACTTAACAACTGTATGTCTCAGGTGACGGGCACAGTGCAGTTCGACCACTTGTGACGAAATGCATCTGTTATAGGCAGAGGTTATCGCTTAACATCAGACAGGCGTCATTCGTGTACGGTCACATTTAAAAAAAGCTCCGATTTGGCTTTTGGATACAGGACCCTAAAAATATGCATAGGGGTTCCATACAGGGTCGTACAGTAGAGTATGTAAAACACGTGTTTATTTTTATACCTGATAGGCTAGCCTTTGACTACTATCTCACCTGATGGTAAGTGATGATGTGGTCGAAGATGTTGTTCAGGATAACCTAGAATTACTGGCTCTCAAGGAAAGCTGCTGGTACACCGTTATTTTCTTTTTCGCGACAGATTTAATACTTGAGTGTGGTAGCTAGCCAGGCTAATGCCCTAGTTACCATCATGCTATAACGACTGCCATCGTAAGACAACAACCGGGACCAACGGCTTAACTTGCCCTCTGAATCACAGAAGCGCCCAGTAGTAATGTCACTAGCGGTCACCCATCCAACTCATGACCGCGGCGGACGTTGCTTACGGTTGAACTGGTCGGTCAGTTCTCCATACAAACGTCGTACGGTGATCACTCCCTTATTTGAGGTTTTAAGTCCAGATTTTAGCATAATACCGATTGATATCGTCATTATCTAGGCTTGTATGATGCCAAAATTTTAAAAAGATAATTAACTTTTAAGTTATGAGCCTCGAATACTTTATATGAAAATGTTTCGAGACTCATAATTCTCAAGTTAATTATTTTATTAAAATTTCGGCAGCATACAAGCCTGGATAATGACGAGATCAATCGGTATTATGCTTTATTCTGGACCTAAATCCTCAAATAAGGGAGTGATCACCCTACGACGTTTGTATGGAAAACGGGCCGGCCAGTTCAACCTTAACTTTGCTGATCGCTTAAGAACAGGTAAGCAAACTACGCTAAGAGCGCTTCAAAGAATAGATATCATATTAAACACAATAAACAGCGTATGTTGTCATAAAATTTACTATCAACCTTGCATATTGAAGTGAAGTGTGCGGTTTAACAGTATGGGCATTGATGAGGTAGAGACATAGTGCTATATAACCAATAATACACATTCTATTCGGTGCAGTAGCGCAAGTCGCGTTGTAAACGCGTTCAAAATTACAAATTAACATTCAATTGTTTTAACTGCATTTTAAATATGGAAAATTCTAAATGTAAACAGTTTTATCGCGCGTTTTATATTTATTATAGGTTTGATAACCCTGCTACATAATCCTGGAGTTTAAAATAATGTTGCTGGTATTAACTTGAAATGTTATCTAACATTAAGGCATTTTTTTTAAACGACTTCCCAATATAAATGTGTTATGTTTTCAGGGTATGTACGTATGTTTGTGAGTTTCTTTATTCCACCATAACTTCTAAACGGCTTAACCGATTTTAATGTACTTATGAGATATTATTTGATTGGTCTTGATAGCGCAGATGACAAAAGATACATAAAAAAGTAAAAAAGAAACAAGCGCATTTTAGCCGCCACATTGTACGATTTTTTTTCCATACCTGCGGGTTTGGGTATCAAAATGAAGGGTTTTAAGATACCATTCCATAAATATATAATTTGCCGTCGGGTTTTTTATATTTAATGAATTTATACATGTTTTAATTACCCGTAAATCCTCAAAAATATTTTTACCCGTTACAAATATAATCAATTCAATTATAATTAAAACTGTTAAATCAATTAAATGTTATATATATCTTTAAAAATCTCTGAATCTCGAGCGTTGAAGTACAAAAGACGACCAGAAACAAAAGACTAAAAATTATAAAAAAAAATTGTCATTCTGTTGACGTCAGTTATCGTCGTCATTATTAACCTTTCTTTGGTTCGAGTAATGAAGTAATCAGTAAAATGCTTACTTTTTATTAGGGACTACAAAAAAACGATATTCTATGTACTTTCCTTATTAAGCGTCATGAACAGCCATAACTTCCAACCAAACAATCCTCGTTAGGGAGCGGTTTGCTATAATCCCTACACTTGACAGCTGACTCGGAGATCGCAGTACTTTAGAAGGAGCTGTTGCCCGCCTTCTGGTATTTTACCCTTCGTCTTACGGCTCCTACAGGAAAAAGGCTGTCATGCAAGTCTACAATTTTGCTTATTTTTGTTCAAAATGTTTGTTAGGACCAACATAAGCCAACTCTCAGAGGTTGTTAGCTTTTTTCCAATAACCCTTTATAGTAAATCGTATCGAAATAAATTTAATTAATAATTATTATGTAGTAATCTTGTGATAAATTATATAAAAGATATATTCCTGTTTAAAAAAGCTCATTGTTGAATAAAAAAAAACCTCTGACACTTTTTAAATATTGCATATTTCTCTTTCGCTCTATCTATCGCATGCGAAATGAGGTCTCTCCATCCTACGTCCTCAGTTTGAGATTTATCAAAGACCACTTCATTTTAATGTTAATAACTAATAGAACTAATAAACAAGCTTCGCTATAAGCGCTTGAAAATACACTTTTGGATGAAAATCAATACCGCCCATACTGCGTGTATGCTGTATGTATGTTTTCTCATTTCTACCACAGCAACAAAACACAATATTATTTAGTACGTTATCAGACGCGTTACGGAGCGGACGTGTCGCTCAATTATCTAAAAACATTCGTTTACTTCGATAAAGAATTGATAAGGAGACTGTTCTTTGTTTAGTGACATGTGTTAGTGGATTTTTGTGACATGTTTAATGTGCTCTACGTTATAATAAATGTGTTGACGTGTTTTAAAGTGAATATGCTATGTTTTAAGAAAACACCGTAGGCTCAACAAATAAGTGCGCGTATCGTTGATGTAGTATAATGAAAATAATAATACTCGTTAGACAGAATATAATACCTAGTATTTATTTGCTTACGGAGAACGTTTAAATCTGTGGCGATTATATATTAGGGATGTTATGAATATGATATTTTGATTTCGGATACGGTTACGAAGAGACGAATTACTTAGCATTCCATGGATTCACCGTGCCGGTGCCGGGTCCATCGCGTTGCAGAGGAAGAGGCCAGAGGGGCCTGGGACTTGCAACCCAGGGAGTAAGGTTAAGGGGCCCCTTTATGATGCATCAATGCTTCCTTTCACCGCTCGAGCCTCCTCCCCTGCCTAAACAACTTTTGGTAGGATCCTACTAATGCTACCTTAGATACACGTTCTAGGATGGAAGTTACGGTTGTTCTTGAGAGGCCAAGGTCTTTAAGTAGGTTATACAGGGACTTCGCTGGTATACCCCTTGCTCCAACTTCTACAGCATACAGATTAACCACATAACCGTTTTTGGTTAATTCATTTGTTAGGTCATAATATTTGTTAGTTTTTATTGTGTGGTCTTTAGGTATGTTTGTTTCCCACGGCACAGTAAGTTCTATAAGTACTATGCGTTCTAGATTTTTTGAGTATAGAAATATGTCTGGTCTGGATGACGAAACACCAACATCCTCAGGAATTTATCTGGGATGTAATTATTTAGGATTATCCGTTACTTTCGGTTACGTATATTAGATTGCAGTAAAATATAAAATGTCCAAATAAAACTCATAGAAATCAATTTATTCAACTCAGAAACAACAAAGACTTGAATAATAACAAATATTTTTAAAATATTTTATGAAAACATCAAATTAATATTTTGATAAAACACTTAAAAAATACAAAAATATAATTATTTCTCGATCGTGCGCTCGTAGAGTCAAGACCTCCTGAGGATGCTTCGTGTAGAAGTGAAACGCGTCGAAAATTCTTCCGGTTTGGCTGCGTGGCGTTTGTGACGTCACGTCGGCTTAACAGGAAAATTAGGCGGAATTGTCACTAGATATATTTATGTATTTTTTAAGAAACGTTTATTATTATTATTATTATTTTTTTTTTTATGCCTGATAGGTTAGCCTTTGACCACTATCTCACCTGATGGTAAGTGATGATGTGGTGGAAGATGTTGTTCAGGCTAACCTAGAAGTACTGGCTCTCAAGGACAGCTGCCGGAACACACCGTTAGGTGCTTGGCGACAGATTTTCTACTTGAGGGTGGTAGCTAGCCAGGCGGGCATTCGCAAAATGCCCTACCACCATGCTATAACGACTGTCATCGTAAGACAACAACCGGGACCGACGGCTTAACGCGCCCTCCGAAGCACGTGCACGCTCAGTAGTAATGTCACTAGCGGTCACAATAGGAATGATTTCTGATAGATATAAGGGCGAGAAATGACACAAGCGTACACCGTGGTAACTGGTTTATTACTGCCGGCCACCCAACCGCCACCGACGGCGACAGCGCGGCAAACATACACATCATCTCCTCTGGCATTATTTTGAAGACCTGGTAATACATAACATTTTATTAAAAATACTGTTTGTAATTTACCAACTTCCTCGGTCGTTTTGATCGTCCAGGCGTGCTGCCTACTTCCGGCTGGCGTTCATGTTCCGGCTTATCAAAATTCAAACTACTAGTACTGGCTGAACGCCTGGAATCAACACTCGCGTTTTCTAAAGGAGAGATTACAATATTACTCGTCTCTTTACAAGTCTCTCCATCTCCCTCCCCGCCACTCTCAGCGTTGACATTAGAAACATCCTGATCACTAGAGGTCGACGGCAAACTCGGCTCGTCTACTACCGTTACTTCATAGTCCATCTGCAATGAGGGTGGCGAAGAAGGTAACAAGCTAGTCATTGGGAGAGGTAACTGAGGCGGTAATAGCACGGAAGAAGGCTGCACAGATTTGGGTGATTCATCCGGACCATCACCATGATAAACATTACTAATATCAAAACATGATTTGGTAAATTTTCTTATTTGATCTATATGCCGTACACAAGAGACGTCATATTCATCAAAGTAAACATCAAACATTCTATTACCTATTTTATTAGAAATCTTACCTACCATCCATTTAGCCTTTCGTGCAGTGAACCATTTTGCCCAGACAAGTTCACCAATCTCAAAAGTGCGGGCTTTGTTTAAGTTACAATTAGCTTCGGAAACTATATGAGAGTCATTAATTGTTTTGGAAAAAATTAAATCCAATCTAGATCTTAGGTTTCGTCCAAACATGAGTTGCGCAGGAGTCATGCCCGTAGCACAATGTTTTGTATTTCGATACTCGAACAAAAAGCCAATCAGTTTGTTGTGAATTTGACTTAATGATAGGTTCCCTTCGCTTAATATACATTTTATAATTTTTTTACAGTTTCGGACCGAATTTTCGGCTAAACCATTACTAATTGGATGATAGATAGGAGAATTGAGGTACTTAATTCCATTATTGTTACAAAAATTGTGAAATTCCGTTGAACTAATTTTAACATCGTTATCAGATACAATAACATTTGGAACTCCAAATGTAGAAAATAAATCTTTCAGTTTTGCAATAAGTGCTCCGGTGGAGGTGCCGCAGTTCATACGAATGCATTCCAGCCATTTACTCTGCGCGTCAATTACAATTAAATACACCGCTTGTCCTATAGTCATGTAATCAATGTGAATACGGTACCAGGGAGTCGGCGGGCGCGGCCAGGGCGCGGGCGGAGCTCGCGGCGGCGCGCTCCGCACGCTGGCGCACGCGCTGCAACTACCGATCCATTGTTCTATGTCCGCGTCAATACGTGGCCACCAAAATCTACTTCGAGCCGAACTTTTTGTTTTTACTATGCCAAAATGTGCTGAATGTAATTCCTGTAACATGGCTTTTCGATATTTTGGCGGAATCACTATTCTGTGACCGCGGAATAAACATCCATTGTTTACCTCTAAATCGGTTTTACAGAGATAATATGGCATAACCGATTTACATGTAAGTTTACGCGGCCAGCCACGGTTCATATAATTAATTACTGTATTTAGAACCTTATCTTCCGCAGTGGCTCGTTTGATGTCATTGAATGAAACCGGTTTCGTAGTAGCGTCCAGAAACAATAGAGGAATAGGCATGTCTTCCCCTACTACATCCGTATCACCTGTAGATAACGGCAAAGGTGCTCTTGAAAAATAGTCTGCTACGAGATTTTTCTTTGTATTTAAATACTGAACGGTATAATTGTAGGCAGACAACATGATTGCGTACCGTTGCAGGCGAAGCGCAGCCGTTATTGCTATTCCATCTTTCTTACCAAAGATTGAAATAAGAGGCCTATGATCCGTTCTCAATATGAAGGGTTCCTGACAACCATATAAAAATTGATGAAAACGCTTTACACCAAAAACGATAGCCGTCGCTTCTTTTTGAATTTGGCTGTAATTTCTTTCGCTTGGGGTCAAAGAACGTGATCCAAATGCTATCGGCTTTTCCGAGCCGTCTGGTTGAATATGGGCGAGTACGGCTCCAAGGCCTGTCGGAGAGGCGTCTACCGTGAGTACAAGTTGAGCCTTGGGGTCAAAGTGCGCCAGCACGCGATCTGAAGCCAGCTCGTACCGTACGGCCTGTAACGCGCGCTCGTGTCGCGCTTCCCATACCCAACTCGCTCCCTCCCGAAGTAATTCATGCAATGGACTCAACATCGCAGACGCGTTAGGTACAAAATTCCTATAGTAGTTGACTACACCGAGGAATCTCTTTAATTCTAGCGTATTAGTGGGAGTCGGAGCTTTAAGAATAGCTTTCACCTTATTAGGACAAGTTCTTAATCCATTTTTATCAATTGTGTAACCCAAATAAGTCACACTTTCTTGAAAAAAAGCACATTTACTTTTTTCAAGCCTTAATCCGGCGTCCTGCAACCTATTTAATAATTCACGCAGCCTGGCCAAATGAAGGGTACTATTTGGCGCCGTTAAGCAGATATCATCATACCAGCATGCTACGCCTTCGATGCCTGCGACCAATGTTTCTATAGTTCGTTGGAAAATAGCAGGTGCATTGGCCAATCCATATACTAGGCGGGTATATTTCATAAGGCCTTTTTCGGTGTTTATGGTGGTTAGGTTTTGAGAAGACTTAGATAAAACCAACTGATTATATGCGTTACTTAAATCAAGCTTTGAATAATGCTGCCCCCCACCAATTTTAGTAAACACTTCATCAATATGAGGCAAAGGATATTTGTCAATTTTCAAATTTTTGTTTAATGTACAAGAAAAATCTCCGGCTATTTTTATCTTGCCGTTATCTTTGAGTACTGGAACGATAGGTGTTGCATATTCAGAGAATTGAACGGGAACTAAAATTCCTGTCTCAATAAGCCTTTCTAATTCCTCATTTACCTTTTCCTTGAGAGAAAACGGTACCGCGCGTGGCTTAAAAAATTTTGGCACAGCATTCTCTTTTAAATGTAAATCAACCTCGAATTTATTAAAACAGCCAAGCTCATTTTTCCAGAGATCTGGAAATTCGTTTAAAATCTGCTGCACCTCCCCGGTTATATCAACACTAATGTTATGATTCGTACAATGGGATACAAGACTTATATTAAATTGTTTCATAAAATCACGACCCAACAAAGGCGGCCCCCACCTTCTTTAAAAACGTAAAATTGAACGTTACGTTTCATGTTGTTATATGAAACTTCGCATGTAAAGTAACCAATTGGTGTGACCTTGTGCTTAGTGTACAGGCAAAAAACAAGATTGGTTTTCAATAGCCTATAATGTTTAAAATGTTCGAAATAAAACTTTTCAGACATGACACTACGTCCAGCACCACAATCTAGTTCCATAGAAAAAGTATTGGAATCGACGGCTACCTCCACTTTATAAGGATCAAAGTTAACATACCTAATGTTGAAAAGATCACATTCCTTGCAGTCGTGTCCGTCACTTTGCGTTTCCACACTATTAAGCACTATATCTTGGGCTTTTTTAACACTGCACACTTTCTTAAGATGTCCCTTTTCACCACAATTTTGACATCTGGAGTTTTTAAAACGACACTTATCATGCGCGTGATTTTTCATTCCGCAAACAGAACATCTGTATCGGTCACCTTGCGTCGGCACGACGCGCACCGAAGCTGTCTGGGCCTGTGCCTTCCGCTCGCCAATACGATACACCGTCTCTTCTTTGACGTGATGGTCAGCTCCGCTACAGGAACGTGCAGCACGAGCACACGCCGCCTGCTGTGCTATCTCCAACGCTTTGGCCAACGTGAGGGATTTTAAGTCCTGTTCGAAAAGGCGGTCCTTCTCCGGGCCTGCACTCAGACCCAGCACAAACCTGTCCCGTAGCAACGTCTCCAACTCGGTGCCAAATTCACAGTAGACGGCGAGTCCTCGCAAGCGCGCCGCCCACTCTTCGACACTTTCACCCACTGATCGCACGGCTTCATAAAACTTCGCCCGGTCGGCAAAAGTCGATCTTTTGGGTTGAAAATGTCCGTTTAACACCGACACTAGCTCCTTCCACTTCACTACTTCGAGCTGTCGAGGATGCACGAGGTTCTTAACGAGCCGATATGACTCGTCCGATAAATGCGTGAGTAATACTGCGCACCAGTTTTCCTCCGGTATACTATTTAACTTTATAAAGTTAGTTATTTTCCCGTAGAAAATCTCCCATTCTTGACATTTATGATCAAAAATAGATAAACTGCCGATAAAGTTTGCCATTTCTTGCACACGAGGGTAGGAAGCACGTCGCCAGTTGATAGATATAAGGGCGAGAAATGACACAAGCGTACACCGTGGTAACTGGTTTATTACTGCCGGCCACCCAACCGCCACCGACGGCGACAGCGCGGCAAACATACACATCAATTTCATTTCATTTCATTCGAAGTAGTGGTGAGCAAACACTACTGTGTACTTGAAAGGCAGTGTGGCAAGTGTAGTTCGGACGTTTCGGAATGTTGATCACCTGTTTCAACAGAAAACCTGTAATGCAAGTTAATATTCATATATAGACTAATATTCATTAGTTTAATGAACCAAACACATAGATAAACTTAGGTGTTTAAAGACAGTTTAGGTGCGTCGCTTTCCAAACAAATATTGTTGGCACTAATTACACGGTCTTGGGGATCAGTCTAGGCGCGTCGCTTTCCATACAAATATTGTTGGCACTGATTACACGGTCTTGGGGATCGCAGTGTAAAATTATTATATAATTACACGATTTTGGGGATCAGTCCAGGCGCGTCGCTTTCCATACAAATATTGTTGGCACTAATTACACGGTCTTGGAGATCGCAGTGTAAGATAATTATATAATTGCACGATTTTGGGGATCAGTCTAGGCGCGTCGCTTTCCATACAAATATTGTTGGCACCTGTAATGCAAGTTAATATTCATATTTAGACTAATATTCATTAGTTTAATGAACCAAACACATAGATTAACGTAGGTGTTTAAGGACAGTCTAGGCGCGTCGCTTTCCATACAAATATTGTTGGCACCTGTAATGCAAGTTAATATTCATATTTAGACTAATATTCATTGGTTTAATGAACCAAACACATAGATACACGTAGGTGTTTAAAGACAGTTTAGGTGCGTCGCTTTCCAAACAAATATTGTTGGCACTAATTATACGGTCTTGGGGATCGCAGTGTAAAATTATTATAAGAATTATACAATCATATCATTACATGACTTTGGGGATGGCAGTGTAAAATGATTATATAATTACACGTTTTTGGGGATGGCAGTGTAAAATGATTATAATAATTATATAAATACACGTTTTTGGGCATCGCAGTGTAAGAAATTGTTGAATAAATAAATAAAGATGATTTTGGGGATCGCAGATTAAAATGGTTAAAATAATTATACAATTATATAATTACATGATTTTGGGGATCGCAGTGTAAAATGATTATATAATTACACGATTTTGTGGTTCGCAGTTCTTCAGAAGGCGCTGCTGCCCGGAATTTCCGCTGCAACTCTGGCCTTAATTTTATTATATTATGTGGAACTGCTTTGTTATTCGTGTATTATCATTAATTCATACTTATGAGTATCAAAATATTATAATGATAACCCCGCCGTCATCGCGTCTTTTTCCTGACGTGATATCAATGTGCCTTTAAGTACTTTTTATGATGCTGATAAATGCTAAAATACCATCATTATCGGATTTCGTTGGAGTGAAAGAGAAACAGCGATAATGAAATCCCGATCAGCTTGGGCAAAAACAAAGGAAAGCTTTTTATCATAAAACTTTGAACTTGTTCCTCTTGATAAGGTTTTGCTGTTACACTGTGATATATATGTACACATACAAAAATAAATTAAGATGTACAAGCGTAATTTAGAGTAAATTTGGTGATAATGGCCCAGAGCCCATAAATAGCTTTTGGTGGATGCGGCTTGTGAACAGAGTGCTGGCTCCATAATTCTTTTCTCTACATATCTCAAACTCTTTTTCGCACTTTAAGGTTGAATTGGCCGGTCACTTCCCCATACAAACGTCGTAGGGTAATCACTCCCTTATTTGAGACCGTTAGGTCCAGACTAAAGCGTAATACCGATTGATATCGTCATTATCTAGGCTTGTATGATGCCAAAATTTTAAAAAGATAATTAAGTTGTAAGTTATCTGCCTCGAAAACTTTATATGAAAACGTTTCGAGGCTCATAGTTCTCAAGTTAATTATTTTATTAAAATTTCGGCACCATACAAGCCTAGATAATGAAGAGATCAATCGGTATTATGCTTTGTTTTGGACCTAAATCCTCAAATAAGGGAGTGATAAATCCTCAAATACGACGTTTGTATGGAGAACGGGTCGGCCAGTTCAACCTTAAAACACTCTTTCACAGAAAAGACTTACTTTGTTTGCACTTTTAGATAAACCATTGATTATTTTTCGAATAGATAGGATGAAAAACTTTGCCCTACGAGTAGAAGCATTATCAAGGAAAATAAATTAATACATTACGTATTGGAGAATCGCACGGAACCAGCCCTCATATGAAAAGAACTTTAATATTTCGTTATCAAGCACGAATCACGGGTCAATCCATGACCTATAAAAGGGAGATAACGAGGGATAATCACAATCTTATGCACATACAACTTATCTGCACGTCTTATCAGCTTAAGAGGGTAAAGTACATAGATAGGCTGTGAAATACTTTCGCAAAAATGCTTGGACAATTCCGCCTCTGCCAAGCTATCGCCTGTCACCTACGTAATATAAAATATTCATTACTGGACTGCGCCGCGCTATCTTTGAATAGAATTTTGAATATTTACATCGAGCTAAGTAATAAAAAATATTAAATATTAAATTACAGGCACAGGATACAAGAAAGACCTTTAAAGGAATGGCCCCGAGTTTCTTGCTCGTTTTTCACAGTGGCTCTATAAATGTTTTTTGCTGAAAGAGGCAGTACAATGTAGAATGTTTCAATATTAACATTTTTAATTGACCACCATAAAAGCGTAGTAGACTCTAACATAAAGTCTAAATTGAATAAATTATTTTGACTTTTGAAAATTCGCCCGCAGTATCAGCTATCAAGAAATGGCAGTAAAGCATTTTGAGTAAATTTTTTTTATGTGTTTGTGACGGAACAAGCTCGAGGCCCACCTGATGTTCATCGGACTAACCATCTGACTATAACAGACGCATTTCGTCATTTTAGAATATCACTACGCCCGTCACTGAGAAATACAGTGGTTAAGTCTCTTGCTTGTAATTTTACTGGCCCTCAAAGACTGCTGCCGGAACATATTGTTAGGTGCTTGGCGACATATTTTTTACTTGAAGGTGGTGGATGGCCAGGAGAGCATTCGTAAAAAGCCCTCCAACATGCGGTGGGGATCGTACCAGGGACCTGCGGCACGGCAGTACAAAGCTATTACCGCTCGGCCATCATTGCTTCAAATGGCCCCTACTACGGGTACCATTATGTAGAAACAATATTTTCTGTTTGAAGTCTGTTTTTTTGTATTTTTTTTATTTACTTCTTTTTAAAAATAACTTGTAGAAGTCAGACCATGCTAATGTGAGGTTGTTGTTTTGAATCAGCATGGCACCAACTTCAACAAGTTATTTCATACATTTCAATGTTGGAAGTTGATTGAGGGTACCTTCCCACGAACGATGGTGATTCATCCCCAAAAATTTGATTTGATTTGGATGAAACTTACTATATTAATAGTTTAGGTACGTATATTGGATTACCACATGGGATACTCTTCATCACCATCAACAACATTTGCCACCATTTTCTCCGCGAGTTGAAACCGCGCGGCGCAGCTATTTCACTTTGACTTAATGATGGTTAAAAGTAACTATTATCACAATATTTACCATGGTACCGACTTCGACAAGTTATTTCACACATTTGAGTGTTGAAGTCGGTTAAATTTTTTGGTAAACATTTTTTCTCACTCTTTTTAGTGACCCTTACTACTTATGGGATCGATTGTCATTCACTGTCAATGACTGTATCATCTAGATAGGAAAATACTTATCAGTTACTAAAGCGTAACTCAAAAAAATATTCAATTGAACCACAAGGCAATTATCAGCTTTCAAATAAATAAAGAATCATCATAATCGGTACACCCAGTCAAAAGTTTTGAAGCGCTTGTAGCGAAGTTTACTTAGCTGTTCTCAACCGATCAGCAAAGTTAAACAACGTCGCGCGCGGTCATGAGTTGGATGGGTGACCGCTAGTGACATTACTACTGAGCGTGCACGTGCTTCTGCTCCCGGTTGTCGTCTTAGGATGGCAGTCGTTATAGCATGGTGGTAGGGCAATTTGCGAATGCCCGCCTGGCTAGCTACCACCATCAAGTAGAAAATCTGTAGCCTAACCTAACGGTGTGTTCCGGCAGCTGTCCTTGAGAGCCAGTTCTTCTAGGTTAGCCTGATCAACATCTTCGACCACATCATCACTTACCATCAGGTGAGATTGTGGAAAAAGGCTAACCTATCCGGCATAAAAAAAAGTTCTGAGGTAACAAATATAAATATATATAGACGAATTTCAACTCGCTATACACCTATAAAGCCTAAGAAAATTACTATGAACCTCGACTCCGCTAAAATCTGTTAAGTGAATGACGTAATCCTTACTTCATAATGTGCTAGGTACTTACCTACCTGCGTACGTACATATGTTATGCATGACTTATGTAGCGGGCATGTTTGGAAATCCGTCTTTTTATACAGGGCTATTGGTAAAATGCAAACGACGAAAGCCTAGTTCGTTAATCCATGCGCATCATAGATAATGAGATAAATTACAACGCTCACAGAAGGGAAATTCAAGTTGCACGTGAAAAACATATTAATTAAAAAATCCTACTACACAGTTTCTGATTACTTCAACGACAAAAATGCCTGGACAATTCCGCCTCCGCCAAGCTATTGCCTGTCACCTACATAATTTAAACAAATATTGTAATAACTCTATTATATAGTAAGTATGTAACACATTGTTAAAAGATGTTTAAAAGAATGGCCCCGAGTTTCTTGCCCGTTCTTCTCGCAGTGGCTCTATACAATTTATTTGCTGAACGTGGCAGTACAATGTAGTATATTTCAATACTAAAATTTGTAACTGACCTTCATAAGAGCGTCGTAGACGCCTAAATTGAATAAATGATTTTGACTTTGACTAGAACATTTTGATGCAATGATGGCCGAGCGGTAATAGCTATGGACTGCCGTGCCGCAGGTCCGTGGTTACCCGCCGCGGGCTTGAGCTTCATCGTATGGTGAAAGGGCATTTTACGAATTCCCGTGTGGCTAGCTACTACGCTAAAGACAGCTGTCAGAACCCACTGTTAGGTGCTTGTCGACAGATTTTCTACTTGAGGGTGGTCGCTAGCTACGCCGGCATTCGCAAAATGCCCTTCCACCATACGATGAAGCCCAAGCGCGCGGTGGGATTGCGTGAAGTTGTTTACTACAATCGAGACGGGTTTTAGACCTGAGATCGAAGATCGAAGGCCTAAATGGAGTAGAGATTGTAATAAACAACGTGCACGAGTTTCATACGACGTTTTTCAACACACTTGCGACGAACGAATCCGAAAATTTCGATACGAAAATATTTTCTTGATCTTTTTGATAGCAATAATAATCTGATTAAAAAGGTTTATAATTAAGTTTTCTAAAGTTCTACTTCAGGTAAAAAACTCTTTGATTTGTTATTATATTAAAAACGAACGAAACCAACTACAATCTCCTTGGTGAGAAGTGTGGAAACGTTGGTTTTTTTTTATATAAAACACTTGTGCGGTAAAGTAGAAATAAGCACGAGTGCGTAATAGACTATATTATGACACTAAAATCGGTGCATTTAAAGGCCCGTTACGAGCGAGTGTGTTGAAAAATTATTTTCAACACCCTTGCTAGTAAAGTGAGCTTTATTATATCGTTCTTAGGGCCATAAACCGAACTAAAACACCCTCGTGCATAGTAATAGTATACACTAGTGCGTAATAGAATTATCCCTACAAAGTTAAGTTAGTACCTAACTGCAAATTATATGCGAGTAAACAGAGCATTTTCAATTTAACCGGGTAATACAGATTTGTAACATCAAAGAGGTTTATATGTAATCAAACATTATACATATGACGCGCGCAAAAAAAAACTTACGCGCTTTTTTCCATAATTTTCGTATGTTGTTTGTATCGCATTTGTGCAATATATATATATTTTTTTCCTCGCAAGGGTGTTCAAAAAGTGCGTATGAAACTCGTGAGCAACTTGCTCATTATACACTCGGCACACAGCCTCGTGTTAATGAGCAACTTACCTCACTTGTATCATAATCTACTATTAAAATATTTGTTATTATTATATACAAGTGTATTTGAGGTAATACTTATGTGTTCGAATCGCTAAAATCTGAAAGTTACTATAATGACCGAATTTCACACGCGCCCGTAACACAAGCGAAAAGTCTAACCTTGCCAGTTGCTTGTTTAAACAAAGGTCAACCTCCTGATGTAGATATTATATATATATTGTTTACAAAGTCGGTGTATGTATGTTTGTTTCTAAAAGGCTATTTTTAACTGCCTTTACCAGGACTCTTTTTTATGTCTGATAGGTTAGCCTATGACCACTATCTCACCTGATGATTGTAATAACGCCTGCTGTGCTGATTACAATACAAAATTACAAATATACGATAGGAAAAATTTTAGTCATGTGCGGGATTCGAACCCGCGTCCACCCACCCCTTTAGCCGGAGTATGCTCTAACCAGCTCCATCCCAATACGTTGTTTAAATAACGATAGGAAAGATTTGAGTTATGACGTCATGTCATGTTAGCTCAATTGGTTGATGGACGCGGGTTCGAATCCGGCACATGACTTAAATTTTTCCTAACGTTTATTTGTAATTTTGTAAGGTAAGTGATGATGTGGTCGAAGATGGCTAATGATCAAGGCTAGTCTGCCATCCTAAGACAACAACCGGGACCGACGGCTTAACGTACCCTTCGAAGCATGTGCACGCTCAGTAGTAATGTCACTAGCGGCCACCCATCCAACTCATGACCGCGGCGGACGTTGCTTAACTTAGCTGATCGGTTCAGTACGGCTAAGCAAACTACGCTACGAGCGCTTCATTTGTTTTGCATTAACGCTTACAAAACTTTCAAAATTACGACGAAAGGAAACAAAATTAATAATGAACGGGATTTTGTCTACTGAGCTGTTGTAGTGAGTGAGTCATAGCTAAATTTAATCCTTTCGCTCTTATCGCTTAACCGTCTTACGGGGACAGAGCGGCATCTGTAACAAGACTTCTTGCAATGATGGCCGAGCGGTAATAGCTATGGACTGCGGTGCCTCAGGTCCCTGGTTCGATCCCCACCACCGGCTTGAGCTTCACCGCATGGTGGAAGGGCATTTTGCGATTGCCTGGCTACCTACCACTCTCAAGTAGAAAATCTGTCGCCAAGCATCTATCAGTGTTTTCCGGCAGCAGTCCTTGAGAGCCAGTGAAATTACAGGCACATTAGACTTCACAACTGTATCTCAGTGTGACGGGCGCAGTGCAAGTCACACGACGAAATGCATCTGTTAATGGCAGGGCTAATCCGCTTAACATCAGGTGGGACTCGTGCTTGTTCCGCTACAATAACATAAAAAAAAAGATTTTTCAATAAGTTTAGTAACTTCTAATATTGAAAGTATGAAATGAACTTGTTGAAGTAGTCCGTGGAGATAGTGGCTTAGAATGATTTTAATCAGCATGATAACGACTTCAATAAATTATTTCATATTGTAATTAAACAACTTTAAACGGTTTAAATCGCGTTATTTATCATTATTTTGTCCCACATAGCGTTTGAAACGTCGTCGGGACTAAAATAATGATAAATAAATATACGCGATTTAAACTGTTTAAAGTTGTTTAATTACTATGTGTAATAATCGCGAAAACCTAAGACAACATTAAATTATTTCTTACTTTTGTGGTAAAAATAGATTTAAAAAAATATTTCTTAAATTCTTTTGTAAATACGGTACTCTAAAAGAAATAAAATTAGCTTCAAACAGAAATATTCTGATACAAAAAATGAACTAAAAAGTAAATAAACCATACTATCGCATACAGTTTTTTTTTATTGCTTATAGGCAAGACTTTGACCAAAATCTCACCTGATGGTAAGTGATGATGTGGTCGAAGGTGTTAACAGGCTTGACCTAGAATTACTGGCTCTCAAGGACAACTGCCTGAACATGACGTTAGGTGCTTGACGACAGATTTTCTACTTGATGTTCCCTTTCTCCATGCGGTGAAGCTCAAGCCCGAGGCGGGATTCGAACCATGGACCTGTGTTTTTTTTTTATGTTATTGTGAAGGAACAAGCGCGAGGCCCACCTGATGTTAAGCGGTATCCTCTGCCTATAACAGATGCATTTCATCACAAGTGACGAATTGCACTGCGCCCATCACCTTGAGACATAGTTGTTGAGTCTCATGTCCCTGTAATTTCACTGGCTCTCAAGGACTACTGCCGGAACACATGGTTAGGTGCTTGCCGACAGATTGTCTACTTGAGGGTGGTAGCTAGCCAGGCGGACATTAGCTAAATGCCCTTCCACCATGCGGTGAAGCTCAAGCTCTGGGCGGGATTCGAACCATGGACCTGCTGCGCGGCAGTCCATAGCCAATGCCACAGAGCCATAACTGCTACAAGCTTCATCAGCAAGTGAAAACGAGAATATCATCAATGTAGTCGAAGTTAATAAAATACGTATTATTATGGATAACTCAAATACTACTCGACAGATCTCACTCAAATTTAAATGGGGCCTCATGACAAGCACCAGCTTTCGAATATAAAAAAATCATCAAAATTCGTACACCCTGTAAAAAGTTACGAGGCAACACCGATTCTTTTTTTTAAATTAAGGACCGCCTCCTTTTTTAAGGTTTCGTACTTAAAGAGTAAAAACGGGACCCTATCACTGAGACTTCGCTGTCCGTCCGTCCGTTCGTCTGTCACCAGACTGTATCTCAAGGACGGTGATAGCTAAACAGTTGATATTTTCACAGATGATGTATTTCTATTGCCGCGCTATAACAACAAATACTAAAAATAAAATAAAATACATATTTAAGGGGGGCTTCCATACAACAAACTTGATTTTTTTTTACCGTTTCTTGCTCGAATCTAATAACGGTGACAGGTAGACGCTTTAAGTATTCACAGTATATTTAGTTTTATGTATACTCTTTAAGTATAATTAATTAATATAAAATAAATAATTAAGGGGGCTCCCATACAATAAAATAGATTTTCGCCGTACCTACTCAGCTCTATCGGACACTGCGAAAAGTGTTTGTAACTTGCAAGATTAGGCTACAGATAATGGTACGGAACCCTTCGTGCGCGAGTCCCATTCGCACTTGCTGGTTTTTTATAAGTTTGTTAAGAAACGAGGCCCGACTCGCAATTTAGCAAAGCTTTTGATTTTGCTCTTACGTAAAAACGGTATTGTAAATATAGCAGCGAAAACTGGTTTACGACCTTGTTTGTTGGAGTGTTCGATAATGTCAATTAATGTCAATGGGACCGGTTGTGCATGTTAAGAACGTAATATCTTGATATTTGAAATACTCATACTTCTTACCAATACTATCAAAAAAACCCCCCGTGGGGTGCCGGGTTAGAATTGCACCTCTCCATCTCATCCCGTGGGTGTCGTAAAAGCCGACTAAGGGAAAAATACTGGAAGGTGGGCAGCAGGGCCTTCTAAAGAACTGCAATCTTATACTGCGATCCCCAAGCCGCCTGCCAAGCGTGGGGATTATGGCAAATACCCCCTTGATAGGGGATGCTATGTTCAGCAGTGGACGATCCGGCTGAAACAGTACTATCAAAATTGTATTAATATGCACATGAAGCGCTCGTAGCGAAGTTTGCTTAGCTGTTCTTAACCGATCAGCTAAGGTAAGCTACGTCCGCCGCGGTCATGAGTTGGATGGGTGACCGCTAGTGACATTACTACTGAGCGTGCACGTGCTTCGGAGGGCACGTTGAGCCGTCGGTCCCGGTTGTTGTCTTAGGATGGCAGTCGTTATAGCATGGTGATAGGGCATTTTGCGAATGCCCGCCTGGATAGCTACCACCCTCAAGTAGAAAATCTGTCGCCAAGCACTAAACGGTGTGTTCCGGCAGCTGTTCTTGAGGGCCAGTAATTCTAGGTTAGCCTGAACATCACCTACGAACAAATCATCACTTACCATCAGGTGAAATAGTGGTCAAAGGCTAACCTATCAGGCAGAAAAAAAAAAAGAAAGTTTTATACCCGTGCGAAGCCGGGGCGGGCCGCTAGTTGGTAATAAGGCAAAATATGGCTGTACTTTTATATGGCGACCTTCTATATGAGAAATTAATCACTTGTTCTTGTTCTAGAAACATATGGAACTAACCAGTTTCAAAGGTCAATCCTAGACCTTACCGTCTGACAGACAATTGTCATTCAATCGTGGGAAATCGACCAATAAGCTATAATAATCAATTATTCTTCAATCTTATGTCCTCGAGACATTCTTATCTATTTTCATCACGTTATATGAACACGACAAACGACAAACACATTCTTTATATGTCAGCTAATTAATAGATACATAAAATAATTAACAGTAATACAAAGTTTAGTTTGTCTACAAGGCTTTGTTCATTAAATATTGACACAGCAAGATGGTGGCGTGATATCTCAATTAGCAGAAAGGGATATCTTTGAAAGATATTACAATAGTATAGTTTTTTTTATATAGCTCATAGGCTAGCCTTTGGTAAATATCTCATGTGATGGTAAGTGATGATGTGGTCGAAGATGATGTTCAAGATAACTTAGAAATACTGGCTCTCAAGGACAGCTGCCAGAACCCACCGTTAGGTGCTTGGCGACTTATTTTCTACTTGAGGGTGGTAGCTAGCCAGGCGGGCATTCGCAAAATGCCCTACCACCAGGCTATAACGACTGCCATCATAAGACAACAACCGTGACCGATGGCTTAACGTGCGCTCCGAAGCACGTGCACGCTCAGTAGTAATGTCACTAGCGGTCACCCATCCAACTCATGACCGCGCGCGACGTTGCTTCACTTTGATCGGTTGAGAACAGCTAAGTAAACTTCGCTACGAGCGCTTCAAAATACATCTATAGTAAAACTTACGTTGTACACACAGCAGGTTAGTTTTTGAGCATTATCTCATCTGATTAAGTGATGATGTGGTCGAAGATGTTGTTCTAACCTAGAAGTACTGGCTCTCAAGGACAGCTGCCGGAACACACCGTTAGGTGCTTGGTAACATTTTTACGCGGATAACTTTATACTATAGTCCATTGTTATCCCCGTAGGGTGCCGACTAGAATGTCACATTTCTTCCCGTGGGTGTCGTAAGAGGCGACACAGAGAAAAATACCAGGAAGCGGGCAGCAGTGCCTTCTGAGGAACTGACAACTCCACTTTTATACCCAAGACGCCTTCCAAGCATGGGGATAATGGCTAATCCCTCCAATGGGGGAGACCTTGTTCAACGGTGGACGTTTCGGTTGATGTGACGATAGACCATTAAAATGTGATAGGCTTTAGCTATCATAGAACGTCAAACTTAATGACAGTTTTAAATTTTGTTGGTTTTATGTCTTCGAAAACGAAAATTCCTTGGTATGAACTTTTATGATATGTGACAGCAGCATGGACATAGAAATAGTAATAATCAGCTGTAGTAAAATGGCCATATTTGGCCATATTGTTTTTAGTTTATGGAGCTAAACCGCTAAATTCAACGGCATAATTCTTTATTGTTGGATAAGATTCTTCTTTTGCTAGCCGTCTACCTGATATTAAGTTTCACAAAAAATAATTTTAAGCAAATTTCAAATACTGCAAGATCATTGGACGTATGGTGACAAAGGTCTTATTTTGTTGCTAATAGAAATTAGGTCCTTGTATAGTTTTATCGTAGTTTGTTGAAATTGCCTTTTAATAGGGTAATTTTAGGTCACATATTTGTACACCTAATATTTTTAAATTAAATGTTGACGCAGCATGGTGGTTGCGTAATATCTCAAATAGAAGAAAGGAATCTCTATTAAAGGCACAAACTTAGAACCAGATAACTGAAGAAACATATGACAATATAGATTTGATTAGTTCAAATGTATTACACCTGATGTTGATAAATTAAATGTTGGCGCAGCAAGATGTTTGCGTGATATCTCAATAAGCAGAAAGGGATTCCTATTAGAGACTAATTCAGATTTAGATATCCTTAAAATAAATGACATTAGTATCTAAGTAGTTGTCTAGATAAAATGTCTGTCATATTATTGAAGTCACCGTTAGGTGTACACACCTGATATTTATAAATTAAATATTGACGCAGCAAGATGTTTGCCTGATATCCCAATAAGCAGAATGGGATCCCTAAATAATAAAAAGGATTTAGATATCTTTGAATTAGATATTAGTATCTAAGTAGTTGTCTAGTAGTATGTCATACTATTTAAGTCACCGTTAGATGTACACACCTGATATTTTTAAAATACTGACGCAGCAAGATGTTTGCGTGATATCTCAATAAGCAGAAAGGGATCCCTATTAGAGACTCGAATTCTGATATCTTTGAATTAGATTACATTAGTATTTAAGTAGTTGTCTAGATAAAATGTCTGTCATATTATTTAAGTCACCGTTAGGTGTACACACCAGATATTTTAAAATTTTGACGCAGCAAGATGTTTGTGTTATATCTCAATAAGCAGAAAGGGATCCCTATTAGAGACAAGAATTCAGATTCAGATATCTTTGAAATAAATGACATTAGTATCTAAGTAGTTGTATAGATAAACTGTCTGTCATAATATTTAAGTCACCGTTAGGTGACACCTGACCTTTTTAAATTAAATATTGACGCAGCAAGATGTTTGCGTTACAGATAATTTAGCAGAAAGAGATACAACTATAAATGAAATTTCTTTACTACAGAACTATGTAGGAGTAAAAGAGAGGCAGCGATGGATAAATCGCGATCAGTTTTGGTGCATAACAAAAGAAAGCTTATTGTTCAGTGTAGTGGTTCAAGGAAAATAGTTTCTAAATATTTGATTTTTCTTTCAAATGTCTCGCATAATATTTATTTAGCTTACCGATTGTTGCCCCGTGGGGAGCAAGTCTAGAATGTCATTCCCCCATTGCTACCTGTGGGTGTCATAAGAGGCAACTAAAGGTAAAATACCGGAAGGTAGGCAGCAGCGGCTTTTGAGGAACTGATATAATAAACTGCAATCTCCAAGACACCTGCCAAGTGTGGGGATTATGGCAAACCCCCCTTAATTGGGAAAGCTGTTTTCAACAGCGAACAATCCGGCTGATACAGTTATCGATTGTAAAAGATCTTTCAGTCTAAAAACGCACGCCCCTCCACTAAAGGTGATTATTTAAATGTGTGGGCGCAGCGATTTTACTGTTAACTCGGACACGTTCGCACACACACCACGATGATTGAAGAACCAATGATATTGACGAGGTTGCGTGTATTGTGTATGTACACTATTTTACTTGTAGTAGTAACGAAATTGGAGTGGCGTGCATTTTTAGACTGAAATATCTCTACACGAAACTTCATTTTGACATTTGACCCGTATAATGGGCTTTGCTTTCACAAACAAATGTCAAAATGACGTTCGTCTCCATTCTCAAAGGTACATAGTATCTATATATTTGATTTGTTTTTATTATATCTCTCAGAATATTTACTTAGCTCACCGATAGTTACACGAATACGTTCAATAACAACTTCATTTTGACATATATGACCTTTATAATGGCCTTCGTTTTCAAAGACAAATGTCAAATTGACGTTCATCTCCAGTATCAAAGGAAAATAGTATCTAAACATTTTATTTGCTTTTATTATATCTCTCAGAATATTTATTTAGCTCATCGATTGTAACACGAACACGTTCAATAACAACTTCATTTTGACATTTGACCTCTATAATGGGCTTCGTTTTCACAAACAAATGTCAAAATGACGGTCCTCTCCATTCTCAAAGGAGCATAGTATCTAAATAAGTATTTTCGCAAGTTGTTTAACTGTGTGTTCGTTTGTTTTTTTGTTGTCGCATCCACCTGATGTTAATCGGACTAACCTCTGCTTATAACAGATGCATTTCGTCACAAGTCACGATTGCACTGCGCCCGACACTTTGAGACACAGTTGTAAGTCTCATGTGCCTGTAATTTCACTGGCTCTCAAGGACTGCTGCCGGAACACACCGTTATGTGCTTGGCGACAGATTTTCTACTTGAGGGTTGTCGCTAGCCAGGCGGGCATTAGCAAAATGCCTTTCCACCATGCAAATATAATCATATAGTGTATGATATTGATTAGCACTCCGATAAATTTAAAAAAAACTATTCGATATACGCGTAACGTGACACGTGTCTATGACAGACGCGTGCGACTGACAGACACGCCAGTTTATCGTACCGTGATATAGATATGTATCCACTGTCAGAACTGTGCGCATTGATCCGAATGAAAACGATTTATTTATAGAATATTTTCACGATCAAAATAATATAATAGCAGTAGCGTAACTTTCTCTAAATCGAATCAAATCTGGTTTTATTCACTTTTGTGTCATTGAGGTTAAAAAAGCGGCCCGCTTCGGCTTTGCACGGATATTTAACGAAAAAATATAAATTGAATCAGAATCAGAAATTTTTATTGGCCATTATAACCGTAAACGTTACACTAGGCAAGCCATTTTACAATTAGGTTGGTACACTGAGAAAAACGACTTAAAGGCTTAAATCGAATTTGACCTTTTACCGTTGAATTGTAAATACGTAAGATGAATTCACAACTATTTAATGATTTTCACCAATCAATAAAAATGCACCATGTTTTATAATAAACACAATCGTCAAAAACGCCTTCAGTAAAGTATTTTCAGAATTGAACTTGTTATACGATAATAATTGCAGTATCGACCATAAAATATACCTTACTTTTACGGCGGTTTATATACGGTGATTATCACTATAACGTACGACTTAATAAACCTCATCGAAAAGTCAATATTTAAGAAAGACTGTATATTATTAATTTCGAAATATTATTGTAAACTAGAAAATTATGATAACGAACTACTTAATCTAACATGTTAAAGGATATTCATAATTGCAATATGATATGGCACATAGACAATGACTATAATTTATAATAACAATTTAAAATTAATATACATAATATATAAATTCATGTGAATTATACAAAATAAAGATTAAGTCATAAATATTTCATAAAATTATATTATATAAACGATAATATTAATATTAGTTAAAAAAAAAAGGGGAAAAAAATTGAACTGGATATCACAAATTCGATAATGTCAATGGTCAAATTAGGGATGGCGGTATAATTTATTATATTAATGAATTTTATTTTTATTAAATTTAGTTATATTGTTCATAATTCAAAAATAAAGATTCTGATAACGTCATATTCATAAATTCGTTAATATTGTATACAATTGAAACACGTAAAAAGTAGTTATTGTGACATAACTGTAATAGTTAGACATATGGTATTGCTCACTTTTTTTATAGATATTGATCAAATCAAATCATTTATTTACGAGAATGTTGTATAAATCACAGCTGGTGGCAGATTCTTTGTTTCAAACATTCTACCATAAAAATGGTATGTAAATATTATATATTTTAAATATACAAAATTAGTGTTGTCTTAGATTTTCGCGATTATTACACATAGTAATTAAACAACTTTAAACGGTTTAAATCGCGTATATTTATCATTATTTTTGTCCCGACGTTTCAAACACTTTGCAGTGATCGTGGTCGCGGGGTGACTGAAAATAAAACCAATTAGTCACCCCGCGACCACGATCAATGCAAAGTTTTTGAAACGTCGGGACAAAATAATGATAAATATACGCGATTTAAACCGTTTAAAGTTGTTTAATTACTATACAAAATAAGGTTTATAAATAATTAATGTATTCCAATGTTATAATGAATAAAACTAATTAACAGAAATGTAATGTCAATATCTTTTGTTTATAATGTCAATTCAATTAAAGAAAATGTAAATCTAAATGTCACAATTAAATAATTATATATATATTTTGTTATGTGGTTAACAAATTCATAAATTATTTCGTTATTTAGTTTTATATGTCATCAATTCCTTTAAGTTATAAAAAAAATTCGAGTAACCATAATGTTTGTTACCTTTTAAACACAGGTAAAGATAATTCTTTTAAATTATCAGGTATCTTATTATAAACATTGATGGAATTTATATATGTTTTTTTTTTGTAATGTCAGATTACTGTAAGGGCAGAAGAGTTTATATTTATATCTAGTAGGTCTCCTGACCACCTCTGAGTTCCTCTATAAAATTGATGTCCTCTATAAAATTGTAGTACATCACTACAATTTCCGCACCCGACGGTATATAACGATTATTTAGTTTTTTTTTCACAAGGTGCGTTACATTAACTTAGTTTTCATACGGATCCCTAAGTTTTTGTAAATATTCTATAGCCTATGTTCATCAGGGGTAGTAAAGGATTCTAATGTTGAAAGAATTTCAAATCGGTTCAGTAGTTTTTAAGTTTATTCGTTACATACAAAAAAACAAATCTTTCCTCTGTAAAATATTAGTATACATTGTGTGTACCTACGGAACCCTTACGCATACTTATCCTACTGGCACTTGGCCTGATTTTATTGTGTATGTGTTATTATATGAAATATATTAATTGGATACAATCCCATCGTTTTACGTTTAGATATTTGGGGGAGAAAAAAAGCAGTTTTTTTTTCAATTTTCATTTAATTGAAAGCGCTTGCTACAGATTTTGCGTAGTACCTCTTAACCAAGCAACTTCCGCCGCGGTCATGACTTGGATGGGTGACCGCTAGTGACATTACTACTGAGCGTGCACGTGCATCGAAGGGCACGTTAAGACGTCAGTCCCGGTTGTTGTCTTACGATGGCAGTCGTTATATAGTGTAAGGCCATTTTTTTAGAGTTGTTATACTGTCTCATAACTGTATACCTTTTAGCGAGTGATCGAGACGTAGAGCACTTGAATTTGAAACGTATCAAGATTTCAGTGTATCGTTCTGACGATGGAGGCGTTAATCATCATGCTCCCACTAGCTGTAACGTTGGCGAGTACAAGCACGAGAACCACCTGATGTAAAGTGGTGATCTCTGCCCATAACACAAGTGACTGCGCCCTGAGACATTTTAGAAGTTGTTTTCCGGCAGCAGTCCTTGAGAGCCAGTGAAATTACAGGCACATGAGACTTAACAACTATGTCTCAAAGTGACGGGCGTAGTGCAATTCGTGACTTGTGATGAAATGCATCTGTTATAGGCAGAGGTTAGTCCGCTTAACATCACATGGGCCTAGAGATTGTTCCGTCACAATAACATAAAAAAGTACGTGTATTTTCACCGATACCCACCCATACCCTACAAAACGGAAGACAGTGATGCGAATATTACTGCTTGTGCTTGGCGGTACAAATAGGTATGGTTGATGACCAACTAGATGCCCTGCAAGGAACAATATGCATGTCCTTATGAATCTTTCAAAATCTTTTCCGCCCTTCACAAAAATCTCTAATATACATTGACTACTTTTCTCACTTATATAGATGAAAACCAATTATTGTTTTTAAAGGCCGGCAACGCATCCTCGAGACCTCTGGTGTTGCGGATGTTCGTTGGCGACGGTGATCACGTACCACCAGGTGACCCACCTGCTAGTTTGCCCTCCTATCCCATACAAAAAAAAGAATAGAAGCGATGAAAAATATCATTTAGAAGAAATTAAATATAGAAGAAAAAGACCTGACCTGTGCCATTTTTTTATACCTTATAATTAGCTACTATCTCACTTGATGGGTGAGATAGTAAGGATGGGGATGAAAGGTGATGATGTTGTTCAGGCTAACCTAGGCTAACCTGGCTCTCAAGGACAGCTGCTGGAACACACCGTTAGGTGCTTGGCGACAGGTTTGCTACTTGAGGGTGGTAGCTAGCCAGACGGGCATTCGCACAATGCCCTACCACCATGCTATAACAACTGCCATCCTAAGACGACAACCGGGACCGACGGCTTAACGTACTCTTCAAGACGAAGAAGAAGTTTCAAGACGACAAATTTCAAGTATGAAAAATATACTGTTGCTATAATTTACTTAGGTCTTATGTATAAAGTTGAAGCAGTGATGGCTCAGTGGCATTGGCTATGGACTGCCGCGCAGCAGGTCCATGGTTCGAATCCCACCGCGGGTTTGAGTTTCACCACATGGTGGAAGGGCATTTTGCGAATGCCCGCCTGGCTAGCGACCATCCTCAAGTAGAAAAATTTGTCGCCAAGCACCTAACGGTGTGTTCCGGCAGTAGTCCTTGAGAGCCAGTGAAATTACAGGCACATGAGACTTAACAACTATGTCTCAAAGTGACGGGCGTAGTGCAATTCGTGACTTGTGATGAAATGCATCTGTTATAGGCAGAGGTTAATCCACTTAACATCAGGTGGGCCTCAAGCTTGTTCCATCACAACAACATAAAAAAAAATGATATGCAAGGCTCTAAGTTATTATTTGGCGCGAAAACTTTTATTGAACCATGAGCGAAGCGAGCGGTTCAAATATAAAATCCTGAGCGTAGCGAGGGTTTCACAGGTACGTGACGCAAAATAACTTTCCTGTGGAGCGCAAAACACAATTTTCCACAAGGTGAAAAATGGTGGGTGCAAGAAAAGCAACTTAAATAATGATGGTTAACGAATGTTAAATATCGTTAAAAGTTAAAATTAAAATAACTACAATCGGTAATATTTAAAATAAATTATTTTTTCCTGGAACATATACAGGGTCATTGGTAAAATGCAACCTCTTAGGGTTGACTTCTGCTAGTCCTAACAAATATTTTCAGATTTTTTTTGTGTGTTTATTTGTATTTGAAGGTTTTCTAGTAATCTCTGACTTTTAAGTTCTGTGTTTCGTAGAAAAATACAATGCCTACTCCGAGTTCATAGCGCCCGCCGCGGCAACACTGGACCGCGCCGGGCTCCCTTTGAATAGAGTTTTGAATACTTACATCGAGCTGAGTAATAAAAAATGTTAAATTACAGGCACAAGAGACTTTTAACATCAGGTGGTCATCGTGCGTTTATCTTCCAAACTGTGGGTTTCCTTATCTGTGGTATAGTATGTGTGGAAATAATTAGATAAAAAAAAATAGTTCAAAAAACGGGTTCCACTTCCATAACTGATAAGTATGAAAAAACTTGTGGTTGTCGGTACCATGTTGATTTAAAACACCGACCGCACATTAGCTTGGCTAGACTTTTTTTTTGTTTTTTATTTTTTTTGTCTGTTCTTAACCGATCAGCTAAGTTATGCAATGTCCGCCGCGGTCAGGAGTTGGATGGGTGACCGCTAGTGACATTACTACTGAGCGTGCACGTGCTTCGGAAGGCACGTTAAGCCGTCGTCGGTCCCGGTTGTCGTCTTAGGATGGCAGTCGTTATAGAATGACGGTAGGGTATTTTGCGAATGCCCGCCTAGCTAGCTACCACCCTCAAGGAGAAAATCTGTCGCCAAGCACCTAAAGGGGTATTCCGGCAGCTGCCCTTGAGAGCCAGTAATTCTAGGTTAGACTGAACAACATCTTCAACATAAAAAAAAAAACTAAACACGGATCTCTCTAAAAACGTGTCTAATATTAAATACTGCCATTTAAAATATCATTTGATTTCTTAACGAACATAGCTGATTTGTTTATCGATGTTTGACAGCTGGTTTACATTAAATGATTTGAACCATACCAAACACTGTGCCACAGATAACTGCATTAGACATAGTTAGTACGCGATGCACTGACATATTGGTAAATTAACACACTCAAGTGCTTTATATCCAAATAGCTTATTAATAAGAAGGTATCTGTAAAGGCAATTCCCACGCGTTTTTAAAAACATTCAACAAAAACTCGCAAACAAAACTTTGTTTCACGTCAACCACGCACGAGCCGGAACTATAAACAAAACTTTTGATTCAAAAATACGTACTGTACATTTCATTGGTTCACGAAGTATTACTTGCTTAGTGATTGGTTCAAATACCGATACCCTGCCCTTTTTTAACTATGTAGATGCTTTCCATTATCCACGGAAACCATAAAGATTGGTTCAAATGGCAATACACTGCCCTTTTCTACCTGCGTGGCGTGGGGGGTTAGCTGTGTATAGATACTTTCTACTATCCACGGAGAGCATAAAAAAATTGGTTCAAATGTCAATACATAGCCCTTTTCTACCCTGGGCTGGGGGGTAACCCCCGAGCAGGTAGAAAAGGGCAGTGTACTCGCTCCCTATTACATGTGACGAAAACATATCTGAAGAAACGTGGGCATTAACACATTTCATTGTTATAGTGTTATTGACATAAGATTGTTACAGTATTATTGACATTTATGAATTATTATTTAAATTTTGTAGTATTATTACCATTTTATTATTTAAAAAGGAATCCAATTTTTACTACGATTCTAAATAATATTGGAATTTAATACCAATTATGTTATCGATTTATTTTTATTATATTATACGTTAATGAACTTGTTAATTCAATTAAATACACTCGAGAGCAATGAATCCGGGTCACTTAAAGAATGTTAAAAATCTCGGAAACTAAAAATGATAGGTTAATGCAATAAATTGTATTTAATAGACAATGTAATACTCCTTAAATGAAAGTAAAAAAAATATGAGTCACCATACATTTTATTAACACAAAATTACATAAAGAAAAAAACTGCTGATCTCTCCTTAAAACAAAAATAGGAAACATAAAATTTTTGAACTTTATTACGATTTTCTTGAATTTTAATACTTCGTATTGCCTCCTCGTGCTTCCATTACTGCGTTTACGCGGTTTGGCATGCTGTACACCAAGTTCCTTATACGATTTTGGGGAATATTCTCCCATTCCTCTGTGAGAGCAATTTTGAGCTCACAAGCGTGATTGGGGGAGGGTTTCGTTGTTTTACGCATCTGCCTAGCTCGTCCCAAGCATGCTCGATCGGGTTGATATCCGGGCTGCGCGCTGGCCACTCCATACGAGTAATGTTCATCTCTTGAAGGTAGTCATTCACAATCCTACCTGTATGAGGTCGGGCATTGTCATGCATAAATATAGCATCCTCACCTAAATTGACCATAAATGGACCAACGTGATCATTGAGGATTTCTTCCACATATCTTACGCTAGTTAAAGAGCCGTTTTCTATGATCACCAGCTCTGTGCGACTTTCAGAAGAAATTCCGGCCCACACAAGTACAGACCCACCACCGTAGGCTACTTTTTCTTCGATGCATGCTTGCTTGAATCTTTCCCCTGGTCTTCGATACACTCTGTGTCTTCCATCGTGCTTGTAGAGCATAAATTTTGATTCGTCGGAGAACATAACTTTTGACCAATCTTCAATACTCCAATTTACGTGGCTCTGGGCATATCTTAGTCTCGAAATACGATGCCCACGCTCCAGTTTAGGGCCGTTTGCAGGTCTAAGGGGTTTTAAGTTAGATTCAGCAAGCCGACGTCTTACTGTCCATGCACTTGGGTTACTTCCTCCGAGGCGTCGAAACTGATTGGTGAGTTCAGTTCCTGTGAGAAAGCGATTTCGAAGCATGGTGTTCACCAAGTATCGGTCTTCTCGTGCTGTGGTACACCTGGTTCTGCCCGTTCCTGGTCTGCGTAGGTTAGAACCAGTTTCTTCGTAACGTCGGAGAACTCTTTGTACTGTTGACAGCGACACACCGACAGTCCTGGCTGTATCGCGCTGACTCCGGCCGGTTTCCAGCATTGTAAGTATTCTGGTGCATTCTTCAGGCGTAAGCGACATAATTTCAGCTTGAATAATGAATATAGAGCACTATCAACATGGTTTATGTACCCAAATAAATGACAGATTACAAACAAAAGCAAAACCAAATGCTGTAATTTCGTAGTTCCATCTTCGAAAGTGGCCCTTTTTCAAATTTGATTTTTTTATGATATAACTTTACAATAACTAAGAAGTTTTAATACCTTCATTTAAGGAGTATTACATTGTCTATTAAATACAATTTATTGCATTAACCTAGCATTTTTAGTTTCCGAGATTTTTAGGATTCTTTAAGTGACCCGGATTCATTGCTCTCGAGTGTATTTATCAGAGCAATAAAAAAACAAAAAATATTTGCATGTCAGATTGATGAAGTATGCTAGGACAATCTTATTACTAACTAAGACCTTTATTGTACGATATTTCTTGCAAATAAATTATCATTGTCATTGATCATTATGAAATAATTCTTTTTTTCTAGCTGATAGGCTAGCCTTTGACCACTGACTCACCTAATGGTAAGTGAAGATGTGGTGGAAGATGTTGTTGCTAACCTAGAATTACTGGCTCTCGTGGACAGTTGCCGGAACACACCGTTAGGTGCGTGGCCACAGATTATCTACTTGAGGATGATAGCTAGCCAGGCGGGCATTCGCAAAATGCCCTACCACCATGCTATAAGGACTGCTATCTTAAGACAACCGCTACCGAAGACTTAACATACCCTCCGAAGCATGTGCACGCTCAATAGCGGTAGCAATGTCCCTAACGGTCACCCATCCAACTCATGACCGTGCGCGACGTTGCTTAACTTAGCTGATCGGTTAAGAACAGCTAATTTTCATAATTTTCTAAGCAGTGATAGCTCAGTGGCATTGGGTATGCCACGCAGGTCCATGGTTCGAATCCCGCCGCGAGCTTGAGCTTCACCTCATGGTGGAACGGCATTTTGCGAATGCCCGCCTGGCTAGCAACAATTAGAAAATCTGTCGCCAAGTACCTAACGGTATTCCGGCAGCAGTCCTTGAGAGGCAGTGAAATTTCATGCACATGAGACTTAACAACTATGTCTTAAAGTGACGGGCGCAGTGCAATTCGTGACTTGTGACAAAATGTATGTTAGTCCAATTAACATCAAGCGGGCCTCGAGCTTGTCCCGTCACAATAACATTACGAGCGCTTCAAAGTTACTTATGAAAAAAAGTGTTTTCAACCATCCTTGTTAATTTTTGCATATTTCAGCACTACATATAGCTGTATGAAGCTACCGTTGTATGAAGCTACAGCTGTTTAATATGCTGTTATAAGGTCTATATTCAAGTCCGCATGGCTAGCTACCACCCTCAAGTAGAAAGTCTGTCGCCAAGCACCGAAAGGTGTGTTCCGGTAGTAGTTGAGAGCCAGTGAAATTACAGGCACAATGAGACTTAACAACTATGTCTCAAAGTGACGGGCGCAGTGCAATTAGTGACTTGTGATGAATTGCAACTGTTATAGGCAGAGGTTAGCCCACTTAACATCAGGTGGGCCTCGAGCTAGTTCCATCACAGTAACATAAAAAAAAAGTCTTTCTTGGGTTTTTTTTTGTGCTGATATATAAGCCTTTGACCACAATCTCACTTGATAGTAAGTGATGATGTGGTCAAAGATGCTGTTCAGGGGGCCTCTTATAGTAATAATAATTAAATCTTACTGCTAAATTTTATACCTTCACGTCAATTAAGCAATCTTACAAACAGTAATAGAATCGCTCGTCGTTTTGATGACGTCACAAGAAATTGATCACTCTTTTCGCGAACTCTGACGTACGAACTATTACTGTTCCAGCGACAAATCCGTCTTGTTTATCCATCTTAAGTTACTTTCTAGAAGCGGATGTAAACTTGATTTTCGGTATTTTACGATAAAATTGATTTTAATTAATGTGTAAATTACGTGCAATGTTTTTATTTCTATTATTATTTAAAATAAATGCAGCAAAATTATTTGATTAGTGAATCTAAAAAAATTACAGACAGCTGTTGGGCAGCATAAAATAAAATGTCATAAAACTATGGCAAATCCGTTCCATAACATCGTAGTTCGGAACAGTGCGAGCGGGATAACGGTATATTATAAACATCTTGTATCTCGCTTGCACATCCGTGATACATATTTCATTCGTTCTTTAAGTAGGATCAAACCAATATTGCTTTATGCGGTTGTGGGTCGGTGATAGTTTGTGTCTACGAATGATTATTTTAAGCATGAAACAAAACGCGTGAAACAAAACCTTTTTATGATGGTTTCGTAAAAGGTGGGAGTTGGCCCCCGGCTTGTGATTTATTGTAATAACTTTGCGAAGTAATCCTTCAGGTCATTTTTATTCTGTGGATATAATCAACCATGCATATCCGCCTAGAGTAAGCATTAATTTTCCTGTTTTACTATGGTACCCATTCGGTAAGGATTCCTAAAGACGTTTAAAATATTTGTAGGATTTTTTTTGTTTTGGGGCGTTAAGTTTCCTCATATTGTTTATACGAGTATTATTATTTATTATTATGATATATAAGCAATTCGCGGTAGCAACAATTACCCTGGGAAAATTTTTACCAATTACGTATAAGAAATAGATAGTCAATAATAGTGAAATTGACTTTCATAAAAATCTATATGAGTCTGCACTCTTCAAACTAGCACCAAGCTGAAGACAAGCCACACATAACATATATATATATATATATATATATATATATATATATATATATATATATAAATTAAAAAAAAACATTTGTGAAAAGAAGAAAAAATAATACTACAATGCAAGAAAATGTCACGGTCCAAGGAAAAGGTCAAGAACGCGTAAATTGACTTTTGCATAATATACTTGAACGCAGATAAAAAAATAACACTGATCATTCAACATGGATTTCTGTGCAACGGATTCATTAAAATCCAGGAGTTGGAATTAAGACCTTATTAAGGAGTACAAGAGTCTATTATAGAACACGACTCAGTGCCAAACATCAGAAACCCGAACTGGAACTCATGGTCATCCAAATTTAGACCTTATGTAAAAAGTGTTACGCTCCATAATGGAACACGATACAGACATCCTCTTCGCGGCGAAAATGAAGAACGCAAAGAGCCCTAAAGCAGAAAGACGTCGCTCCAGCATCTTCAACCTCCTCAAGCGGCAGAAGAAGTTGACAAGACAATACTCCGAGCCCGCTCCGTTCACGTGTATAGCCTTGGACAGGAAGTTCTCTGTGGATTCGGCTATTCTCTCCGATTTCACGAAGGTGGAGAATGGGGGTTATAAGATGACATTGGACACCTGTGCACGGGATGCCTTTGTAAGCAATGGAGGTAAATTAAATCAAATGGGTTAAGGTTTAAAGATATTTATTCCCAATAAGAAAATACAGTCAGTCAGACAGTTTTGAAGCAATGATGGCCGAGCGGTAATAGCTATCGACTGCCGCGCCGCAGGTCCCTGGTTCGATCCCCACCGCCGGCTTGAGCTTCACCGCATAGTGGTAGGGCATTTTGTGATAGCCCGCCTGGCTAGCTACCACCCTCAAGTCGAAAATCTGTTGCCAAGCACCTAACGGTGTGTACCGGCAGCAGTCCTTGATAGCCAGTGAAATTACAGGCACATGAGACTTACGAACTGCGTCTCAACGTGACGGGCGCAGGGCACTTCATGGCTTGTAATGAAATGCATCTGTTATAGGCAGAGGTTATTATTTAGCAGTCATGCACTCAACTCTTTTTTGAATTTATTCCCAGACAGTATTTTTATGCTATTAGGTAGCAGTTATAAATTGATAGTAAAATATAATAAGCGTTACGCTTATATAAATACTTTCGGGCACGAGGTTCAAATAAAACACTTACTAATTCAGTTCTTTTTTGACCTGTATATACTTCACAGCGTTCAGGAATAGTCAGGGTTTTGTTTGGCAAAAATACAAGTATGTTTAATATACAAACATGGTAAAGGTAGTATGTTGCATTTTTTGAAAAGAGGCTTCCAGCTGTCCTGAAACCAAGCCCTATTAATAAATCTCACACATCGCTTCTGCTCCATAAATACTCTGTCTACCTCAAAAGAGTTACTCCACATAATAAGGTAAGCTTTATAATGGAGATTGTTGGGTCTGATAGCAATGAAAAATTCTTTAATTAGCTCTCTTTATGAACTTTTTTCCTATAATTTTTCGCAGCAGAAATGGTAAGGCTGCGTATTCACCTGCGATGAGCGAGAAAGAAGCCAGGTGTGCGAGAAAAATAGACCAATAGGAGCGCGCTGCTCAGCGAGAAAAATGAAGCGATGCTATTGGTGGACTTTTTCCTCGCGCACCTCTTACCTATCTCGCACAAATCTGGTGGACACGCAGTCTAAAAGTCTACTTGTATTTGTCATTTTACTAAACAAATCTAGTGATTTGATTATAAAACTTAAACGTAAGACTAAATCGCGCTTGCAGGGCAAGTGCGCTTCTTCTTCAGTCACAGTCGTCATTAAGATTGCATCCAAATGTTATTCATCTCTGTCTGGCTCGTTGTGTGGATTTTTTGAGTAAAACATTGTACGTATCTCTAAACAGTAGCGTGTTTTCATCATTAGACAGCCTTTATTTATTGTCTCATATGTTTAAAAAAAAAGATGCATTTTCTAAGTCAGCATTAAGCATAAATCTGCAGAAGTCTAGCGTCCTATGCATGGTTTGTGAAAAATCAATAGCAGCAAATTGAATATTGAACCTTAAGAACATGTAATAAGGGTATTTATTCCATGTTCATCAATCGTTTGAAGTGGGAACTCCCGAGAAATTCGATACCTGGACTATTTGTTATGCGTTTTTTTCTTAAAACTTAGCACGGACCCCAAGTTTATACCGTTTTAGAAAGCTAAGAATACGTAGATATTTTTTTTATAATCTGCACGACATAGGTATGGACATTTTCTTTTTTAAATTTTTTGAACTAATTAATTAAAATTATTAAAATTTATGATGTATCCGTCTGGTAGGTATTTCCTAATGTGGACATACATTTCTAGTTTTAGCGTTGTTAAGGAATGCTTATTATGTCCTCTAAATAAAAGTTTGATTAACACAAACAGTTTTTTTTAATATTTTTTAAACCTATCACCTCGATAAAATGAAAAGAAACTGAATAATTTTTTCCTCAGAAATGTTCAAGGTCAACTTTTTCTTAAGGACATAATGTTCTAATTCATCGGTAATAACCTCCCCTCCATCCTCCTAGCAGGAACAGGTCGATTAACCAGTAACCGTGTATAATTTTAAAACCATTAAAAATGAATATTTACAATTTTGTAGTCATTGGATATAATGTTATTGTACTACTAACACCATCTGTTAGAAAACCAAAGAGTTAACATCGCTGCAACAGAACTAAACTCAATACTTAGATATATCGTAGTTAATCTACTTAATACTAGATGACATTGAATCCCCGGGCTATAAGAGGGCCTACCCTCGCCCAAAATCCAGTGGAGCTAAACGACCGCCAGCGGTAGTCAGCATCTAAGTCCTCCCTAAACTTAACTAAACTAAAACTAGAATCAGGTTGTAAAATGAACGCGAGCCCTCACAAAGCTCAGTTTTTTCTAGTATATAGGTAAAAGGCTGATCTAATGATGGAAATACAAAACCCGTCAAGCTAAGCGCTAGACTAAATAGACCGTATGGGCTAGTTAAAAGCACTTCCACCCACTGAACTCCTCAGAGCTTGCTGGTGCTGCTTCGGACACGGACAGCGACGGGTCTCGCGGGGCGATGACGCCGGCGCACCACCCCCCGCCCAAGGACATTGTGCTGGCGAGGATCGAAGACAGCTACGTTGAGGACCCAGACCGGGACGTTGGCGCGGTATGACAACTCTTACACTTATTTTTTAATTGAGCACATTTTTTTTGTTCCGGATGGGAATCGAACCCACGCATGGTGGTAAGGCATTTTCGCGAATACCCTCCTGGCTAGCGACCACCCTCAGGTAGAAATTCTGTCGCCAAGCACGTAACGGTCTGTTCTAGCAGCTGTCTTTGAGAGCCAGTAATTCTAGGTTAAGCCTGTTTTAACACCTTCGACCACATCATCACCTGTTACATCAGTTTAGATTATGGTCGAAGGCATATCAGCAATAAAAAAAAAACACTTATTTTCAATTTCTCGCCTATTTGTTTGAGGCCACCAGAACCATACTGTTTTGAGCTGAAACTTTCTCCATCCCAATAGTAAATCAAGTATAAAACCAATTGCAAAATTGGTTTTGTTTGTAGTACAACGTAAGTGGTACTATAGATGTCGCTCCATCCCAATACGATGGTTAATGAACTATAGGAAAAATTCGAGTTATGACGTCATGTCATGTTAGCTCAATTGGTTAGAGCATGCCCCGGCTAAAGGGGCGGATGGACGCGGGTTCGAATCCCGCACATGACTTAAATTTTTCCTATCGTATATTTGTAATTTTGTAATGAAACTTTGTGCTCCAAGTGTATTTAATATTTATAAATAAATGGAGCAAAAAAAAAATAATGTTCCGGGCGACAACGACAACTCTTTCACTGTTACATACACGTACAATCACGCCTGTATTCCCCCGAAGGGGTAGGCAGTGTGTAAACACCCACGTTTCGCCAATTGGGTTTTGGGCTCATATAATAGGGGGCGAGCCTATTGCCATTCACGGGGCACTGTTTCACTGTTACATTTATAAATTATTGGAGCACATTTTTTTTTGCTGACGGGAATCGAACCCCTGTGCTTCGATTTCGCGCCTATTTATGTTAAAACTATAAAAGATCTTCTTCAGCCGAAACCAAGTAATTCGGACACAACAGCCATGTTGTGTCCGGATGGTCTATCTCATTGTTAGTTATAATTATATATTGTGTCAGTTTCAGGGTACTAATCCGAAAATATCACTTTGATTTGCGGATTGGTACTTTCTTTAACTTCGTCTCGGATTTCATTTTACTTTTCTGTATACACATATGTTGAATTACAATCCAGCTCAAAATTTGTATAACTTGTATAATTATTGTAAATGTGAAATTGACTGTAATTTGTTTTGTGTATCTAAATAAATAAATAAATAATTTATTTGAGGCCACCAGAACCATACTCTTTGGAGCTGAAACTTTGTGCTCCAATTGTATTTAATATTTATGAATTAATGGAGCAAAAAAAAATTTGTTCCAGGCGGGAACCGAACCCGCGTCCTCCGATTTAGCGTCGGATGCCTATTCCAATCGGCCACCGGAACCTTTCTCTTTTGAGCAGAAACTCTGTGCTCCAATTGTATTACTTTAACCGTCATAGGGGACGGTGAGCAGCCATCAACCAGACTACTAGACTTCATCTGATCGAAAGAACTGCTTTTTCGATGAAGCTCAAGCCGGCGGTAGAAATCGAACCATGGACCTGCAGCGCGTCAGTCCATCGCTATTACAGCTCGACTAGCATTGCTTCAAAATTACCGAAAGCAAAACTTATAATAGATCCTACTTCGTCAATGGCAGATTTTTTCCCATCTCACGGCTTTGCTTTTTCGCACAGCTTCAGTTGAAAACCCTTAAATCTACGGTAGAATTACACTTAAGTCAACAAATACCTTGAAAATACATTTTAAACGCCTTGATAATCTTCTTCCAGGCTGGAGAACTTGTAGAAGAAGTAGGAGAAGAGAACAAGTCCCTGCTATGGTTCCTGCTGAAGCAGGTCCGTCCCGGCATGGACCTCAGTAAAGTGGTGCTCCCGACCTTTATACTGGAACCGCGTTCCTTCCTAGACAAGCTGGCAGATAGCTACTACCACGCGGATATACTGGCAAAGTGAGTGTTTTTTTATGCTATTGTGACGGTACAAGCTCGAGGCCCACCTGATGTTAAGCGGACTAACCTCTGCCTATAACAGATGCATTTCGTCACAAGTCAGGAATTGCACTGCGCCCGTCACCTTGAAACATAGTTGTTAAGTCTAATGTGCCTGTAATTTCACTGGCTCTCAAGGACAGCTGCCGGAACACTTGGCGATAGATTTTCTACTTGAGGGTGGTCGCTAGCCAGGCAGGCAATCGCAAAATGCCCTTCCACTATGCGGTGAAGCTCAAGTCGGCGGTGGGGATCGAACCAGGGTACTGCGGCGCGGCAGTCCATAGCTATTACCGCTCGGCCATCATTGCTTCTAATACTGATGTTGGAGTATGAGAGAGTTGGAGAACATGTCTCGGCCATAGTTATTGCTAAAGCAGGTTCGCCCCGGTGTGAACCTTAGTAAAGTGGTTAAGCTTAGTGATCTTCATATTGGAACTGCGTCCTTCCTAGACAAGCTGGCAGACAGTTACTACCATGCCGATTACTGGCAAAGTGAGGGTTTTATACTGATTGGTGGAAGAAGGGACTTAAGTACGAAACGCTTACCTAGATTTCTTCTGTTTGCTGGTTCATGAATTCACCACAGTTCACAAAGTGTTTATATTAGTTAAATAGCTCCGGTATGAACCTTAGTAAAGTGGTGCTCCCTACCTTTATACTGGAACCGCGTACCTTCCTAGACAAGCTATATAACTACCACGCGGATATACTGACAAACTGAGTATTTAAATCTCTATATAAGAGTTGGAGTATAAGGGAAAAAGTTTCTGCCATAGTTATTGCTAAAGCAGGTTCGGCCCGGTATGAACTTTAGTAACGTGGTGCTACTGATCTTCATATTGGAACCGGGTTCCTTCCTAGACAAGCTGGCAGACAGTTACTACCATGCCGATATACTGGCAAAGTGAGTGTTTTAACTTATGTTGGATTATAAGGGAACATGTCTGCCATGGTTATTGCTAAAGCAGGTTTGCCCCGATATGAACCTTAGTAAAGTGGTGTTACTGATCTTCATATTGGAACCGGGTTCCTTCCTAGACAAGCTGGCAGACAGTTACTACCATGCGGATATACTGGCAAAGTGAGTGTTTTAACTTATGTTGGATTATAAGGGAACATGTCTGCCATGGTTATTGCTAAAGCAGGTTTGCCCCGATATGAACCTTAGTAAAGTGGTGTTACTGATCTTCATATTGGAACCGGGTTCCTTCCTAGACAAGCTGGCAGACAGTTACTACCATGCCGATATACTGGCAAAGTGAGTGTTTTAACTTATGTTGGATTATAAGGGAACAAGTCTCTACCATAGTTATTGCTAAAGCAGGTTCGCCCCGGTATGAACCTTAGTAAAGTGGTGCTACTGATCTTCATATTGGAACCGGATTCCTTCCTAGACAAGCTGGCAGACAGTTACTACCATGCGGATATACTGGCAAAGTGAGTGTTTTATACTGATATTGTATAAGGGAACAAGTCTCTGCCATAGTTATTGCTAAAGCAGGTTCGCCCCGGTATGAACCTTAGTAAAGTGGTGCTACTGATCTTTATATTGGAACTGCGTTCCTTCCTAGACAAGCTGGCAGATAGCTACTACCACGCGGATATACTGGCAAAGTGAGTGTATAATACTGAAGTTAGAGTATAAGGGAAGAAGTCTCTGCCATAGTTATTGCTAAAGCAGTTTCGCCCCGGTATGAACCTTAGTAAAGTGGTGCTACTGATCTTCATATTGGAACTGCGTTCCTTCCTAGACAAGCTGGCAGATAGCTACTACCATGCGGATATACTGGCAAAGTGAGTGTTTTATACTGATATTGTATAAGGGAACAAGTCTCTGCCATAGTTATTGCTAAAGCAGGTTCGCCCCGGTATGAACCTTAGTAAAGTGGTGCTACTGATCTTTATATTGGAACTGCGTTCCTTCCTAGACAAGCTGGCAGATAGCTACTACCACGCGGATATACTGGCAAAGTGAGTGTATAATACTGAAGTTAGAGTATAAGGGAAGAAGTCTCTGCCATAGTTATTGCTAAAGCAGTTTCGCCCCGGTATGAACCTTAGTAAAGTGGTGCTACTGATCTTCATATTGGAACCGCGTTCCTTCCTAGACAAGCTGGCAGACAGTTACTACCATGCGGATATACTGGCAAAGTGAGTGTTTTATACTGATATTGTATAAGGGAACAAGTCTCTGCCATAGTTATTGCTAAAGCAGGTTCGCCCCGGTATGAACCTTAGTAAAGTGGTGCTACTGATCTTTATATTGGAACTGCGTTCCTTCCTAGACAAGCTGGCAGATAGCTACTACCACGCGGATATACTGGCAAAGTGAGTGTATAATACTGAAGTTAGAGTATAAGGGAAGAAGTCTCTGCCATAGTTATTGCTAAAGCAGTTTCGCCCCGGTATGAACCTTAGTAAAGTGGTGCTACTGATCTTCATATTGGAACCGCGTTCCTTCCTAGACAAGCTGGCAGACAGTTACTACCACGCGGATATACTGGCAAAGTGAGTGTATAATACTGAAGTTAGAGTATAAGGAAAGAAGTCTCTGCCATAGTTATTGCTAAAGCAGTTTCGCCCCGGTATGAACCTTAGTAAAGTGGTGCTACTGATATTCATATTGGAACCGCGTCGTTCGTATATCTCCAGCTACACGAAAGGTCTATTACACCCCGAGTGTTCAAACATTTTTACAAAGCTTTAAAATCTACTCGGGTCAATATGACCCAGCGTCATTGGCATATACGGAACTATATTTTTTATATATTTCCAGTGCCCAAAACCTAGACGATCCATACCTACGTTTCAAATGCGTGCTCCGGTGGTATTTGTCCGGGTTGTACCGCAAACCGCGCGGGCTGAAGAAGCCCTACAACCCGGTGCTCGGAGAGACTTTCCGTTGTTGCTGGAAGCACGACCAACCGGGGAGCTACACTTACTATATCGCTGAACAGGTAACTACTTCTTGCAATGAGAATAATGTCTATTTATACCCGACTGCGACGAAGCCTAAAATGAGGGTTATGTGTGTTGACCTGTGTGTATATTGTTCGGGAGTAGTCCAAACCCCGTTTGGTGCCGGGTTAGAATTGCACCTCCCCATATCATCCCGTGGGTGTCGTAAGAGGCGACTAAGGGAAAATTACTGGAAGGTGGGTAGCAGCGCCTTCTACAAAACTGCCATCTTACACTGCGATCCCCAAGCCGCTTGCCAAGCGTGGGGATTATGGCAAATACTCCCATTTAGGGGAGGCTGTGTTCAGCAGTGGACGATCCGGCTGATACAGTACAGTACAGTCCAAACCCATCAGTAAATTAGGTTTTTTAGTTCACGTAGGTTTTTTTTGTTATTGCTGATAAGTAAGCTTTTGTCCACTATCTCACCTGATGGTAAGTGATGATGTGGTCGAAGGGGGTTGTTCAGGCTAACCTAGAATTACTGGTTCTCAAAAACAGCTGCCAGAACACACCGCTAGGTGCTTGTTAACAGATTTTCTTCTTGGGGGTGGTAGCTAGCCAGGAGGGCATTCGCAAAATGCCCTACCATCAGGGATAGTGTAGGATTCTAATGGTAAAATATTTTTTTCAAATCGTTCCAGTATTTTTTATTTTCAGTAAATTTATTCATTACATACAAAAATATAAATATTTCCTCTTTATAATTGACCTAGCGAGAACTAAGTTCGAGCGAAGCTTCTCTGCTCTAACTTACACTAAAATGCTTTGGTATGTCCGGTTGTTCTGCTCTACAGGTCGCATTTCTCAACTGATTATCACGAAATTTTGTAAGCAGGTTTTATAAGTCCATAATTTCTTTTTGTCGATTCAGTTTTTGGATTTTTTTCAAAATGATGGATATTTTATATGATATACATTATATGGTGTTGAAAATATGTACGCCTGCTTTAATTTAACGGCAATGTCCCTGAAACACACGTCAGTTGCCTATAAGTGATAGGCTCTCTCTCATCTATATGTGCACAGTCACTAACATTGTAAAATACTTTTCAACACTCTGCTCGTAAAGTGAGCTTTATTATATCGTGCTTAGGGCCATAAACCGAACTATAACACCCTCGTGCATAGTAATATTATACACTAGTGCGTTATAGAATTATCCCTACAAAGTTAAGTTAGTACCTAACTGCAAATTATATGCGAGTAAACAGAGCATTTTCAATTTAACGGGGTAATACAGATTTGTAACATCAAAGAGGTTTATATGTAATCAACATAAATTTGACGCGCGCAAAAAAAAAAACTTGCGCGCTATTTTCCATAATTTTCGTATGTTGTTTGTATCGCATTTGTGCAATATATATTTTTTTTCTTCGCAAGGGTTTTGGAAAACGTCGTATGAAACTCGTGCGCGTTGTTTATTACAATCTCTACTTCATTTAGGCCTTCGATCTTCCACTCAGGCCTAAAGCCCGTCTCGATTGTAATAAACAACTTTGCGCAGTTCACTATGCAAGGGTAGACTCGCGAGGTTTACAGTGACACTGGTATTAGTATGGATTGAATTGGATTGTTTTTTTCCTCAGGTATCGCATCACCCGCCTATATCTGCGTTCTACGTGTCGAATAGGAAAGAAGGATTCGTTATAGAGGGAAGTCTTTTAGCCCGCTCTAAGTTCTATGGTAAGCCTATTTATACAAGGTGTCCGAAGAAGTAGTGATTTTATTTTTTTAAGGGATCTTAAAGTTGTAAACATACTGGGTAATTTTATCTTTCTTGGCATTTAATATTTTTTTTATTCCATTCAAAGGTCTAACGATAGTAAATGTTACCAAACTGATTGTTTTATCTATCAGCTTAGCACACAAAAAAAAACAAGGATCTAACATAATAATTCACGTCACCATAAATAAAAATCTCATCGTACTCGGCGATAGGTGAAAAATTAAAAAAAAAGTAATAACACCAAAAATACGAAAAATCGCGGAACATACATGGGGGTGATTCAGATAGCCCTCTAGGTCCTCTACCCAGCTTCAGTATATCACTACTTCTTGGGACACCTTGTATATTAAATATTTATTATCATAATAAACATTTATTGCTTTTAAAACTAGACCAGGGATTCCCAAAGTGGGTCCCAAGGAACCTAGGGGGGCGTAGAATACTCATCAGGGTTCCGCCAAAGAAAACTGAAGCTGAAAGGCTATCTTAAGGTTTCTCCCAATAGTCACGACATAGCGTTGTGAAACAGGCTTTTCAGCCTACAGTACAAAATCACAAACATACTTTAGAAAAATTTAAGTCATGTGCGGGATTCGAACCCACGTCCATCCACCTCTTTAGCCGGGGTATGCTCTAACCAATGGAGCTAACATGACATGACGTCATTACTCAAATCTTTCCTATCTTTCTTGTAGTGGGATGTCATGTTAGCTCAATTGGTTAGAGCATACCCCGGCTCAAGGGGTGGATGGACGCGGGTTCGCATCCCGCACATGACTTAAATTTTTTCTATCATATATTTGTGATTTTGTAATGTAATCCGCATAGCAGGCGTTATTGCAAACATAACAATATTAAAATGTTCTGTCTACGCTTATACAAAATCAAGTACAGGTCCTTGAGAGCCAGTGATTCTAGGTTAAGCCTGTTAACACCGACCACATCATCACTTAACATCAGCTGAGATTGTGGCCAAAGGCTTACCTATAAACAAAAAAAAGGCCAAGATTGGATACTACCCCAGATATACGCATACTATTGCCAGACATAATACCCTACTATAAAACAATTATAAATAAAACAATTAACAGTACATTGTTCTCTTTAAAACTAAAATAGGATGAATGTGTTTTAGTTATATCAGTCATATCGCGCGTGGGGTGCCGGGTTAGAATGTCACCCCCCCATCTCTACCCGTGGGTGTCGTAAGAGGCGACTAAGGGTAACACACCGGAAGGTGGGCAGCAGCGCTTTCTGAAGAACTGATATCTCACACTGCGATCCCCAAGTCGCCTGGCAAGCGTGGGGATTTTGTCAAAACCCTCCCTTAATGGTGGAGGCTGTGTTCAGCAGTGGACTATCCGGCTGATACAGTATATTAGTCATTATCGTATCCTATTTGAGTGTTAATCATTTGATATGAGGTTCCATAAAATATAAGGTATTTGGTTAGTGTTCCGTTATCTTTAAAGTTTAGGAAGCCCTGAACTAGACTATTACCTAGATAACTAAAAACTATATGCAGAAAACAAAGCAAAGGGAGGTGACTCCAGCTTCTGCAACCTGAATTGTACATGCCGGGTGGCGTTGATTTTCACCCACCCGGAATGTTTATTCCGGGTGTGTTAAACCGTCGCGTCGGTCCCGGCTGTGGTCTTTGGATGGCAGTCGATATAGCTTGCTGGTACGGCATTTGAGACATCGCCAGGCTAACGCCCTGAAAATCTGTAGTACCGCCATAGTATCATATCGTGACGCTTGTATATCCCGGAATGGGTAAGCAGTAGTGTCTAAATACCAACGCTTGTCCGGACAAGTTTTTGGCACCATCAGGTGGAGAGCCCATTAGGATATTTTTTTTATTCCTGATAGGTTAGCCTTTGACCACTATCGCACCAAGTAAGTGATGATGTGGTCGAAGATGTTGTTCAGGCTAATCTAGAATTACTTTAATTTTTAAGTTTAAAACATAATCCATTTATAACATAGCTTCGTAAAGATTGAACACTTGTTTTTTTATATGGTTTCAGGTAATTCGACATCAGCTATACTAGAAGGCTGCGCTCGGGTTCACTTGCTGCAGTGGGGGGAGACTTACGTCACGACCGCGCCGTACGCGCATTGTAAAGGGATCGTTATAGGAACGCTTAGTATGGAGCTGGGCGGAAAGGTAATTATATATATATATATATATATATATATATATATACAGGGTTATTGGTAAAATGCTAACAACCTCTTAGGGTTGACTTCTGCTAGTTCTAACAAACATTTTGAGTAGTTTTTTTTTTATTTTAATGCCTACTCCGAGCTAAGAGCGCCCGCCGCGGCAACACTGGACCGCGCCGTCCCTTTGAATAGAGTTTTGAGTATTTACATCAAGCTAAGTAATAAAAAAATATGTAATAGTACATTACAGGCACAAGAGACTTTTGACATCATGTGGTCCTCGTGCTTATTCAATCAAAAACATATAAAAAAACATAAAAGAAAATGAAAAAGGAAAATTATTTTTAAACTAAAAATGTTTGTTAGGACTATCAGAAGTCAACCCTAAGAGGTTGTTAGCATTTTACCAATAACCCTGTATAAAAACTGCTAAGTGCGATTCGGACTCACGCACGAAAGGTTCCGTACAATTGTTACAACATAAGACACTATATTATAACCTTTTTATTAGTGTTCACGTACGAGAAGTATTTTTAGTATTCATTGTTATAGCGGCAATAGAAATATATCATCTGTGAAAGTTTCAACTATCTAGCTATCACCGTTCTTGAGATACAGCCTGGTGAAGACAGACAGTCTAGTAACAGGGTTCCGATTTCCACTTACTACGATCCTTACATATCTCTTTCGCTTCATCTACGCTCATCAATCCTTTCATACATAAGCGTCGGTTTAGGGTACTCCTGACCTGGCCTTTCTTCAGAACGTCTTCAATCTGATTTCGGAACGTTCGCCTAAGTTCGCCTAAATTATACCTATCTCATAAAATGACATACGAAAAAGAGGGATAGATATATATTTGGAGCCTCCCTCCTATAACCATGTTATAATGGCTAAACTCTAATCTGTGTCTGGTACTACGTTTTTTTCCTAAGCAGATCTAAAGAGGATGACCTACTGTCCAGTAAGTAAATTACATACTTACTTACTGGACGGTTGGAGATTCCAAATTTAAAATCTCGCTTCTTACTGGACAGTTGTGAATAAGTCTCCGGTAGAGTTCACTTTCTGGATACTTTTTAGAGATGTTATGACAACATTACATACCATTTGTGAGAAAATTAATTTTACATATCTAATTACTGAATTATTATTTACGTCCAGATTCACACTTTGATTCGACTTTTGGTATTATTAGCGTCGCTCCGTACGCGTCCACACTGCGCAAAAGTTGAAGTCACACTAAAGTAAGGTGTACGGACAGTGTTGCCAACAGTTTAACTGGCTTTCCACCAGATTAAACTTATAAATCCACCAGAAAACCACTAACTATAAACGGCCCTGTTCTCAAATCGCAAAATTTTCCACTAAGTTTTTTTTTTTTTTTTTTTTGACGGATCAAGCTCGAGGCCCACCTGATGTTAAGTGGACAAACCTCTGCCTATAACAGTTGCAATTCATGACAACTCACGAATTGCACTGCGCCCGTCACATTGAGACATAGTTGTTAAGTCTCATTGTGCCTGTAATTTCACTGGCTCTCAAGGACTACTGCCGGAACACACCTTTCGGTGCTTGGCGACAGACTTTCTACTTGAGGGTGGTCGCTAGCCAGGCGGGCATTCGCAAAATGCCCATCCACCATGCGGTGAAGCTCAAGCTCTGGGCGGGATTCGAACCATGGACCTGCTACGCGGCAGTCCATAGCCAATGCCACTGAGCCATCACTGCTGCTGCGTATTTGATTACTGTTATACGTACATTGTTTTCATTAGAGTAACAATGTGTTTAATAGTAATCCGTCCTTTTATAATACGTGATTATATATTAACAATAATTAAATTAGTAAATTAACAAGTCAAAATTAGAAACACTACAATTGTATTACTCATTCTATATCAATTCGTCTTCTTTGATTGATTCGATTCTTTAGTACCGATTTGTTTTATAATGCTTAGGTATTGGAATTTCATATTCGTTGCAGCATTTTCCTTCCAACCTCAAATCACAGCGTATTCTCAATATGGCTGTTAAAAGATTTAACTTCATTCTATACCTCTTGTTCTTTAATACATTTAAACTGGTAAATAAGCTTTTCAACATCGGCATTGGAGTAAGGCAGTATTAAGAGAGTTACCGCGCGCTAATTCTTCAAATCTAGATTCTCCTTGAGCATCTTTGAAATGAAATACATCTATCCAAAAATATTTTGTATATTTGCTCTCATTCCATTTCAATAAATGAATTTGCCGCCACTTATCATCGCTGCAATTAAATAAATTTAGCACTTTTATTAAATTGAGCGATTATTAGGTCAATTAGATTTTAATTTTTGTGATGTGATTGAGTGCTTGTTCAACACTAATTCGGGAAATCACTACTCAACAGTATTGCGGCTAATTATTTGTAACTGGCTCAGTAATCACATTTTCAGTGTTGGAAACTGAATTCAACTGAAACACTAAGAAAATCCACTAGCCACTAAAAGCAATATATCACCACTAAAAGGGGGGTTGAAACCACCAGTTTTAGTGGAAAATCCACTAAGTTGGCAACACTGTGTACGGATGTCAGTTCGGTTCAGTTGAATAAAATGATCGTTCGGATCACTAAAGCTATATAGTGTGTAGTACATATAAATCGATGGATGAAATTCTTTTGGAATACATACATACATATACCACGCCTGTATTCCCCGAGGAGGTAGGCAGAGGTATGTGAACACCAAATTCGCTAATTGGGCTTTGGTCCCATGCAATAGGGGACGAGCATATTGCCAATCACATCCACAGTTTCAGGGTCATACAAAATGTTTTCTCCAACACACTGGACGGAACACAAGAACATATTACGAATAATATGTTTACGCTAACAACATATAAGACAGGAACACAAGAACATATTGTGTGAAACCCTGGCTGGACACTAAAATAGTATACAGCCCTGTTGTGCGTCTAATGCACACAACACCCTACTCACATCCACGTGAGAAGTGGCATGCTGCTCATTTGGCGCACTTTTCCCTTAGTCGCCTGTTACGACACCCACGGGAAGATATGAGGAGGTGACATTCTAACCCGGCACCCCACGGGTATCTTTTGGTATGATGGAGTAGAAATCACTTGTTCCTCAAATATCATCGGCTACAACATCAACATATAGATGCGGGTTCGATACCGGTCGGAGATGAAATATTTGAGCGTTAAAGTTTTTAAATGTGAATAAATATATTTTCAGGTACACATAGCGTGCGCAGAAACTGGTTACCAAGCGGACATTGAATTCAAATTGCGGGTGAGTTGAGGACTTTTCGCACCCGAGTTCAACTGTAGCTTAGTTTAATCTAAATTTAATATAAATCAGTTGTTTTTTATATATATGATTACAAACACTATCGCGTGGTGAGCAAAAATCACTTTTACAAATTATTGAAGCACCATCTTTTATGTTCCGTACGCGAATCGAACACTCGTCCTCCGATTTCACACTGGATGCCTATTCCACTCGGCCACCGGAACGTTACTCTTTCGTGCCGAAACTTTGTACTACAAATGTATTACTTGAAACGTGCGCGGTCATTACCTTTTTGTGCTCCGATAATTTGTTAACGTAATTCCAACATTGTTATTTTTTTCAGAACAATTACGTTTGGCTGCAGATGTCGCTTTGTTCCCCTTAACACGGTTAAACGATATGAGCGAGGGGATAAATTTGAGCTATGATTCACTCACTACGATAGCTCAGTTGGAAGAGTATGTAGCTCGGCTATAGGGACGGATGGTAGCGGGATCGAATCTTTCTCGTAGTTCAATTTGTTCCTTTCGTTGTAATTTTGTTAGAAAATCAAATGAAATGTAAAAGTTATGTGTAAGTGTGCGTAATAGTCAAATGTGTGTAATAAATAAGTGTAAGTATCGATAAAAGTTAAAAAAAATATACAAAATGACAACGAGAGCTAAAATTATAGTCATGTGCGGGATTCGAACCCGCTCCATGCACCCCTAAGCGAGCGTAGGCTCAACCCGCTAAGCCAACGTGACATAAGACTCAGGACTCTAATATGTCCTTTCGTTCTTAACCATCGTATGTGGATGGAGCGACATCTATATCTCAATCATGTTTCTTCACTCTCGTAGCATAATAATACAGTGTTATTGGTAAAACGCTAACAACCACTTAGGGTTGACTTCTGCTAGTCCTAACAAATATTATGAGATGATTTATTTATGCTATAAAAATCATTTTTTTGTCTTTTAATGCTTACTCCGAGCCAAGAGCGCCCGCCGCGGCAACACTGAACCGAGCTCTGGTCCCTTTGATTGAATAGAGTGGTGAATCTTTACATTGAGCAAAGTAATAAAAAATATGAAATAATACATTACAAGCACAATAGACTTTTGACATCAGGTGGTCCACGTGCTTATTCAGTCAACATATAAACAAACACAAAAAAAATTAAATCTCAAAATGTTTGTTAGTACTAGCAGAAGTCAACCCTAAGAGGTTGTTAGCATTTTACCAATAACTCTGTATATGTTTGGAGTTTTTAGCACCAAAACTGCCTCTTTCGTGATGGAAAAGTTAACATATTTTCTCTTCTGTTCCACAGTCATTCCTAAGCAGCGCGGATCAGACGAACGCTATATCCGGCCGGATAAAGAAGGGCAAGGAGACGATAGCGAGCGTCGACGGTTACTGGGATGGAAGGATCGACATTAAAGATAAAAAGACTGGGGTGAGTCATGCCAAAATAAACCTTTACTCTTTCAACTTAGATCTAATTACGTGGGCAGCGATCGGAGGAAACAAAAAAAAAGATTTTATTGTAATAAATTTAATTATAAAAATTACAATATAAAATAATTCTAAGACCAAGAATGCGGCGTGTTGCAATTGTGCTTCCTCGAAGACTGATTGACGTCAATTGCTGACACGTTCCGCTGACGGTGCGCCTGGCGTGGTGCGATGTTTTTTCAAAGTCAAAATCATTTATTCAATTTAGGCGTCTACTTTGACGGGTTATGGGTTATGATGTAATTAAACTCTTCTCTTCTGTAGTAATATTTATTTAAATTTTATGAGACTCAGTACAATCCGCCATTACAAGCGCAGCAGGAAGCAAGAAAAAAAAATTGGCTCAGAGTGGCCAGTAAGTAAAAACTGACATATGCGTCTACATACTTAGTTCATAAGATTTGGATAAGCATACATTGTACTCTAACATCTACGACGCTCTTATGAAGGTCAATTACAAATTTTAGTATAGAAATATTCTACATTGTACTGCCACGTTCAGCAAATAAATTGTATAGAGCCACTGCCAGAAGAACGGGCAAGAAACTCGGGCCCATTCTTTTAAACATCTTTTAACAATGTGTTACATACTTACTATATAATAGAGTTATTACAATATTGTTGAGATATGAATATTTATAATTTTTTATAATAATTTACTTGGAATGTTCTGGAAGATGTCAAAGGGAGAGAGGAATAGGCTTGTTCATGTAGAATTATCCTGTAAACAAAAAAAAATTCTTCATCAATATCATCATGAGCTGCCCGTCACAGCTACTTTAGCTCAATCCTGGTAAGATGAACGGACCATCTTCGTCCTCAGCAACACTTGCCAACAGGCGAACAAGCATGTTCACCTTACTCTGTTCCGGTTTGAAGGGGATGAGTGCCGGTGGAATTACAGGAACATGAGACTAACAGCTTTACGTCTCGGGTGACGGGCGCAGTGCGATTCGTCACTTGTGACGATTTGTACTTGTTATAGGCAGAGGTTAGGCCGCTTAACATCAAGTGGACATCGTGCTACTTCAATCACATATAAAAATCTTTTTGACAATATAGCTTAACACTTATTCCACAGGAAGAAAGCAACCTTCTAGACGTTTCTACGTTGAAAGAGCAGCGGTTGTGCAGATATCTGATGAGGCTTGACAGGCAACAGGAACACGAGTCGCAGCGCCTCTGGCTGAGAGTTTCCGAAGCCATCGCCAATGATGACCAGGTGAGGACTTGTTCACTAAACGTCCATATATGGGTCACTAAGTGTCTATTATTGGGTCGCAAAGTGTCTGTAACTGGAGCAAAATTTATGTCAGACATTGGTAAAGAATGAGTCAGTAGTTGGATATTTACTAAAGGGCCATGGATTGGAATGCGATAATTATGAGTTCAAAAAGGTGTCTAATATTGGGTCAGATTCCCTTACATGCGACTTCTTGACGCATTCAGATAATAGTAAAAAATAAATACATTAAAAAGCCCAAATGCAGTCTGTCTTGTGGTCCTATGATCACCCATTTTCTTTGAGAATCAGTAATTCTAGCCTGATGCAGCCAGTAATTTTAGCCTGAACAACATCTTCGACCACATCATCACTTACCATCAGGTAAGATAGTGGTCAAAGGCTAACATAACAAGCATAAACAATTCTTTAATACTGTTATGTTTGTAATAACGCCTACTCTGCGGATTACATTACAAAATTAAAAATTTACGAGAGAACTATTTATAGTTATGTGCGGGATTCGAAACCGCGTCAATCCACCCCTATAGCCGGGGTTATGATCGACTGAGCTAACATGACAATGACTCATAACTCTAATTCTTGCTCTCGTTTTTCAACCATCGTATAGGAATGGAATCCGCAGAGCAGGCGTTATTGCAAACATAATTATAGGTTAGCCTGAGCAACATCATCTACTATGGGTGCTTACCATTTGCAGTTAAATTCGCTAAAAACGCTAAAAACGATCACACTCTCAAAAAGTTGTTCCATTTGGGTCTTGGCATTATTTTCGCCATAAACGCTATGAAGCTACTGGAACAGTTTGAATTACCCACATCTAATGTCGAAAGTGACAAAAGTGGCAAATGTTGTGGCATTCTTAGCGTTCTTATCCTAAATGGAGCAGGGGAGAACAGTTACAAACGATCAAAGTGGCCACAGCCATAGACGCAGAATGTGGTCAAAATTATCGAAAATAACGAAATTAGCGTCAAATGGAATAGGCCCTATATTGAGCCATCTTTTACTTACCATCAGGTGAAATAACCTATCAGGTATAAAAAAGACTGTAAAACGGGGAATTTTAGTAATTTTTCGGGTCATTTTCTTTAGTAATAGTATGTTACTGAAAAAAAGCAAACGACGGAGCGTATCTAGATCAGGTCTAGATTTTATGCAAAAAATGTATAATAACATTTTTTATTCAATAAGTTAATATACCTATTGTGTTACACTACTAAATGTTAGATAATACTAGGACGAAAGTGACTGAAATCATCAAATAACGATATTTACGAAGCATAATATAAATTAACTGAGATAAATTTCTCACATAAGTGAAATGTAAATGTCATGTTGAGAAAATAAACTCTATAAACCCATTGACCTATATATAGCATATTTTGAAGCAATGATGACCGAGCGGTAATATCTATGGACTGCCGTGCCGCAGTACCCTGGTTCGATCCCCACTGCCGGCTTGAGAGTCACCGCATGGTGGAAGGGCATTTTGCGATTGCCCGCCTGGCTAGCTACCACCCTCAAGTAGAAAGTCTGTCGCCAAGCACCTAACAGTGTGTTCCGGCAGCAGTCCTTGAGAGCCAGTGAAATTACAGGCACATGAGACTTAACAACTATATCTCAAGGTGGCGGGCGCAGTGCAATTCGTCTTTGACGAAATGCGTCTGTTAAAGGCTGAGGCTAGTCCACTTAACATCAGGTGGGCCTCGGGAATGTTCCGTCACAATAATATAAAAAAAAGTTTAAGAGTTTATGCTTAAAAATCCCTAAAGGCCATTATACAGGGAGATTTAATATGTATGAAGAATTGCACACAGACTTCTCTCGTAACTATATATTTGCATGGTGGTAGGGCATTTTGCTCCCACCCTCAAGTAGAAAATCGGTCGCCTAGCACCTAAGTGTGTTCCGGCAGCTGTTCTTAAGAGCCCATAATATTAGGTTAGCCTAACATCTTCAACCACATCATCACTTACCATTCAGGTGAGATTGTGTTCAAAAGCTATCCTATAAAGCATAAAAAAAGGTTAGATTTTGCGCAAAAGTATCCCTAGAAGCCATTATGCAGGTAAAAGGAGATTTAATATGTGTGAAGAATTGCACACAGACTTCTCTACAATAAAGTCTATCTATTTTAATATTGTTAGGTTTGCAATAACGCCTGCTATGCGGATTACATTACAAAATTACAAATATACGATAGGAAAATTTAAGTCATGTGCGGGATACGAACCCGCTTCCATCCACCCCTTGAGCCGGGGTATGATCTAACCAATTGAGCTAACATGACATGACGTCATAACTCGAATCTTTCCTATCGTTCTTTAACCATCGTATTGGGATGGAGCGACATCTATAGTACCACTTGCGTTGTACTACAAACAAGACCAATTTTGCAATTGGTTTTATACCTGTAAATGATGACGCAACCTTAAAATTTTAATATTGTTATGTTTGCAATAACGCCTGCTATGCGGATTACATTACAAAATTACAAATATACGATAGGAAAAATTTCCATTTTCATAATTTCCATCCCAATACGATGGTTAAAGAACGAGAGGAAAGATTTGAGTTATGACGTCATGTCATTTAAGCTCAATTGGTTAGAGCATACCCCGGCTCAAGGGGTGGATGGAAGCGGGTTCGTATCCCGCACATGACTCAAATTTTTCCTATCGTATATTTGTGATTTTGTAAAGTCTATCTATCTTGATTCTAATCCTAAGTCGATGTCCATCCTCAGATAGCAGCCACGGAACAGAAGACCATAATAGAAGAAGCGCAAAGATCTCGCGCCAAGAACTTGCTGTCTCCGTGGACGCCGCGGCTCTTCTACAGAGATCTACAAGCTATGGCTCCCGACGGGGTCGTCGACCAGGGGTGGCAGTATAACCATTTGAACATCAGGTAATTATTGGGACTTGGTCATAATCAGGACTTGGTAATAACAATTTCTTGATAATAATCTTTTCGTGGTAATAATAATTTCTTGATAATAATCATTTCGTGGTAATAATCATATCTTGGTAATAAAATTTTTTGATTAAAATAATTTCGTGGTAGTTATCATTTCTTGGTAATAATCGTGGCCAGGTAATAATTATGACTATGCAATAATAATATCTTGGCCCTAATAATTTCTTGATAATAATCTTTTCTTGGTTGTAATAATTTCTTGATAATAATCATTTCGTGGTAATAATATTTTCTTGATAATAATCATTTCGTGATAATAATAATTTCTTGATAATAATAATTTCGTGGTAATAATAATTTCTTTATAATAATCATTTCGTGGTAATAATCGTGACCAGGTAACAATTATGACTATGTAATAATAATTTCTTGATTATAACCATTTCGTGGTTATAATCATATCTTGGTAATAATATTTTTGGATTAAAATAATTTCGTGGTAGTAATAATTCCTTGGTAATAATCGTGCCCAGGTAATAATTATGACTGTGTAATAATAATATATTGGTAATAATAATTTCTGGGTAATCACAATTTTTTGGTAATAATTATGACTATAATCATTTCTTGGCAATAATAATTTCATGAAAATAATCATGACCTAGTAGTAATTATGACAGGGTAATGATAATTTCTTGGTAATGATCATAACTAGGTAATAATAATTTTTATGTTCAAAAACGTTAGACGGCCTCAAAAACGTTAGGTGCTTCGCGACAGATTTCCTACTTGAAGGTGGTAGCTAGCCAGGCGGGCATTCGCACCACGCTATAACGACTGCCATCCTAAGATAACAACCGGGACCGACGGTTTAACGTGCCCTCCGAAGCACGTGCACGCTCAGTAGTAATGTCACTAGCGGTCACCCATCCAACTTATGACCGCGGCGGGCGTTGCTTAACTTTGCTGATCGATTACGAACGGCTAACAAACTTCGCTACGTACGCTACAAGATAGTAAAATGATTTTATTTTTATTTTTATTGCAGATACGTAAGCCTTTGACCACAATCTCACCTGTTGGTAAGTGATGATGTGGTCGAAGGTGTTAACATGCTTAACCTAGAATTACTGGCTCTCAAGGACACAGCTTCCGGGACACACCGTTAGGTGCTTGGCGACAGATTTTCTACTTGAGGGTGGTCGCTAGCCAGGCGAAGGAACCATGGACCTGCTTCGCGGCAGTCCATAGCCAATGCCACTAAGCCATCACTGCTTTCGTTGTGCCTTTTTCTTCAATAAATGATTATTATTATTATAAAATGAATATAGATTTCCTTCAGTGTTTCTCTTAAGGGTGAACTGGCCGGCCCGTTCTCCATACAAACGTCGTAGGGAGATCACTCCCTTATTTGAAGATTTAGTTCCAAAATAAAGCATAATACCTATTGATATCGTCATTATCTAGGCTTGTATGATGCCAAAATTTTAATAAAATAATTAACTTGAGAATTATGAGCCTCGAAACATTTTCATATTAAGTTTTCGAGGCTAATAACTTACAACTTATTTATCTTTTTAAAATTTCGGCATCATACAAGCCTAGATAATGACGATATCAATCGGTATTATGCTTAAGTCTGGACCTAAAATCTCAAATAAGGGAGTGATCACCCTACGGCTTTTGTATGGAGGACTGTCCGGCCAGTTCAACCTTAATCTTTCTCCCCAGCCCGTGGCAGCCGGAAGAGCTGATAGAATACGAAGACGAGTTCGTGATCAAGTCCCTGCGCGAGGGCGCTGGAGGCCCTCCGCCGTCGGCGTCGCCGAGGATCCGCGACCGGCGCCCCAGCGACTCCGACACTCATGAGGAACTGGCGCCGAGGGCGAAGGCTTCCTCGTGAGTACTCTTCACCTTCCTAGCTTAATTAGTTATTTATGTTATTGTGACGGAACAAGCTCGGGCCTAACTGATGTTTTTTTTTTTTTTTTTTTATATAATTAAATATCGCACTACAGACTGATGGTCCGTACTCTTTTTACATTTATTTTAATTTTATTATATTCACTAATTTTACAAAACATTCTCCAATCATCAATTACTATTTACACTTAGATGGTGGTTAGTGTAAGGTGTTATATCTTAAAAACTAGGTGAGTCCATATATATATATATATATATACCTACCTACCTGATGTTGAGCGTACTAACCTCTGCCTATAGCAGATGCATTTCATCACAAGTCATGAATTGCACTGCGCCCGTCACTTTGAGACATAGTTGTTAAATCTCATGTGTCCGTAATTTTACCAGTGAAATTACAGGCATACAGGCATACACAGGGTTAGGTGCTTAGCAACAGTTTTGTTTTTGTTAATATTGTTAGGTTTGCAATAACGCCTGCTATGCGGATTACATTACAAAATCACAAATATACGATAGGAAAAATTTAAGTCATGTGCAGGATTCGAACCCGCGTCCATCCACTCCTTGAGCCGGAGTATGCTCTAACCAATTGAGCTAACATGACATATGTCATGTTAATAATATTTGTGATTTTGTAACAGATTTTCTACTTGAGGATGGTAGCTAGCCAGGCGGGCATTCGCAAAATTATCTTCCACCATGTGGTGAAGCTCAAATCCGTGTCGCGATTCGAACCATGGACCTGCTGTGCGGCAGTCCATAGCTATTATCGCTCGGACATCATTGCTTCAAAATCTCAAATCTCAATCAAAATCTAAAAAATCTGTCGTCAAGTACCTAATAGTATGTTCCGACAACAGTCTTTGAGAGCATGTAAAATTACAGCCACATGATGTCGACGAAATGCATCTATTATAGCCAGTGGCTAGTCTGCTTAACATCAGGCGGGCCTCGAGTTTGTTCCGTCAAAACCAATAAAAAATACTGAAATTTCATCCAGCTACTTATTACGGTTCAAAGCGTACAGCGTAGGCTTATATGATAGGGTTCCGTTTTCGTGTACAGAACCTTAAATGGCGACGGTAGAACCATACTGATCCAAGTATCGTTTTCATTATATTGAGAAAATGAAGGAAACGCGTTTGAACTTGTTTTTGAAAAAAAATACGTGATTTATTATGCTTTAATCTTTATCGAAATGACGGCTAATATGTCAGATAAAATAAAAAAAAATCTATAATAAAATATTTTGATTAAAGTGGTCAAAATGTTGGTTTCTGCAGAAAAAAAAACCAGATAAAAAATAAAAATTGGAACAGTATAGCAGGATATATTTTTGAAAGTATATAATGCTAAAGTGAAAAATTGAGGTCCTCTAGCAATATAAGGCGCTTTTTGTACTTGGATCAATGTGGCATCAATTGAATATTTTTTTCCTTGCATTTGTTGCATATAACTCCAATATAGAAAAAAATGTCACTTGGATCAGTATGGTTCTACCTGCGCCAAATATAGTCAATAGTCAGTAGAAAGATTCAGACAATCCAATCATTAAGGGCTAAGGCTGTAGAAGTTTCGGCGTTGAGAAGCGAGGCGGTGACTGCGCCCATTTTGACAGCTGTCAAATCGAAAACTCCTAGCGACCAATTTAACTTTGAAGAATATCTACCTAGAACTACCAGTACAACGCCCGCGTGAGTTATATAACTTGCAGTTGGTTATATTGAAGTATTTTATTTTGACAGTTGGTATAATGGAATAGAATTCACTCGGTCGAGTAATTACGATAAGTTTTTAGTAAAATACAAGTAATTACTATTGGTATAGTAAAAAACTATTGGTTAGAGTAATTATATTGGACGTAGTACTAAACTATTCAATGATTTGAGTAATTATAATTGTCGTAGTAAAAAACTATTCAATGATTCGAGTAATTGTAGTTGACGTAGTAAATCTATTCAATGATTCGAGTAATTATAATTGTAGTAGTAAAAAACTATTCAATGATTCGAGTAATTATATTTGACGTAGTAAAAAACTATTCAATGATTCGAGAAATTATAATTGTCGTAGTAAAAAACTATTCAATGATTCGAGTAATTATAATTGTCGTAGTAAAAAACTATTAAATGATTCGAGTAATTATATTTGACGTAGTAAAAAACTATTCAATGATTCGAGTAATTATAATTGTCGTAGTAAAAAACTATTCAATGATTCGAGTAATTATAATTGACGTAGTAAAAAACTATTCAATGATTCGAGTAATCATAATTGATTTAGTGAAAAACTATTCATAGATTCGAGTAATTGTAGTTGACGTAGTAAATCTGTTCAATTCTTCGAATAATTATAATTGATGTAGTAAAAACTATTCCATGGTTCGAGTAAACATAATTAACTTAGTAAAAATCCACGGTCCGAGTGATTTATATTTGACGTACTTAAAAACTATTCAATGGATCGAGTAATTGTAATTGACGTCTATTCAATGATTCGAGTAATTATAATTGACGTTGTTGCGAAAGTGCAAATATATGAATTTAAATATTCTGCTTCGCTATATTATTATGGGAGAAATGTAAACAATATATATACATATATCTATGCCAAGCTGATTTGAAATGTCATATAATAGGGCTTTCGTCCTAAGAAAACGGCCTCCACATCTTCCCCATATAGCCGTCCCTTACCACCAGAACCATTTCATATCACCTTTGCATCGGTAATTACACATTTATCACAAAGCTATATAATGATAAAATCTGACTTACAAGAGCTCCAAAGTTATGCACGTTTTACCCGGCATCCACACTTCGACTGTCCCTCTTGCTAGCTGTAAGTACTAACTACCGTCATTTGACGTTTTAATTAGTAACGGAAGTATTTTTTCAATTTCCTATTTGATCAATTTAGTACTTTTACTGTATTATAATATTTTAGATGTTATTTTATATTCGCGTTCGCGACAGACGTAGTAAAAAAAACAATTCTATGTTTAAGTAATTATAATTGACGTAGTATAAAACTATTTTTATGGTTCGAGTAAGTGAATTGACGTTAAAAAAACTATTCAATAGTTCGACTAATTATAATTGACGTAAGAAAATCTTTTCAATGGTGCGAGTAATCATAATTGAAGTAGTGAAAAACTATTTTATGTACGAGTAATTGTAATTGTCGTAATACAAAACTATTCAATAGTAAATATATTGAATGATTTGAATAATACCTCTCAATCGATTATGAATCAAAGATAGTGGTCAAAGACTAAACTATCAAGCATAATATATTTTTTTTGTGAACAAGATTATTTTCGATAAAAATTCAAACCATAACGTAAAAAATAACTCTTCATCTATCTGTATTAATTTGAGTTTGACGTTTGTGCACACGCTGCACTTGCTGTTTTCTGTGAGCGCTGTATTCAGCCGGAGGTGACATCATACTGCTGTCGGGTTGTCTCTTAAGCACATTATGAACCGACCGTTTGCGTGAACACAGTGCAAATGAGCAAATTTGCGTGATTTGAACCTGAGGGAACGAAGTACTTTTTACTTGAACATCACTAGAAAAAATCTCCCATTCATACTCACTCGCTGTTTTATTCTTTGTAATTGATTAAAACTAACGTAAGTTTGACACATACTAAAAGACATTTAAAGCCGATTTCACTTACGGTTTTATTTTTCGTCGAGGAGTCGTCTCGACCGATTTTCAGAGAGTGCGTGCGCTTACGACCGCGCCCACGCATGCACTGAAAGTCGCGAAACTGGGCGAGAAGTCTTCTTGACGTTTAAAAAATACCCTAATTGAATCGGCTTAAAATGTTAGTTAAGCTTTGTGTTCTTATCCACTTATTTTTATATCCACAGACGATCGTTGAAGCAGACTCTATACGCCATAGACACAGCACTGAGAGAACAGACACTGGCCATCGAGAGACTCAACAAAAACGTCGAAGCTATCAGCGAAAGTCAAAGGTCAGCTGCCGTATTTAGACCTCAGAATCTAGGAAGAGCGCCCAATACGTCCCATTCATGGGATTTGTTCGGCGGGTTCGTATTAGCTTTAGTACTACAGGCATTGCTAAACTGGCTATTCTATCACAAAGACTGAATCTGTGTATCCATTTCGTATTCCGACTTCTAAAGTATAAAATATTGGGAAAGCGACCCAGCAAAGTCTATTCATGTATGTAAGGTGCGGATGATAAATTTATTGTATATAAAATAGCTTTTTTAGTATTTCACGCTATCTTAACTTTCGTAGGTAAGAGGTTTTTTGGCTCGTTCACACGGGGACAGTGGCTGTTGTCTTGGACAATATATTAGTACAGTGAGTGGAGAAAATATGACACGCTGAAAATGTATACTTTCTTTGAACTGTTGACAGTAACTTTACAGATGTATTCAAAGTGACAGTCTCTTGAGATCAATTTATTTTTGTCTTACGTTTAAAGAAATACATTCAAAGGAAATTGAAATGCGGTTGGTAATTTCATTTAAGTGAATTATTTAGCGTTTTCGTATAATAATTTTGATTGTTTCTTTTTCGAAATCGAACTCTTTTATTTATTTTTCAATGTGACATATTTTCTGCTGAGAACTGTAAGTTGTTAATTAATATTAAAACTATATAAATGCTTGTGTAAAATAGATGCGTATTTTTGGATACCTAATAGGATACAATTTGTTTAATATAATGTTACTCTTATATGCTCTGTGAATGCAAAAATATATATAAAGTTACAATTTGATTTGTGGAAACCAGCTCTAAATGTATGTCTTTGTTGTACATACATTATAATACCATATATTATTGTATAAGGTTTTTTATTATATAGACAATCCCTTCCAATTCTGCACACTATTTTTGGCCATTCATTAACACAAATTTTAATGTAAAACTATTCCTACTCAATGTTGAGTACTAAAAACTATTTCACCATCTTTCACCACAGTATTTTTAGAATCGAAATTTTCCAATTGTTGTTATATTAATATTTTTTTCAATGACGCATGCATGGCGTATAAGTGTTTATCAATTCACTTACCTAAATGTTTTTTTTTAATAATTAAGTGGTGTATACATTTTTGACATTATAATAACGCTTCAAGCATAAAGATTTGAAACGATAATTCCTATATAATAAACATAATTTTGTGTTCAAATCAAATTGACAAGCAGATCTTTACTATTATTTATGGATAATTGAGTAAATAGGTTTGCCAAAATTATTCGACATTTGGTCAAGAACGTTAAACTAGTAGTAACTCTATTAAGGTTGAACTGGCCGGTCACTTCTCCACAAACGTCGCAGGGTGATCACTCCTTTATTTGAGGTTTTAGATCCAGAATTAAGCATAATATCGATTGAACTCGTCATTATCTAGGCTTGTATCGTAACGAAATTTTATATGAAAATGTTTCGAGGCTCATAACTCTCCAAGTTGATTATCTCATTAAAAAATGTTACGATACAAGAATAGATAATAAAGAGTTCAATCGATGTCATGCTTGACCTATATCCTCAAATAAGGGAGTGATCACCCTACGACGTTTGTATGGAGAACTGAACAGCCAGTTCACCCTTAACGTGGCATTAGAGTCTACTGGATACTTCTACGAGTCTGGGTGTGACTGACAGCTTTACTTTTTTTAATAATTTAATTCATGTGTATATGTCAGGTGCGCTATGCTGTTGCCACTACATAAGTTCAAATAATTTTGTGACAAAATGGCAACGGATTTTTTTCACCTTCATTCGGAAATAATCTACCTATACTTGATAACTTTCAAGTTGTTGTTATGATAATTATACATAAACTAAATATATATCATTGTTAAGATACGTGATTACATTGTTATTTACGCGCATTTTCAACTATCTGAAAAAGTTGAAAAAAAACCTCAGTGTCATGGCTTATTTTGTTAAAGAAAATTTATAATTTTTTCCTAAAAAAAAACGAAAATAATTCGTGAAAGCTTATAGTGGAAACTAAATATATTTCATTGTTAAGATACGTGATAACATTGTCATTTCGCGCGTTTTCAAACATCATAAAGAAATGCGAAAAAAAATCTCAGCGTCATTGCTTATTTTGTTGAATAAAATATATGGATTTTTCATAAAAAAAAACGAAATTTCGTGAAAGCTTTAAGTGATTTTTACACAGGTGTGTGTTTCCATTATATGGAATGAACGCTTGCTTTCCTTATGTACCTAAGTTTTTGGTAGTTTTTTTTTACATTTTATATGATCATGGATTTCAAGACACTAGAAAAATATTGCACTCAGTGGCATATTTTTTTAATGAAATTCGAATTCGAGATAAACCATTTTTCCCCTATAAACTCACCCCCTTCCACTTCCCGACCTCAGATCGCCCGTAAATTATTTTTCCTTTCACTTTTGTTATATTCTCTTCCCTTTTCAACGAGTTTCATTCTACTATTTTTTTATTAACTTTATACCATTTTTAAATGCTTGTGCCCTGGTCTACCTAACCTAGCTAGAAATACAAAAAAACTGTGTATATAATTTCCCGCCACAGATGTGCACTTCCACCATGAAACCTATAAAATAAACAAAACATCATCGAATTTGGTTTAGAATGTTGATACAATGCTACAAGAGACTCATTCAAATCAAGTACTTATAAATAAAAAAAAATGCAAAGAAAAAAACTGCAAATTAATTATATTGAACGTTTTATCGAGCCATTTAAATTAAACTACAAGATATATAATTTTAATATTGTTCGGTTTGCAATAACGCCTGCTATGCGGATAACATTACAAAATCACAAATATAACATAGGAAAAAAAAAACTCCCCATGACTCCATCCCACACATGACTTAAATTTTTCCTATCGTATATTTGTGATTTTGTTATACAAGATATATATGTTTACGGAATCCTTTTCTTTGCCCTTCATTTTGATACTTCACTCGATGGGTTTGGAAGAAAAAAAAATGTATCGCAGAACAAGGCGTCTAAAATCCTCCAGTTCGTTTTTATTTTATGTACCTAGTGTCACTTGCGCTATCAATTCAACTATATACCTATACATTAAAATCTGTTAAACCGTTTAAAACTATGGTGGAATAAAGAAACATATATACATACATTTACCTTTAAAACATAACACTCCTTTTTTTGGCTAGTCGAGTAAAAAAACTAGTTTCATCTGGATTACTCCTTTATAACATTTAATTGATTACGATTTTTTTAGGGTTTCTTTTAAGAGAGTTGATATGCCATTTCCTATTATATTAATTTAGTAAATCGACCAAAATTAGTTGTTAATTATTCTATGTTGTCTATTGCAATGTGATTTGGGTAGACTAACGAATAATCGTTATGGCGGCAGCCATTTTGTATTATTTAAATATAGACAAATAAGTCTGCAATGGATCGATACACAATAAATATATTAAATGTATATTTCTAAAACTTCCCGCGGTCCGTGATTTCACTTAAATAGACATGAATTATTTCTACATAGATACCATAAGCCTATTTGTGGTTACAGTCAGGAAACCAAGGAACGCCATCTTTATTATACACGTTAATTATTATTAAATTGTTTTAGTTCTAAATATGCGCATGTCATTTTGAATTTGACGTAAGATTAAAAATTTAGATTTCTCGACAATGGATCGACACATTTTGATACTTTAATATATTTCTTGCAACGAGAGCGAATAAAAAAATAAAATAAGGTTAACGCTGATGTATTGGCTAGGCATGCGGCACCGTTTTAACATCGCATTACCTCGTTTTTCCTCGTCTTGAGTCAAGGCGATGTTGGTGTGACGTTGATTAAAATGGGTTGTAGTATGCAGTTCCATACAAAGAATAATGTACAGCTTGAGTTGAGACGATATTGATACGGTGCCGGTTCGATCATTGTAGCGCCAACCTTAATTGTGATAGATCATATACATACACGATTACTCACGTTCGTATCATGTCGGGTGTAAAGGCAATTATTATGCAAAATCCTTATTTAAGTTAGGTTAGTCAGGTAGAGAAATTTATTATAGCACCAACAATAATTGTTTCTAATGTCTGTTGAATTATACACTACAGGATCAACTATATTTCTTAATAGGGACTTTTTCTATAATTGCGTTCCCGTACCGCACTCCCAGTAACGATAATATCACACGTAACATATCACGTGATATGTGACATGTTACGATCGTGACTTTGACTTTTCCAATTTGTTTTGTTTTTCCAAATGGAATCGACGTTGATCACTTGTGATATTATCGTTACTGGGAGTGCGGGACTGGAACGCAATAATAGAAAAAGTCCCTATTGAGAAGTATAGTTGATCCTGTAGTGTATAGTTCAACAGATATAAAAACAATTATTGTTGGTTATAAAAACTAACGTGGTTTTCACTCATTTTAGTAAATAATACGGGATATCTCACGTAAATAAGTCAGATAGCTCCGTCTATAGTTTCAACCACATCCGGTGGTCTTTTTCAAGGAGAGCTTATTCACGTGATTTATCCCGTATTACTTACTATAATTATTGTTGGTGCTATTATAAATTTCTCTACCTGAATAACTCAAATCATGATTTTGCATAATTGACATTTGCAAGAAGTATTATAGATAAAATTAAAACTTGTAAGATTGACAATAGAAATCAATATTAATAATCTTACGTCAATTTAGGTGCAAGTTATTATAATAAATTATGGCTGAGTTTTCCATGTAATTACTATATTAAAATTATGCGAACAATATATATACGTATTGTTAAACATTTAACATTATTGTTTAAGATTGAAGAAATTATTTATTTAAGTAATTCAAATTTATTATTGATCAAATTTTCATTATATTTTCAATGTTAAATTATTTATAGAAATATCATTGAACACAATGAAAACCAAAATTAGTTTAGTGTGGCCTTGACATTTATTTATTGACACATAAGGTGCGTTCGTTTTGGCTCGATTGCGTTTGTAGCAGTTTCAAAAGTGGCATTTGTGTATTAGCGTTCGGATAGAAGCTTTTGCTATTTTTGACCACCCATTACTGCATGCTATCCGAACGGCTTAAAACGTACTTTGACAACCGACAATGTTTTAACAATTTTGCACAGTACGAAACATGGAATCAATCTCTAAAATTAACAAAAAAGTAGGTACCTATATTATTATTATTTCTTTGTTAATGGCTTCTGCTAGATAACTATATATAAAACTTGTGAAACTCTTCAATCCGCCAAATACAACTGTCAAACCAGCAGTTTTCAAAAAACGATCACAACGATCCCACGGTAAGACATGGGTCAAAAATATCACTTTTCTCTGTCATTTGTAGCGTTTTCAAAGCTATCCGAACGGTGAGCGAAAACGATATTTTTGCTCACGAAGTCCCAAAACGAACGGCCCGTGTGATCATTTTTAGCGTTTGTGAGTGTTATTTTTGGCACCGATAGGCTATCCGAACGCCCTAATAGTGTTAACAATTGTGTACACGCAAACTATACATGCATTGTATAGTTTTAGAGTAAATATACTTGAAACGACATTTTGTTTTCATTTTTTTAGCAACTTCTAGCAACTTCACAGAGTTACACAGTTTTAACAGTAAAAATATTATAATTATTGTAATTAACTACTACAGCAAGGCTTTGTCAAAATTATTATAAAATTAATATTAAAAATATATTTTTAAATTTGTATACTATTGGCATAATTGAGCTTGATAAAGATATTACGTGTAAATTAAATTTAAATATAGATTCTTTATGTAATGTAAACCATTTTTTTAATTCCACATTTAATTTTATTATAAAGGATCCGTGATTTGTTGGATTCCCATCACAGACGAAATAATAGATGCTAGTGAAATAAATACCTATTTGCCTAATACCTATTTAGATACTATTATCCAATCTGTAGTGGACATCCATACAATTTCGTACCGCGGTAAACCACCTTTATCAACGTAAGATCGTTTTATGCAAAGTGAACTCTACATCGTCGATTATATTATTTGTCGAGTCCTTTTTGCTACTATGATAACAAAAAATATAATTTTAAAAGTAAAATGCGTTGGCTTTCGATCAAAAAGTATAGTAAATCCGGAAGAGGAATAACAAGAGAAAAAAGACAATCGAAAGTTTGCAACTAATTGATATTGTTAGTAAATTCTTTTCGTTTTTTCACGTGTCTATTCAACGGATCTTGTTATAGCTATTACGATATAATAAAATAAATGATCATACATACTATTAGCTATTCTGTGGTGGATGGTCCGCGTTAAACCGTAAGTAACTAGTTTTACTTATGAAAGTTATATTTTGTTTTTGATGATACCTTGTAATTCTGTTTGTAATGTTAGAGAAAAAAAATTAGAAGTGTAAGATTTCCAAAGTGATTTATGAATAACTTGTGTCAGGTTTGATAAAACCTGATGTAAATATGCAAAGATTTGCCTTCCTTTTTCGTATAAATATATATATTTCTAAATGATACCGATATTTATTGTAAGTTAAATAAGGTAGCCTTTATAAAAAGTGAGCATCGATGCGTAAAAGTAAGTTTTTTTTTGTTTGTTTAGGTTAATTATTTGTGCATGGTTTTTGTTTGGTATGGCGTTAAAATACAATTTTTTGTTTGTTAAACACTGCGTTAGTTTTTTTTAAGTTCATAAAAGCGCCACACCCATAATTTAATAAATAATTTTCATCAGGTTGCAAGTACCAAGATTATATTTTAGTGCAGGTTTTGAGCTTACAAAATCTGGCAATTATTTGAAATAAAAAAATTGTTTTATATTTTTTGGATGGGAATTATGGGCAAATTTTCTTAAAAACATTTTTGCAAAATTATGTTTTTATACTTTGGCTCGAATATTTAAATATCATTGATTTTATACAATGTATACCGTAAATACCGACTCCAAACAACAAAATATTTTGGTAACTAGGTAAATTATAGTAATAAATTGCTTATTTTAGGACAGCGTTTCCCAATTAGGGGGTTACAACTCCCAGGGAAGTCGTAGCTTGATGAAAAGGGCTTGTAATAAGGGTCCAGCAGGGGGGCGATACGGTTTAATTACCTACTATTCCTTATTTGACACATGTTTTGTCCAAAATATTAAAACCGAGCACTGCAAAACTTATCTAAATGTTAGAATAAGGGTCTCTTTTAGAATGTTCGAGTAAGTTCCGGTTATACTACCCAGAACATAAAATAACTGTATGATAACAATGACAGTTAACATGCAGCGCGTTTCAAGCTTTAACCGATGGATAGGCTAAATCGATGACTGAAACGCAAACATAGTGTTTTATTTATTAAGTATCTTCTGGGTAGTATAACCGGAACTTACTCGAACATTCTGAAACAGGCCCTAAAAAAAAGTAAACTATTTGTTAAAAAACATAACTTCACATAGTTCCGCAGTTATGTGACATAAATTTATATATAATTATTATTCCTAAATTAAATGTGAGGAAATAAAAAAAAATTAAATGTATCGGTTTTTCTTAACATCGGTTATTTTCTGACATCTTACACAAGAGTCCTAGTTTCAACTAATTAACAAAACAGAAAATGTTAAAGCTAGGGGGTTCAAAGGTACTAATTTATATTTTTATAATATAAATTAGTGGGGCCCAATTAAAAGGGCACCAAAAGCTTTAGACACGATGTATTAGGATAAATCAATGCATAAGGAACAAATAATTACACATTGCTGAAATAGTTCCAAATACATGATAGGATCTCTTTTTAATCTTATTCAAAGAAGTTTTCAAGTAATTGAGTTTTTAAATAAAGGGATATCTTTTCAAAATGATTGAAAAGAGATCTCTTAATGTAAAAAGTTACAAAGAGTTTTTCATAATCATACCTTATAACGCTAATTTAATCAGTCCAAAATATAAAAATAAAATGTTTTGACGACAGATAGTTTCACATGACGACCAATTTATTATAATTATGTTTACCTTGTGACAATAGCATAACCCACAGGACTTGTAATTGGATAATTTAAAATAAACCTTTATTTCATTGCGCATGGACGTTTCTTGTGTTGGGTTTAGTTAAAGGTTTCTTATGTTAATTTTTTTTTCATACCTCCGTGTGAACCTCACTTATAGTACCACCAACTTAACTGTGCAGTTTTCGAGGGCTCTACTGGTCAAGGAAATCAACTACAAACTGTCACAATTTAAATTATCTTTTTTTTGCCGCCTGAACAGATAAGTTGGTGGGACTAAATATTATGCCTTAGTTTACATAATTATGATTAGTAATAATTTGACAGCTGTCAAAAATGTCTTGATTAAAAATAATGTTCCATATTCAAAATATAAATTGTTGTTGCCAGTACGATGCAAAATTAAAATTTAAAACCAGCGGAATCGCTAAAGTCTTTTTGTAATACTTTATTGTACGAATTCCAAAAAGTTTAAAAGCAATAAAGGAGTCGGATTGCCAGTGTTAATTAAATAATATAGGACTTGGTTGCCATTATCTAAGTATTATTCCTTCTTAATGTAGATAATTGTAATTATTTTAATACATTATTGTATTTTTCCTATTTAGTATACATTTATTTTTATTTAATTTAATTATTGTGTGAATTGTCAATATGTAGGTAATTTAGATTGTTGATATTTTTGTTGTTTTATCCAGTGAATATATTATTTTCCAGAATATTCGTTTTGGTTTTATTTCATATTCAAAGAGTTGGGGCATTGTAAACAGGCTGGGGAACGGCTTTTTTTATGTTATTCTGACGGAACATGCTCGAGGCCCAACTGTTGTTAAGCGGACTAACCTCTGCCTATAACAGACGCATTTCATCACAAGTCACGAATTGCACTGCGCCTGTCACCTTGAGACATAGTTGTTAAGTCTCATGTGCCTATAATTTCACTGGCTCTCAAGGATTGCTGCCGGAACACACCGTTGAGGGTGGTCGCTAGCCATGCGGGCATTCGCAAAATGCCCTTCCACCATGCGGTGAAGCTCAAGCCCGCGGCGGGATTCGAACCATGCTGCGCGGCAGTCAATGCCACTGAGCCATCACTGTTTCAAAACACATTAAAATAATTAAATTGGAGTTGTTTCGTTGGTTTATATACCCAGATAAATTGAGTGAAAATATTTATAATAATTTGTTCCAAGTAGACTTAAGAGTTCGTCTGCAATAGGGTTCTGCCATAGGCGTCTCCTCTTGAGGATAGCACCATCATACAGGTTTGAGTGGACCTGTCCAGAAAAAGGTACGCATATATCACCCAGGGGCACAGAGGCGACTATTTTAAATAGCTTAGTGGACTTTGTTCACAGCATACAACACGCTACAATCTAACCAAATTAAACTTGAAGTACCAGGAGATAAGAAACTTAGAGAAGGTTGCCATACTCCTTTAGACAAATAATACACCTGCATTGCTTGTACGTAGTAGTTTGTTATTGCGGGTTGTCTCTAGCTCTATCTATGCGCTATACACTGAGCTCTATGTTATTTCCGAATCTATGGTTACGCTAATACCTTCTTTATGATTCTTATCTCCTGGTACACCAAGGTTTGATTTGGTTAGTTTGTAGCGTGTTATGTAAAAAAATCATAATTGTTTTTACCTCTGCTGTTTTTACACCCTACAAAAATTTCACAAGTGCCTAAAATAATAATGTGTAACTAGTGATAACAAAATTCAACACTAGTTTCATTATTTTCAGAATATTTAAAAATTGAACTAGTGGGTAAAATAAGATCCAAGATACGTATGGTTTATTGCGCGTCCCTACACAGACACCACATTTACTCTAACCCTTCCGTCTGTGATTGTCCAAAATGTAATCATTTGAGAATGTAATATTTTGTTGCGAATGTAATATTTTAGATTTCCGCAAAGTAACGCTTGAATCTATTCAATATTTTTCATTTTCAACCCCATTATTTCCGTAGTATAACTTCATAGAGGGATACCTTATGCGGCTTGTATGTGTGCACGCCCGTACGCATATGCCACAGCATGCACACTGACAAATGTGTAGCGTTTGTAGAGTGCGTGAGTCGGGGACGCACCGTGTGTACATTACTTACTGAAACACTGATCGGTACGCTACTAGGTACTACTCGCCGCTCACGCTCGGTTTGTTTAGTCCCTCATTCTCATAATATTACTTTCGCAAAATATTATATTCGCAAAATATAAGATGAACAACCCAGCACAATAAAAAAAAGTTGAAATTGTTTCGTTAGTTCATATACCCAGATAAATTGAGTGAAAATATTTATAATAATTTGTTCCAAGTAGACTTGAGAGTTCGTCTGCAATAGGGTTCTGCCCTAGGCAACTGCTCTAGAGGAGAGCACCATACAGGTTTGAGCCTGTCCAGACAAAGGTACGCATATATCACCCAGGGGCACAGAGGCGACTATTTTAAATAGCTTAGTGGACTTTGTTCAAAGCATACAACACTCTACAATCTAACCAAATTAAACTTGAGGTACCAGGAGATAAGAAACTTAGAGAAGGTTGCCATACTCCTTTAGACAAACAATACACCGGCATTCTTTGTTATTGCGGGTTGTCTCTAGCTCTATCTATGCGCTATGCACTGAGCTATATGCTATTTCAGATTCTATGGTTACGCTAATACCTTCTTTATGATTCTTATCTCCTGGTACACCAAGGTTTGATTTGGTTAGTTTGTAGCGTGTTATGTAAAAAAATCATAATTGTTTTTACCTCTACTGTTTTTACACCTTACAAAAATTTCAAAAGTGCCTAAAATAATAATGTGTAACTAGTGATAACAAAATTCAACACTAGTTTCATTATTTTCAGAATATTTAAATTGAACTATAGTCTTCTTCTTCTTCTTCTTCATAAATGGCTCTTATCGTTGCTTTGACGATATACTGCCAATGTCTTGTCTGTGTGGCCAGTGTACGGTATAAGAAAAAAAAGGTTTAACGGTCTAAATATCTCAGCAAGTGTATTGAATATTAATTAGTAGAAAATATATGAAATATAAAAGTTAAAGGAAAGTATGTTACAACTTAATATTATTAGATTTTATAAAATTACTTAAAACATAAATAAAAGGAGTGAAAACAAGTGATAGGAGAGATTTAAAGTGGACAGGGCGAGGGATATCAGAATTTAGAATATCATATAAAGAATAAGAAAGTTTTGGACAATTGAAAAAGATATGATCTAGAGTACCTTCCTCCAGGCCACATTCACAAATAGAGTGATCTCTGACCCTAATTTTAGCAAGAAAAGCCGGAGAACAGACATGACCTAAACGTGAACGAATTATTATTGAAGTACACAATTTATCAACTTTTTTAAATTTGAAAAACCAAGGCTTAGAAGGAATTTGCGGTTGAATATCACCAAAACGTCTACCTTTGATATATTTTGATCTATCCCAAAGAGTTTGCCAGTTATTTATCAAATCTTTTTTTGCTAGAATACGTAAATCCCTAGCAAAGTATTTCGAGTAATCATCAAGGCCAGTTACAATGGCTTGCTTAGCCAAATTGTCAACAGTTTCATTTCCTTCAATACCGCAATGTCCAGGAATCCAAGCTAAAACTACATTCACTCCAGAAGAGTGACATTTGTATAATATTTTTCTAATTTCCAAGTTAGTCCAAAGCATGTCTTTAGAGCGGAATGGAAATTTAGATATATCTTGTAAACAACTTAGAGAATCCGAAAAAATTATAGATTTATTTATTTTATGTGATTCGACATATTTAACCGCTTCTAAAAGAGCAACAGATTCACCTGAGTATGAGGATGAACAAGGAGGACATCGATAATTCAAAATTATCTTATATTTAGGAATCCAAACAGCTGAACCAACAAAACTGTCATCATTTAACTTTGATGCATCTGTATAAATGGGTATCCAATCCGACCAATGACGATTCAAATTATCCTGAAAAATCTTATCAGCACCAGGAGAATTTTTGTTAATACCAAAATGTAAGAGAATGTTTGGACGAAAAATTAAACTTTCATATGAAACATTAAACAAAGGATGAACTGAACTCTGAAATAAGGAGTAAGATAAATTAAAAAGTTTATTATAAGAATTTAATAAAAGTGGTGGATCCTTATGACGCCAAAAGTTTGAAGAAGTAACCAGATTAGATAAAGAGTATAGCTTAGATAAAATATTATGATGAGAAAATTGAGCAGCTTGAAAGAAAAATCGATCAGCTAAGAATTGACGACGTAGACTTAGTGGAGGATCAACGCACTCCACTTGAAGAGCGTTTGTGGGTGAAGATTTCATAGAACCTGAAATGATACGAAGGCAACGAAATTGGATAGAATCCAAGGACCTTAAGGACACTTTACTGCAAGGTTCTAAAAGGAACACACCATAGTCAAAATAGCTTCTTATAATAGCATTATATAATAGTTTTTGACAATAGGGATGAGAACCCCACCATACACCAGATAAGGCACGAAGAATGTTAATACTTTTTTCACATTTATTCATAATGTGTTCAATATGTCGTGAGCCAGATAATTTTGAGTCTAAAATGAGACCAAGAAACTTTGATTCACTATAAGTCGTGAGACATTGATCATTGATAAAAATTTGAATATCTGGGATATTTCTCTTTGTCGAAAACACAACCACCTTACTTTTGTCTGAAGCTAATGTCAGACCATGCTCATTCAGCCAAACAGAAAGATAAGAAAGAGCAGTATTAAGACGGGAAACAGAATCTGAAAAGGATTCAGAAGAATAATATAGAGCTATATCATCTGCATATTCTAGAATTTCACAAAATGAGTCCACACTTTTACAGAGGTCTGAAGTATATAAACTGTATAATAAGGGACTCAATACTGAGCCTTGCGGAAGGCCCTTCCAAATTAATCTCGGAGTAGAAATAGAATTTTGATATCTGACAGATATAAGTCTGCCAGCCAAAAGACTAAATATAATATTTGTCATCCTTATAGGTAAATTTAGTCGTAACATTTTTTGTCTGAGAAGAGGGAGAACAACATTATCATAGGCTCCCGTGATATCTAAAAATACACCAATTAAATGTTCATTTCTCGAGAATGCAAGACGAATATCAGTTGTAAAAATACCAAGACTATGAATAGTACCCAATCCTTTCCTAAATCCAAACTGTGATTTAGAAAGTATATTCCGCTGTTCTAGCAACCATTCTAGTCTATTTTTTATTAAATTTTCAAAAATTTTTACCATAACCGATGATAATGCTATTGGTCTGTATGAAGATGGGTCTAAGGGATCCTTTGCTGGTTTTAAAATAGGAATTATTATCTGATGTTTCCAATTTTCAGGAAATTCACATTTCTCATATATCTTGTTTATAATTTTCAAAAAACATTTTTTTGTTTCTGAACTTGAGCGACATAGAAAAGAATATGGAATCCCATCTAATCCCGGAGATGAATCTTTAAGATGATTTAAAGCAGCATTTAGTTCATCAAATGAGAAGAGAGCATCCATGGATGAGAAAGGCACGCTGTTTTCGGAAAGAGAAAAAAAATCTTCAGAAGGAGCAAAAGGAGGGGCCAACTTGTCAATAAAGGCTTCTAACCAAGAAGAATGGTTTGAAGATATTTCATGAGAATTACTACATGAGTTTCTAAATTGTTTAATTTTCTTCCAAATAATTGAAGGAGGTGTTCGAGGTGAAAGACTCTCACAGTAGGATATCCATCCTGTTTTTTTCCTTTTAGATAAAAATCTCCTTGATTTTGCTAAAACCTGTTTAAAAAGGATAAAATTAAAAAGATTGATATTTAAACAAAAATATTTTTCAGCTTCATTTCGTTCTCTAATGACAGCAGTACACTCTGAGTTCCACCAAGGAGGTGATCGAATTTTTGAGCTTCGTTTTTTTAATGGAATAGTGGAGTCTGCAGACATAAGAATAGCAGCCACAAATTCATCATATACCAAAAGGAAATTATTATCATCAATATCATCAAGCGAAGCAACTCTAGTATCTAAATAAGCAGAAAATTTCTCCCAGTCAGCATTTTCTAGTCTATATTTTAAAAGAGGAGGAAGAGGAGGGTTTGTGTGAAATATGGTAGATGTAGAAATAAGTATAGGAAAATGATCACTTCCATGCGAGTTAGATAACACAGACCAAGATAATTGTGAGGCCAATGATGAAGAGCACATTGATAAATCTACAGCGCTGGGACGTTGAATTGGTGAAACACGACGAGTAGGGGAACCGTCGTTTAAAATACATAAATTTAGATCATCCATAATATCGAGGAGAATAGAAGAAAAAGAATCTGAAAAATGAGAACCCCATAACGAATGATGACAATTAAAATCACCAAGTATAATGATAGGAGGAGGAATAGCAGAAAATAATGGCAATAATTCTGAAATTATAGAAGCATTAGCATGGGGTATATATATAGAAATAAAAGAAATATTTAAAGCTCTTACAGCAACAATATTAAACCTGCCACTGTGAGCAGGAAGGGAAAGAAATGAATATTTTAATGTTTTTTTAATAAGAAGGGCACATCCTGCCCACCCGTCATCGCGATCATCTCTGAAACAAGCATAGCCTGGAAGACTAAATATAGAACCAGGCCGGAGAAATGTCTCAGAGATGGCCGCGACAACGGGTTTATAAGTATTAAATAAATATATTAATTCATGTTTTTTTTGGCGTACACTCCTCACATTCCATTGAAGGAACTGATCCATTGTGATTATTTTCAACAACCAATGAAATTTTTTTTAAAACCTCTCTGATATTGTACGGTAATGATGAGTCTTCAAATTTTGATAACATGTTCAGTAAGGTGAATGATAATAGTTCTAACAAATTATCATTTGGGGAGCACATGGTTTCAAGGGCGTAACCATTCGGAAGTGAGGAAGGTGGATTGGCAGACAGCTCGCGATGAGCATTTCTGTCGTAGGATTTTCCTAGAGTTGGTGTTGGACGACGTGAAGTTGAAACAGTTTTTTTGTATGAAGAAGGACGATGAACAGCAGAATTATCAGGGAGAGAAACGGGGGTGGGGGAGGATTTGACCATATCAGCATATAGGCGACGTTTGATACTGGGAACTCTTAGAGCTGCTTCGCTGTAGCTAATATTATCTTCTGCTACAATAGTTTTAATTAATTTTTGTCGACCATGCTCTGGACATTTTTTGTCAGTAGCAAAATGATTACCCGAACAAAATAAGCATGTAGTTTCTTTTTCTATGATCTGACATGTGAGTCCAGTGTGAGGTTGACCACATTTGTAACATCGTGGTTTCGATCGACACAACGTCTGTACATGTCCAAATCTACAACACGATAAACATTGTATTGACGGAAGTTGGTAGATATCAACCGGAATTGCGGCGTTGAAGCAGAAAACTTTTTTAGGTAAAATTCTACTCTTCAAAGTTATCGTCACAGTTTGAGTCGGAATCCATACAGGTTTGTTGTCAATGAAAGTTTTTCTATTGAGACGTCTGGCTTTGATAACAGGGCCACATCCTGGTGGGCATTCAATCGAACCTACTAATTCCTCCATCGACCATTCAACAGGAATGCCTCGTATCACTCCCATCCGAGTCAAATGGAATGTGGGAATTTTAGCTTGATAATTGTGAGAGATCAAAAGAGAATTATCTAAGAATGCATTTGCATCTTTTGCCGAATTAAATGTAATAGCTACTTTATTACGGCCAATTGCTTTAATGCCATCAGAAGAAATGCCGCTCACTTTATTGCTAAAAAGGAGCTGAGCTAACTTGAGTACTCTCAACGAAGAGCCTGGAGTAGAATCAGGAATCACTTTTGTGACATGAACCAGGAATGGACCTAAGTCACTCTCATCATATCTAAAATTATTATTTTGAGAAAATTCCGGAACTGTAAAAACATGTTGTGATGAAGAAGCTGGGCTTACATTTGTTTTGCTAGGGACTATGTCCTCACTAGCTTGGAAATCCCGAGGACGTTTTCTGGATTCCGAAGGAGTAGACGATGAGTCTATGAAAGGATCATGATCAGGAGGATCATCCCAATTCTCAGGATCACTCATTTTTCCGAAGAAAAATGAGTGATCCTGCTGAAATCAATATATAAAATGAATGTAAGAAAAATAGACTAACGATATCCAATTCACTGCGAACTGAAAATAAAAGTTATTTTTGCTTTAGTTTGAAAACTCGTACACAAAACCAGCACAAGAGTAGAAAATTTCTTCACTCTTCTTAAAATCAATTTATAGATTTATTCAGCCATTTTGCGTAAAAAAAAACTACCGTTCCGAAAACTTCATGTCAACAATATCGTTATGAAATTTATCGAACTATAGTCTGGTTTTTAATTCGAGATCAAAAATGTAAACAAAGAAATGTCAATATATGTCATTGTCAAACTGATAGGTCAGGGTGTTCAATAGTTTTTCTTGAAAAATATTCTCACAAGTGTGGCTATTAAAACAAAAAAATCTTATACAATTTTTTTCAGGCTTGAATATATGCGTAAATATGTACGCGCATATAAAAGTGTTTTATTGTTTCATAATAATGCAATATATTATAGCATTAAATATATTTTTTACATTAAATGCTCCATCCGTTCCCAAAATTAGAAAAATTACCAAGTACTTGTAATTTTTTTGCACGGTTAACACCTTTGTTTACATTTTTGATCTCGAATTAAAAACCAGAGTATAGTGGGTAAAATAAGATCAAGATACGTATGGTTTATTACGCGTCACTACACAGTCACCACATTTACTCTAACCCTTCCGTCTGTGATTGTCCAAAATGTAATAATTTGAGAATATAATATATTTTGTGAATATAATGCTTTCCGAATGTAATATTTTGAGAACAAAGGGCCACAGCTTGCACACTATGACAAATGTGTAGCGTTTCTAGAGTGCCCTAGTAGGGGCCGCACCGTGTGTACACATCACTCGCTCACATTACACCGATCGGTACGCTACTGCTACTCGCTGCTCCTGCTTGGTTTATTTAGGTATTTACTGTGCAGCAATTACTGAAGTGTCTAGGTGCCTCAACAATTCTGCCAATACAGAATTATCGTTCACGATACCTACTGTACGTAGAAATCATAATGTAGGTACTGTTTTTTATAAAATAGGTACCTTAAGGGTGAACTGGCCGGTCAGTTCTCCATAAAAACGTCGAAGCGCTCGTAGCGAAGTTTACTAAGCTGTTCTTAACCGATCAGCAAAGTTAAGCAACGTCCGCCACGGTCATGAGTTGGATGGGTGACCGCTAGTGACATTACTACTGAGCGTTTCCGTGCTTCGGAGGGCACGTTAAGCCGTCGGTCCCGGTTGTTGTCTTAGGGTTGCAGTCGTTATAGCATGGTGGTAGAGCATTATGCGAATGCCCGCCTGGCTAGCTACCACCCTCAAGTAGAAAATGTGTCGCCAAGCACTTAACGGTGCGTTTCGGCAGCTGTCCTTGAGAGCCAGTACTTCTAGGTTAGTCTGAACAACATCTTCGACCACATCATCACTTACCATCAGGTGAGATAGTGGTCAAAGGCTAACCTATCAGGCATAAAAAAAAACAAAATCCCTTGTTTGAAGATTTAGGTCCAAAACAAAACATGATATGGATTGATCTCTTTAGTATCTAGGCTTGTATAGTAACATTTTTTGGTAATAAGTTAATTAACTTGAGAGTTATGAGCCTTGATACATTTTCATATAAAGTTTTCGATGCATATATCTTTCAACTTAATTATCTTTGCGAAATTCCGTTACGATACAAACCTAGCTAATGACGAGTTCAATCGATATTATGCTTAAGTCTGAACCTAAAATCTCAAACATAATATATATTCAACATTAAGCTCATATATCTAGCTATAGCCTTAACCAGTGTTTATTCAAATTAGTTAGATAGGTTTAATTTTTAGTTTAGTAAAGCCGATATCTTTCAGCGGGTTCTAGCCAAGTACCCGCTGCCGCTGTTAATACTGATTTATTATATAATAGTAGATATTAATATAATTTTAATATTGTTATGTTTGCAATAACGCCTGCTATGCGGATTACATAACAAAATTACAAATAGGTATACGATAGAAAAAAATTAAGTCATGTGCGGGATTCGAACCCGCGTCGTACCCCTTTAGCCGGGGTATGCTCTATCCAATTGAGTTACATTTTTTCTATCGTATATTACTTAGTTTTTTTCCATCGTATATTTGTAATTTTGTAATCTAATCTGCATAGCAGGCGTTATTGCAAACATAACAATATTAAAACTATATGGTTGCGTCATCATTTACAAGTATAAAACTAATTGCAAAATTAGTCTTGTTTGTAGTAAGTAAGTTGAACTATAGATGTCGCTCCATCCCAGTACGATGGTTAAAGAACGATAGGAAAGATTTGAGTTATGCCGTCATATCATGTTAGCTCAATTGGTTAGAGCATACCCCGGCTTAAGGGGTGGATAGACGCGGATCCGAATCCCGCACATGACTTAATTTTTTTCTATCGTATATTTGTAATTTTGTAATAGAATACAATTATTAACAAATCATCATAATTGTAGCAGTGGGTACGTATTGATTTATTATAATATCCATGTATATTATATAGGTACCTATAAAACTTAGTGATAAGTATATTTGTACAACCCTGTGAATTCAGGCTAGGGATTTGAATGACCTCCAGTCTCTGTGGGCCTCCAGTCAGTCTACTTGTCTATTTATTTTAATACATAAGTTTTTTTTTCTTTTTTTTCTAGACAGAGCTTAGCCCGCTTAACATCAGGTGGGCCACAAGCTTGTTCAGACAAATTCAGCTAGATTCAAGCTACTTTTAACAGACTTTAAAAATTGAGGAGGTATGAAATTCGACTGCTTTTTTGTGTGTGACCCTCACAACTCTTTACAGAAATTTAAGTAAATAATACGGGATAACTCACGTGAATAAGTCAGATAGCTCCGACTATAGTTTCAACTACATTCGGTGGTCTTTTTCAAGGAGAGCTCGGGACGCCCGCGTTGACGTCTCGCTGAGCACTGAGTCTTTACAGGATGTACCGATTTTGATGATTTTCTTACGTTCGAAAGCTGGTGCTTGTCATGACGTGATCCCATTCAAATTTGAGTGAGATCTGACTAGCAGTATTTTTTTTAATGCCTGATAGGTTGCCTTTGACCACTTCACCTAGCCACCTTCAAGATACAGGCCCAGCCTAGTTTGGGGCCCGCTGACAATTAGAATCTAGAACATAAGTACATAATGTTTAAAGTATATTGTGAAATTGTGTTGTTGTCCCTTAATTTAACTGTATGTACTCTATGTTATATCTATATCTTTTAAATAAATGATTACTTACTTACCTAATGGTAAGAGATGATGTGGTCAAAGATGTTGTTCAGGCTAACCTAGAATTATTGACTCTCAAGGACAGCTGCCGGAACACACCGTTAGGTACTTGGCGACAGATTTAATACTTAAACGTGGTAGCTAGCCAGGCGGGCATTCCTGCATATATGCAAGTCACGAACGCGGCGGACGTTGTTTAACTTAGCTGATCGGTTAAGAACAGCTAAGCAAACTTCGCTACGAGCGCTTCAAAAGTAATTGAGTTATCCCTATTAAGCATAATAATAATGCGTGTTATACGGTTGTAGTCGTTTTTATTTGTTAAAATTTTAATAATGCTTTTTTATTAGATTAGTATTAATTTATTAATATTTTTTAATTATTTTATCTTATTTGTGATAATCATCGCATGGAAATAATCTACTGGAAGGCTCGATAACCGAGCGGAAACGGATCTCCATCCTTATAATCTATTTTCATCGATTGATGAAAGTCAATTGCGTTACTTATAACTTTGTCTTGAATTTGGAATAAGCGCGCGAATACAACGGCATTCACTAGTCTCATAAATAGTAATTTTAGCTAAACAAAGCCCATTTGGTATTTATAATTTGAAAGTATAAAATAATCAATTTGTAGGTTCTAATTTAAAAATTACTTGGACATTAAAATATATGAGAAATTATTATTGAAGTTGTGTAAAAATAACTGTTATATTTATTAAACACGTAGGGATATTGTATATTATACAATTACTTTGACAGAAAAAATGGCGATGGACTGCGCAGCAGTCTATAAACAATGCCGCTGAGCCATCACTGCTTCAAAGCGGATTATATTACAAAATTACAAATTTACGAATTGCTGAATTTGCTTTATTATTGCTGATGCCTGATAGGCTAGCCTTTGACCATTATCTCACCTAGTGGTAAGCGAGGATGTGGTCGAAGATGTTGTTCAGGCTAACCAAAATTACTCGCTCTCAAGGACAACTACCTGGGGGCCAAGTCTGCTAATTACATGTTCATATTCAGCATAGATTCATGCAAGATTCATACAAGACATAATCGGTAGTCTGCTGATTCCTTACGAATATATGAATCTATGATGAATCTAGGCTGGTTTGACGATATTGCCAACAAAAAATAAAAAGAGAAGAGTAAGGTTATTCAGAAAACAATTTCGTTATTATTTATTATTATTTTATTATTTCGTTTCGTTTTCATATGAAACCGAGATTGAATCAATATTGACTCAATATGAAGTTAGTAGACTACCAAAACTGTCAAAATTGACCAGGCCGAGTCCATTATAGATTCATATTGATTAGCAGACTTGACGCCCTGAACACACTGTTGAGGGAGGTAGCGAACAGGTAAAGTAATCGCAAAATGCTCTGCCACTGCAAATTAACGTTGCTAAATGGTTCTGTACTCAAAAGGGCAAAACGGAACCGAAGGCTGCGTTGTCTGTATGTCTGTTTATCCGTTCGTTTCTATAATGTCATGCTCCCTAGCTAGTTAAATGAGTGAGTCACAAACCTGATATAACCTGATAAATAGTTATTTTTTTATGCCTGTTAGGTTACCCTTTGACCACTTTCTGACCTGATGGCAAGTGAATTGTAGTAGTATAGTGTTGAAGTGAATTGTAGTAGCGGCCCAGTTTCGGGCTGTATTGTGTCTGGGAGTCACGATTGCGCGAAGCCACGACGATCACGGGCTTCAGTGCGTAATCTACATTATTTTCAAGGCAGTTCCAATACGAGAAGGTGGCCGAAACTCTAATACTTTTTTCACCTAGTGTTAAGATTCCAGATTGCCCAGGCAGGGATTGTTCAGTGGAAGGCGCCTTCCACCTGGACAATCTGTTTTGAATGCTTAACTTGGCCGGCAGTTCACCGGGCTGAAATAAAACACAAATACACGAAAATTAAACGAAAGAAAAGAATTACACTTACATGCAACTTATGAAGGGAGGAATTCCACTAGAATCCCACTAGAGTGTATCTGAATATTTGGTATTGGCCAAGACTAAATATTTGATTGTACTCACTCGTGGGGGCTCCTCTAGTCCTCCGAGACTCCGAAGTAACGACACAGTGTCATCAAGGCACCAGCACGAAAGTACAAATTTATTCTCCTACGAACAGTTATCATATATTACAAAACAAATTCTAAAAAAACTCAAAGTAAAATCAACTAAAAATTACCAAGCAAAAAACTGAAGTTATTTTCACATACAAATTCCATAGATCACAAATAGACGACTAGCAAAGCGGCGTGTTCCAATTGCCCGCGAAATATATCGGTCCGAACACCTAGCATACGAGATTTCGTCACCTAGAGCTCGGTGTATAGTACAAATGATTTTATAAACAAAACCACCAACAAACCGACTTCACACAGACAAAATCTACAAATACACTAAAAATTAAATAAACCAAACTATCGTATACGCATTATGAGGGATAACTTAAATACTCGTCAGATTTCACTCAAATTTACGTGACAAGCAACAACTTCGAATATAAAAAATATTATCATAATCATGTTCACGGGTGAGTGTTGGTTCCGACACTAATATATGGTAGTGAAAGTTGAGTGTGGCATAAACAGCATGAAAGTAGATTAACTGCAGTGGAGATGAGAGCATTGAGGAGCATGATTTGAGTCAAACGGAGTGACAGGATAAGGAATAGTGTGATAAGGGAACAATGGGGTTTGAATGAGGATGTAGTGACAAAAATCGAGAATGGTATGTATGTTATGATGGCTTGGACATGTAGAGAGAATGAATGAAATGAGAATGATTAAACAGGTATACGTGGGACAAGTGAACGGAAGTGTTGGAAGAGACCTAGGGCGAACGTTCCGAAATCAGTTTGAAGACGTTCTGAAAAAAGGCCAGGTCAGGGGTACCCTAAACCGACGCTTATGTATGAAAGGATTGATGAGTGCAGATGAAGCGAAAGAGATATGTAAGGAACGTAGTAAGTTGAAAACCGTGGTCTCTGCCTACCCCTACGGGAAAGAGGCGTGATTATATGTATGTATCAAAAGAGCACCCTGGAGGTTCCTTTTCTATTTAGCGCGTTGTTAAATGCGATATTTTTTTGGTTACTGCCCATCTGGTACTAAAACCTGAAACCAACCTCGAGCTGGGAAATAATCACCCATATGATAACCAGTTACAATTTGGGATTCATTGATAACCATTATTCGTAATTAGCTTTTACATGACATTTGAGAACTCTTGTTATCTCTGTAGCATTACCCCAAACAGTAATGGAATATCTTATAATAAGATATTACCATACTATTACCATAGTAAAACCACAAAAGTATAGTCTGGCTGGAGGTCCGTAGATTTCAAGGCCTACTGTAGTCTGAACTGTGGTCTGCCTATTATACTCGATACACCGATTTACCCCATCGTCAGAGCTACGGCGGTTTGGATCACAGAAAAGAGAAAGCAATATATTTCTCTATGGTTTGGATCTGTTGTCATAATAGGTCGAGGCAAACAACCGAGGAAAAGTTATGGTCATGTGCGGAATGATATGATGTAATTTTGTTAAAAAACCATTTAGACAACCTATAACTCTTTACAGACTCACAGGCAGCCCACTACCAGTTGGCAGCGTGCCGAGCATGCTGGCAGCGTTACCCCGTTGAATAAATGAATGAAACGAATCAACTGTATCAATCCGTTCTTTGAAATGGCTTCACCAGATAATACGCCGGAACACAGCTAGGCCGTTTGGAAAATACCGAAGATGGGCAGCAGCGTCTTCTGAAGAAGTGCCAACTCAAATTGCGATCCCGAAGACTCTTGCCAAAAGTGAGGGTATGGCATAGGGGAGCTTTTTGTCCAACGGTGGACATCATGTCTGTCGAAATCTCAATTTTTGCACATCGCTCAGATTGTAGAATGAGCTCCCCGCCGTGGTTTTCCCGATGGAGTACAGCATGGGGTTCATCAAAAAGGGTGAGAAGAGATTTCTTCAGGGTCGGCAACGCGCGAGTGATACCCTTGATGTTGTAAGCGTCCATAGGCTACGGTAACACCATCAGGCGGGCCGTATGATTGTTTGCCACCTTTGTGGTATAAAAAAAAATATCCTTACTATATAATATTACTAGCCACCCGCCCCGGCTTCGCGCGGGTGCAATGCTGATACTTAATAATTTGTAATATCTTCGCAAATATTCATATAAAATACATAATGTTGTGAAAAATCAAAACTTAAAATTACATGTTTTTTTTTAAATAAAAAAGATAAAAAAAAGTTTGTAAAGGGCCACATTAAATTCACAATGTATTTAAGGTATTTATTAAGTAACCTTATTGGATAAGAATTAATGCTGTATTGCTTAAAATCACTTGCTAAATAAGCTATTATTTCGCGTAAAAAGTAAAGGATAAAAAATGGTTATTGTGGGTCATCACTAAGAGATAGACATATATCACCGTGAAGTGTTAGTCAGGTCTACACCTTATTAAGGTGTACAATACTGTTGTACATTATTTTAATATATCTCGTAGGGTTCAGCCAGCGTTTGCAATGTAAGCGCAAAAAATGTGTTTATTTACGACATCACATTAGAAACCTCTAAAATTATCAGTGTTTCTCTATTATAATATGCATGCATTATACATACAAACCTTCCTCTTGAATTACTCTATGTATTAATGATAACCGCATCAAAATCCGTTGCGTAGTTTTAAAGATCTAAGCATATAAAGATATATAGAAATTTTATTAGCCCTTTTGTAAATTATTTACAGGCAACTCAAGGTACATTTAATACATATTTATACTTATCATCATCATCATCATCAGCCGGAAGACGTCCACTGTTGAACAAAGGCCTCCCCCATAGAACGCCACAAAGAACGGCTATTAGCCGCTTGTAACCATTGGCTACCCGCGACTTCAACGATGTCGTCCACCTAGTGGTTTATTTATACATATGTATATTTATACTACTGAATCATATTAAATTATAATTAAGTTTATATAAATCATTGATTAAAATGTAATTACTCTAATTTTTTATACATAATTTATACATATATAGGGACAGACAGACAGCGGAAGTGACTGTTTTATACTATGTAGTGATAAACGCGAATGTTTGTAAGTATGGATGTTTGTTACTCTTTCACGCAATAACTACTGAATGGATTATAATGAAACTTTACAATAATATGGCTTACACATCAGAATAACAAATAGTCTGTAATTTATAAAGATATTATGTGAATTGTCCAAAATATAACGATAAGTGTCAAATAAGTAAGAAAACATTTTGCCATATACGACCGTTGCAGAAACCTTAAATATCACACGTACATAGTATACAACGAAAATGTTAATTTTAATCATAAATATCCGATAGGAAAAACTTAAGTCATTTGCGGGGACCCGCGTCCATTCACCCCTTGAGCCGGGGTATGCTCTAACCAATTGAGCTAACATGACATGACGTCATAACTCGAATCTTTCCTATCGTTCTTTAACCATCGTATTGGGATGGTGAGACATCTATAGTTCCACTTGCGTTTACTACAAACAAGACCAATTTTGCAATTGGTTTGCAAAATTGGTCTTGTTGACGCAACCTTATAATTTTAGTATTGTTAGGTTTGCAATAACGACTGCTATGCGGATTACATTACAAAATCACAAATATATGATAGGAGAAATTTTAGTCATTTGCAGGATTCGAACCCGCGTCCATCCACCCCTTGAGCCGGGGTATGCTCTAACCAATTGAGCTAACATGACATGACGTCATAACTCGAATCTTTCCTATAATAATAATAATAATCTTTATTAATCTCTAAAAACATGAGCTAATGTTAACAATTATCACTTCATAGGTATGTATATATAATATTTAGATATTAACAAATTTAAAAGACAATAAGATAGGTGTCAATGGACACATTCTTAATAAATATCTATTTAACAGTTTAGGTCAAAATGCAGTTACTTAGTAACCTTTATCAATAGGCTACACTGTTATGTTATTGAAGTGTATTTATAGGTAAACTATTAATTAGATTTAGTAGTTTGAGTACAAATAATTATCAGGTGATGCTTACCATCTTAATCACACTAGCCCCCACACTAGGATTCCCTGTGTTGTGGGTGGCTAGTCTCTTCCGAGTGCTATCGTTCTTTAACCATCGTATTGGGATGGAGCGACATCTATAGTTCCACTTGCGTTGTACTACAAACAAGACCAATTTTGCAATTGGTTTTATACTTGCAAATGATGACGCAACCTTATAATTTTAATATTGTTAGGTTTGCAATAACGCCTGCTATGCGGATTACATTACAAAATCACAAATATACGGTAGAAAAAATTTAAGTCATTTGCGGGATTCGAACCAGCGTCCATCCACCCCTTGAGCCGGGGTATGCCCTAACCAATTGAGCTAACACGACATGACGTCATAACTCGAATCTTTCCTATCGTTCTTTAACCATCGTATTGGGATGGTGAGACATCTATAGTTCCACTTGCGTTGTACTACAAACAAGACCAATTTTGCAATTGGTTTTATACTTGCAAATGATGACGCAACCTTATAATTTTAATATTGTTAGGTTTGCAATAACGCCTGCTATGCGGATTACATTACAAAATCACAAATATACGGTAGAAAAAATTTAAGTCATTTGCGGGATTCGAACCAGCGTCCATCCACCCCTTGAGCCGGGGTATACCCTAACCAATTGAGCTAACACGACATGACGTCATAACTCGAATCTTTCCTATCGTTCTTTAACCATCGTATTGGGATGGAGCGACACTTGCATTGTACTGCAAACAAGACCAATTTTACAATTGGTTTTATACTTGTAAATGATGACGCAACCTTATAATTTTAATATTGTTAGGTTTGCAATAACGCCTGCTATGTGATTTTGTAATGTAATCCACATAGCAGGCGTTATGGCAAACCTAACAATATTAAAATGTTTAAATTGCTGACATAAAAGCCCGCGACAGCTTGTATCTGTCTTTTATGTGTTAGCCATTATCGCCAAAATAGTGAACCATAAATCCTGTAAAAATTTATAATTTATTCCTAATGCATATTTGGTAGTAACTAATTGATCCTTATCAAATTATTAATATAATATTATATAGGTGAACGTTTGTGAGTGTTTCTATGTTTATTGTTTCTTTACGTTCAAACGGCTGGACTAATTTTGATGAAATTTGGTATAGAGGTAGATGAGGCGTTGGATTACCACATAATGATACTTTTTCATCATCATCGTCCACCACCACGCGGGTGTAACCGCGGGGCGCTGTTAGTATACATATAAATTAATAATGTTTTTTATTTATTAATATTCATAATTACTTATGAAGTATCAACAATCACATATACATAGGCAATTACTACGAAACATGAAGTGCTACTAGCTATTTTAAATTGATTTATTCACTATTTATCAGACGAAATATGTGGTCATGTTTGTGAAATAAAATGGCGTATTATATAATTTTCCTGTGTTCTATGTGTTTTATATCAAGTAAGTACCGATTTAAGTAGTTTAAGTCGCCCATAATCTTATAGTAAAAAACCAGCAATTCAATTTCAAATGAATAAATAGGTATCGTAACAGCACCGTTGTGATACAACTCATAACATGTAAGTAATTTAAAATAGGTGTGTTTTGTATAAATTTTGCCCTTGGGGTGCCGGGATAGAATGTCACCCACCTATCTCTACCCGTGGGTGTCGTAAGAGGCGACAAACCAGAAGGTGGGTAGTAGCGCATTCTGAATAGGTAACCGATATCGCTCACTGCGATGCCCAAGACGCCTGCTAAGCTTGGGGATTATGGCAAACCCCCCATGATGGGGGAGGCTGTGTTCAGCAGTGGACAATCCGGCAGATACAGCTATACGACCTATATAACCAGTAAAGCTATACAACCAGTTACCAAATGAAGTGAAAGAATGTGAAAGTATTAACGCATATCGAAATAAACTTAAGCACTATAATAAAATAAAATATTTTCGCGGGCGTCATTTAGATGCAAGTATTCACCAAGTCGGCTGTTAAGTATACTATCAAGTATCTTTGCTGATGTAGTAGCAAGTGAGTTGGGTCTATAGTTTGACCTGTCTGATACATAGCCAGTCTTGTTCTTAACAATAGGTACAACAATAGTTCTCATCAAAGACTCCGGTAGAAACGAATGTCCCAAACATAATTTAAAAATCATGGTTAATATGCGAGGCAAGTGTACCTCTGCATATTTTTAATACTATATAAATAGCTCTTTAAATAATTAATGCCTACCAAGCCAGAGGACTCATTTATAATTTCTTTTAAGAGAATCTCATTGTATGTGAACACTCTTATGAGAAATAAAGTTCTTTAAACCTAAACCTATACAGTATATGAATTTTAGATTCACTCGGTCGGTCTATAGAACGGGTGATGCGGCCGTTGCTATCGTCCGCCACTTGTCTACGAAAGAGTTGAGATGAAGCTCAAGCCCGCGGCGGGATTCGAAACATGGACCTGCTGCGCGGCAGTCCATAGCTGATGCCACTGAGCCATCACTGCTTCAAACTGCATGTGCACATGATGCAGTTTTTTTCTTTTAAGGTTGAACTGGCCGGTTACTTCTCCATACAAACGTCGTAGGGTGATCATTCCCTTATTTGAGATTTTAGGTCCAGACATAAACATAATACCGATTGATATCGTCATTATCTAGGTTTTTATGATGCCGAAATTTTAAAAAAGATAATTTAGTTGAAATTTATGAGCCTCGAAAATGTTATATGAAAATGTTTCGAAGCTCTTAACTATCAAGTAATCTTATTAAAATTTCGGCATCATACAAGCCTCGATAATGACGAGATCAATCGGTATTATGCTTTATTTTGGACCTAAATTCTCAAATAAGGGAGTGATCACCCTACGACGTTTGTATGGAGGACGGGCCGGCCAGTTCACCCTCAACTGCCGTAAAACTCTACTCGTGTTATGCGTGACATATTTCTTATTTGCACATGCTAAAGGCTGGTGTGAAGAATCTCTGCCTATAACAGATGAAATTCGTTACGAGTGGTGAATTATTCTGCGCCCGTTACCCTGAGATATAAAGTGTGATTTATTTTACGCTAAATTCGTTATTTTCGATAATTTTGATCACATTGGGTCTATGGTTCATATTAAATGTGACGCCAAATAATATGGTCAAAATTATGGTATATAACTCAAATGGAATACGGCCAAAGTCTCATGTGCCTGTAATTATACCAGAACACATGCGAACATTACTGATTGTCAATAGAAGTATGTTTGGAGTACTTCATCGGAATAACTCGCATAAAGAGATCTACTGCTATTATCTAAACTAATATAATAAAGAGGAAAGATTTGATTGTTTGTTTGAATTGACTCTGAAACTAGCGGAACGAACCACTGTAACGAATTGCACTGCGCCCGTCACCTTGAGACATATTTGTGAAGACTCATGTGCCTGTAATTTCACTGGCTCTCAAGGACTGCTGCCAGAACACACCGTTAGGTGCTTGGCGAGAGATTTTCTACTTGAGGGTGGTCGCTAGCCAGGCGGGCAATAGCAAAATGCCCTTCCACCATGCGGTGAAGCTCAAGCCCGTGTCGGGATTCGAACCATGCACCTGCTACGCGGCGGTCAATAGCCAATGCCACTGGGCTATCACTGCTTCATAAGATTGCCGTGTGTGTCGTAAGAGACGACTAAAGGTAGCACACGAGAAGGTAGCAGCGCTTTCTGAGGAACTGTTATATCACACTGCGATCCCCAAAACGCCTGACAAGTGTGGGGATTATGGCAAACCCATAATGGAGGAGGCTGTTTTCAGCAGTAGTCAATCCGGCTGATACAATATATTATATCATATCACGACGGGGCTACGAATAACTATATAAAGAAGTGTAATTCAAGCTCAAAGCAGCAGAACTCAAACCTTACTCGCTCTGATCTCTGAGGGATCTTTTTAAAGAAATTGATATTTTAACTTTACCAAGTCTGTATATATTTGAAAATATTATGTAAATTCGTAAAAATTTGAGTAGATTTAAATTAAACAGTGACGATCACGATTACAATACTAGGAATAAAGATAAAATAGCGGTGCCAGGTTTTAGATTAGCAAAGACAAATAAAAGGTCCTTCTTAGGTAATTGTGTACGGTTTTATAATAAAGTTCCCAAACATATTACAACGCTCACAGAAGGGAAATTCAAGATGCACGTGAAAAACATATTGATTAAAAAATCCTACTTCACAGATTCTGATTACTTAAACGACAAAAATGTCTGGACAAATCCGCCTCCGCCAAGCTATTGCCTGTCACCTACATAATTTAAACAAATATTGTAATAACTCTATTATATAGTAAGTATGTAACACATTGTTTAAAGATGTTTAAAAGAATGGCCCCGAGTTTCTTGCCCGTTCTTCTCGCAGTGGCTCTATACAATTTATTTGCTGAACGTGGCAGTACAATGTAGAATATTTCAATACTAAAATTTGTAATTGACCTTCATAAGAGCGTCGTTGACGCCTAAATTGAATAAATGATTTTGACTTTAACTTTGACTTTGACTTACCTCGGCAGGCGTAGTTTAAAAAGTGTACCGTGCGGCGCAACAACAATACTGCGATGCGATCATTTCTAACCGCCAAATCAATTAACCAATCCAATTAAATTTGGAAGATTGAGCGTGTTTTGTTAATTGTGAACTAAATGAGTCTGAAATCAAATTGACAATTGTATGAGAGTTACACTTCTTTACGTAATTATTGTTGTGGGGATGATCAAAAAGTACAAATAATTAAATAATATAAAAAATAATTAAACTAATTTATAAATTATAATTTTTAATATATATTGTTTTATGTTATTGTGACGGAACAAGCACAAGGCCCACCTGATATTAAGCGGAAACCTCTGCCTATAACAGATGCATTTCGTCACAAAACACGAACTGCACTCCGCCCGTCACCTGATACATATACGTACAGTTGTTAAGTCTCATGTGCCTGTAATTTCACTGGCTCTCAATGACTGCTGCTGGAACACACCGCTAAGGTGCTTGGCGACAGATTTTCTATTTAAAATTGGTCGCTAGCCAGGTGGGTATTCGCAAAATACCCTTCCACCATGCGGTGAAGCTCAAGCCCGCAACGGGATTTGAAACATGGACCTGCTGCGCGGCAGTCCATAGCCAAAGCCACTGAGGTATCACTGCTTCAAAATGATAATATAGTTCTTCTGTTTCTTCTGAGTCAGTTTTAAAGACACTTACGGGTGAAGAAAGAGGTAGCCTATTCAGCAACCCAAGAGCAAGTTTCTCGTATCGTAGGTCGTCACTAATTATTCTTTCCAACTAATGGTGAAACTAAAAGAAAAGTTATAATAGTGTGTCGAGAGTTGTATAGGTAATGGTACGGAATCCTCCGTGCATGATTCTGACTCGCACTTGGCCAATTTTTACTATTTGGCGAAGGTGACATTTTTTCTATATTGAAGTTATATGCAACAAATGCAAGGAAAAAAAAAATCAATTGATGCCACATTGATCCAAGTACAAAAAGCGCCTTATATTGCTAGAGGATCTGAATTTTTCACTTTAGCATTATACTTACATTCAAAAATATATCCTGCTATACTGATCCAATTTTTATTTTCAATCTGTTTTTTTTCTTCAGAAACCAACATTTTGACTACTTTTAATCAAAATATTTTAATCTAGATTTTTTTTATTTTGTCTGACATATTAGCCATCATTTCGATAAAGATTAAAGCATAATAAATCACGTATTTTTTATAACAAGTTCAAACGCGTTTCCTTCTTTTTCTCAATATACTGAAAACGATACTTTGATCAGTATGGTTCTACCGTCGCCATTTGTTGTTATAGCTGTAACAGAAATACATCATCTGTGAAAATTTCACCTTCTAGCTATCACGGTTCATGAGATACAGCCTGGTGACAGACAGACAGACGGATAGTGGAGTCTTAGTAATACGTAGGGTCCCGTTTTTCCCTTTGGGTTGGTACCGAACCCTAATAATAGAAATTGTTTGTATGGCAAGTATGGTTGATGTAGTATGGTGAGAATTTTGCCCAATAATCTCTCTCTGCGTTCAATTTTACTAGGTTAATGGACTTTATAACTAGGGCACAGCGTTATTTAGAAAAAGCTGATTTTATGCCTATAACAACCATACTTTTTATCCTCTTCCCATCATGAAGTCATACATTTCTACTGTGCATCTGCACTATACTTTGAAGTGCTCGTAGCGAAGTTTACTTAGCTGTTCTCAACCGATCAGCAAAGTTAAGCAACGTCGCGCGCGGTCAGGAGATGGATGGGTGACCGCTAGTGACATTACTACTGCGCGTTTCCGTGCTTCGGAGGGCACGTTAAGCCGTCGGTCCCGGTTGTCGTCTTAGGATGGCAGTCGTTATAGCATGGTGGTAGGGCATTTTGCGAATGCTCGCCTGGCTAGCTACCACCCTCAAGTAGAAATTCTGTCGCCAAGCACCTAACGGTGTGTTCCGGCAGCTGTCCTTGAGAGCCAGTACTTCTAGGTTAGCCTGAACAACATCTTCGACCACATCATCACTTACCATCAGGTGAGATAGTGGTCAAAGGCTAATCTACCAGTCATAAAAAAAAAAAAAAAAGGAAGTCATAATTTTTTCTATTGTCTATCTGCACTATACTGAAAGTATCAACCGAATCGTCTATATACCTTACTTAAAAGGGAAGCAGTGGTGGCTCAGTGGCATTGGCTATGGACTGCCGCGCAGCATGTCGAATGGTTCGAATCTCGCCGTGGGCTTGAGCTTCACCGCATGGTGGAATGTCATTTTGCGTAGACCCGCCTGGCTAGCGACCACCCTCAAGTAGAAAATCTGTCACCAAGCACCTAACAGTGTGTTCCGGCAGCAGCCCTTGAGAACCAGTAAAATTACAGACACATGAGACCTTTCAACTGTACGTCTCAGTGTGACGGGCACAGTGCAATTCGCCGTTGACGAAATGCATAGGAAGAGGTTAGTCCACTTAACATCAGATGGGCCTCGGGCTTGTACCATCACAATGACATAAAAAAAAAGCAATTACTCTAGCAATTGGAAAGCGTCTTGGAGACTTTAGTATAGGCGTGTACGATTCCGCAGAAGGCGAGGCACTTTGTCGTCAAATCATCTATTTCTTGTTCGTCAGTTTTAAAAGCACCTTCAGGCGACTAAGGCCTATTCAGAAACTCAAGAACTCCTTTCTCGTATTGTACCACTAATTATTATTTTCCAGTCCATGCAGGAGATTTAAGAAAAATCTATTTGGTCAACGATGTAGAAGATGTATTATTGAAGAATTACGACGACTACGACCTTATAAACGAATTCGGAGCTGAAGATGACTACGGCGAATGGAATAGACATGCTAAATTCTACAAAACGGTGCAGGACAACTACATGAACAATCTGATAAAAGAATCCAATATCAGGAGGAAGAAAAAAAACATGTGCCAAAGGGTATTTGGAAGCATGTACGGAAATACAGAAAAGCAAATAAGATGTCTTCAACTTCTTAACAATAATCAAAGGTCAGACAACGCCATCTATGCAAAAAGGCCGAAACCAACAAGGCATTTACAGTTCTACGCTAAGCCTGCTATACAGAAGAGGCATGACCATGAGCATCTAGATTTCTCGCAGGACTACCTCGATGTTAAAGATCTGGGAAGAATGGAAGGGTTTTCATCTGATTACTTGGATATTGACGATATCAGAACTGTGTTTATACCAGATTGTTACACCCTTGTCATTGACGAGTTTGGTCAAATATTAAAAACTAAGTGCTGAATAAATGTTTTTTAGTCTTTATTTGAAACTAAAATTTTCAATTTTTAGATATACAAAATACTACGAACAACACTACAGCTATACTACAATAGAAGCATTTAGATACCCATAAGTCATTGCAGACTCACAGGCAGTCCAAATCCAGCCCACTATCAGTTGGCAGCGTGCCCAGCATGCTGGCAGCATTGCCCCGTTGAATTGTAATGCTTATTCTTTGTTTAATTTTTAGTCTTAATTATGATGTGCCTACTTGCTTTAGGATAAAAAATTATATCTTTAGTTAATTTTTTTGGAATAATATATATATGAAATAATTGCTTCATATGACACGTCCTAAGATAGCCATCAAGACAAACATTCTAAGAGCCTGTTTCAGAATGTTCGAGTAAATTCCGGGCCTGTTTCAGAATGTTTGAGTAACTTCCGGTTATACTACCCAGAACATATTTAATTAATAAAACACCATCTTTGCGTTTCACAGTCACCGATATAGCCTATCTTTCGGTTAACGCTTGAAACGCGCTGCATATTAACTGTCATTTTTATCATTCAGTAATTTTATGTTCTGGGTATCCGGAACTTACTCGAACATTCTGAAATAGGCCCTAACAAGCAATCTGAATTTTTTGATCCTTGCTTTTGAAACATAGACATGCTAATCGTTGTCATCATATAAGTAAACTGATTGATTTTTATATATATATTAACTATTACCCAAGTTGCACAAGCTGAGTCACCTCCCTTTGCTTTGTTTCCTCCATAAAGTTTTTAGTTGTCTATGTCTCGTCTAGTTTTAAATAGAAAAGTACTTTTTTATATTCTTTTATTATTACCCTATTTATGATTAGTCTCTGTGTGTCCGTTTGCCAGTTGGCAAAGGCCTAATATTTTTAATTGTGAAAAACATATATGTATATCTGTTGTTTGAATAAAAAGGCTTTATTATTATTATTATTATATTTATGATTAAACTTTGGACGTCAAATCCAATGAGAGCGTACATTTCTATATTAGGATTTAATTTGTAATTTTTCTAGGATGAAATTGTTTAGACAGTGATTATATATTTTGGTATAACGTTTTGCCTGAGCCAAAACACTTTTGGTAAACTAACAAAGTGTCCAGAATACCTGACATCGCATCATCAAATTTCTGTGAGGTGATTGGATCAAGGCTGTTAAGAGCGTTAAGTATGACATAACCTTTGCTCTGCCAATATAATAGCTCTATTTTTAAAAGGAGATTGAGCAGTTAATTGAAAGTGATAGTTTTGCATGGAAGTAATAAGTACTACGTACAAGTACATATTACTTCTATGTAGTTTTGTTCATCATTAGCTGTGGTCACAGCAAAGAGAAAGCAAATATCAAAATATTTCTCTATGGCTGTATAGCTCTGATGTTTATTGCAAAATATACCCTATTTCTCCAAAAATAGGCTACCTAATTAAACCTACGAATACTATTCAATGACGTATTTTATGTGTATTTATTTCTAGCACAACGTGCTGGAGAGTAATTTCAATTTAAATTTACGGAGTTACAAGCAATTACTAATCGTCAAATTTAATGGTTTTCTTATCAAATAACTACAAGACATTGAATTTAATTTTAAATTGTAGTATAACATTTTAACGTGGTGTCGCTTGATATGTTGAGACATACTTAATTTATACATATTTTGAATGAACACTTCATATTTTCTTACATATTACTTCATCTGCCTTTATTCAAGATTTATTGGGGGTGGCATAACATGATTACAGACCCACCAACTTATCTGTTCAGGTGGCAGAAAAAATGAACTAAAACTTTACCTCAAATTGTGACAGTCTGTAGTTGATTTCCATGACCAGTAGTGCCCTCGAAAACTGCACAGTTAAGTTGGTGGTACTATATATTTCTATTCTGTTCTATGCCTGTCATGTCATTACTTGCAGAAGTATGGTATCATTCTTCATGTAGTCTTTTCGAACAATCATTGGCCTGCGTAGTAGGTGTAGAGGAATTCACATCCATTCATTTAACGGTAATACGCCGCTACATAAACAAAGTGTGTAAGCTATAAGGTTATATTAAAAAAATAACAATCCATCTCTTTTTCTCACAAGTTCACACGACTTGTAGTTTTGATTTGTATGTTAATGATAACTTTAGGATCTAATATAGTCATATAAAAGCTACGTTTGAAAAAACTTATTTCAATAGATTTTTTGGCTATTCCTAATTTTACGTTTTTATTCAAAAGTATGGAAATAGTAACATAACATTTCTATACATTTCGTTAGACAATCATAATAACTAGTCAAATGAAAGGAGTTTTTTGTTTTAGTGAGATAGTTTCTAAGATATTTATTATTATATTGTTTGTCGCTTACGTCGTTTACTTTCGGCACAGCCTGGACACTCGACTCATTCTCTATACAAAAGCCGCGTTCTAACTACCTATTACACAGATACTAATGTTGTTTTTGTACACGCGTAAATTTGTGCGTGAAGTCTAAGGTTGTCATCGTATGAATAATTGTTGTACTTACCTACTTAAAGATTTTTTGATGCTGTATAACTGAAGAACGACAAATAGGTAGGTACTTAGTGTAGGTTACCAATAATGACTTACCTCGTTTTATCCTTAGGGAATCTACAAAAACTCCAATTCTTTTCTCGTTTAGTTGATAAGCAACCGTAGACAGCACAAGAGTACCACATTCGCAACTTTTAAAATACTCGTACAATCGTCACGCTTTGTCGTCACGTCATCGTGCGCGAGTTGCACGTTCCGTACTCAAGTCAGCTCAGCGACAGCTCAGAATCGGTGGCGCGGTGAGAACGGCTCGTTTTGGTAGGGGGAGAGGAGTGTCCGTTCTATACGTAGTATTATATGTTCTATGCTTTCGGTGAAGTTTTGATCAACACCCAAGGCATACATTTTATGTCTATCTCTTTTGAGATTCAAAACTTTATAATTAGGGCTATTCCTTTAATTTAAATATTTTTAGTGTAAGTACCGCTTTGAGCGGTGAATGCCTCTTCCATCTACCTCCATCTCTTCCTATCTCTCGCTGTCCAGCTCCAAGTAACACCTGCTGTTTTGGCGATGTCATCGCACCACCTTTTGCACGGTCTTCCTGGCCGTCTCTTTTTCTCCATAGGGTACCAGTTATTTGTCGTTTTCGACTATTTTAGTCTGTCGCTCGTTGTACGGGTCCCGCCCATTTCCCTCTAATAATTCCAATAATAAATATTCAGCGGTATGCTTTGTTGCATTTTGGCCTTGGGTGATAATCCTGAAACGACCAATTGATTGCTCAACTCTATACTAAAGTCCGGCCGCCGAGAGAATGCGTTTGTCAGTACGCGTTTTTGTTGTCGTTGTGGCTTGTAAATGCAGTAAAATGTATATGAACAAATATTTTTGAACATTTAAATGTCTGACTGATACAGTATTATGTAATCAGACTGTCTATGTTACTTTGAGAGGGAAAAACAATATTAAGAAAATGAACTATCAAACGCATTCTCTCACTGGCCGCACTGTAGTATCTGTACAATTGTAACACTATTATAAAGTAGTTTACAGACAGACAAACATTTCATTATATGTCGCCATATTTTTGTGTAGCGAAAGATAGAGAAAGAACATATGTAATCATTTTTATCACACACAGCAATGTATCCAATTCTCAATTACATCTGTTTTTAATTAACATTATTAATAACAAAGATGCTGATAACATAGTGGATTAAAATGGTTCATATGAAAAATATTTGGTGCTTCTTGTGTTTTGTATGTTGTAAGTATATTTCATATTTGAGTTAGTGAAGAAATAGTTATTTACCTGTAAAGAAAGTTGTGTTCAGTTAATATTTTATTTATTAGGTGCAACGTCAGTCTCAGGCTATTTTTAAAATCATTTAGTACGTATATAAGTTACCTATTTCTTCTATTTTCTATTATAATACGTTATTATTCATGAAACTGATCTTTAGATTCATTATTATCAGTACATTATAATTAATACTACTTTATTACAGTTAATGAATTGGAATCAACAAAAGTCTACTTAGTTAAGTTTTCTGACTCAGGAGAAGTACAATTGTCAAACAATATAAAAAATTCAATAAACAAATTCGAACAGAATGATCAAAACAAACGCCCAGAGATATACAAAACTGAACACAAAATATTGATCGAAGATATTATGGAAAGCGAAGGCGATGAGAGCGCAAATATCCATACCCTCGTGTGTGATTTGTTTATAAACAACAAGCATCAAATAAGATGCACGAAGAATGTTAAGATTAGTAAAAGATCGGCTTCTTCTGCTTTGGACGGATTTGACTTCTTTGAAACCCTCAAGTCGTTAGCACATCCATTGTATAATATTTACAGTCCAAATGTCAGACAAAACGAGGACAATAAAAAGTTTGTAGATTTAACAAGATTGTCACAAGACTCCATTGATGTTGAAGATTTAGGAAGATCGCAAAGATTCTCATTTGATTACATAGACATTAAAGACTTCAGAAGTGGTATGGGCATTCCAGATTGCAATTCCATCGAACCCGATGAGTTTAGTGACATAACAAGCATAAAATGTTTACCTTTAACAAGAAAAACAGGTTTATCGATTGAATCCTTAGATTATCCAAGCTTTAAACTCAGAGCTTCTGAATCAACTAGTGATAGCTCAGAATCTGTAGAAAGGAAACCTAAAAAACACGCAAAAGTAATACATAAACCAAAAAGATTTCATGTAGTCAAGCCTGACGGAGACAGTGTACAAGATAGTGATAAAGATAGTGATAGTAATAATAATGAAAATGACAGTAATGAAAATAAAATAAGCAGTTTGGAGATTGACAATAATGTTAAGATTAACGACGAAGAAGACAGCAGTGAAGACAATGCAGTACCTACTCAAGGAGATCACAGTGGCCCCGTAGAAAAAGAAATCATTAATATTCATAATGTTCCTGTAAATTTAGATTCAGAAGACACAGAATCTGAAGAATCTGATGAACCTCCAAAAACAATTAAAAACAAACCTAAATTGTCTTTTGATACAAGTCTTGATAGGTATGCGTATCTCCAAGGAAACAAATATTACAATCAAAATATTAAATCATACGATGATTTTAGAAGAGGTAATCGTTTGCCATATTTTCTCCCGAAGAGATTTTATTGGAAAGATGAAGAAATTCAAAGATTGGGGTACTTCTGGTTCAACGGACCTAAAGGAAAATTTATGGCGGCAAAGTGAAAATTTAATCTATTTAGACTAACTATTATTTCTCATTTTGTCATATTGTTTTATTTTGTATTAACCCCACAATTAAACAAGTTTAGATAAATCTAATAACACCTTGTTACTACACCTTATTCATATTTTTTTATGTTATTGTGGCGGAACAAGCTCGAGGCCCACTTAATGCTAAGCGGACTAACCTCTGCCTATAACAGATGCATTTTATCACATGTCACGAAATGCACTGCGCCCGTTACTTTGAGACATAGTGTTTAAGTCTCCATGTGCCTGTAATTTCACTGGCTCTCATGGACTGCTGCCGGAACACACCGTTAGGTGCTTGGTGACAGATTTTTCTACGTGAGGGTGGTAGCTAGCCAGGCGGGCAATCGCAAAATACCCTTCCACCATGCGGTGAAGCTCAAGCCGGCGCGGCGGTTGGGATCGAACCAGGGTACTGCGGCACGGCAGTCCATAGCTATTACCGCTCGGTCATCAATGCTTCGAAATATAATATTTAGATAACTATAATTGTTCCCAATGAACTGAGGTGTCGCGCTGTCCCACAGAATAAAAAGGACCAGAAGGATCACTCCGCAAAACATTCCAATAAATAAGCGATCCTAGCGACGAAGCAATAAAGTGCACTTCGCAAAGCACGAAGTATCTAATATTTATATTCACCTACAAGGCATCTCTCTTTCTATCGCATGTGCACGCATAGCTCTGTCTCTTCTGACGAGACACGCACCATACAATAACCCGTCCGGACGGATATGCTGTAGCTTTGTAACTAAGTGTGGAGTGAGCCAGGGCTGGCCGTACTGAATTTTCTACTAGGCTTAAAACAAAAATAGGTCTAAAAGTTGATCTGTTTACGGTTTTTTTTTTTTTTTTTTTTATGCCTGACAGCTTAGCCTTTGACTACTATCTTACCTGATGATTTTGAGCGATGCGACTGATTTTATACTTGAGGGTGGTAGCTAGCCTATAGATGTTGGTCCTATTTAAAAAACTTATATCATATCGTTAAACCATGAAGAAGGATGGCTTACTTCTTTTTTATGCCTGATATGATGTTAACCTTTATCTCACCTGATGGTAAGTGATGATGTGGTCGAATGTGTTAACAGGCTTAACCTAGAATCACTTACTGAAGGGCAACTGCCGGAACACACCGTTAAGTGCTTGGTGACAGATTTTCTAATTGATGGTGGTCCCTAGCCAAGCGGGCATTCACAAAATGCCCTTCCACCATGCGGTGAAGCTCAAGCCCGCGGCGGGTTTCGAACCATGGAGCTGCTGCGTGGCAGTCCATAGTCAATGCCACTGAGCATTCACTGCTGAATTTACATCACATTGGAACTTAAAATTATGAATCTAAAAGAAAACAATGATGTCGCATAGTACTACTGTTAGGGGTATTTTTTAAATAATATAAAAAAAATATATATATTTCTAGGGCAGGTTTATACATACGTATAGCCTTAACCCATTGGCATCGGCAATAATGATAACAATAGAATTTCATTCATAACTAGGACATAGTGGTCCTAACGATGCCAACTTATTAAGACTCTATAGTTACTTAAAATTCGTTAATATGAATTTCTGTAAAAAGTCGTAAGACGCGACGAAGAGAACAATTCAATAAGATTATCAGCAGCGTTTTCTGAAGAACTTCATCAGTCAATAACTGTCATTTTACTCTGCGAAAACAAGCTACCCGTCAATCGCTGACATTATAGCAAACCCTACTTTATGGCTGAGGTGTCCAGAACTGGACGATCCCGCTGGTACACAGTACAGGACTGGAAAACGATATGTAAAAATACAAACAAACATTACACATTCGGAAAGTTTATTACAAAAGCTGATACAAAAATTTTACAATTACAATAAGTACTTAGATATAGAACGTTTAGACAACCCGGACAAAACTGACAGTGTTCATAAAACACAGGTGAACATAATACATTATATATATTTCGAGTATAATATATCTTTCCATGAGTGGGGATCGAACCCGCACCCCTCGATTTTACTACTATTACTATTTTAAGAAATATTTTTCAAACTACTTACCTATTAGTAGTTTGTAGTAGTGCAAAACTGTATATCATTTTTAAAATTGCTGAATAAGATAGGGATGTCAAAGTTTCTTTGAATCCCCGGGAGGTGTCCTGGTGACCTGTGATACAGGTTCTTCGAAACCTACTTCAGGCACCAGCCCGTCACAAAGTTGGGTTTAATTTTGGCACTTGTCTGTCCATACATGTATTTTTATGTCACCAATATTTTGTGAGGAGGAAATAAATATATATTTGATTTTATATGACATACGGATTTATGTGGTCACCAACCACCTGAAGTTGTTCCGGCAACTGTTTTTGATTATTCTAGGTTAGCCTGAACAACATCTTCGATCACCTCAATTACACTTTTTTTTTTTTTATGTTATAGTGACGGACAAAGCCCGAGGCCCACCTGATGTTAAGTGGACTAACCTCTGCCTATAACAGACGCATTTCGTCAACGAGGAATTGCACTGTGCCCGTCACACTGAGACGTCCCGTTGTTAGGTCTCATTAGCCTGTAATTTATCTGGCTCTCAAGGACTGCTGCCGGAACACATCGTTAGGTGCTTGGCGACAGATTTTCTACTTGAGGGTGGTCGCTAGCCAGGCGGGCATTCGCAAAATGCCCTTCCACCATGTGGTTAAGCTCAAGCTCTGGGCGGGATTCGAACCATGGACCTGCTGCGCGGCAGTCCATAGCCAATGCCACTGAGCCATCACTGCTTCAACTTATTTAAATATTATAAATTAAACTGGTAAAAACACTCACGTTGGGGATCGAATACGTCGACCCGGGTTTCGAGCATATCAGATGCTCATCATTAGGGCGAGAGCGCAGCTACGTCTGCAAGCTCCCGGCGGGCACTGCGGTTTTTTGCCGGTTTAATTTATAATATTTAAATATTTGTGAAACTCACGAGAATTTCACTTACACTTATTATGCAAAGATTTTCTGGAATAGAACAATCGGGAATTCTTTATACTAGTTGTTCTATTGGTAGCCTACTTGTTGTATTAGTAGAACAGCTAAGTTATTTTTCCTACTTGTACAATTGCAATAGAACAAATAATAGAACATTTTGCCTGTTTAGTAAAAGAACAATCAAGTGAACCCACGTAATTTTGAGTGGGGAACTTGGATGGAAATTAATATTTTTTTAAATATGTAGTTTTCTTGTTTCACATCACAGGCAAGTTTATTGCGTAAGCAGCTTCCGGCCGCTGGAAAACAATGTTATACATAGTAAAACTGCATAAAAAGTATCCTATGTTCAAATTCAGGACCTAAGTTATGACTATATGTAACGAATCTGTACATTAATGTTCGGTCGTTTTGGAGGTGAGTGTGTTGAAACAAGTGTGTTCTCTCTCTCACACACACACACAATTATTACGAAGGTACTAGTGTGATGTGATAACCTTAAAAATGAAAAATAAACGTATGAACAATGTCAGCAATTTCCGTAGTGATATTAAAACAGATAGTTAAAAAATCTACAATTCTGAAACAGTTTGTATCGAGTCAGGTGCGCAGGTTCCACGTGCTCGACTTCGCTGACCGTCACCACAGTTTGAGTAACAGTGTGTACGTTAAGATTATTACTTTCAGTAGTATCTACTATCTATTCTGTGGTGACAATCTGTTCTATCACTGACCGAAGGAAGCTAGCTTTAGTTGCTTCTAATAGGTAATGACAGGTAGGTTGCGACATCGTCGACCATTTTTTGTCTGGTAACTAAGCAATTATTTTACAAAGAGGTGTTTGAAAAGTAGCCTTTATTGCTAACCGACTTCAAAAAGGAGGAGGTTCTCAATGCGAATGTAGTTTCTTTTTGTCATCACATATATAATTGAAATTAGTTCAGACTTTGGATATGAGTTACGTAAATGAAAAATATTTTTTGTTACAAGCGTAATTTAGAGTCAACTTTAGTCTTTTTTTTAAAGCAACGTGTATTAGAAAACTACAATGTGATCAAGAATTTAATATAATTTGTCTCCTGCGAAAAACTTTTAAAAGTGTAGTTATTTATCCCTCGTCAGCTCTCATGAGGCTATTGTGCCAGATTAGGCACATTTAAAACCTGCTACTTTTATTGGTATGTTCGTCAGCTCCTTAAGTTGGCATGAGGCTATTGTGCCAGAATAGGTACATTTAGAACCAGCTACTTTTATTGGTATGTTCGTCAGCTCCTTAAATTGGCATGAGGCTATTGTGCCAGATTAGGTACACTTAGAACCTGCTACTTTTATTGGAATGTATATAAACTTTTCAAACACCCCTCGTGTTTTTAATTACTGATACCTTTAAGTCGACATTGGTCGTAATTCTGCTATACGCCGCAAACTAAGACAATTACAAAAGCTCGAGTAAAAGTAATCTAAGATACATGTTGGTATAACACTAAAAGGTATAGTAATTTTAAAAAACTAATGTTTCTATTAAATTTCAAGTCAAGATGGTCATAACTGCTTAAAACGCAATTACGTAAAATTGATTTCAGGTGTATTGTTTTAAATTGGACATTACTACAAACAAAATCGTATATCGTTTTGTATTTTATTCCATTTTAGTTTGAGGTGCTTAACAGAATTATGTTCGTTGAGGGGCAAGTATCACTGGACATGCTACGTGAAACGTGCTAGGAGAAATATAACACAACGTATTTTAGGCAATATTTCAACACAGAAAAAGAATATTAATTACATCATTATAAGCTAACCAAAAATATTTTAAAATTAACTAGTAGTATCATAAAATACACTAACACCCTTAATATTATGAATATTGGGATCGACTTGATAAAATTATCCCCAAATTTTGAGATTATTATGAGATCTGGTAACATTGGATTGTTTGTCAATATAGCGCACACAACCAATCTTGATATTTTCTACTGGTCGGAACATTTTTCGAAAATTTCTAAACTATAAAAATTCCTCGTAAAAAGTTTTCAATTTCTACAAAAATATACCAAAATTTTATACAATTTTTGGTCACAAATCTAGCTAATCGAGACGGCATATTTTTAATGATATTATAAAAATTTTAAGTTAGACTAAATGTAATACTGTGATTACAAGTTAATTTATGGAAATATTTATTTATAAAGTGCGTTTACATTCTTATTTTTTAAATTATAAATGTAAATAATAATTATGCCGTATCTTTTAAAATTATAATTTGATATTGCTTCTTGAACAAATTACTTCATTATATAAAAAAAAAATAACATATCTGCAGATATTCTGCAAATAAAATGCAGAAAGCTAATTTTTAATTTAAACATATTTAATACATGATGTTTTGAATGAACCTTATTCACGTAAAATAAATTGTTTACAAACGTATATGAACTAATTTGGTAACCTTATGTTTAACAGTGAGGAATATATTATCCAACCAATAAATTTTCAGCAATAAAGTTAAAGATGAAGCAATACATATAATATAAATATTCACATTTATATTACCATTAAGTGTATATTTAGATAATTCATAAATTATACAAATCAATTAATATAATAGGTACTTACTTTGTTTAGATGTATTAATAATAACGAAAACATTTTTTTAATATGATTATAAACTACACATTTAGGTCTACGAGATCAACAGAATATATTGTTTAAATTATAGTGGCAATAAAAGGGCTTATCTAAGTAACTTACCGTGAATTTCAATGTAGATACAATACATGAAATTTATATAAGTTTAATTTTAGTGATTATACATGGATAGGCACAAAAGACGGAGCGACTTATATCTATGTATATTTTATTACGAGACTTTATATTTTTCTACAAACAATACTTTTATAAGCTATACAAGTGTGTGTCAGTTTTAACACCCATTAAGTAAAATTATTTTTCCCTTAAGCTTATTAAATTATATATTCTGTGCGCAAATTAACTGTGTTATATTTGGTATATATTTAAGGTAATACTGAAGGCTTAATTTTATAGGCAACGTAATTTATAGGAAGATATTGTAAAATTGGCATTTGAAGATTCAAAATGTTTAATTTGATAACATAAATAACTTCACAATCATTTATTTAGAATACAAAAATAAACATTCAATATTATGTAAACGTACTTTCCGGAGTATATTATACTACTTATATACTAATTAAAATATAGTTCTATTTCGTGCCGTATATAGGTAAGTGCCATGACATTTGACCGAGCAAAAACTATCCAACATTACAATAAATTAATTCTAAACTAAGCTCCTAATTATATATAAACAAAAACTCATTTGGGGATGATTGCACGTATTAAAATTGAATACGCATTACCTATCTTATCTTATACAAAATAGATATTTCTTGCTAACATTTACGTCCATTGAAAATATACTCATATCTATCGAGTCATTGCTAAAATTGGGACATTTTATAATTTATTTCATTATATCCTACGTCTACACACATGTCAAATCACATTATAATCATAGATCTCTATGGTAATATATTTAAAAAATTTAAACACTACAAAGCAAAGTATTTTTACTTATTTTTAATCAGTGTTGCCACAAAGTTTTCCGGTTTGGTACACAAACTCGACGTCATCCACGTAGCTCGGTCAAAAACAATTTCAACGTATTTAGAAGATATCTTCAGAAGGAAGACCTTCCAGGAATAAATCAAAATCGATTATCTGTATGTTTTGTATTGACTATTTACATGACGCTGGCATTTACATGGTATATAATTTTTTACACAGTTACTTGCACTAAGTAGGTATAGTTGAAATTTGAATAGCGAGACCTCAAAAACGTTGTTGTTTATAAGCCACTGTTATATTTTGATAACTGTATAATACTATACGCTAAACAATATTGAAATAAATCAAAATCGATTATCTGTATGTTTTGTATTGACTATTTACATGACGCTGGCATTTACATGGTATATAATTTTTTACACAGTTACTTGCACTAAGTAGGTATAGTTGAAATTTGAATAGCGAGACCTCAAAAACGTTGTTGTTTATAAGCCACTGTTATATTTTGATAACTGTATAATACTATACGCTAAACAATATTGAACAGATTTTGTATTTTTAATTTTGTAATATTGAACAGTCTAATTACCTTAAGGAACGGGACTAATGTTCATTTTGCTGTTAAATTTTGTGACACTTATATTTCCGTTCAAACTCTAAAATATTAAGTCATTTAAATAAATACTTATTAAAAAAAACAACAAACAAATTATCAAGAACATATTTTGAATGATTCTTTCATTGCGATGTTTGCGTTTTAGAAATCCATTCAGTTGTTGTGTTTGTTCAGTCCAGTGAAGTATTTCTGCAGGTCGGCGTCAGCGCGAGCCACCCACGCTACGTTCAGCGCTATTGTGTCGAGAGCTGTGCTGCCACCCTTCAGTTCTCCGAATTGTTCTTTGAACTGTAAGATAAAGAGTATAGACAAGATGGAAAAGGATGGAAAGGAGCAATGATGGCCGAGCGGAAATAGCTATGGACTGCCGTGCCCCAGTACCCTGGTTAGATCCCCACCGCCGGCTTGAGCTTCACCGCATGGTGGAAGGGCATTTTGCGAATGCCCGCCTGGCTAGCTACCACCCTCAAGTAGAAAATCTGTCGCATAACAGGCACATGGAGACTTAACAACTATGTCTCAAAGTGACGGGCGCAGTGCATTTCGTGACTTGTAATGAAGTGCATCTGTTATAGACAGGTTACTCCACTTAACATCAGATGGGCCTCGAGCTTCTTCCGTCACAATAACATAAAAACATACAAAAAAAAAGACAGTTTACAAATCATCATATGACATACCCAAAAGAATCACCATACCATGGATGGGTATGGTAAGAGAGAGCTTCAGAGCTGAGGTTGGTACAATAAAATTTTGAAGCGCTCGTAACGAAGTTTGCTGGACGACCACTGCTGAACACAGCCTCCCCTATTTAGGAGATATTTGCCATAATCCCCACGTTTGGCAGGCGGCTTGGGGATCGCAGTGTAAGATGGAAGTTCTTTAGAAGGCGCTGCTGCCCACCTTCCAGTATTTTTCCCTTAGTCGCCTTTTACGACACCCACGGGATGATATGGGGAGGTGCAATTCTAACCCGGCACCTCACGGGCTTAACTAAGCGGGGAAGTTTGCTTAGCTGTTCTTAATCGATCAGCTAAGTTAAGCAACGTCCGCCGCGGTCAGGAGTTGGATGGATGACCACTAGTGATATTACTACTGAGCGTGCACGTGCTTCGGAGGGCACGTTAAGCCGTTGGTCCCGGTAGTTGTCCTACGATGGTAGCTGTTACAGCATGGTGGTAGGGCATTTTGCGAATGCCCGCCAGTCATAAATCAGTCGCCAAGCACGTTGTGCCAAGTGTGTTCCGACAGCTGTCCTTGAGAGCCAGTAGAGCTATAAAAAAAACATGACAAGAAAACAAGCAAGCAAACAAAAAGAACAACAAAAAAGGAACAACAAGCATTACCAAGAAGCTTTGACTTTTCGATCGTTCTCTCAAAAACGCATCGAATATTTTTTTCCCTTCATATGTCTGTTCAGATTTCGGGTTGTTTTCCTCAACAGATTATTATTATTATTATTTACAACATTTTTATACATCATGATTATTATCATGAAATTATTATTGCCAAGAAATTATTATTACACAGTCATATTTTTTACCAGAGCGTCAAGTCTGCTAATCAATATGAATCAATAATGGACTCGGCCTGGTCAATTTTGACAGTTTTGGTAGTCTACTAACTTCATATCGTTCATATTGAGTAAATTTTGATTCAATCTCGGTTTCATATGAAAACGAAACGAAATAATAAAATAATAATAACGAAATTGTTTTCTGAATGACCTTACTGTTCTCTTTTTATTTTTTGTTGGCAATATCGTCAAACCAGCCTAGATTCATCATAGATTCATATATTCGTAAGGGATCAGCAGACTACCGATTCTGTCTTGTATGAATCTTGAATGAATCTATGCTGAATATGAACATGTAATTAGCAGACTTGGCCCCTAGGTCGCATTCCACAACCGATTCTCTTGAAATTTTGTGAGCAGATTCGATATATAAAATTGTATTGCCAAAGTGGGTGAAAAATTTTCAAAATGGCGGAAATATGGTGTTGTATGTATTTTTTTTATTAGTTTTTGACTTTTAACTCTGCATAAAATGTGTATTTTATGTAATATTCAATAACGTTTAATTCAAGACAACATTATTACGGCAATTATTTAAAAATAAAAATTTGATACTTACAGTGTAGTAATCTTGCGGCTGATGTAAGCACTTAGCGGCTGCTTGTAACGCAGAAGGCGGTAGAATCGGCTTCGGCCGTAATATTCGCCACACGCCCGCCGCACCGCGCCATCTGTAAGGCGCTCAATTTTAGAAATTGATATTTGAGTTTTTTTTATGCTTTATATATATGCCTTTGAACATTATCTCACCTTCTTTTTTTTAATTTATTACCTTATAAACAATACATAATTAGATTTAAGTAGGTAATAAGCATTCGAAAACCACTAAGGTTTGTGGTTAATGCTAAATTAAGGTTTGTGAACCTTACCTTTCACCTGAATGGTAAGTGATGATGTAATCGAAGACGTTGTTCAGGCTAACCTAGAATTACTGGCTCTCAAGGACAGCTGCCGGAACACACTGTTAGGTGCTTGGCTACAGATTTTCTACTGGAGGGTGGTAGCTAGCCAGGCGGGCATTTGCAAAATGCCCTACCAACATGCAAGATGTTCATAGGAATAAGTACTTGTTTATTTAGTGATGACAGTAGTTGAAAATTCAGTAGGTGCATAGATTAGAATATCGATCCTTAAATTTATTAACCGACTTCAAAAATTCGTATAAAGTCTTCTAATAAAGTCGTCGTCAAAAATGCGTCTGTATTTTTTTTATGTGTGTTACTTTATAAATCCTTACAGGTGTACAGATTTTGATGATGTTTTTATATTCGTAAGCTGGTGCTTATCATGTGGTCCCATTTAAATTTGAGTGAGATCTACCTTCTCAATATCTTTGCACAGAAAAAAAAATATGCAATATAATTTGGAAAATACATTGCTAGTAATGTATTTTCGATCCCCAAGACGCCTGCCAAGCGTAGGGATTATAGAAAATACCCCTTAATAGGAGAGGCTGTGTTCAGCAGTGGACTATCCGGCTGATACAGCAATGTATTTTCCAAATTATATTGCATAATACATTTGATAGAGAAACTTGACAGACCAATATTAAACACAACAAACTTACTTGCACGCGCTGGCGCACAATGTCGTAACCCACAGTTTCCATTCTCGATTCCTTTGTGATTCACTAGATAATGCTGTAAACGCGAATCTGCAACAAAACAAAAATATTGTTATATAAAATTTCATATTAGTTTGATTTTTTTTCATGTGAATGAAAACCAACTTTATTTAGAAAACGGATCAAGATATTCGAGTTTGCATTGAACATATTTTTGTGACCATGAAATATTTTTGATAAGTACATATATAAATCTAAATCTGTATTGTTTTTTTTTTTAATATAAATATAATATTATATTTTTGTAATGTCAATTTTTTCCCGCCCACCCAAATGGAATAATGACGAAAAGAAAATTGCTAAGCCGCATTATTCCTATTATATATATAAGGTAGGTTTTCAATATACAAAATATTTATATTTATTAAGTATAAATTAACATATTTAACTTAAAAAACTTAAAATTAGCTAAAATAAAAAGAAACTAATCCAATGTTCCGCTACCATTAGGCAGTGTCCCCAAAATGCTGGCCGCATTGCCACGTTGTATGGCAATGCTTATCCTCTGTGCATCTATGTGTTAATCTGTATTGATTGATGAGTATATGAACAATATATTTAATTCATAAAAAAATATTATAGGTAAACGTCTAAAAAAATTAACCTAAAATACTTCAAAATGTCTTTAATATTTAAAAGACTTAATTATTTTAGCTTGCTGTTCTTCGTTTATAGTCTCATTATGTATAAATATGTTAATAAGTATGCAGTTGGAGCACAAACTCCACTAATCCAAGTGGAATAGGCCTCCGGTGCAAAATCGGAAAACGCTGGTTCGATTCCCGTCCGGGACAAAATTTTGTGCCTCAATAATGTGTAAATGTGATTTTCACTCAGAACGCGATAGTGCCTGTTGTCATATTTTATCATATCTCTATGAATCCCAAATATATAAATATTATGAAAATAAAAATCATTAAATGCAGAAAGATGTTATGACAAACATTTTGGTACTTTGTGGTTTTTACCTCATACTCAAGTATCTTCAAAAGACATTTACCAACTCACCACCTACATTTCAAATTATATATAAACAAAAACACCACAACTTTATGCCATAAAACCGTACATTAGGTGGTAAAAATGCAAATTGGTGTAAATCTGAAAATATTATCTTAAATTGGTATAGTACCAAGAGTGCTCTGTGCATGTTTTCGCGGAATGAGATTTCTGAAGCATTAGACCGCGGCACTTACCTACTGTTTCATGGAACTGTGGTTGCACACAGCACTCGCTTATATTAAAGCGCGTCCCTGGCTTCGCAATGGTTATTTTACTAAATTTAGCTTTTTAAATCCGATTAGTCGTCAATATGCCAGGCTTTGCTTTTGCCAAAGCAGTTAACCTGACTCGATTCTACAGTAAAAGCGCCCGACGTACATGACAATTAGCGCTCGCCAACAAGCTCGTCACAACAGCAGCGCGTGTATTTTATCATTTTATACTTTCATTAATTGATGTATTCAACTATTATACTTTGTGTTACAAACGATTTATTTTGGATCTTGTTAATAACAATTGTATCAACCACGTATTCTTAAGAGGCATTTTACATTTTAATGCAGTATACGAAGATTTTAAGCGCTTTATTTACTATCATAGGAAATATCTACAAGTTGTTTAATAATTGATAAAAATAGAATAATCTGTTCTCTTTTCAGTTAATGTACCAGATTTACAAAAATAACATTAATTATTTTGTAGTGACCAATCTCCCGCACCTTGTTTTACGAATTAAGGTACACATAGCCAACTTCAGAGTTCTATCTCTTGTATAAAGATTCATAAAATTAACCAAAAAAAAAATTTGTGCATCAGGCATATAATCCTGTTGACACATAGTGTACTAGAATATCGATAATTAATCGTCATTGTAGAAAAAAAAATAAAGATCTTGCGCCAATTTCCACGAATTATATCAGCAGTTTACCACGATATATTGCGTTTAATAAAGTGTAATTCCAAACAGATATTATATGAAAAGAAGTTCATTATTTAATTAATATGATCTTAAATAAATTGTGATATTTACTCTGTTTTGTTAGACAAGAAAAAATATTTAACATAACTCGAAATGCTCATAAATTGAAATGTACAAGCGCGAGGCGATCAGTACCGCGCGAGCGCCCATCGAGGTAGGACCTGTGTTCGTTTTGCCTTGCTCTGACGTTTCGTACGCGGAACGCTTAGACGCAAGTTTATAGTGCGACCACAGAGTTTTGATCATGTCTTTATTTTTTTAAGTAACAAACTATACTTTATATTTGTTGTCCATAATATAAGTATTGTTCTCTTGTTAAGTAACTACATCTTTAGTTTCTGTTCATCCATTGTGTTAAAAATAGGAAACGTCACAATTATGCAGCCTTATGCAGCGTTATTGGAAAAATGCTAACAACCTCAAAGGGTTGACTTCTTCTTTTTGGTCTGCTAGTTTTTATATTATTCTAGTTTAAATTAGTAACTCACTATAACTTTTGTTTTAGGAGGATAAGATGACAGGCGAATAATTGATTTCCAATATTTTTGGATTCAGTTAATGTCTATAAGTGAACACAGCGATAACTTCAGCTGGAAATTAAACTACCTTCCTAATTTGTACAAACCAGCCTCCCGGCTTTTCCATCATTTGTACAAACCGGGATACCAGTTAGCGGTCGATAGTCGTATTTACAAATTTACCATAAAATCTGCGTAAGTCCGACTTTCATAATCCAAATGGTTTTCAAAAGGATGCATCCTTGCCCATACAAGAAAAAATCCATAATTTTCTGAGATAACGGAAGTATTATGAATATTTTGATGAGATCTGAAACCAGCACAAATTACATTTTGGCCCCAAAATATTACGTCATTTCATATTAATCTCGTAACTACGTCAACAGTTATAAACCTAGAAAACCGCCATCTTGCATATGTATAAGTCATTTTTCACTCGATACATTTTGCAACGCAAACACTTACCGATGCAAATTTGCGTATTAAATAATCTCGTAACTAATTTTAAACTTCTAAACCAAAAAATCGGAAATAATACAGGTGTATAAATTACATGTAAATAATAATATCAAAGAAGGACCAAAGCCGTAGGTGGTATAGTTTTTCAGAAAAAAATATTGCTCTCGAATACAGTTTTCCCGCCAAAGTACTTAAAACAATTGGGCTGTTTTAATATTGTTACTTTAAGATATTTGGCGTAAAAGTCTGTAACAATTCATGGCTATAGAACAATAGTAAATTATCATATTGAAAGAAGAATCGAAGTTCTAGGTGAGTTAGTTACGAAAAAATTAAAATAACAATTAAATTACTATTTCCCACCATTTTTGTCGTGTGTTCAAACCCCATTTCCAGTATTTTTTTCTATAAAAAGGTGTATTATCATTTATTTTCCATAGAAGAAATAGTGAGCATAAGAGTATATAGTGAGGATTGCATTGGTACCAAGAAGTATATATGTTGATTATAGATTGCATCAAGGGTATTCGATTTAAAAACAAAAAAACCTCAAAATCTGTAAATATATATTAACATTTCGCTGTTTGGTCTACTCAAACTAAATGGATGAAAATGTTATTTTTTTAATGGTATAGGTGATATATTGTGGTATGGGAATATGAGGGTGACATGTTTAAGTAATGGAAAACCAAAAACGTCATGGGACGTTTGTGGTTGGTACTAAGTTGTTTTCCGGATGCACAGAAAAATAAACCTCAATCCTATGCATGGTCATTATGGCAGACAGTGTTAACGACTGGATATAGATACTGAAGAGTGTGAACGAGGAAAATAGCAATTTTTGGAAAATTTAAAAGAAAGAGCTTTTAGTCCGCAGCTTTTAATCAATGCCGTTACGTCAAATATTTATATATTTTTAAGCCGTATATTTTTTAATTATTTAAGTTTATTGTTACAATAAATGATTCAAACATATCTATTTTTTATTCATCAAGGATGAAATGTAAATATACGATTCACGATGTAGGTTGACTTTTTAATGTACATGCCTACTTCTTTTCTATAACATTAGCAAGTAATCGACAAGAAATTGATTGTTTACTCATGCCAATCACACATTTTTTAAATTCGCAACTTACATTTTTTTATTAATGAGTGCTAGTATCAAACTATGTTACTCACAGTCACGCTATTCCGTCGTCACTTCTTTCGCTTGTGTATGCGATGCGCTGGCATTTACCTAAACTTCAGTAGCGTGGTTTTGTGAAATGGCTCTTAATAGTCTTTTCATTACGAGTTACCTGGAAGTGACCGCTCTCAATGGTAAGAACCCCCATTAAGTCATGTTCTATATCACCTGGATTGTCCACTGCTGAACATAGCCCCCCCCCCCCACTACGGTTTGCCATAGTCCCCACGCTTGGCAGGCGTCTTGAGCATCGCAATGTAAGATAGCAGTTCCTCAGAAGGCGCTGCAGCAAACCTTCGACATTTTACCCTTAGTCGCCTCTTACGACACACACGGAAAGATATGCGGGGGTGACATACTAGCCTGGCGCCCCAATGCTTATATAATAATTATCTTACACATTGAGTCCTTGAACATTGCGTTTTAGTTATAATATTAAAAATATGTAATGTGTCTCTTAATTGTTAAAATTTATCTAATTATACAGTTGAGTTGAAGTCAATTTTATCCCCATCTCATAAAAAATACATAAGTATTTTCTGTGGTACATGAAAATATATCTTTTGTTATTATAACTAAATTGTAAGTAACTTGTCAGCTAGACATGAGTAGGCGAGGCCTATTGAGTCAGCATCGCTCGGTGCAAGTGGAGGGGCTGCACCGCACCGTACTAGGCAGTCGGCGCTCGCCAACAAGCTTGCCATTCCAGCGGCGTGTGTTCTTATATATAACTTTGTAATAGATAGATAGATAAACTCTTTATTGAACACCTTAACTAAACTGAAATTAAAAATATTTGACTCAAAAATAGTGAACAATTGGCGGTCTTATCGCTCAAAGCGATCTCTTCCAGACAACCGTTGAATGAAGAGGAGCGAGAAAAAGGGATGGCGGTGTACAATATACTTATTAGTGTGGATATTTATACATATCTATCATACAATATAAATATATATACATATACATACAAAATACATACATATATAATATTTAAATGTATGGAGTTTAAGCTAGCACGACAGATAAAAAGCTTTGACTTGGTCTTTAAAAACATTTAAGGATGGAGCTCGCTTGGTATCAAGTGGCAATGCATTCCAGAGTCTGACGGCCTCAACCGAAAACAAACGGCCATAAAACGAACACGAGGTAGTGTGTAGGGGGAACTTAAGCATAAGATTCTCTGATGACCGTAAGCAAAGAGAATTAGAGGCATCAAGATATTCAAAACGCTCTTTAAGGTATTGGGGTGAAGAAGGGTTAAACAAAATATGTAATATAGTATAATGTTAAGTAATATATACTTGTAAAACAGCCAGTCATCAGTAGGCGAGGCCAGAGCAGTGAGCAATGCTCGGTGTGAGTGCAGCGGGCGCGGCGCGGTGTACGAGGCGGTCAGTGCTCGCCAACAAGCTCGCCACGCGGGCAGCCCGTGGGTTCTCACGCCTGCTGTAAACGCCGCCTACGAAAAAAGCAATAATGTTACCATTACTATTTGATAATTATGAAAATATTAACTAATTACGAACCGGCTAGGAGCCGCGTTATATTTACCGGAAAAATTCCTACGAGTTTCGGACTGTTTTGAAGTCTGTTCGAGTCAGTTACGCGCTGAGGCCCGTGCTCGTCGCTTCGCGCAATCTTGACTCCCAGACGAAGGACTTCAAAACAGTCCGAAACTGGTCGGAATATTTCCGGTCAATATAACGTGGGTACTAGCCGGTTCCTAATAAGTTAATATAGATAAAACACGCGATAGTTTTAAAAGTGAAATTAAGCAAATAGTTTAATAGACATTGTAATATAGGTAGGTCGTGTTTGGTTCAAACTGATTTACCTTTATTTTTCAACCTAATCCAATCTGCATAATTTAAAAACCTAAATATTGCATAATTTAATAACTTATTTATGGTGCGTACCACTTGGGGCTAACTTCGCCAAGAACGAAAATAACGATCACACTCGTAAAAAGTTGTTCCACTTGGGTCTTGAGGCATATTAGCATTATATTCACCATAAACACTATAGAGCTACTGGAACAGTTTGATAGTACCTTACATCTAATGTCAAACAAATATCATCGAGAATATTGGATGCTTTTATGCTTTGGGTTTTTGAAATGAAGAGCTCTAAGCACAGTACATTTTATGCGATAGACATTAGAACTCTGAATGGTGTCTTTCACTATCACTGATTCCATTGAAAGCAAGAACACATAATACCTATACTTTTCTAAAAGCAACATATTTGTATTTCTAGCTAATAAAAATGAGGAAACTTATGAAAATAAACAGTCGACACTTCTAGCAGAACAGTCTGCTAGAAGTGTCGACTGTTTATTTTTATTTATTAAGATGAAAACTGTCAAAACTGATAGTTGCATACATTTCCCCATTTCTACCCATCGACGCGGGATGGACAATAGTGGCATTCTTAGCGTTGTTATCCGAAACGAAACAGGGAAGAAAACTGTTGCAAACGATCACAGTGATCACCATTGCCAAAAGAAACGCAAATGTGGAAAAAAATATGAAAAATAACGATAGCGGCATGAATGGGAACACGGCACAAGTAAGAAGAAAACACTTTATAAATTGTTAAGCTTTTTTTTTTGTTTTTATGTTATTGTGACGGAACAAGCACGAGGCCCACCTGATGTTAAGCGAACTAACGAACAGATGCATTTCTTTACAAGTCAAGAATTGCACTGCGCCCGTCACCTTGAGACATAGTTGTTAAGTCTCAGATGCACGTCATTTCACTGGCTCTCAAGGACTGCTACTGGAACACACCGTTATAGGTGCTTGGCGCCAGATTTTCTACTGTGGTAGTATCTAGCCAGGCGGGCAATCGCAAAATGCCCTTCCACCATGCAATTACAATAAATTGTCTTAAAAATTTAAAAAGCAAAGGTTTCATTGTTGGACACAAGGATTGTATATAAGAACCTGTGTCGCTTGAGCTAGTATGTAAACTGTGTTACAGGCGACAAAGCTCTCCGTTTGTAGGAAACTGATATTTTACTATTAATTGTCTTAATTGGGGCTTAAGGAGGTTCTAAACGTAAAGGTTGAACTGGCCGGTCAGTTCTCCATACAAACGCCGTAGGGTGATCACTCCTTATTTGAGATTTTAGGTCCAGAATTATGCAAAATATCGATTGAACTCGTCATTATCTAGGTTTGTATCGTAACGAAATTTTAAATAGATATTTAAGTTAAAAGTTATGAGCCTTGAAAACTTTATATGAAAATGTTTCGAGGCTCATAACTCTCAACTTCATTATCATTTTAAAATTTCGTTACGACACAAACCTAGATAATGACGAGTTCAATCGATATCATGCTTTGTTTTGGAGCTAAATCCTCAAACAAGGGAGTGATCACCTTAAGACGTTTGTATGGAGAACTGACCGGCCAGTTCACCCTTAATTATTTAGTTTATATATAAAAAACAATTGTGGAATTGAGTTGGATACAGTAATGACGAACCTATTTAGGGGGTAAAATATGATTTTTGCTTAGCGCGTGGTAGTACTTGTAATCTTATTTAGAAATATAGAAGGGTAGCGACATCATTGCGGGAGTTAAGTGTTTGAAAAAGCACTTCTTTCTAACAGATGAAGTCTAGTAGTCTGGTTGATGGCCGCGCACCGTCCCCTATGACGGTTAAAGTAATACAATTGGAGTACGAAATTTTGGCTCGACAGAACGTGCTCAGGTGGCCGAGTGGTTTAGGCATCCAGCGCCGGGACATAAAACAAGTTGTTCTCCATTAATTTGTAAAATATGATGATGTTCTTACCTCTTGATATATTTCTTGTATGGTCTCATTCTTTTCGAACCACGCGTCGAACAGTTCCAGCGCTTGCTTAGTCACCTCCTTGTTCCCCCACTCCACACCTGCAGTCAGCAGCGCACCGCTCAACCATCTGTAACGATGTAGGCAACATTATTATGTTTTTTTATATTATTATTTTTTTATTTTTTTTTACACCTGATAGGTTAGCCTTTGACCACTATCTCATCTGATGGTAAGTGATGATGTGGGCGAAGATGTTGTTCATGCTAACCTAGAAGTACTGGCTCTCAAGGACAGCTGCCGTAACACACCGTTAGGTGCTTGGCGACATTTTTTCTACTTGAGGGTGGTAGCTAGCCAGGCGGGCATTCGCAAAACGCCCTACCACCATTTTTTTTATTTTTTTTTTATGCCTGATAGGTTAGCCTTTGACCACTATCTCACCTGATGGTAAGTGATGATGTGGTCGAAGATGTTGTTCAGGCTAACCTAGAAGTACTGGCTCTCAAGGACAGCTGCCGTAACACACCGTTAGGTGCTTGGCGACATTTTTTCTACTTGAGGGTGGTAGCTAGCCAGGCGGGCATTCGCAAAACGCCCTACCACCATTCTATAACGACTGCCATCCTTAGACGACAACCGGGACCGACGGCTTAACGTGCCCTCCGAAGCACGGAAACGCTCAGTAGTAATGTCACTAGCGGTCACCCATCCAACTCATGACCGCGCGCGACGTTGCTTAACTTTGCAGATCGGTTGAGAACAGCTAGTAAACTTCGCTACGAGCGCTTCAAAAAAAGTATAGTCGGTGTAAGTTTATACAAAGAACTCGGTTTTACAAAGAAACGTATCGTAACGATATAGGGGCAACATTTTGAATCGTGCTTGGTTTAGTGTAGTCGAAAAGTGTATAACTCGGTTTAAAAAAGAAATCATAAATATTATCGAGTCGATGGCACCGCTAAAACTCTCACTCGTATATTTTGCATGGTGATAGGGCATTTTGCTAATGCCCGCCTGGCTAGCAACTTAGCGAGAAAATCTGTCGCCAAGCACTTAACGGTGTCTTCAGTCAACTGTTCTCGAGAGCCAGTAATTCTAGATTAAGCCTGTTAACACCTTCGACCACATCATCACTTACGATCAGGTGAGATTGCACAAAGGCTTACCTACAGCAATAAATAAAAACTACAATTTCGATTTTATCTATTTTTATCCATTTGCGTGTACTCTATATGGGGAGTTGAACAAGATATACAGTTTTAATATTGTTAGGTTTGCAATAACGCCTGCTATGCGGATTACATTACAAAATCACAAATTTACGATAGGGAATTTTTTCCCGCATCCCGCACATGACTTAAATTTTTCCTATCGTATATTTGTGATTTTGTAAGGTATATACAGTCCATTTATATAGATAGAGTTAATCAAACAGAGACATACAGCTGATCGGGCGGTGCTGCAGCGAGCTGCTTGGGCGCGTGATGCAGCTCCGCGAGCAGCGCCGCGAGCCGCGGGCCCGCGCTGCACAGCAGCAGCAGCTGCCGCCACCACGACAAGTGGGAGAGCACCACGCGCCACGGGGCCCAGTGCTGCTCCGTGCTCAGCCGACCTGAGGGTACACATGCTGTCTACATTAGAGATGTTTGTGTTTTTATCAAATTCCATCGAGTATTTTAAGAAGCGCAGTGAAGTAATGACTAGACAGAAAAGAGAAAAGTTTGTGAACCTGATGTATCAACCTCGCTGTAGTAAAGATATTTATAAAAGAAACGCGTATAATATGTGTATATATTTGTATAACAAGCTACCAAGAGAGTTTTTATTATTAGAGGGACATAAATTTAAGAAATGCATAAGTGACTGGCTCATGCATAATTGTTTTTATGACATTAAGGAGTTTGTAGTTTATTGTGAAAAACTTGTATAAATATTTGCACGTCTGCATGCAGACTGATTACAATGACTGATGTACTCTATAAGACCATTCCACGAATATTTGTACTACTGTGTAATGTAATCTTGCAAATAAATTTTTCTTATTCTTATTCTTATCATTCAAGAGGGCATTCGAATTCTACCCCACAAATACTAGAAATCGAGACAGACTGGTCTTTGATAAAGTAACTAAAACAGCGTTGTATCGTAGACAATGCCATAGCATGTGCATAAAAGTGTACAAATACCCTACCTGAACACTTCAGAAAATTAGATCTAAGGTCATATAAACGAGAACTGTTAAAGTGGCTTCACACAAATAGATTTTATTCAATAAATGATTTAAGAGGCCTTTTACATTATGCAGCCCTCTCACTCGCACTTTTAAAGATAATTTGAAATAGCAACAATATGGTTTATATTTTTTTAAATGTAGTCAATCATTATTTCGCTGCATGCAACTATAGATGTTCTCAACATATTTTTACTTTGTTACATGTTGAGTCCAATTAGAATTAGAGGCCCAAAATTTAAAATAACTAAATTACGCGTTTTGGATCCCCCATTACAGATATCAAAATGAAAATTAGTAGAGAACATCTATAGTTGCATGCAGCAAAATAATGATTGACCACATTTAAAAAAATATAAACCATATTGTTGCTATTTGAAATGATCTTTAAAAGTGCGAGTTAGAGGGCTGCATAATGTAAAAGACCTCTTAATTAAATGACATAATATAAATTTAGGTAATTGATATTGATGATGAAAATGAAGTGAAATAATTGAAATGTAAAATTCTAATATCATTATTGCTTATGTTGTTTTAAATAATTTTAAATTAAATTAATGTTTACATGCCACAGTTTGGCAAAATTTACCAGGTGCACTTTGCAAATCATTGTTCCATCCTTTGTACCTACATTTTATACGAATAAACGATATTCTATTCTATTCTAAAGACAAAGAAGACTTCAAATCAAATATTTTTAAAATATTTAATCGACAATTTTTCGATCGTGCGCTCGTAGAGTCAAGACCTCCTGAGGATGCTTCGTGTAGAATTTAAACGCGACGAAAGTTCTTCCGGTTTGGCTGCGTGGCGTTTGTGACGTCACATCGGCTTAACAGGAAAATTAGGCGGAATTGTAACTAGACATATTTTAATATTTTTAAGTGTTTTATTAAAATATTAATTTGATGTTTTCTTAAAATATTTGTTATTATTAAATATAGATTTCCGCAAAGTAACGCCTGAATCTATTCATTACTTCAAATCACTTTTCAGCTCCCTACTTCTGTTAGGACTGACTCGTATAATGTACTGTAACTGCCGACTCGTCCACTGCTGAACACAGGCTCCCCTATTTACGGGGTATTTGCCATAATCCCCACGCTTGGCAGGTGGCTTGGGGACGGAAGTGTAAGATGGCAGTTCTTCAGAAGGCGCTGCTGCCCACCTTCCAGTATTTCCCCTTAGTTGCCTCTTACGACACCCACGGGATGATATGGGGAGGTGCAATTCTAACCCGGCATCCCACGGGCGTATAATGTACCGATCTCATATTGAACAACCCTAAAATTTCGTTACATGGTGGTGCCTATTTTGCGAATGCGCTCCTGTCTAGCTACTACCCTCAAATAGAAAATCTGTCGCTAAGGACCTAATGGTGTCTTCAATCGGCTGTCCTTGAGTAGCTTGAAGAACATCTTCGATCACATCATCACTTACCATCAGGTGAGGTAGTGGTCAAAGGCTATCAATTATGAAAAAACTTTTTTTTTCCTTAATGAAAGATTTTCTTATTTTCATTGTTTATACTTAGGCCATAATACGAAGCAAAGAGCATTCGCTTTGTCGTAATAAAACTATGTTTCGATCTTGAATTAAAAATATGGCCTAAATCGAAAAAAAACTTCGTAACGTCTTCGCGATAAAAAACTTTGCAACGTGGCGATAATCTAGAGAGTCGAAAAAACTTCCCAACGTCGCGATAATCTAGAAAGTCGCGATAATTCATCTTCACGTAAATGGAAGACGTGGTTGTGCTATATTAGCTAAATGTCGTCAATTCATTATGTATTGCATAGGTATTGACTATTTGTACAAAATAATTAAAAGAGTCAAGAAGAGATATTCAATTGAGTACTATACGAGTAGCGAACCAGTCAAAAACAAGTTGTTTAGAACTGTCTTGCACCATAATTAATTTATATTTGCTTATTCATTACTGTAAAATATCAAAAATACAGTAGAATAAATCATCCATTTTGCTCACTCGTATTGAATCCATTTTGCTCACTCTTTTTGAAACAAATTCTCTATAAAGTCTTAGACATAGGGTCCACTCGTAATTTGTACAAAGCGGGTGCCCGGCTTTTCTATTATCTGTACAAACCGGGATACCGGTCGCGGTCGACGGTTGGATTTACAGAGTTATCGTGAGACTTGCGTAGGTCCCACTCTCATAATTTAAACGGTTTTCGAAAGTCAGCATACTCCTTCTTTGTTTATATTTACTATGAAAAAAACTATATTACTCTAAGATAACGGAAAGTATTTTAAATCTTGAATTAAATCTGAAACCAGCTTAAATTACATTTTTGCGCCTCAATTTTACATCACATGGTAAACCAACTTCAAAAAATGAGGAGGTTCTCATTTAGACTGTATTTGTTTTTATTTTTGTGTGTGCTATCTCATATTTTTTTTACAGGGTGTACCGATTTTGTTGTTATTTTTATATTCGGATGCTGGGGCTTTTCCTGTGGGCCTATTTAAATTTGAGTGAGATCTGATGAGTAGTATTTCAATTATCACTGATAATGCGGATTTTAAGTTTGATGTCAATTATTTTGTTAAAATTTTAAACTATTCGACCTAGGACGCTGTAATTTTACATGTGATAAATATCACGGTTATAGTTTGTTTTTGATTTTTGTATTTAAATTCAAATGGTCTCCAATAGGTCGAGCCTGTACATCCTCCTCTCTTGTTAGATTACTCTGTAGATTACAGCCTCAGTATGATACTAACTTGCAGCAGCTATAGCTCTGCTAGCTGGCAGCCTGCCAGCGCGGCTCAGTACAAACGCATCGTCCAGCATCAGAGCACGTTCCGCTGGCGATCCACTTTCGTACAGCTCCGCTGCCCTCGCGGCCACTGCCTCTGCTGACTGCAAAAACAATACACGAAAATCAAGAGTTACATTGACAAAACTGAAAAGTCAAGACGTTAAGATTTAAAAGTCAAGTCATCAAGACGCGGGTAAACAGTTTGGCACTGGTCTAGGCACAATTAAGCACCGGTTTCCACGCAGATGGTAAAGTCCAGCCACCGGCCCTATTAAAATTTGTAGCCGCATTCCTTGAGAATGAGCATCTTTACTGCTCGAACACCGGTCGGAGATTACGACCAAACACCGTGAGTGCTAGCCGGTATGTTTAGTTAATAGTTTTTCAACACCCTTGCTCGTAAAGTGAGCTTTATTATATCTTTCTTAGGGCCATAAACCTAACTATTAAACCCTATAATATTATACACTAGTGCGTAATATAATTATCCCTACAAAGTTAATTTAGTACCTAACTGCAAATTATATGCGAGTAAACAGAGCATTGGAAGCAATGATGACCGAGTGGTAATAGCTATTGACTGCCGTGCCGCATGTCCCTGGTTCGATCCCCACCGCCGGCTTGAGCTTCACCGCATGGTGGAAGGGCATTTTGCGAATGCCCGCCTGGCTAGCGACCACCCTCAAGTAGAACCGGTTCCGGCAGCAGTCCTTTAGAGTCAGTGATATTACAGGCAAAATGAGACTGAACAAGTATGTCTTGAGACATACTTGTTCAGTCTCATTTTGCCTGGTGATAGGCGCAGTGCAGTTCGTCCCTTGTGATGAAATGCATCTGTTATAGGCAAAGGATACCGCTTAACATCAGATGGGCCTAGTGCTTGTTCCGTCACAATGACATAAAAAAAGAAAAACAATTTAACCGGGTAATACAGACTTGTAACATCAAAGAGGTTTATATGTAATAAAACATTTGCTATTTTCCATAATTTTCGTATGTTGTTTGTATCGCATTTGTGCAATATATATTTATTTTCCTCGCAAGGGTGTTGAAAAAGTGCGTATGAAACACGTGAGCAACTGGCTCATTATACACTCGGCTGATTTACGCCCTCGCCTACGGCTCGGGCAGCAACACACATCCTCGTGTATAATGAGCTACTTAGCTCACTTGTATCATAATCTACTAATGTCAACTCACGTTACTTTTTTATGAAAATACTGTGGAGGGTGGTGTGGAATCGATAACTGAATGTGTTCCAATCATGTTTCATTTTTTACCGGGGCTTACTACATTCACACACTTACGAACGCTACGCGAAGTCAATAAGACACTTTAGTACCCTTACCTCCCCGTCAGTAGGATCTTGTGGAGCCACTCGGTAAAGGCCTCTAGCTCCCACGTTGTATCTCACCCACTTATGTTTACCCAGGTCTGGTATTGTCACTGAAAATAAAAACATATAACGTATTTGATAAGTTTTGATTAATTTCAAATGTTAAGTTTATCTAAACATATGTTTTTTTTAATATAATTCTTGTGAGTCTCGGCAGCAGCTCTTGAGCGCCAGTGAAATTACAGGCACATGAGACTTAAATGTCTCAAAGTGACGGGCGCAGTGCAATTCGTGACTTATGATGAAATGCATTTGTTATAGGCAGAGATTAGTCCGCTTAACAATAGGTAGGCCTCGAGCTTCCGTCACAATAACATAAAAGAGTTTCACACATATTTAAATATTATAAATTAAACCGGCAAAAACACTCACGTTGAGAATCGAATACGTCTCGAGGGTTTCGAGCATATCAGATGCTCGTCACCAGGGAGAGCTCCCCGCTGCCGCCGGCGCCGGTATCACGCCAAGCCAAGGCTTCGCTCAAAATCAAAGTCAAAATCATTTATTCAATTTAGGCGTCTACGACGCTCTTATGAGTCTCCGCCGGGAGCTCGCAGACGTAGCTGCGCACTCGCCCTGATGATGAGCATCTGATATGCTCGAAACCCGCGAGACGTATTCGATGCCCAACGTAAGTGTTTTTGCCGGTTTAATTTATAATATTTGTATATGTTTGTTATGTGAATTTTGTAACAAATTTCATAGTCCTGTCAGGCGTATTATAGAAGGTGGTAACACAGTACCACACACACACATAATTATCATTATAATAAAAAGTTTTTCTCTGTGAGGTATGCTGGAATTGTACCCACCTGTAGCCACGAAGCACTACATTGAACAGGTCTGCCCGTGGCCACAAAGCACTCTAAAGTCAAGCTTGAGTTATTTATAAACATATAATTTCTGGACTAAAAAGAGACAAATTTCTTGCGAGAAGCTAAGCAGTGATGCCGCATGTCCGTGGTTCGAATCCTGCGGGCTTGAGCTTAATGGCATGGTGAAGGGCATTTTGCGAATGCCCGCCTGGCTAGCGACCAGCCTCAAGTAGAAAATCTGTCGCCAAGCACCTAACGGTGTGTTCCGGCTGCAGTCCTTGAGAGCCAGTGAAATTACAGGCACATGAGACTTAACAACTATGTCTCAAGGTGACGGGAGCAGTCCAATTCGTGACTTGTGACGAAACGCATCTGTTATAGGCAGAAGTTAGTCCGCTTAACATCAGGTGGGCCTCGTGCTTGTTCCATCATAACATAAAAAACACACTTACTCTCAGTGTCGTTCATCCAAATCAAATGTGTTACATTCTCTGTCCATCTGGAGCCCTTCACTTGCTTTATTTCGTTCACCACTTCGTACCTGCAACAAGTCATCGAACAGTTCTGTATCGTGAGGATTTTTTATATACAGGGTTATTGGTAAAATGCTAACAAACTCTTAGGGTTGACTAGTCCTAACAAAAATTTTGAGATGAATTTTTATTACGATATAAGCACGAGGACCACCTGATGTTAAAAGTCTCTTGTGCCTGTAATTTATTATTTCATATTTTTTATTTCTTAGATCGATGTATATATTCTAAGGGCCGCGGTGGGCGCTCTTAGCTCGAAGTAGGCATTGTCTTTTACTGCGAGACACAGAACTTCATAGTGTCAGACAGTCCTAGAAAAACGTATTGTTTTAAGATTTGACCAAGAGCGCCCGCCGCGGCAAAACTAGACCGCCGCGCCGCGCTTCCTTTGAATACAGTTTTGATTATTTACATCGAGCTAAGTGATAAAAAATATGAATTATTAATTTACAGCCACAAGAGACTTTTAACATCCTCGTGCTTATTTCGTCATATACACAAACAAAGGCAAAGAAAATAATAATAAAAAAATATAAAAAGGTGAAACACTACAAAATTTTATTCATATCAAAATGTTTGTTAGGACTAGCAGAAGTCAACCCTAAGAGGTTGTTAGCATTTCACCAATAACCCTGTATATAACAGACTAGCTTACCGGCCGCGGCTCCGCCCGTGTTTATTTCGCTTATCACGCAAAACCATAAACCTCTTTTTGCGCATTTTTTGCGCATATTTAGATAAAAAGTATCCTATGTTCCTTTCCCGGGTCTCAAACCATTTCCATACCAAATTTCATCCAAATCGGTCCAGTAGTTTTTAAATTTATTCGTGATATAGAAAAATACAAAAATAGAAATCTTTCATCTTTATAATATTCGTGTAGATGTTGATAAGCGGCCCCATCTTTAAACGGGTATTTACCAAAACATATAAATAAGACATAAAAAGAAGTTATTGTGACATTATGTACGACATTGCGGACTGTTTTGTAGATATTGATGTCCTCTATAAAATTGTAGTACATCACTTTGCTCTATTGTCTACAATTTCCGCAGCGTACGCGATATAACGATTTTTTTGGTATTTTTTTCACACATTGGCTTACATTATCGAAGTTTTCACACAAATCCATAAGTTTTTGAAAATATTCTTTAGTTTATGTTTATCAGAGGTAGTATATGATTCTAATGGTGAAAGAATTTTTCAAATCGGTCCAGTAGTTTTTAAGTTTATTCGAAAATACAAATCTTTCCTCATTATAATATTATTATAGATAGGCTAGCCACCTGATGAAGTGATAATATTCATTGTATATTCATTGTTTTCGAATCCTATTTTATCTACAAATTAAGATTTAAATTTAAATAATACTTTGTACAATGTTTTTAGCAAGGAACTTTGTCTAACTTCCGGTGGAGGGCGTTGACATCTGCGACACAGTCATCACACTTCTGCAGGTGTCATCGATTCTCATATGTTAGTAGTATAATATCGTTATGGTTCCAATTAAAGATTTTTATTTATTTATTATTATTTATAATATAGTCGGAAATTTTGTTCAGACTAACCTAGAATAACTGGCTCTCAAGGACAGCTTCCGGTACACCGTTAGGTGCTTGGCGACAGATATTCTACTTGAGGGTGGTAGCTAGCCAGGCGGGCATTCGCAAAATGCCCTACCACCATGCTACCACTGCCATCGTATGTCAACGACCGGATGGCTAAACGTGCCCTCCTAAGCATGGAAGCGTCACCCATCCAAGTCATGACCACGGCGGACGTTGCTTATTTGGAAATAAAGGTATTTGCCTTATCCAGATCTGACCCGACGTGTGTTTGTCCATAAGTTGCTTTTGTATGAGGCAACTGAATAATAGTAGGGTCTGATGTCATTTTGACAGATGATTTCTCACATTGACGAGTAAAGATGAGCATAGATTATGATTCTGGTGAATATGTTTGTTTTTTGAAAACCACTTTTTTGTTTCCAAACAGCTTAACTGATTTTAATGAGATGTCGTTAGATTCGTCTTGATAGCACAAGTGACACTTAACGTAACTGTAAGGGTTGATATTTTCATTTCGAAATTGTATAGATTAAATTCATCGAGTGGCATACTTTTACACCGAGTGAGAACTTAATGAACATTCCCTTGGTGGTGGATCATATCATAAAGAAATTAAGACACCAACCATAAGGTTTGGCTTACTGCCAAACCTTCTACACGTGCAGTCTGTGGACCAGCTATATGCAGAAAGCTCTCAGTGTCTTGCGCGTCCACTATAACAATGGCTTCCGTATTTTGATGGGCCTGCCTAGATTCTGCAGCGCATCAAATATGTTTGCAGAGGCTCGGATCGACGGCTTTCATGCTATCTTGCGGAAAAGGACAGCCTCAATAGTTAATAGGTTGGGGAGGAGCTCGAACAGTATTTTGCAGATGATATCGGAGTGTCTCAACTCCTCGATAAATAGGCATTTCGTCTATGTATTAAACATATAGATATTCTGTAAAACATTAGTAGTAGGAAATAGTATTTGTTATATACTGTCCGAATCTGTATTTATTGTAACTAACATAATTTTAAGTTTTAATTTTTGTTTCATTGTGTAATTACTAACAACTGGGTTTTGTTACCTGATTAAATAATTTTATTATTATTATTATTATATAAAGAGATTAACTTACCAAGTTCCGTTGACACCTTCCGTAGCGTTCCTCCACACTTTGGTGATATTTTCGACGTCTTCGTCAAGCGGTGGGCCAACGACGAAGGTGACCGGTATTACCCACTTGTGTACCGGTTGTTTGGGCTTGGTGGTGGTCCGACGAGTGGTCACCGTGGTTGGTGCAGGCGTGGTGGTAACGTTGTAGTCTTCATCTGATATTTCAGTGATATTTTCTGTAGAATAACATGAAAGTTTAACATAAATCGAAAAGTTAACTCACATCGTATACATAGGTATCTGTTTGATATTTAATAGTAATAACGGCTTAAATATCTCCTAGCTTACTAATAAACTAATTGAACAATTGTATTATTAAAACTAACGTGGTTTTCACTCATTTTAGTAAATAATACGGGATAACTCACGTGAATAAGTCAGATAGCTCCGACTCGATAGATAGCGAGACTTCAACGCGGGCGTCCCGAGCTCTCCTTGAAAAAGACCACCGGATGTGGTTGAAACTATAGTCGGAGCTATCTGATTTATTCACGTGAGTTATCTCGTATTATTTACTAAAATGAATTGAATAATTGATACATTTTTGCCGTAGACATATATAACTACACTTAAAACTAATTTGGTTTTCATCATGAGATTTGATTTTTTTCTCCTACTTATTACCAATTCTTGTGCGGTCGTCTGGTTGTTTTAAAAATTTATATTGTTGAATGAAAAATAAACTATTTACTGTCGACATCTAATACTCCATCTTTTCAAAAGATAACGATATATATTTATTTATTAGCCACCACCAAAGCAGCCAACTGGCGTGTAATTGATGCGATTCGTTGATTGCGGTGGCCATATTGCGTTGCCATGGAGATGACATCCTACCTCCCTATGCCGATCTATAACATCCCAAGTTATATCCCAAGAGTGGGAATTGTAGATTGTTAAACAAGGGATGAAAGAGGGTGCCAATAGCTTGAGTGTCTAAATACATCTTTTAAAATACAAAATAATCAATTCGTTATAAATTATATGATAATTTGGTGAAGAATAAATTATAAGGATAAAATCAAAATGATTCATAACAATTTCAGCCGTGACTTTACAGAGTAGTTGTTTTAAAAGTTTGGACACAGATTAGACATTTTTTGACAGCAAGTAAAATTGTTTAGGTACCTCCGAAAAGTACTGTTTTCATCTCTTTGAAATGGTTACTTCAAGCATACTTTACAAGTATTAGAAATCAAACTTTAATTTACCTTTCGAATATTAGGTAGAGTATAAACTTTAAAATAATGCTGCGTAAGACTCACCTGGTTCATAGAACAGCTCATCGAGGTCAGCTCTGAGGTCGAAAGTCAGCAAATTATTCAGTATGGGAGGGTCGGGGTCCGGTGGATCAGCTGACATCACGAATCTAGAAGATCAGAAAAGTTTAGGACCCAAATTAGTAGCTTATTGATGCACAGTGTGAAAATTAAATCAACCAACAACGTTGAAATAAGGTTCATATGCTAAACCGTGTATAAGGACTACATCCAAAATGTAAAAAAAAAATTAAAAGAATACTTTTCAAATGGACGCCGATGTACGTTTTTAAAAACGTCTGCCCAGATTAAAAACGTCAAATTAATCTATCGATGGACATGGTTTTGAAGAAAATCAGCGGTGTAATTTAGAAGAAGTTACAAATTTTATTCCAAGACTGAACAAAACTTCGTTTCACATTCTATTTTTTTAATTTGTGAATTTCTGAAGCTATAGGCAAAGTATAAATAACTAGTTTTAACGCTAACAACGCGGCTCGTCCCACGGATATATCGGTTATAGCGCATAACCATTAACCTGTTATTGCACAGTCGGATAAAACTATCCTATGTCCTTTGCCGGGTCTCAAACTATTTCCATACCAAATTTCATCCAAATCGGCACGGTAGTTTCAGAGCTTATTCATTGCAAACAATCAAATCTTTCCTCTTTATTATATTAGTTTAGATAAAATAATACGTTGAAAAAGTAGTCAATGATCTGACGAGTCCAAGTATCTCGTATTTTTTCCGTCAAGTCAGGTGTGATTTGTATTTGGATCATTTATGCCTTAATTCAAATATCGTATAGTAGACAATCTACACTAAATAATCGTAGAAAGCATTAGAAAATTATTATCTTATTTTTATGCTTGATAGGACTATCTCACCTGATGGTAAGTGATGATGTGGTCGAAGATGTTGTTCAGGCTAACCTAGTATTACTGGCTCTCAAGGACAGCTGCCGGAACACACCGTTAGGTGCTTGGCGACAGATTTTCTACTTGAGGGTGGTAGCTAGCCAGGCGGGCATTCGCAAAATGCTCTACCACCATGCAAAACCAAATGCATCTACAAATCTCACTGGTGACATTTAAGACGTCTTTGTCATGCGGTTGGCCAACGATGATGGTGACCGGTATTACCCACTTGTGTACCGGTTGTTTGGGCTTGGCGGTCACCGGGGGTTGTACAAGCGTGGTGGTAACGTTGCTGTAGTAATACTATTATTATTATCACCGACCACGCGAGAGTTCTCCGTTTCAGCTTGGGCTGAAATACTTTCGTACATATGTACGGCGGATGTCCAGCTGTGCTCTATACCTATATCTATATCTCGTAAAAAATTTTGAGCTTCGATAAGTATGTATTGATATTTTTTTATGATTAAATTTTGGCCTCTTTTCAAAACGGTGGGGTTGATCATATTTTAGTCGCACAGAGCTACAAAGGTTATTAACAAATTAATAATTAATTATTATAATATAATATAATATAATATAATATAATATAGCTAGGAGATACCGTGTTCGTACACAATACCCAAAACCAAATTAACACACGAGGCACACAGCAGTCGACAAACATACCAGACTCATCAAACACACAAGACACGTCAAACACACCAGATACACTTAACGCAACTATTACACCAAATTCACAGCAATCAACAAACACACGACAAACCAGGCAGCTAAGACAAAGGAGAGGAACAAGAAGAATACAATAAGAGGGACATAAATACCTTTTTTCCTGTGGGTTACGGGACGGGGTATTTATGAAAGACCGACGAAAGTCGAGAAAACAAAACTAATATTTCAAAAGGATAAAGAAACTACTCAACACCCATCTCAATTCACGCAATCTCATAAAAGGAATCAACACCTACGCCATTCCCGTATTGCTCTACTCATTCGGTATAATCAATTACAAAAACAGTGATCTTAAGAAAATAGACACCAAAACTAGAAAGTTGCTAGCAATAAACAAGGCTCATCAGCAAAAGGCAGAAGTAGACAGATTATACTTACCCGTAGCACAAGGAGGAAGAGGGCTTCAAAATGTAGAGAACATGTACAAAACACAAATAGTCAAATACCACCAATATTTAGAAGCAAAAACTGACGACCTCATCAAGGCAATAATACAACATGATGTTAACAGAGACAAATACTCAATAGTCAAAGAAGCACAAGAAATTGAATCCGAACTTAACTTACCACATGGCAACAAACACACAGATACAGAAATAAAAAAATCTATAGTCAAAAAGCAGAATGATGTATGGAGAAGCAAGCCATTGCACGGACAGTTTCCTAAAAAAGTTTTAGATCAGGCCAATATTGATACGGTACTCTCATTTAAATGGATCAAAAAACAACAGATAACACCAAGCATAGAGTCTTCCATATTTGCTATACAAGACCAAGCTGTAATGACCCGGCAACACCAACGAGACATCTTGAAAGAGGCAGTGGATGGAAAGTGCCGCCTATGTGCCAGCAAAGATGAGACCACGCAGCACATCATATCTGGATGCGACAAACTGGCGGGGACCTACTATGTCAAACGACATAATAACCTCGTCCAGTACGTTTATTGGTGTCTTGCCAAAAAGCATGCAATAACTGTTTCGGACCTTTGGTGGAAAGAAACACTCAGCCAGCCACATGTAAAAGAAAACGATTCCGCTAAAATACTTTGGGAAATACCCGTCCAAACCGATGTAACCGTAACACACAATAGACCCGACTTGATATACGTTGACAAAACAAATAATCAAACATATCTCATAGACGTTACAGTACCTTCTGATTACAACATAGGCGCAAAGGAAATAGAAAAACTGAGCAAATACCACCTCCTCAAAACCGAAATCAGTCGTCTGTGGAATACACAAACGACTGTCATACCCATAGTGATAGGCGCAACTGGCATAGTAGCGAAAAGCTTAACTAAACATCTCAATAAACTAGAAACTACCATAGATATCAGCATTCTACAAAAACAAGCAGCCATTCATACATCCACAATATTAAGTAAAGTGCTAGGAGATACCGTGTTCGTTCACAATACCCAAAACCAAGTTAACACACTAGGCACACAGCAGTCGACAAACATACCAGACTCATCAAACACACAAGATTCGTCAAACACACCAGATACACTTAACGCAACTATTACACCAAACTCACAGCAATCAACAAACACACGACAAACCAGGCGGCTAAGACGAAGGAGAGGAACAACTAGGATACAATAAGTGGGACATAAATACCTTTTTTCCTGTGGGTTACGGGACGGGGTATTTATGAAAGACCGACGAAAGTCGAGAAAACAAAACTAATATAATATAATATAAACCCCCAAAATCCAGCCTTACGTCCGGGTCGAACACCAGACCACGTGGGGGGTGGACACGCGTACTATTGAAACTTATGCGGCTAACAGGGCAATGGTAACCCATTCATCATGGAGAACACAAATAATGTAATACGTATAGGGCCGCTACCCGGGGGTGAGCGCCGGGGCACGTCTGGAGCTGACGCTGGACGTGACAGCATGCAAGCCGTCAGCGGCTCTCTGCTGAACAGGCGGGCGAGAGTCGGGGAACCCGAAGATACTACAGCCGACCGACGAGGGGAGGGGGCGGATGATGTTTTGCAGAGTAGGGCTTCGCCTACAGACTCTGCCGGCTCATCTGCAACGACCACGAATAATGCACTCAATGATGATAGAAGACGAAAGTGGTCTACACAGGAACTGGAAGAACTTATGTACTGCTACTTCAAGGCAAGAGCAGACGGACCCGGCTATATAGGCCGATTACAAACACTTTTCACGGATAGGAACCCTAATAACCCTAAAATACACAACTTTAACGGAAACACATTATCTAATCAAGCTCGCAGAATCATAAAACAAAATGTTATATCACAAGAACTACTTGATAGAATTCAGAAACAAGCAGAAGGTATACTACCAACAGAGAACCCTGACAGGATTTCAATTGATACACAGCAACAAAATACAACTCCAACACCGGCAATAACACACGAATCCCAAATCAACCCAGAACAAGCAGAAATTATGGACCAGCTGACGAGCAACATAGAAGTAGACGAACATCAGGATCCCTTAGTATTACACTTTCTTCAAACACTAGCTGAAACAAAAGAGACTCCTATCGCAGAGCGTCTACTGCTACCGAAAGCTAAAATTAATCGAAACTTTATAAAAAACCTTAACATACTTAACACATACTTACCCAATTTATTAATCACCCATAGAAATCTTAGGGAAATCAACGACATTATCTATGCCACCGCCAAAACACTCATAACAAACAATAACCAAACACCTTACACTCCAAACAATACCATTAAACCAAAACGAGATCCAGCATGGAAAAAACGAATTAAAAAGAAAATAGAAAAGTTTAGGAAGGAATTAGGACGTTTGACTGAAATTCAAAGAGGAGTCGACACACCCAGGATGAGGAAACATAAAGAAAAACTCTATACTAAGTACAACATTCAAAATGAAACTGAACTCAACAACACTGCAGAAATTTTAAAACAAAAAGTAAAAGCTTTAGCGGGTAGGATAAAGAGATATGAAGATATGAACAGTAGAAAGGAACAAAATAGGCTATTTAAAGAAAATGAACACAGACTGTACAGAAGTTTAGGAGACAATAGTAATAATGACATCAAAATCCCTAGTAAAGAAGGAGTGGAACTATTCTGGAAATCAATTTTATCAAACCCTGAACAGTACAACAGACAAGCTAAATGGATCAAAGAGGTTGAAATTTCATCAGGAGACGTCACTACAGTTGAAACAGAGGAAATCACAGAAGGCCAAGTAAAAGCTGCTATTCGAAAACTACTGAACTGGAAATCACCTGGAATTGATAAAATCCAAAACTACTACTTAAAATATCTTACCAGCACTCATACATACTTAGCCTCATTATTCACAAAGATAGTAAACGGTACAGAAGCGATAGAGGAGTGGTTCACCACAGGACAGGTCATACTTTTACCTAAAAATAGCAACACTGAAGACCCAAAAAACTGGAGGCCAATAGCATGTTTACCAAGTATGTACAAAGTACTCACTTCCGTACTGGCTGACATGTTGTACAACCACTGCCATAACAATAACATAATAGCCATAGAACAAAGGGGATGTCGCCGTGGTGCTCGGGGATGTAAAGATCACCTCATGGTCAACAAAGCTATATTAGAGGATGCACATCAATCCCAAAGGAATCTAAGCATGGCATGGATAGACTATCAAAAAGCCTTCGATAGTGTCTCACATGAATGGCTTTACAAAATACTTGATGTCTATAAGTGCCCGGCCATGATCAAGGGATTCCTTCAACTGGCCATGCCCTCATGGAAGGTGGTTATGACGGCCCGTGGCTCCAAAGAATCAATAACTACTGAACCAATTTACGTTAGGCGCGGAATATTCCAGGGCGACTCCCTTTCACCGCTATTGTTCTGCCTAGCTATCAACCCCCTTTCATTTATACTGAATAAGTACGAAATGAAAGGGTACAAACTCAAAGACAGTATTTGGATCAATCACCTATTGTACATGGACGACCTCAAAGTATACTCAAACAACAAAAACAATCTCAAAGTACTATTGGAAAGTGTAGAAATATTCACAAACGACATAGGAATGCGGTTCGGTCTAGATAAATGCAATACCATACACATTAGTTCAGGACACAGAAACAACGTGACAGGTGAGGGACATATACTACTTAGTGGGGAAACTTTCAAACAACTGGCAATTGGGGATAGATATAAGTATTTAGGAATTCACGAGTCAGGTAAATTAGAACACAGCATCATTAGGGAGCAAATCTGTAAAGAATATTTCAATAGGATAAAGAAACTACTCAACACCCATCTCAATTCACGCAATCTCATAAAAGGAATCAACACCTACGCCATTCCCGTATTACTCTACTCATTCGGTATAATCAATTACAAAAACAGTGATCTTAAGAAAATAGACACCAAAACTAGAAAGTTGCTAGCAATTAACAAGGCTCATCAGCAAAAGGCAGAAGTAGACAGATTATACTTACCAGTAGCACAAGGAGGAAGAGGGCTTCAAAATGTAGAGTACATGTACAAAACACAAATAGTCAAATACAACCAATATTTAGAAGCAAAAACTGACGACCTCATCAAGGCAATAGTACAACATGATGTTAACAGAGACAAATACTCAATAGTCAAAGAAGCACAAGAAATTGAATCCGAACTTAACTTACCACATGGCAACAAACACACAGATACAGAAATAAAAAAATCTATAGTCAAAAAGCAGAATGATGTATGGAGAAGCAAGCCATTGCACGGACAGTTTCCTAAAAGAATTTTAGATCAGGCCAATATCGATACAGTACTTTCGTTTAAATGGATCAAAAAGCAACAGATAACCCCAAGCATAGAGTCTTCCATATTTGCAATACAAGACCAAGCTGTTATGACCCGGCAACACCAACGCGACATCTTGAAAGAGGCAGTGGATGGAAAATGCCGCCTATGTGCCAGCAAAGATGAGACCACGCAGCACATCATATCCGGATGCGACAAACTGGCGGGGACCTACTATGTCAAACGACATAATAACCTCGTCCAGTACGTCTATTGGTGTCTTGCCAAAAAGCATGCAATAGCTGTTTCGGACCTTTGGTGGAAAGAAACACTCAGCCAGCCACATGTAAAAGAAAACGATTCCGCTAAAATACTTTGGGAAATACCCGTCCAAACCGATGTAACCGTAACGCATAATAGACCCGACTTGATATATGTTGACAAAACAAATAATAAAACATATCTCATAGACGTTACAGTACCTTCTGATTATAACATAGGCGCGAAGGAAATAGAAAAACTGAGCAAATACCATCTCCTCAAAACCGAAATCAGTCGTCTGTGGAATACACAAACGACTGTCATACCCATAGTGATAGGCGCAACTGGCATAGTAGCGAAAAGCTTAACTAAACATCTCAATAAACTAGAAACTACCATAGATATCAGCATTCTACAAAAACAAGCAGCCATTCATACATCCACAATATTAAGTAAAGTGCTAGGAGATACCGTGTTCGTACACAATACCCAAAACCAAATTAACACACTAGGCACACAGCAGTCGACAAACATACCAGACTCATCAAACACACAAGACACGTCAAACACACCAGATACACTTAACGCAACTATTACACCAAACTCACAGCAATCAACAAACACACGACAAAACAGGCAGCTAAGACGAAGGAGAGGAACAACTAGGATACAATAATTGGGACATAAATACCTTTTTTCCTGTGGGTTACGGGACGGGGTATTTATGAAAGACCGACGAAAGTCGAGAAAACAAAACTAATATAATATAATATAATATAATATAATATAATATAATATAATATAATATAATATAATATAATATAATATAATATAATATAATATAATACGGGGCACGTCTGGAGCTGACGCTGGACGTGACAGCATGCAAGCCGTCAGCGGCTCTTTGCTGAACAGGCGGGCAAGAGTCGGGGAACCCGAAGATACTACAGCCGACCGACGAGGGGAGGGGGCGGATGATGTTTTGCAGAGTAGGGCTTCGCCTACAGACTCTGCCGGCTCGTCTGCAACGACCACGAATAATGCACTCAATGATGATAGAAGACGAAAGTGGTCTACACAGGAACTGGAAGAATTAATGTACTGCTACTTCAAGGCAAGAGCAGACGGACCCGGTTATATAGGCCGATTACAAACACTTTTCACGGATAGGAACCCTAACAACCCTAAAATACACAACTTTAACGGAAACACATTATCTAATCAAGCTCGCAGAATCATAAAACAAAATGTTATATCACAAGAACTACTTGATAGGATTCAAAAACAAGCAGAAGGTATACTACCAACAGAGAACACTGACAGGATTTCAGTTGATACACAGCAACAAAATACATCTCCAACACCGGCAATAACACACGAATCTCAAATCAACCCAGAACAAGCAGAAATTATGGACCAGCTGACGAGCAACATAGAAGTAGACGAACATCAGGATCCCTTAGTATTACACTTTCTTCAAACACTAGCTGAAACAAAAGAGATTCCTATCGCAGAGCGTCTACTGCTACCGAAAGCTAAAATTAATCGAAACTTTATAAAAAACCTTAACACACTTAACGCATACTTACCCAATTTATTAATCACCCATAGAAATCTTAGGGAAATCAACGACATTATCTATGCCACCGCCAAAACACTCATAACAAACAATAACCAAACACCTTACACTCCCAACAATACCATTAAACTTAAAAGAGACCCAGCATGGAAAAAACGAATTAAAAAGAAAATAGAAAAGTTTAGGAAGGAATTAGGACGTTTGACTGAAATTCAAAGAGGAGTCGACACACCCAGGATGAGGAAACATAAAGAAAAACTCTATACTAAGTACAACATTCAAAATGAAACTGAACTCAACAACACTGTAGAAATTTTAAAACAAAAAGTAAAAGCTTTAGCGGGTAGGATAAAGAGATATGAAGATATGAACAGTAGAAAGGAACAAAATAGGCTATTTAAAGAAAATGAACACAGACTGTACAGAAGTTTAGGAGACAATAGTAATAATGACATCAAAATCCCTAGTAAAGAAGGAATGGAACTATTCTGGAAATCAATTTTATCAAACCCTGAACAGTACAACAGGCAAGCTAAATGGATCAAAGAGGTTGAAATTTCATCAGGAGACGTCACTACACTTGAAACAGAGGAAATCACAGAAGACCAAGTAAAAATTGCTATTCGAAAACTACTGAACTGGAAATCACCTGGAATAGATAAAATCCAAAACTACTACTTAAAATATCTTACCAGCACTCATACATACTTAGCATCATTATTCACAAAGGTAGTAAACGGTACAGAAGCGATAGAGGAGTGGTTCACCACAGGACAGGTCATACTTTTACCTAAAAATAGCAACACTGAAGACCCAAAAAACTGGAGGCCAATAGCATGTTTGCCAAGTATGTACAAAGTACTCACTTCCGTACTGGCTGACATGTTGTACAACCACTGCCATAACAATAACATAATAGCCATAGAACAAAGGGGATGTCGCCGTGGTGCTCGGGGATGTAAAGATCACCTCATGGTCAACAAAGCTGTATTAGAGGATGCACATCTATCCCAAAGGAATCTCAGCATGGCATGGATAGACTATCAAAAAGCCTTCGATAGTGTCTCACATGAATGGCTCCACAAAATTCTTGATGTCTATAAGTGCCCGGCCATGATCAAGGGATTCCTTCAACTGGCCATGCCCTCATGGAAGGTGGTTATGACGGCCCGTGGCTCAAAAGAATCAATAACTACTGAACCAATTTACGTTAGGCGCGGAATATTCCAGGGCGACTCCCTTTCACCGCTATTGTTCTGTCTAGCCATCAACCCCCTTTCATTTATACTGAATAAGTACGAAATGAAAGGATACAAACTCAAAGACAGTATTTGGATCAATCACCTATTGTACATGGACGATCTTAAGGTATATGCAAACAATAAAAACAATCTGAAAGTACTATTGGAAAGTGTAGAAATATTCACAAACGACATAGGAATGCGGTTCGGTCTAGATAAATGCAATACCATAAACATTAGTTCAGGACACAGAAACAACGTGACAGGTGAGGGACATATACTACTTAGTGGGGAAACTTTCAAACAACTGGCAATTGGGGATAGATATAAATATTTAGGGATTCACGAGTCAGGTAAATTAGAACACAGCATCATTAGGGAGCAAATCTGTAAAGAATATTTCAAAAGGATAAAGAAACTACTCAACACGCATCTCAATTCACGCAATCTCATAAAAGGAATCAACACCTACGCCATTCCCGTATTACTCTACTCATTCGGTATAATTAATTTCAAGAACAATGACCTAAAGAAAATAGACACGAAAACCAGAAAGTTGCTAGCAATAAACAAGGCTCATCAGCAAAAGGCAGAAGTAGACAGATTATACTTACCCGTAGCACAAGGAGGAAGAGGGCTTCAAAATGTAGAGTACATGTACAAAACACAAATAGTCAAATACAACCAATATTTAGAAGCAAAAAGTGACGACCTCATCAAGGCAATAGTACAACATGATGTTAACAGAGACAAATACTCAATAGTTAAAGAAGCACAAGAAATTGAAACAGAACTCAACTTACCACATGGCAACAAACACACAGATACAGAAATAAAAAAATCTATAGTCAAAAAGCAGAATGATGTATGGAGAAGCAAGCAATTGCACGGACAGTTTCCTAAAAAAGTTTTAGATCAGGCCAATATTGATACGGTACTCTCATTTAAATGGATCAAAAAACAACAAATAACACCAAGCATAGAGTCTTCCATATTTGCAATACAAGACCAAGCTGTAATGACCCGGCAACACCAACGAGACATCTTGAAAGAGGCAGTGGATGGAAAATGCCGCCTATGTGCCAGCAAAGATGAGACCACGCAGCACATCATATCCGGATGCGACAAACTGGCGGGGACCTACTATGTCAAACGACATAATAACCTCGTCCAGTACGTCTATTGGTGTCTTGCCAAAAAGCATGCAATAGCTGTTTCGGACCTTTGGTGGAAAGAAACACTCAGCCAGCCACATGTAAAAGAGAACGATTCCGCTAAAATACTTTGGGAAATACCCGTCCAAACCGATGTAACCGTAACACATAATAGACCCGACTTGATATACGTTGACAAAACAAATAATAAAACATATCTCATAGACGTTACAGTACCTTCTGATTACAACATAGGCGCGAAGGAAATAGAAAAACTGAGCAAATACCACCTCCTCAAAACCGAAATCAGTCGTCTGTGGAATACACAAACGACTGTCATACCCATAGTGATAGGCGCAACTGGCATAGTAGCGAAAAGCTTAACTAAACATCTCAATAAACTAGAAACGATCATAGATATCAGCATTCTACAAAAACAAGCAGCCATTCATACATCCACAATACTAAGTAAAGTGCTAGGAGATACCGTGTTCGTTCACAATACACAAAACCAAATTAACACACTAGGCACACAGCAGTCGACAAACATACCAGACTCATCAAACACACAAGATTCGTCAAACACACCAGATACACTTAACGCAACTATGACACCAAATTCACAGCAATCAACAAACACACGACAAACCAGGCAGCTAAGACGAAGGAGAGGAACAAGAAGGATACAATAAGTGGGACATAAATACCTTTTTTCCTGTGGGTTACGGGACGGGGTATTTATGAAAGGCCGACGAAAGTCGAGAAAACAAAACTAATAATTAATTATTATTAATTAATATAATATATAAATATAATTAATTATTATTATTATCGTAATTGATTATTAATCATCTGAATAATCATGAAAACATTAGAAAATGAATATCTACAATTACACTCGTGGGGTGCCGGGTTAGAATGTCACCTCCCCATTTCTTCCCGTGGGTGTCGTAAGAGGAGACTAAGGGAAAAGTGCGCAGCATGCCACTTCTCACGTGGATGAAGGTAGGGTGTTGTGTGCATTAGACGCACAACAGGGCTGTATACCGTCTTAGTGTCCGGTTTTATCCCGGTTTCATAGAATATGTTCTTTTATTTCTGTCTTATATGTTGTTAGCGTAGACATATTATTCGTAATAAGTTCTTGTGTTAAAGAAAACATTCTGTATGACCTGAAACAGTACCCGGTGAATGGCAATAGGCTCGCCACCTATTACATGGGACCAAAACACAATTGGCGAAACGTGGGTGTTACACTGTCTACCCGTTCGGAGAATAAAGGCGTGATTATATGTATGTACGATTATATATATGTATAGGAAAACTTACCGTTCCTGCCTCAGTAGGACGTCGTCCCGGACGGCCGTGGCGTAGAGCAGCGGGTGTCCGGGACGCTCGCACCACCCGTCCCACGCGTGCGCGTGCGCCGGCGACGTCTCCTCCCCGCCGTCGCGCTCCAGGGCGCGCCATAGGTCCCTGTGTTACACGTCATATAAACATTTTTGGAGTGAAGAAAAATAAGAAGTGAGTGTGTGTGTGAGGGTGTGTATGTGTGTGTTTGTGTGTGTGTGAGACAGAGAGAGTGTGTGTATGTGAGGGTTTGTGAATGTTTGAGGGTGTGTATGTGTGTGTTTGTGTGTGTGTGAGACAGAGAGAGTGTGTGTATGTGAGGGTGTGTGAATGTTTGAGGGTGTGTATGTGAGGGTGTGTGAATGTTTGAGGGTGTGTGTTTGTGTGTGTATATGCGTGCGAGAACCCAGTGAAAATAGCGTTTTATATTCAGTGATAATCCAATAGATTAGTTGATTGTCGACCACTTCTAAAAGGAGGAAGGAATTTTTAAGTATAACGTTGAAAACACCAGCAGTCCATAATTATTACCGTTCGGCCATCAATGCTTCATTAAATTTCTAGTAAAATAACTTTATGATAATAAATATTTTTAAATCTATCAGTTACCAATAAATATATTAAGAAGTGTGACTCTCATATAGTTACCACTTTGATTTCGGACTCATCAAGTTCACAGTTAATAAAACACACACAATCTTCCAAACTCAATTGCATTGTTTCATTGATTTGGCGCTTAGAAATGATCGTATCCGATTGGTCGCGTCGCAGTAATGTTGTTGCGCCGCGCGGTACAGATTAAACCACGCCCGCCGCGGTAAGGTTTGCGTTCTGCTGGTTTTGAGCTTGACTTACATTTCGTTTTATATTTATTTTACATTTCTTTTTATAATCTATAGGCCATACACCAGATTAACACTCAGCTCAAATAATAGCTACATAATGTGTATTAAAATTTATAATAAAATTCCTAATAACTTCAAAGACCTGACATTTAATCGATTCAGAACACAATTGACGCGGTGGCTTGCTGAGAAATGTTTCTATAGTTTAAATGATTTTTTTTATTCTAAATTATAAAGATTAAAATAAGTAGCTTTTATATTACATGCGTTTATGTATATTTTTAGATTTTATTGATATTTATTGGTATATAAAATAAATTGGATTGAATTTTTTTGACATTTTAACTTGACATTAATTAATTTGAAATTGTATTCATACGTCTGTAAAGACAAGTTTTAGCGGAACTACATTCATATTATTATTATTAATTTCTAAATTGTACCTGAAACTTATGAACGAATAAATGAATATGAATATGAATGAATATGAATATGAATATTCGTAGCATATAAGCAATATAATATGCTTCAGGTACCTTGCGTCCGCACTGGCAGCGCGATGGTCGCGCAGCAGCCTCGCGAGCGCAGCGCGGCCGGCTGCCTCGCCCGCAGCTTCAATAGCCATGCTTACTATCGCCGCACCCTGACAAAACATTCAATGATGTACATTGACACATTATTGGAGTTCATTTTTTTTTTTCGAACGAAAAACACGGACAAGTGCGAGTCGGTTTCACGCAGACAGGGCTCCGTGCAAACCTGTAGGTATATAAAATAAGTAAAAATTATGGTATTTTTGTGGCTAAATTAAATCCATAAAATTGTAATATGATTAAAAATATTTTCATTGTATGATGTAACTAAAAATGTTTCTTTATCTGTGCGACGACGTTGCTTTGTACCAAAATTTAAAGATTCTAAGTACACGGGAAGTACCCTGTAGGTTTTGATTTCCCTTGCGAGTGTCGAAAATTTGCGGCATAAACGGTTGTATCGTTTGATTGCGTTGGCTTAGAACTTGATTTTTTCACAGCTCTAATGGACAATAGACCTGAGTATTTGATATGAATTTCATCTTGATACTTCTACATGTTCCTGATAAAAAGGGTCTTGACAGACAGACAGACGGACAACAAAGTAACCCTATAAGGGTTCCGTTTTTTTTCTTTTGAGATATGGAACCCTCAAACATATCTGGGTCGTTAAATATCCCTAATCTATAAGTATTATTAAAAGCACTACCTACATTATATTATAAACTGAACCTTTTATGCACTTTTACTTAAAATAAAGGCGTTTTACGCACTAAAGCATGAAAAGCCTTTTTAATCCGCTTACACCGAGCATAAACAAAGACTTTACGAGCATGAGCAGTGAAAAAGTTATTTCAACACCCTTGCTGGTAAAGTGAGCTTTATTAGATCGTTCTTAGGGCCATAAACCGAACCAACACAACCTCGCGCATAATAATATTATCCCTACAAAGTTAAGTTTGTACCTAACTGCAAATTATATGCGAGTAAACAGAGAATTTTCAATTTAACCGGGTAATACAGATTTGTAACATCAAAGAGGTTTATATGTAATCAAACATCAAACATTTGCCGCGTGCAAAAATAAAAACTTGCGCGCTATTTTCCATAATTTTCGTATGTTGTTTGTATCGCATTTGTGCAATATATTTTTTTTTCTCGCAAGGGTGTTGAAAAAGTGCGTATGAAACTCGTGAGCAACTTCGCTCACTTGTATCATAATCTACTATTAATTAACAGGTTTAAAAATATGGATTAGGTACCTTATGTAATGACAGTTCGTCTGTAGCCGATTCTATGTCTGCCCTCTCCAGCCGGGGCGAAGCTACAGCCCGAACGGAATTGCTTGAATCCAACCTGGAAACATTGGTATATATTATTAACTAACTGCGTCCCACGGTCAACCCCCGGTTGGTGATAGATGATAATGATAAAAAGTATTAAGACTATGAATGTGAATGATAAGAAGTATGATATTCGAGACTTCCCTGGAGGGAAGGACCAGGGAAGTCTCGAATTTTCATACAAAAAGAGAAAACGTTTCTACCCCCCTACACAATCACCGATTTTGATGATTTTTGGAAATGTTATAGATGTTATCAATATCCAGGTTTATAGGTTTTGATTTTTATCATTATATTAAAGGAATTTAAATTAACGGGTAAGTATTTAAATTCCGATATTTTCTCAAAACTTGTATCTCTAGTTTGTGACTTATTTATAGGAAAAATAAAGATAAATAAAGAAAAAGAAAACCTGTAAACGTAATTTATTCTGTCAGTTATAAAATAGAACCAACATTTTTAGATTCCATTAATGTTTACTATAGGAGAAAAGTTTTCTCCCAGAACTCAAAGTATGCGCAATTTCTAAGTCAAAACTTGAAGAAGCTGCAATTGTCCTTATCGCACTATTCTGCTCGGGCGTTTAGCGAGGAGACAGTATCACTCTGTTAAAATACGTATTTTTCTGTAGGGGCTTCTCTTCCCGTTCCTCTTAATGTTAATCCAATTTTAATGACATTTGGTGGTGGAGGAGGATCCACCACCAGTGTCATCAAAACTGGTGAAGCCGTGTGAGCGTGAAGAAGCAATAAACATACAAACACACTCACAAAAGTTCGCTTTTATAATATTACATTGGTAAGAATATATTTGTTACTACCAAATATGCATTAGAAAGAAATTATAAGTATTTATATTTCACTATTTTGGCGATTATGGCTTATACATAAAATATAGATATATGCTGTCGTGGGCTTCTTTGTAGGACAATTTAAGATAAACATATCCGTTATAAATTATGTACTTGTGATACTTAAGGTTTTTGCAGCGCACGCCAGAATAGGTCGCAATTATGGCAGATTTTTCCCTGCTTACTTGACACTTATCGTTATATTTTGGACAATTGACACAATATAACTAGTGGCTCACCGCGCTGTAGACCTCGCGAGTCTGTCCTTGCATAGCTTACAATTGAATAAAGGTTCACTGCGCATGCTAATGGAAGAATAGGCCAAGAAATACAAAAATCTAGATGTGTAATGTAATTAATAATTGTTTTTCTTGGACTTATGTCCAAGAAAAACAATGACACGCGGGCCCCAGCGAAGGCTAGTTGTATCAGAAATAGGTAGGTAAGTAGTAAATATACAATAACTTTATATATATATATATATATATATATATATATTTTTATGCCTGATAGGTTAGCCTTTGACTACTATCTCACCTGATGTTAAGTGATGATGTGGTCGAAGATGTTGTTCAGACTAACCTAGAATTACTACACGAACGAACACGAACTAAGTTCTCGCTCGGTCAATTATAAACTATAGCCTATATGTTATTCTGATGTGTAGCTAAATTATTAGTTTCATTAAAATCCATTCAGTAGTTTTTGCGTGAAAGAGTAACAAACATCCATACTTACAAACGTGCGTGTTTATAATTGACCGAGCGAGAACTTAGTTCGAGCGAAGCGTCTCTGCTTCAACTTAGACAAAAATGCTTTCGTATGTCCGGTTGTTCTCCTCTACAGGTCGCATTTCTCAACCGATACTCACGAATTTTTGTGAGCAGGTTTGATAAGTCCATAAAATTTTATTGTTGATTCAGTTTTTGGAAAATTTTCAAAATGACGGAGATATACATGATAAGATGTTGAAAGTATGGACGCCTGCGCTTAATTTAATGGCAATATAATGCGCACGTCAGTTGCCTAAAAGTAATAGGTTCTCTTTCTCTCTCTCGTATAATCAATTATTTACTTTCCATGTTTTTGTAACCAGTATATTAATACGAGATAAATACGTTACCAAGTATGTAATATTATTATATTTACTACTTACCTACTATTTCTGATACGAGTACAACTAGCCTTCGCTGGGGCCTGCGTGTCATTGATTTTCTTAGACATAAGTCCAAGAAAATCATTTATTATTTACATTACATATCTAGATTTTTGTATTTCTTGATCCATTCTCCCATTAGCATGCGCAGTGAACCTTTATTCAATAGTAAGCTATGCAAGGGCAGACTCGCGAGGTCTACAGCGCGGTGGCCACTAGTTTAATATTTCAATTTTTTTATTACTTAGCTCGATGTAAATATTCATAACTCTATTCAAAGGGAGCGCGGTGCGGTCCAGTGAAGCCGCGCCGGGTGCTTCATCAGACTATAGTCTGTTTGATAACCACGAACGAGTATGTTCCACCCGGCGCGAAATCGGAGGACGTTGGAGAACCAACTAAGGAAAGGAATAGAAATTCCCGCCCAGGACAAAAATGTAGTACCTATACTCTAATAATTTTGTAAATATGGTCAATGGTGTTGTTCGGGCTAACCTAAAATTACTGGCTCTCAAGGACAGCTGCCCGAACACACTGTCAGGTACCTGGCGACAGTTTGCGTGGAGACTATGACAAACCACCCCTTGATGGAAGAGGCTGCGTTCTGGCAAATAGATAGCAAATAAAAAGAAACAGATCTCATACCTAAGAGCAGGCAGTATGTGATCGAGTAGTAATGAATCCTGCTGCCCCTCCTGGGGCTCCCCTGCGAATGGGGGCGCGCGCTCCGCCAGCACTGAGGTCAATGCACCCATCAGCCACTGGGAAGACCACCATCTGGGTGATACCAGGCCACCGAACCACTGGAAATACAAAAGAGACACAGGAAATCAAGATCAACACGATCAGCCAGTGAAATAATCAATATATACAGGGTTATTGGTAAAATGCTAACCACCTCTTAGGGTCGACTTCTGCTAGTCCTAACAAACATTTTGAGACGACTTTTTTTGGTGTTTTAATGCCTACTCCTAGCTAAGAGCGCCCGCCGCGGCAACACTGGACCACGCCGTGCTCCCTTTCAATAGAGTTTTGAAATACATCTAGCAAAGTAATAAAAAAGGTTTTTTTTTTAAATATCAAGTGTTCTGATTTCTTTGGAATTTTGCATGCATTTGAGTCTAATATTTTTGCTTCTGGTTGCCAGTTTTTCATTTTATTATTTATTTCATCTCTAAATGAGAAAATAAGAACTTACAAAACGATTTTTCCCAAATCATTTTGCAAATAGAGATTTTACGAAAAACTGACACCAAAAGCATTTTAGACTCTAAATATGTATGTTGAAATCACAAATATACGAGAGGAAAAATTTAAGTCATGTGCGGGATTTTTTCTTCTCGTATATTTTTAATTTTGTAATGTAATACGCATAACAGCCGTTATTGCAAATATAACAATATTTCACGGGCTTTGAACACTCGTTATATAAGTTATGATGAAAATACGTTTATATGTAAAGCTCTATGAAGCCACTAACCTTAATAAACTGCGTTTAATAAATAAAAGCTGAAAATGCCAAGTAGAATCGGCCTCGTTTGGAAGAAACGCATTTCTATTATACTTTTACGCACTGGACAAAATAGGTAGTTCCTGGATGAAATAAGACTTTTTTTATGTTAATGTGACGGAACAAGCTCGAGGCTCACCTGATGTTTAGCGGACTAACTTCTGCCTAGAACAGATGCATTGTATCACAAGTGACACACAAGAGCCATAGTAGTTAAGTCTCATGTGCCTGTAACTTCAAGGACTGCTGCCGGAACATACTGCTAGGTGCTTGGCGACAGATTTTCTACTTGAGGGTGGTAGCTAGCCAGGCGGGCAATCACAAAATGCTCTTCCACCATGCGGTGAAGCTCAAGCCGGCGGTGGGGATCGAACCATGGGCCTGCGGCACAACAGTCCATATATAGCTATAACCGCTCGCCTATCAAAATAGAATGGACGAATAAAGAATGGGGTGAAAATCTAACTATCCCACATACCTGCTGAGCCAGTAGTCGTGCGATTGTCTTCGTATCTGAGAGAGTTGCGGGAGAGAGAGTGATGAGTCCCCAACCTTCTGAGTAGGGGTTCCCACCTTCTACCACCACGATATCTGTAAGGAAAGTATGAGTTTTTGACAGAACTAAGCCGTTCTAATACTTTACTAAGCTATCGAATAGGATTAAGCATGTTATCAACTAACTTACTAAACTTAGAGTAAGAGGAGGAATTAGACAAACATTTTAGTTAACCAATAAAAAAAACAAAAAAAAAAGATTGGAGTCACTTTAAGATATAAAACCTCTATACTAACTAACATGTAAGTGTAAAAAAAAGTCAATGATGCATGGAGAACGATTTTGTTAAAATTGGTAAATATAATAAAATAAAAATCGATCAAAAAAGAGTACGGACCAAGAGTATATAGTGCGTTGTTTAACAAATAATAAAAAAAAAACAAATACTTTACTAAGCAGGTCTTACTCGTCACTTTCGTAACTTCTGCGTTTCGTTTTTGGATATTTGTACCGATATATTTCAAATGAGTAAACTTTTTCCAACTCCTCAACTTCCAACAAAAATCAACTACCTCGATTTATAGCAAAATATTTTTTTAATCCGTGGTGTGCCTGTTTAGAATGTCACCTCCCCATTTCTAACCGTGTCGTAAGAGGCGACTAATGGAAATGTGCGCCTAATGAGCAGCATGGCACTTCTCACGTAGATGTGAGTAGGGTGTTGTGTGTATTAGACGTACAACAGGGCTGTATACAATCTTAGTGCCCTGCCAGGGTTTCATACAATATGTCGCTTATTTATTGGAATGGCGTGGAGTCATCCTTCTGGTCCTTTTTATTCTGTGACATTAGTTAAAGCAGCTTTGTGTTTATGGTAGGTGCTTACCAAACTTAGGCAGCGGATATGATGTGTTCAACTCATATGCAAACAACTGTATTGTTTTCTGCACCCATTCCAGAAACGGTCTGAAACAATAATTGTCACAGTTAAAGCGTGTCTTCTGCAAATGTTTTTTCCCGAACGCTACACTAAAATACGAATCTGCTGTCTATGGTCGACATCTTTTGTCTATGGTTGAAATCTTTTGTCTATGGTCGAAACCTTTTGTCTATGGTCGAAGCCTTGTGTCCATTTTTTTTATTCCTGATAGGTTAGCCTTTGACCACTATCTCACCTGATGGTAAGTGATGATGTGGTCGAAGATGTTGTTCAGGATGACCTAGAAGTACTGGCTCTCAAATACAGCTGCCGGAACACACGGTTAGGTGCTTGGTGACAGATTTTCTACTTGAGGGTGGTAGGTAGCCAGTCGAGCATTCGCAAAATGTAGGGCATTTTGCGAACACAATGCTGTAACGACTGCCATCCTTAGACAGCAACCGGGACCGACGGCTTAACGTGCGCTCCGAAGCACGGAAGCGTTCAGTAGTAATGTCACTAGCGTTCTCCCATCCAATTCATTACCGCGGGCGACGTTGCTTTGCTTTGCTGATCGGTAAGGAACAGCGAAGTAAACTTCGCTACGAGCGCTTCAACTTCGCTACGAGCGCTTCAACTTCGCTACGAGCGCTTCAAAATGTCTATGGTCGAAACCTTTTGTGTATGGTCGAAACCTTTTATCTGTGGACGAAACCTTCTGTCTATGGTGCAAAAGAAAACTTGGTTTAATGTTTTCTGTGGCTAGTGGAAAGCATATAGGTGTCTACACATTTACCCTCCGCGCAAGAAAAGGGGGCGAGTGGCCGTGGCTCGATACCTACTGCCAGCTTGAGCTTCACCGCTTGGAGTAAAGCATTTTACGACTGCTCGCCTGGTTGTTTTACTCTTATTCCTTTAAAGTTCTAAATTAGTTTTTTTTATGTATTACCCCAGAACTCTGGCATTTATTAACAAACAGGTTTAGATATTTTATATTTGAATTGATATGCCTTTAGATTATTTACATGGATATTTCATCACCCGCGCACCGTGCACCGTCCCCTATGACGGTTAAAGTAATACGATTGGAGTATGAAGTTTCGGCTACAATTGCCGTGTCCAAGTGGCCGAGGGGTATAGGCATCCGACGAGATATCGGAGGACGCGGGTTCAATTCCCGCCTTAGGCATAAAATTATGTACTCCAATAATTTGTTTTCATCAAATTTATCTAAAGACATTTTTTTTATTGCTGGTAGTTAAGCATTTGACCATCATCTCACCTGATGGCGAGTGATGATGTGGTCGAGGTGTTAACAGGCTTAACCTAGAATTGGCTCTCAAGGACAGCTGCCGGAATACACCTTCTGGTGCTTGGCGACCGATTTTCTACTTGAGGGTGGTCGCTAGCCAGGCAAGCATTCGCAAAATTCCCTTCCACCATGCGGTGGAGCTCAGGCCCGCGGCGAGATTCGAACCATGGACCTGCTGCGCGGCAGTCCACAGCCAATGCCACTGAACCATCACTGCTTCAAAAAACTAACTAATTAACTAAAATATCAAAGTAATTCAACTGACACTGATTTCCTTATATAAAAAAAAAACTCCAAAATTTTAGATCTTTCAAGATATTAGTAACACTAAATACATTTCAATAAAAGTTGGTTTGTCGAAATTCAACTTAATTTCGTGGTAATTAAGGTTCAATTTTGAGTAATGAATATTAACGAGTGACGCTTCTGTGATTTATGTTGTATACATACCCAGAATCGTCCAGTATGACTTGTCTATCGCTATACAGGCTTATCTCAGGCGGCGGCAAGACATCCTCGTCTTCGGGTGTATTCGTGGCCAGTTCGGTAACGTTCGTGTCCGTGGGAGGGGTGGGGGCGGCTCGGCGTTGGAGGCGACATACGGCCATTGCCATCATGTGTGGCGGCATCGGGGGAGACACGGCGAACTCGTCTTGGAGCTGTCAACGAAACACCAACAAAATATTATCACTTTTTTTTTTATGCCTTATAGGTTAGCCTTTGACCACTATCTCACCTGATGGTAAGTGATGATGTGGTCGAAGATGTTGTTCAGGCTAACCTAGAAGTACTGGCTCTCAAGGACAGCTGCCGGAACACACCGTTAGGTGCTTGGCGACAGATTTTCTGCTTGAGGATGGTAGCTAGCCAGGCGGGCATTCGCAAAATGCCCTACCACCATGCTATAACGACTGCCATCCTTAGACAACAACTGGGATCGACGGCTTAACGTGCCCTCCGAAGCACGTGCACGCTCAGTAGTAATGTCACTAGCGGTCACCCATCCAACTCATGACCGCGCGCGACGTTGCTTAACTTTGCTGATCGGTTGAGAACAGCTAAGTAAACTTCGAGTGCGTCAAAACATATATGTCACGTATATTTTGAAGCGCTCGTAGCGAAGTTTGCTTAGCTGTAACCGATCAGCAAAGTTAAGCAATGTCCCGCCACGGTCATGAGTTCGATGGGTGACCGGGTGCTTCGAAGGGCACGTTAAGCCGTCGGTCTCAGTTGTCTTAGGGTGGCAGTCGTTACAGCATAGTGGTAGGGCATTTTGCGAATGCCCGCCTGGCTAGCTACCACCCTCAAGTAGAAAATCTGTCGCCTAACCTAACGGTGTGTAATGTTGTCTTAGGTTTTTGCGATTATTACACATAGTAATTAAACCACTTTAAACGGTTTAAATCGCGTATATTTATCATTATTTTTGTCCCGACGTTTCCAACACTTTGCAGTGATCGTGGGCACGGGGTGACTAACGACCTAACTGTGTATTCCGGCAACTGTCCTTGAGAGCCAGTAATTCTAGATTAGCCTGAACAACATCTTCAACCACATCATCACTTACCGTCAGGAAAGATAGTGGTCAAAGGCTAACCTATCAGGCATAGAAAAAAATAAAAAAATAGTCGCCTCTTACGACACCCACGGGAAGAAATGGGGAGGTTACATTCTAACCCGGCACCCCACGGGATGAATATTTATTAAAAATAACTTACCAATCGATGTCCTAAGTAGAAGCCTGCCTCTTCTGTAGCCACGATTGGCATGTTCGTCAGGGATACGTGGAATCTGGACAAAACATTTTCGAGTTAAGTATACATTAAGAGCTAAGTATACATTAAGAGTTAAGTATACATTAAGAGTTAAGTATACATTAAGAGTTAAGTAAACATTTTCGAGTTAAGTATATATTAAGAGTTAAGTAAACATTTTCGAGTTAAGTATACATTAAGAGTTAAGTAAACATTTTCGATTCAAGTATACATTAAGAGTAAAGTAAACATTTTTGAGTTAAATATACATTAAGAGTTAAGTAAACATTTTCGATTCAAGTATACATTAAGAGTAAAGTAAACATTTTTGAGTTAAATATACATTAAGAGTTAAGTAAACATTTTCGAGTTAAATATACATTAAGAGTTAAGTAAACACTTTCGAGTTAAGTATACATTAAGAGTTAAGTAAACATTTTCGAGTTAAGTATACATTAAGAGTTAAGTAAACATTTTTGAGTTAAGTTAATACCATACTTGGTATTAACTTAACTCAAAAATGATTTACTGATATAATATACTTAACAAAAAAAGGGAAAAAAAATATAAACGCTCGTAGCATCGAATATTGTGTCGTTCTGTACACTGTAATCTGGACTTGTTCCGACAGAGGCGTATATCCTTCATACAGCCTTAGAAGTATTGTCATAAAGAACCAACTTGTGACACCGGCTCCCAGCCTGGCTAGGTCCGAGAGGTCAGTCTACGTCGGAGGGCCCGCCATTTATAATACAGTGCCCCTAAGCGTGAGAGATGCACCTTTTGTCGCGGCCTTTAAAGACAAGTTGAAGTCCTGGCTATCGCAAAATTTATTTTATAATATTAATGACTTTTTAAAATTACCTGGCTTTTAATTGTGTTATTAGACAATAATGTTATTTTGTTTTTTTTTAATGAAATGATCAATTTATAAGATATTAATTATAATTATTTCAATGTATAAAATTATTATTATCTTTTTTTGTTAGAATTTAATTTTCAGTTAAAGAGACCTCTTTCATGTGTCATGACCTGTATTCTTTACTGTAGATGTAGATATAAAACTGAATAAAACTGGACATATGAGCGTATGTATATTGCATATCTTCTTTGTACGATTTGACTTATGACATTGGTTTCATCAATAAATGACTTGTATTTTTTTAAAAAGATAATTATGTTGAGAGTTATGAGCCAAGAAACATTTTCATATAAAGTTTTCAAGGTCCGTAAATTTCAACTTAATTATCTTTTTAAAATTTCGTTACGATACAAACCTAGATAATGACGAGTTCAATAGATATCATGCTTAATTCTGGACCAAAAATCTCAAATAAGTGAGTGATCACCCTACGACGTTTGTATGGAGAACTGACCGGCCAGTTCAACCTTAATATAACGCTTAGTTTGGTAAAATTGTGCCTTAGTGAATAAAGTTAAGTTAGAAAGAAAGAAAAATATATTTATTCTAGACAGAACTGCATACAACAACATTGTAAACATAGATTAGTTAATATATATAAAAAGAACAATTAGTTATTTTAAAATATAAACATAACATCATGAACAAACAGCACTGTTGCTGTAATTTGCAGTGCTGCCAGAAAAGGCCTGAGCTCAGCATAATCCACAGCGCTGATTTTCAGCTCTGACCTTTAGTGACGCACAGACAAACAAATTTAATAAAAAAATATATACAAAGCAGAAAAACTTATTTTATATGAAAATATAATTATGTAGCTAAACAATTAGATGCTTTAATATAAATAAATAAAGTAAAAAAGATTTATACAACAATTAAAAAGAACAGTATCTATACATATATATAATTATATTAATATAATTATATATCATTTATATACATAATTGTAGAAAAAATAAAGTAGAGACTAAGTAGAAGGTAAGGAGTTTAGATAATTAGTACTATTTTCATTTCATCATCAGTTACCTGTCGCGCACGATTGTGAGCTTGAAGGATGCCCTGAGGTGCGGCTCGTCGAGGCACGGGAATGTGGAGCGGGCGTGCGTCAGCCAAAACCGGGACACCGCGCACCTACTGTAACATTCAATAAACAAGTGCTTTGAAGCGCTCGTAGCGATGTTTACTTAGCTGTTCTCAACCGATCAGCAAAGTTAAGGGTGAACTGGCCGGCCCGTTCTCCATACAAACGCCGTTGGGTGATCACTCTCTTATTTGAGGATTTAGGTCCAAAATAAAGCATAATACCGATTGATCTCGTCATTATCTAGGCTTGTATGATGCCGAAATTTTAATAAAATAATTAACCTGAGAATTAAGAGTCTCGAAACATTTTCATATAAAGTTTACGAGGATCATAACTTACAACTTAATCATCTTTTTAAAATTTTGGCATCATACAAGCTTAGATAATGACGAGATCAATCGGTATTATGCTTTATTTTGGACCTAAATCCTCAAATAAGAGAGTGATCACCCAACGGCGTTTGTATGGAGAACTGACCGGCCAGTTCACCCTTAAGCAACGTCGCGCGCGATCATGAGTTGGATGGGTGACATTACTCTGGTGGGCTAGTGACATTACTACTGAGCGTGCACGTGCTTCGGAGGGCACGTTAAGCCGTCGGTCCCGGTTGTTGTCTTAGGATGGCAGTCGTTATAGCATGGTGGTAGGGCATTTTGCGAATGCCCGCCTGGCTAGCTACCACCCTCAAGTAGAAAATCTGTCGCCAAGCACCTAACTGTGTGTTCCGGCAGCTGTCCTTGAGAGCCAGTACTTCTAGGTTAGCCTGAACAACATCTTCGACCACATTATCACTTACCATCAGGTGAGATAGTGGTCAAAGGCTAACCTATCAGGCAAAAAAAGTGCGAGTGGGACTCGCGCACGAAGGGTTCCCTAACTAAATATCCTATGAATATTTTTAATATTGTTAGGTTTGCAATAACGCCTGCTATGCGGATTACATTACAAAATCACAAATATACGATAAGAAAAATTTAAGTTATGTGCGGGATTCGAACCCGCGTCCATCCACCCCTTGAGATGTATGAATAGTTAAAGCTACCTGTCACCGTTATTAGTATCGAGCAAGAACTGGTAAAAAATCAAGTTTGTTGTATGGAGCCCCTTAAATATTTATTTTATTTTTTAGTATTTGTTTTATAGCGGCAATAGAAATACATCATCTGTGAAAATTTCAAATGTCTAGCTATCACCGTTCTTGAGATACAGCCTGGTGACAGACGGACCGCGAAGTCTCAATAGGGTCGTAATAGGGTCCCGTTTTTACCCTTTGGGTATGGAACCCTAAAAAACAAACAAAGGATGATTGAAAAGTTTATGGCTAGTAAATAAAGTTCCCAAACATATCAGAACGCCCACAGAAGGGAAATTCAAGTTGCACGTGAAAAACATATTGATTAAAAAATCCTACTACACAGTTTCCGATTACTTAAACGACAAAAATGCCTGGACAATTCCGCCTCTGCCAAGCTATTGCCTGTCACCTACATAATTTAAACAAATATTGTAATAAGTCTATTATATAGTAAGTATGTAACACATTGTTAAAAGATGTTTAAAATAATGGCCCCGAGTTTCTTGCCCGTTCTTCTCGCAGTGGCTCTATACAATTTATTTGCTGAACATGGCAGTACAATGTAGAATATTTCAATACTAAAATTTGTAATTGACCTTCGTACGAGCGTCGTAGACGCCTAAATTGAATAAATGATTTTGACTTTGACATGGTTGAATGAAAATCAATTTTACTGCCACTGTTACCTTAATAGATAATCATATCAAGAAGGAAATCTATTTGGCGACAGATTTTTTATTAGGTGTCTATATGATGGACTGTGGGGTGCCGGGCAAGATTGTCACCCCTCACCTCTACCCGGTTTTCGTAAGAGGCGACTAAGAGTAACACACCAGAAGGTGGGCAGCAGCACTTTCTGAGGAACTGATATCTCACACTGTGATCCCCAAGCCACCTGCCAAGCGTGGAGATTGTGGCAAACCACGCCATAGTGGGGATGCATGCTAGACGATCCGGCTGATAAAGAACTGAGAACACTTACTGCCTGTGAGTGCCGGTAAGGAAGAAGCCACGTTGTTTATCATTCCTCTCCAGTCGAGTTATGAAACGGAGACTCAATGTGTAGTTGTACTTGCGACGGAGCTTTTCCTGGAAATAAAAATAAATTATCTTAATTTAGTTCTTAAAACCAGTTGTGTAGATATTAGGCTCAAGGCCATGCATACAAACATCCAACGAGTTTGAAGACTTGGCGTTCAAAGTCTGACAAAACTACGTTTGTATAGAAAGAGCTACGAAAATACTTTGAGGCATATTTTTCAAGCATTACCGCTTGCTGTTTCCGAACTACATACTTGTAAATAAATGAAGAGAATATGAATTTAAGTTTATATTGGTCACTGTGTTCAGAATTATACAGGGTTATTGGTAATATGCTAACAACCTCTTAGGGTTGACTTCTGCTAGTCCTAACAAACATTTTGACGTGTTTTTTGTGTTTATTTTTTTGTTTTTGTTTATATTACTTATTACTTAGCTCGATGTTAAGCGCGCTCTAGGCTCGGAGAGACTCAAAACTTAAAACAAGAAGTTTTTCTAGTACTGTCTGATACTTTTAAGTTTCTGTGTCTCGTAGTAAAAGACAATGCCTACTCCGAGCTAAGAGCGCCCGCCGCGGCAACACTGGACCGCGCCGCGCTCCCTTTGAATAGAGTTTTAAATATTTACATCGAGCTTAGCAATATAAAATATGAAATATTAAATTACAGGCACAAGGAACTTTTAAACATCAGGTGGCCCTCGTGCTTATTCCGCCAAATACACATAAATAAACACAAAATAACAAAATAAAAATAAATAAAAACTCAAAATATTTGTTAGGACTAGCAGAAGGCAACCCTAAGAGGTTATTAGCAATTTACCAGTAACCCTGTATATTAGAATCAATTCTATTCTAGATAACTTGGCTAGCTTGCGATTTTAAGTCGGCACTCGCATCCAAAAACAATTTTGCTCTCTTTTCGAACATATAACTATTTCCTAGAAATACATACACGTAAGTGGCTTCCATTGCAGTGTGGTCAATCCAACTGTGCATCTTACGGCGTACTGAGCAATGAAGAATGCTACGAACTAGCGCGTAGCATCTACAGCGTAGACTCCTACTTCGTATCACGTAGCGACTACGAAATAGTGTAGCGTAGACTATAAAACGATCATGTTTTGGCGTAGCACAATAAAACTATTCTAGGTTTAACGTAGTATGCTACGCGTAGATTATTTATAGCGTCTAAGGAGTAGTTTTTACAATTTTTTGGAAAAATACACATGATTCGACGTAGCGAATTTTTTTTTTGTTGCCGATGGGTAAGCCTTTGACCACAATCTCACCTGGTGGTAAGTGATGATGGGTTCGAAGGTTACAGGCTTAACATAGAATAACTGGCTCTCAAGGACAGCTGCCGGAACACACCGTTAGATGCTTGGCGACAGATTTTCTACTAGAGAGTCGTCGCTAGCTGATACAGTTCCGCTAGACCTAAAATGTGTGTTACGATGTTACGAGCATTTAGGACCACTATAAGCTTGATGCGGTCAAATTTGAAGTCTTTGAACTCGGTGGTCCGCTTGCGGGTGACTAAACACCTCGCCCACTTTAAGCACATCGGTCCCTCCTGCCTAGTACAGCGCACGTTTTCTCACGTCATCCTACTTTGAACTATTTTACTTTGAACTCTACAGGCAGATCTGACTTAATGTAAGTCAGATCTGCCTGCTGGTAGTCGAGTACTTTGTTAAACTTAGATCCGATGGTTCTATCTGCCTTGAATAGCGCACGCTCTTTCACTTACATGTCACGCGCGTTGAGAACAAAGGATAACGTGAGACACCCTATTTGAAGTATTTTACCTTGAACTCGATGTAAGTCTGGTCCGCTTGCGGGTAGTCTAACACTTTGTTGACTTTAGGCCCGACGGTCCCACCGGACTTGAAGAGAGCACGCTCTGTTACGTTCATGTCACGCGCGTTGAGTACCAAGAACAGCGTGTCGCGATCCACTTTAAAGTCAATTGACACTTCGCCTGTAAAAGAAATGGAAATAAGTAGTTAAGAAAATTATCTTCAGCGATGAGGCCCATTTCTGGATGAATGGGTACAAACAAAATTGCAATGCAAAATTTGGGGCGATACCAATCCACATGAGATCCAAGAGTGTCCAATGCATAGCGAAAAAGTTACAGTTTGGTGTGGGTTTTGGGCTGGCGGCGTCATCGGGCCATATATCTTTGAGATGACGTTGGCCAGGCCATCACTGTCAACGGCGAGCGCTATAGGTCGATGATTACTAACTTTTTTTGGCATGAACTGGATAGTCTGAACACCAACGACATGTGGTTTCAACAAGACGGCACTACGTGCCACACAGCTCATGCCACATTGAATATTCTGCGAGAGATCTTATGAGAGATTTGAGGGTATGGTCATCTCACGTGGAGCTGATGTGAACTGGCCACCGAGATCGTGTGACTTAACCCCGCTAGACTTTTTCTTGTGGGGTTTTCTTAAGTCGCAGGTCTATGCGAATAAACCACAAACCACAGCGGCCCTCGAAGCCAACATAACCTATGCCAATTGTCAAATTCAGCCTGATTTATGCGCAAAAGTCATGGAAAATTGGATATCTCGCATGCGCTTCACCCAGAGAAGTCGTGGCGGACATTTGAATGATGTCATATTCTACACATAATGGCATCACTACATCTTTCAAATAAATAAATAATTTTGATACTATCTCACACACAGTTTGTTTTATTTAAATTTAAAGATAGGACACGCTTAATGAAAGACCCGTCATTAGGTAATACATTTTTATTGACGTCTGGGTTTTGACCATTACCTAAAATTTTGGTAAGTGATAATGTTACAAGGTATCACGTTAATCCTATATTAGGAGTGGGCTCTCAAAGACAGCTACCGGAACACCTCTTTGGGTGTCTTGCGACAAAATTATCTACTTGGGAAAGTAGTCAGTCAGCAGAATAAAGAACACATGTCATAATTATAGTACAGTATGATAGGAGCTTGGTTTTTTGGCTCAACTTATATCTTGTGCCGTTTTCTATCTGTACCTGTATTCTATCTTTATTTATCTCGGTTTGTGTACAATGAAACTGTGTAGCATTGTGCCAAAGGAACCTGAAAAACTATGCATATCTTTCGCGTGCTCAGCTTGGTTCTTGGTAACTTGGCTCTGATTTATCAATTAGTCTCTAAGCCCACCGGTTGGTCGATTAGGTTGTAGCCATTGAGAATAGTACTTGCATACAAAGAAACTAAATAGTTTCACAGTCATCATCATCATCATCAGCCCGAAGACTTCCACTGCTGAACAAAAGCCTCCCCCATAGAACGCCACAGTGAACGGACATTAGCCGCTTGTAACCATTGACTACTCGCGAATTTACAATGTCGTCAGTCCACCTAGTGGGGGGCCACCAACCATGTCTTCCGGTGTAATGTGGTAACCACACGAGCACCTTCTTCCCCATCGGTTATCAGTTTGTCGAGCAATGTGGCCCGCCCATGGCCACTTTTTGGCGAATATCCACGTTCCGGATTTTATCGCGCAAACAAACTCCAAGCATACCTCTCTCCATAGCTCGATGAGCGACTCTGACCTAGTCCATAAGGGCCACAGTTAAGGATCTAGTTGCACAGTACGCTACAAAAACGTGACATGTCATATCTACTTAATAACGACGCGTTCTCAATCTGCTCTTTACCACGGGTTCTAAATTTCCTCTTTGGTGATTTAACTCTGACTCTCCGGTAGTTCTACTATGGAGTAGTGCTTGAGTATGATGTAAATAAATAGTTACAGGAACCTGACAACTTAGCATATGTTTTGCCTACGGGTGCACAATTTGCTATTTATCGATTTACCTCTGACTCATCTGCAGTTATATTATAGAGTTGCGACGTAGTATGATGTTAATCAGTAGTCACCAGACAAATTAGCATATAATTTGAGTAAAGATAGTTATATTATGGAGTAGCTTGAGTATGATGTTAATAAACAGTTACAGGAACCTGACAACTTAGCATATATTTTGCCTACAGGTGCAAAATTTGCCCTTTATCGGTTTACCTCTGACTCACCTGCAGTTATATTATAGAGTTAGGCTTGAGTATAATGTAACTCAGTAGTTACCAGACAAATTAGTATATAGTTTGAGTAAAAGTGCTCAAATAGCTCTTAATCAATTAACCTCTAACTCAATTTGCCATTTATCGATTTACCTCTGACTCACCTGCAGTTAATATGCTGTAACTCAGTAGTTACCAAACAAATTAGCATATAATTTGAGTAAAAGTTCTCAAATAGCTTTTATTCGTTAACTTCTAACTCACCAGTAGTTCTAAGGACCCGACTGCTTGGCATATCTACTGAGCTTGCATGCTCAATTTGCTCCTTATTTGACTTACCTCTGAGCTCCCCGGTGGTTAGATTAGGGTGCAGCCATAGCGAGTAGTGCTTGGGTATGACGAAAGTGGGGAGTCGTGCGCCGCGCCACGGGAACACCATGCCGTTGCTCGCTATGCGCTCCCTGGAAATAAAATACAATTACATGAGGATCGGAAGAAATTATTTGAGTTCATAGATAGATATAGTGTCTTCTTCTTCTTTGTGTGCCCTGTCTTAATCAGACGTCAGCGACCATCTCTCGGAACCTATTCCTATCTTGTACCACCCTACTCATGTTGGGTATGTCATTAATATTTGTCCAGCGTTTAATATTGCCTATCCAGGTCAGCTTCCTTCTTCCAGTACTTCTGTGTCCCTCTATTTTCCTTTCCAGTATCGTCCTTAAAATTTTATATTTATTATTACTTACGGTATATATATTTTTTTATGTTATTATGACAGAATAAGCTCGAGGCCCACCTGATGTTAAGCGGACTAACAGATGCATCACAAGTCATGAATTGCACTGCTCCCGTCACTTGGAGACATAGTTGTTAAGTCTCATGTGCCTGTAATTTTACTGGCTCTCAAGGACAGCTGCCGGAACACACCGTTAGGTGCTTGGCGACATATTTTCTACTTGAGGGTGGTAGCTAGCCAGGCGGGCATTCGCAAAATGCCCTACCACCATGCTATAACGACTGCCATCCTTAGACAACAACCGGGACCGACGGCTTAACGTGCCTCCGAATCACGGAAGCGCTAAGTAGTATTGTCACTAGCGATCACCCATCCAACTCATGACTGCGGGCGACGTTGCTTAACTTTGCTGATCGGTTGAGAACAGCGAAGTAAACTTCGCTACGAGCGCTTCAATAATAATACGTACTTGTTAGCTGCTGCTTCGCTAGAGGCGGCGTCTGTTGGTGGTTGTCCAGAGACCAGAGTGGCTTCTGATGCACATGGGCAATCTGAAACAAAATCACATCGTTAGAAAGAGACTTGATCATCTGAATCAATAGTAGCCGAGCTATGGAATTCCGTACCGGCAATTCCCTGGTTTGATCCCCACCGCCTGCTTGAGCTTCACCGCATGGTTTTTTTTTATGCCTGATAGGTTGGCCTTTAACCACTATCTCACCTGATGGTAAGTGATGATGTGGTCAAAGATGTTGTTCAGGCTAACCTAGAAGTACTGGCTCTCAAGGACAGCTGCCGGAACACACCGTTATGTGATTGGCGACAGATTTTCTACTTGAGGGTGGTAGCTAGCCAGGCGGGCATTCGCAAAATGCCTTACTACCATGCTATAACGACTGCCATCCTCAGACAACATCCGGGACCGACGGCTTAACGTGCCCTCCGAAGCACGGAAACGCTCAGTAGTAATGTCACTAGCGGCCACCCATCCAACTCATGACCGCGCGCGACGTTGCTTAACTTTGCTGATCGGTTGAGAACAGCTAAGAAAACTTCTCTACGAGCGTTTCATAAGATAGAAGGGCATTAAGTGAATGCCTGGCTAGCTCAGTAGAAAATCTAAACCCAAGCACCTAATAGTATGTTCCAGCAGCAGTCCTTGAGAGCCAGTAAAATAACAGCCACATGAGACTTAACAGCTGTAAGTTTCAGGGTGCCGGGAGCAGTGCAGTGTACACTTCGTCACTTGAGATGAAATGTATCTGTTATAGGCAGAGGTTACCACTTAACATCAGGTGGGAATCATGCTTGTTCCGTTACAATCCCATAAAAATAGACAAATGGCAAAGCATCGCAGAGATACAATAATAATGATATACTCAAAAGTGCTCATCATACCCATATTTTATTAAATAATTGCCACTACTATTTTTACCCGTTTTGAGCATAGCAAAGATAAATTTTATGAACAGAAGATTAGTGAGGGTACATATAGCGATAGCAGTAACGTGAGCAGTGACGTCTCTGCTTAATAGATTGAAACGTAGCTTAGACTTCCTTTCGAGTATAGTAAAGACGATTAAGACATAATGATTCTTATATATAATGATTTCAGTTGCAGCCATTGACGCATGTTGCAGTTGGCCCTATCATTTACATGGTTGAAGCGTAGCTTAGACAGCCAGTATAGCACTTTCAAATATAGTAGAGAATACTAGTGTGGCTAGACATGGCTGTATACAGTATGGCTATTGGCGCGTGTCGTAGTTAACCCTATTAATTACATGGTTGCGGCGTGGCTTAGACAGCCAGTAGCGCACTTGCGAATATAGCAGAGAACACTAGCGTGCTAGACATGGCTGGATACAGCTATAACTATTGACGCGTGTTGCAGTTGGCCCTATCACTTACATAGTTGAGGTGTGGCGTAGACAGCCAATAGTGCATTTGCAAATATAGCAGAGAACACTAGCGTGGCCAGACATGGCTGACATATCTGTATATAGCCATGTTTGCCCACGTATAAGCGTGTCACAGTTGACCCTATCACTTACATGGTTGAGGTGTCGCGGAGATAACCAGCAGCGCTCTTGAAAATATTGCAGAGTTAGCGTGGCCAGATATGGCTGTATACAGTTATAGCTATTGACACGTGTCGCAGTTGGTGCTATCACTTACATGGTTGAAGCGTAACAGACGATCAAGAGTGCACTTGCTAATATAGCAGAGTTCAATAGCGTGGCCAGACATAGCTCTATACAGTTATATCTATTGACACGTATCGCAGTTGGTCCTATCACTTACATAGTTGAGGTGTGGCGTAGACAGCCAATAGTGCACTTGCAAATATAGCTGTGGCCAGACATGGCTGTATACAGTTATAGCTATTGACACGTGTCGCAGTTGGTGCTATCACTTACATGGTTGAAGCGTAACAGACGATCAAGAGTGCACTTGCTAATATAGCAGAGTTCAATAACGTGGCCAGACATGGCTCTATACAGTTATGTCTATTGACACGTATCACAGTTGGCCCTATTACTTACATAGTTGAGGTGTGGCGTAGACATCCAGTAGCGCACTTGCAAATATAGCAGAGTTATCGTGGCCAGATATGGCTGTATACAGTTATAGCTATTGACACGTGTCGCAGTTGGCGCTATCAATTACATGGTTGAAGCGTGACATAGGCGATCAGGAGTGCACTTGCGAATATAGCAGAGTACAACAGCCTGGCCAGACATGGCTCTATACAGTTATATCTATTGACACGTATCGCAGTTGGTCCTATCACTTACATAGTTGAGGTGTGGCGTAGGTAGCCAGTAGCGGAATGCAAATATAGCAGAGTTATCATGGCCAGACATGGCTGTATACTGATATAGCTATATCTGTATACAGCCATGTTTGGCCACGTATGACGCAGTTGACGCTATCACTTACATGGTTGAGGCGTGGCGTAGACGACCAGGAGTGCACTGGCGAATATAGCAGAGAAGACTAGCGCAGCTAGACATAGCGCTCGTCGTTGCGAGCATACCGCCACTGGTGCGTCTCGTAGTTCACGCGCCTCTCTCGCCTTGTCTGTGTCTGCAAGTAGGCAAGTCCGTTTAGTCAGATGCTGTCAAAAGCTGAAATTTTGTCACTATCGGATTGCTTAGGAGTGAAAGTGAGGCAGCGATGGTCAAACTACGATCAGTTTTGGTAAAATCCGAAAGTAAGCTTAATAACACAAAACTAGTAATGTAAATCGAAAATGTAACTTTTCTTGTCCCTCTTGATAAGGTTTTGCTATTTCATTAATATATTTTCATACACATTCATACATAAATAATTAAGATATTAATATTACACAAGAACTTAGAGTCAACTTTGCAATTTTATTCTATAGAGAAAATTTTAAGGAAACGTGTTTTGGACTTTACTTGGCCTTAGATAATATGATCAAGATTAACTTAATAATTTTCTTACTGCTACAGACTAAATAAATTTGGTTAAAAATCTGCTCAAGTACAGCTATTTAGCAATAGTTAGCGTCTTAAATCAAATCAAATGTGTTTGCAATTCAAGATGGCAAATGGCAAAAACGCGCAAACGTTTTACTCGTATACAAATACAGAATTAAAAGTTTTTGTTCAATATTTAAAAGAAAGGTGCTTTGCGGCAAGGTGGAACAATTTTAAATTTATAATATACTTTACAATACAAGCAAATTACTTCAATGGGGGGTTCTTTTTTCCATAATCCCCACTCTTGGCAGGCGTCTTGAGGAACATATTAATATTGGTTTATTAGTTTTTTAAATATAAAAGAATACAGGTATGTTTGACGGTCTGACTTATTGGTGTGGTGTGAAAAGGACAATGTCTCAATTTAATACTTTTTACAAACAAATAATAAAATTTTTACTTAAAGGGAATAATTACGAACTAAAAAATATAAATAACTAGCGGTCCGCCCCAGCTTTGCACCGATATTTAACAAAAATTATAAATTGAAACACACAAAAAAGAGTTATTTTGACATAACTGTATTAGTTAATATGGTATTGCAGATTTTTTTGTAGATATTGATGTCCTCAATAAAATTGTAGTACATCACTTTGCTCTATTGTCAACAATTTCCGCAGCGCACGCGATATAACGATATGTTTGGTATTTTTTCACACTTTGTTTTACATTATCAAAGTTTACATACGGATCCCTGTTTTTGAAAATATTTTACTGTCTATGTTCATCGAGGATAGTGTAGGATTCTAATGGTGAAAGAATTTTTAAATCGGCCCAGTATTTTTTTATGTTTATTCGTTACATACAAAAATACAAATGTTTTATCTTTATAATATTAGTATAGATAGGATAAAAGTATAGATATAGATTTAACCCATGCGCATCGTAGATCATTATTATAATAAAAATGTACGATATCGACCACTGCGAATGCTAAGAGGTCAATGACCTTCATATAAGAAATTGACTCAAAATTATAGTATTATCAGAATGATATTATAACTGAACAAAACTTATCAACAAATTTTGTGCGGAAGTGAGACCTCGAAAATGTGATCTCAGAATATTTTGAATCAGCATGCTAAGTTATGTTAGTTTTTTTATGAAGCAATGATGGCCGAGCGGTAATAGCTATGGACTGCCGTGCGGCAGGTCCCTGATTCGATCCCCACCGCCGGCTTGACCTTCACCACATGGTGGAAGGGCATTTTGCGATTGCCCGCCTGGGCATTATGCGGCAGCTGTCTTTGAGAGCCAGTAATTCTAGGTCACAAATATACGATAGGAAAAATTTAAGTCATGTGCGGGATTCGAACCCGCGTCCATCCACCCCTTGAGCCAGGGTATGCTCTAACCAATTGAGCTAACATGAAATGACGTCATAACTCAAATCTTTCCTATCGTTCTTTAACCATCGTATTGGGATGCTCGAATCCCGCACATGACTTAAATTTTTCCTATCGTATATTCGTGATTTTGTAATGTAATCCGCATAGCTGGCGTTATTGCAAACCTAACAACATTAAAACAGTAATTCTAGGTTAAGCCTGTTAACACCTTCGACCACATCTTCACTTACCATCAGGTGAGATTGTGGTCAAATGCTTAACTATCAGCAATAAAAAAAACGATACTTGTCAATTAATTTATTTGGCTTCCACTCCCTGACATTTTGCAGAACTGTATAAACCAAGATCTCAACGTTTCTTTACCTTATACGTCTTTCCATTCAGCATTTTCAAATGAAACGTAGTCTGCGTCGCAGGAATCAGGTATAATTAAGTGCACTCACCCCCCAACTATGAAAAGATAAGGGGTTGGAATGTCACCCTACTAGTCGAGTAGGGATTTGTGTCAAGGGGTGCTTGGAGTTTGTTAGCGAGGAAATACTACGTAAAGAACACTTGTTTTATTTACCTTCCTGTATGTTTGTGAGTTTCTTTATTCCATCATAACTTCTAAACGGCGTAACCGATTTTAATGTATGATATACAATTAAATTTGTCTTGATAGCGCAGGTAATACTAGGTATAAAAAAGAGTAATAAAAAAACTGGCGTATTTTAGCGCCATATTATCAAATACTTCTACAGTTTATTTAGTGTAACTTAAAAACTACTTAACCAATGCTGATAAAATTTAAATGAACGCACTTGTATCCTCTAAATCAATTTTTACTGCAATTGTATCCAGTACATTAATATTATTTACTGTTGGGTGTAAAATTTTAGTACTAAGCAAGTGTATTTTTATTGCAGACTAGCTTTCACCCGCTTCTTCGACCGCGTTGACTATCCTCCCTCAGGAACCGTTACCGGTTTTACCATACAAAATTTCATCCCTAATTTATTAATAGCCATAGAACAAGCAAAAGTAAGTATGATAAAAACCTGGGCCCCAATTCTCTTAGCTATTGACCAAACGTAACACTACTGCGATGCTTCTGCGCTCGAACTGCTGTTAATGTCAAATTCGGTAGTCTGCTAATTATAGCTCTTAATCGCAGTTGTATAACAATCGCGTCGCTATCGTATAGCTTGCAAATGTTGCCACTGAAATATAATGAAAACTTCTAGCAATCAAGCATCAGTAAAAACATAAATACAATGGTTTTCTAGCAAACAATACATAAAATAAATATATTTAAATCATTTAGCTATTTTTCTATCTAAAATCTATGCTGTGCTATCTATGCCACTGTAGCAACGCAATCGCAACAAAATAGCTTACAGCATACCAAATATGTCAAAAACTATTGATAGCAAGCCACTGACTTGCGATCGAACCTAAATAGCGGGCAGACTACGGATACTGTCAAAAACGTCGATTCTCATGCAATTAAGTTGCGTTAACGCCGTTCAATAGCTAAGAGAATCGGGCCCCTGTTGGTCTCAACTAATAAGCATATAGCAATTCAACGGGGCAATGCTTTGACGCAATGATGGCCGAGCGGTAATAGCTATGGACTGCCGTGCCGCAGTACCCTGGTTCGATCCCCACCGCCGGCTTGAGCTTCAGCGCATGGTGGAAGGGCATTTTGCGATTGCCCGCCTGGCTAGCTACCACCCACAAGTAGAAAGTCTGTCGCCAAGCACCGAAAGGTGTGTTCCGGCAGTAGTCCTTGAGAGCCAGTGAAATTACAGGCACAATGAGACCTAACAACTATGTCTCAATGTAACGGGCGCAGGGCAATTCGTGACTTGTGATGAATTGCAACTGTTATAGGCAGAGGTTAGTCCACTTAACATCAGGTGGGCCTCGAGCTTGTACCATCACAATAATATTTTAAAAAAATGCTGCCAGCATGCTGGGCACGCTACTGGAACATTTAGACTGCCTGTGAGTCTGCAATGACTTATGGGTATCTAAATGCTTTTATTGTAGAAGCTGTAGTGTTGTATATAGTTCGTATTATTATGTTTATAAAGGCATTAACCTTAACATTAACCAACCTAATTGAAATTGGGATTGCGATCTTGATGAATCCGAAATTAAAGCGGGGTTTTTTCATGTAAGGAAGTGTAAAAACATTACACTTCCTAACATATTTCTTCGTAGGTTAGACGGCATTCAATTGATTTATTAATTATAGCGATTAAATTTTTCGGTTTATATGTTATGAGATTAAATAAAAAAATTAAACGGAATTCAGTGTGTTCCGGAACAAGCCAAAATACTCACCAGCCAAAAACGCGACGTCATCCAAATCTTGATCCACCATGTTTCGCCAAGCAGCTGCTAGAAGATAATTAACATTTAGTTTAGACACTTTAATCATAATCATTTGTACTGGTGGTGGTTGGTGGTGTTGCTGTGGGTGGGTGATGGAGGCAGGACTTGTTAAGACAAATATAAAGAGCTCAAACTCATTAAATTATCAGCCATTCAATTATATGTAGAAGAATCATGTGTACTGGGAAATACAAAGTTTTAAATATTTTTATTCGTGGCTGAAGACCTTTTCCTCTCGGTTTGTTGAAAAACTAAATTTTATTAACAAAATCGCATATTACGATTAAAAACTGTGAATGCTAGCCGGTACATTTAGTTAATAATCGTGACAACTAACATTAGTTTTTATAAAATTTTAGCTTTACATGTCTAACCTAATCTAAATAAGCCAAAACAATGTTTAAATTTAAGCTAAACCTTCTATACAAAATCACAAATATACGATAGGAAAAATTTAAGTCACGTGCGGGATTCGAACCCGCCTCCATCCACCCCTTTAGCCGGATTATGTCACGCACACCTCACGGTATTCAGAAACACTGTTTGCAGAAAGCACAGTTCGCTGGCGTAGTGGTACAATAGATGTCGCTCCATCCCAACACGATGGTTAAACAAAGAACGAGAGGAAAAATTGGAGTTATGAGTCATTGTCATGTTAGCTCAAGCGGTCAGAGTATGCTCTGACCCGGCTATAGGGGTGGATGGACGCGGGTTCGAATCCCGCAAATGACTATATTTTTTTCCCTCGCCAATTTGTAATTTTGTAATGTAATCCGCCGAGCAGGCGTTACTGCAAACATAACAAAATTAAAACTAAGAACTAACTAAACTAAGCAACTTAAAACTTTGCAATGAGAAGGTGACTTACCCTTAGCAGATCCGTTTCTGTCGGCCTTATACTTGCCAATAGGCTCCATCTGAATGCCGTCCATCTCACGCTGACCGACTCATGCCGAAAACTCACCTGCGGACAACAACATCAAACTCAAAATCACTACATAGTCATAGGGAAAAGTCGAGGGAAACCCACCCAGAGGTAGAAGCCCTATGCGCTGGGCGGCCAAACCCCCTCGCTGAACATTAAAGCCTCAGAAGCCGTGCACGTTGCTGAAAGTAGGAGCAATTGGAGAGAAATATTAAAAGAGAAAGTTTTGAAACCATGATGTGGTCACGACCCCCAGCATTGGGGAAACGGCTCAAGGAGGAGGACCCAAAGATACCGGGTATAAGCAGGTCGTTAATGTGGAGCAGAAAGAACTGATCCTTGAGCATTTATAGCCATTAGTTCAGATGAGCAGCCATCAACGACTACTCGTAACGAGCGTTCCGCCCGTGGGGTGCCAGGTTAGAATTGCACCTCCCCATATCATCCCGTGGGTATCGTAAAAGGCGACTAAGGGAATACTGGAAGGTGGGCAGCAGCACCTTCTAAAGAACTGCCATATTACATTGCGATCCCCAAGACGCCTACCAAGCGTGGGGATTATGGCAAATACCTCCTTAATGTGGGGATGCCTTTCTATTTTTCTTAATTTTAAATGATATTGTTTTGGTTTTAACTAATCAGTGGATATTGTTATAATATATAAGTTAGGTAACCTTCTTTTTTATTTTTTTTTGCCAAATTAAGTATTAAATGTACCAATCATACATAAAATCACGCCTCTTTCCCGTAGGGGTAGGCAGAGACCACGGATTTTCACTTACTACGATCCTTACACATCTCTTTCGCTTCATGTATACTCATCAATCCTTTCATACATAAGCGTCGGTTTAGGGTACTTTTGACTTGGCCTTTTTTCAGAACGTCTTCAATCTGATTTCGGAACGTTCGCCTAGGTCTTCCCCTTCCAACACTTCCGTTTAGTTGGCCCATGTATACCTGTTTAGTCATTCTCATTTCATTCATTCTCTCCACATGTCCAAACCATCTTAACATACCTTTCTCGATTTTTGTCACTACATCCTCATTCACACTACATCGTTCCCTTATCACACTATTCCTTATCCTGTCACTCCGTTTGACTCCAATCATGCTCCTCAATGCTCTCATCTCCACTGCATTTATTCTACTTTCATGCTTTTTCTGCCACACCCAACTTTCACTACCATACATCAGTGTCGGAACCAACACTCCCCCATGAACAGCCAGACGAGCCTTTTTAGACACCTTCTGACTGTTCATAAAAGCGTGCAATGCTCCGTTTACCATGTTTCCAGCGTTCACTCTCCTTTCTATGCACGTACCAATCAACCAAAGTTTATTCCAGACTATAAACTACAACAAATAATTATGTGCTAGGAAGAGACTAGTCCACCCAACACAGGGTATCCTAGTGTGGGGGCTAGCTACATGTAGACAACATTGTCAAAAAGAGCTTATAGGGGTATATTCCATTAGTCGCTAAGAACGTTATTTTCGATAATTTTGATCACATTCTGCGTCTATGGTTGTGATCACTGTGATCGTTCGTAACTGTTCTCCCCTGTTCCATTTAGGATAAGAACGCTAAGAATTCCACTAACATTTGCCACTTCTGTCATTCTTGACATTAGATGTAGCGTTTATGGCGAAAATAACGCCAAGACCCATGTGGAACAACTTTTTGGGAGTGTGATCGTTTTTAGCGTTTTTAGCGAATCTAACTTCAAATGGTAGATAAGCACCCATGGTATCCAAGTAAGTGTTTATTATGCTTTTCTTTGAGTCTCATTTTAGGCAATGTTCTCATATAGATTAGATTGTAGTAAAATTGTCTATTATAGATACTTAAATAATAGTCTTTGTATGTTTAATATTAACTGTTTTGAACAATAAATATATTTGTATTTGTATTGTAATAGGGGAGGCTGTGCTCAGCAGTGGACTATCCGGCTGATACAGTACAGTACAGTGTAAAACAAAGTCACTTCTCGCTGTCCCTATATATGCTTAGATCTTTCAAACTACGCAACCGATTTTGATGAAAGTTTCTTGAAGCAGTGATGGCTCAGTGGCATTGGCTATGGACTGCCGCGCAGCAGGTCCATGGTTTGAATCCCGCCCAGAGCTTGAGCTTCACCGCATGTTGGAAGGGCATTTTGCGAATGCCCGCCTGGCTAGCGACCACCATCAAGTAGAAAATCTGTCGCCAAGCACCTAACGGTTTGTTCCGGCAGCAGTCCTTGAGAGCCAGTGAAATAACAGGCAAAATGAGACTTAACAGGTATGTCTCAAGGTGATAGGTGCAGTGCAGTTCGTCACTTGTGATGAAATGCATCTGTTATAGGCAGAGGATACCGCTTAGCATCAGGTGGGCCTCGCGCTTGTTCCATCACAATAACATAAAAAAAGCATTTTTTTTCATAGATAGATTAATTCAAGAAAAAGGTTTATATGTATAAATGTACTACATTATTGTACACCTTAAAAAGGTCTACAAAAAAGTCCACGATGGTATACGTCATCTCTTAGGGATAACCCACAATAACCAATTTTTATTCGTTATTTTTTACGAGACATAATGGCTTGGTTACGAAGCGATTTTAGATAATACAGCATTAATCCTTGTTCAATAACTACCTTAAATACATTGTGCATTTATTATAAATTAATAAGGCCTTTACAGCATTAGATTTTTCGGTGCGCGTTGAGTATTTCACATGGCCAATTATATGTCGCTCTTTCAAGAGTAACTTCTAAAGAAAACATGTTTGTATTGTCATATGACATAAAAGCGGTGTACGTTGTATATAAAGACATTCTTTAGTATATTTAGAATCAGCATTGCACCCGTGCGAAGCCGGGGTGAGTCGCTAGTTGGTTATAATATAGTAATTATTAGTTTCTAAAAAAGACCGTTTTATTATCAAAAAAATAATTGATAAAAACGAAACCGATTTTTAGCAATGACAAGTATGAAATGACTTGTTGAAGTCATGAAAGTAAAGTAAAGGTAAAAGTAATAAAAAAGTTTTTTTTTTTTTTTTAAAGTCGTTTCCCATGCCTATTCAAAACACTGAGCTCACTTTATCATGATCCGACTTCCACATGTTATTTCATACTTCTAAGAGTTGGAAGTCGGTTCCTTCCTTCTAACTCAATATAAAAATAGTTTACCTAAAAATTAAACCGACTTCAACACTCAAATGGGTCAAATAACTTGTTGAAGTCGGTACCATGATGGTTCAAAGTACCTATTATCACAATATTGTGCACATGGTCTCACACACTTTTACTCTTTCTTTCACCCTTTTTAGTGACCCTTCCTATTTATGGGATCGATTGTCATTCACTATCAATGACTTTATCATCAAGATAGGAAAATACGTTTCAGTTATTGGAGTGTAACTAAAAAACGGCTTGACCGATTTTGATGAAATTTAAATGGGACCAAACGGCATTAGCTTTCAAATAAAAAAATCTTTAAAATCCGCTCACCCACCAAAAGTTCTGAAGTAACAAACATAAAAAAAAACATACAGATGAATTGAACACTCCTACTTTTTTTGAAGTCGGAAGAAAAAGAGGTTCTCATTCGTTCTCATATCGACTGTTTTTTTTTCTATGTTTGTTACAAGGTTATTCCGCTTATTATGATCTGCCCGTTGGCATCCGCGTGGACAATATCGCCCATTTATGAATGAAGATCTAATGTTCTCACTATCTAGGTTGCGCATGGTTCATAATTCTTTTTTTGTTGGGAAGAGTATAATACCTCCAAATTGGTCCCATTAAAATTTTATCAAAATCGGTTGAGTAGTTTTTAAGTAGGTCATAGATAAATGAATAACATTTATCTATGGTATAACTTAAAAACTACTTAGGTACTCGGTTTTAAGTTATACTTTTTTTGGCAATTTTGATAAAATTTTATATAACAAATTTAAAGAAATAATTATATTCATGTGCGGGATTCGAACCCCGTCCATCCACCCCTATAGCCAGGTTATGCCCTGACCGCTTGAGCTAACATGACAATGACTCATAACTCAAATTTTTCCTCTCGTTCTTTATTTAACCATCGTATTGGGATGGAGATTTTTTTGTCGTAAGTTTGTAATTTTGTAATTTAATCCGCTGAGCAGGCGTTATTGCAAACATAACAATAATAAAATAAAATTTTATATGTATAACATAATATAATGTATAAAATATAAAATTTTATATGTATAACACATCTCTCTATAGATTATGTATAACATATAAAATTTTTATTGAACGTTATGTTATATATGCCTATGTTATAGTGAAACATATATTTGTATGTCTGTAATATCTTATCGACCCAATAATTAAATTATCCTGGTATACAAAAACACTTTTTTGTGAGGTAATCGACTAACATAAAAACTACTCAACCGGTTGTGATGACTTGAATGGACTTAACTCGCCCACACACAAAAGAATTACCAAAATCAGTTGTTAATTATAATTTAATATAGGCCGAGTAACCGCGTAACAAACACACAAAAAATATATACGCGAAAACTCATATTTTTTTAAAGTTAGTAAATAACACACTTAGGGCCTGTTTCAGAATGTATACGAGTAAGTTCCGGTTATGCTACCCAGAACATATTTAATAAATAAAAGACTACCTTTGCGTTTCACAGTCATCGATTTAGCCTATCCATAGGTTAAAGCTTGAAACGCGCTGCATGTTAACTATCATTTTTATCATTCAGTTATTTTATGTTCTGGGTAGTATTACCGGAACATACTCGAACATTCTGATACAGGGCTTTAATCACAGAAAAAAATGTCTGAGGTGCGTACCTATTAAATTTCATGTTAGAATTCACTGCTAGTGGTCAACATTGCCACGCTGAATGGCAATGTTTAATCTTTGAGCAACATAAATACCAGCATCCTAATCACGTGCTGCTTCGAATATTGTACTTGAAGCGAACCATGTTACCCAGATTAGAAAAGTCTATCCGGATGGTCACGGGTCTGAATCTATCTTACTATTTTTCCATTATTTGTGATTTACTAAAATCCTTGTCAAGAGGTGTATCCTCTTTACTGGAAAGGAGTTAAGGAAACATTAACCTTTTTTGTAAAATAAACTTTCCAAGAGAACTATCCTATTCAGCCAGGCGCGTCATTAAAACTTCAAAAGCGCGTTACAAAGGGTTGTTCATACTGTGCGTGCGCCCGCGTAAATGATCGCGTCATTACCTAAGCGAGTCAGGGCTGCCAGACGCGAATAGTAAAAGAAGATAATATTCGTTTGCAATAATCGGCTGTACTCACGCGTATTGGTCGAGATTGTCTACCTAGGTTTCGGGCATGTCCGATGCCCGTCATCAGGTGAGTTCACGCGTTCACTATAAATCGCGACGACGACTCAGCGCACCACAATTCACCTGTGGACATGCCCGAAACCTAGGTCGACAATCTCGACCAATACGCGTGAGTTCAGCCGGTTATTAAAAACATTAATATGTCTCATACTCACGGGAACTTTCAAAGAAGAAAATATGTTTTTTCTTCACATAGTTTATTTATAATAAGCAATACTAGTAATATCTGAGTATCAATTCTGTTCCTCTGCAGATTAATCATATCTTCAAAGGACAGCGAGAAAAACTTATTCTCATAAGATAAGAACTGTACTGTGTGTGTGCCCTAAGGGGAGCCGAGTTAGAATGTCAGCCCCCCATTTCTATCTGTGGGTGTCGTAAGAGGCGACTAAAAGTAAAATACCGAATGGTAGGCAGCAGTAACCATAAAGTAACTTTGTATATACTGAAATAGAGACCAAACTTGACATCCCTAGGTGTTAATAGATTTTTTTTGATGACGTCACGGTTAGTAATGTCCGTATATAACAGATGGCACTAAAAAATATAATAAAAAAAACAGTGCTGCCATCTGTTTTTCATAAATGCTCATCCCAGTTACGTATGGTTGATACTTTGTACCTTTATTTATTTAAATATAGATATATCTATAAGTTTTTTATAGATATACTATATATTTAATGTCTAATATTAACCTGTTATCCTATAAATTGCTATCAAGGAACGCGTGAAGATCATTAACTCTTAAATATGGACCAAATCACCAATGCTTCCTGCCACGGGTCGAAACATATAGCATCAAAAGTAAAAGCAGTATTAAGATCCAGCCAAAAACCTACAATGAGCTTGATAACTAAATATAAAAGTCTATAAGTTTATGTATGTTTTATTATCCTAATTTATCTACTTGCAACTAACAAAAAAAATTCTTTCCACCTCATTGTAAAAATATCGTAGGTATATGGCACCATAACAACGTCCCTATATGATCACAGCCAGCATAAAAATGATGCACCATTCACAGCTAACTTTAAACTAAATAAATTTAAATTTCTGGTACAGAAAGTAAACAAATCGGCAAGATGCAAAATCAAATAGGAATTGGCTATAGGAATTAGGGATGCTCACCATCGATTCAAATCGATAATATAATTATATCAATAATGCATGAGACTAAAATTTCGTGAATTAATTATTTCGATTTGAATTGAATTATTCTTATTTCTTAATAGAAGCTTAAAGTAAAACAAGCCGGGCAACCAAATTAATTTGCTGATAAGCCTTTTCCTTTTTTGAATCCAAGGCAGAATAACATATAAATTTAGTTTGTGGGGACATTGGAGGGCTCGTCTGGGCTTATCACCTCGAAGTTGTACCTCTCAATACAAAAATTAAACATATTAAACCAGTTCCAGTTAGTAAACTCGAATTCCCATCGGTGAGTATTTTGATTTCTATCCGTTGTAAGTTTTACCTTTAATTAATAATATTAGTCTATCATGTATCGTGATATTTTTTTCTTTACTTTTATTATATTCGTATTTCTACGAGTATATTAGTCACACCTCTATTGTCTCTTTATTTGAAATCAAGTCAGATTTGTGCTTTTGCCATAAAGTAAATTTTGTATATTTTTGTACAGCGGATTTTAATAAATATCTTCGTTTAGTAGCAGTACGATATATATGTACACCCCACACGCTAGGATACGAGAATTATTTGTTGGGTCTCTTCTTCTGTATCAACGGATAAAAAGTTTCATTCTGTGAACTCCGCAAAGCCCACACATCCAATTCAATTCCTTGTTGCTAAATAATTACTCGTTTTTAGTACTAAACACATCACAATCAGTAGTAGCACTGGCAGGATTTTCTCCACTTGAAAGTGATCAATTAATTGAAAGCTCAATGCCAGCAAAAAATTACATCAATGAGGATCGTACTCAAAGTAAGTATATGTATTTGGTTCTAACAATACGATCACAATTACTTGCAGCTCGCTCGCAGAAAAGTAATACCAAATGTTTACTTGTCATTTTATTTTACCGGAAAAAGGCACAGCACAGCACAATACCAGCCGGGAAGTAGTCATGAACCATCTTGAGATAGAATTCACTCCATTTTAAGATTGCACTAAATGTGAAAATGTAACTTTGGGACATTCTGATTATATACGGAGGAGAGTATGCTCAAGGATGGCTATGCACACCCAGTGATAAAATAACAAATGTATCAAATATACAAGACATCGTTTATAATATAAAAATGATTTATATCAAAATCATGTGAAAATGTACATAAAAACCCTTTGTTAAATATTAATTGATTTTAATGATATTGGGTGCCATGAACATAATAGGAAATTACAAATATTTATTTTAGACTGTAAACGATTTTTCTTCCATAATTTTTGCAAAGACGTAAATTAAATATTAAATGGCAAGCGACCATTAGAAGAAAATGATGATAATGTTAAAACGAGAGCAATGAAAATATTTAAAAGATCATATAAAAAGAAAAATTGAAAGAGCGCATGTTCCCTCATAGAACTTAAACGATTCTGCTACTGATTTGTTCGAATTTAGCATTCGATCACTAACTAAGCGATTCCAACCCTAAATATCACATGGGAAATGTCTGACACCTGTTCTTTTTTTTATTAAGGTATTGGCCTATGTCTTATTTAAGTTAATGCAATTGCCATATGTATTAACTAATTTCTCCATATTGTATAACAACGCCATCTGTTATTTAACGAAATCCCTAAATTTGAGTGCTATGCTACAAAATATAAAATACGTTAGAGCAATGACTTTGTGTGTATGTCAGATATCTGTTTTATTTGTTTGCATTACATGCTGTCATTATTTCACTTATTTATTTATGAGATTGTATGGTCTGGCAGTAACTTCTGAGGAACTGATGTCTTAAACTGAGATCCCCAAGATGCCTGCCAAGCGTGGGGATTATGGCAAACTCCAACCACCTCCTTTATAGGGAAGGCTGTGTTCAGCAGTGGACGATCCGGCTAATGTATCAGCCAGATCTGTAGCCAGTACTGTAGTACTGTGTGTGTAGTTACCGAGACAGTGTCTGTACATAACAAACTTGATACAGCATTTTATTGAAGCAATCGTAGAGCCTAAGCTTGCTTAGTCATTATTTAACCAATCGACTAGACTAAGCAACATCCGCTGCGATAATTACTTGGATGTGTGACCGCTAGTGGCATTCACTACACTCCTCAATCCATGCTTCGGAGGACACGTTAAGGTGGCGATTCGCTGATTTGGGCTTTTTGTAGGTAAGAAAGAAATAATATTTTTTGTGCGTTTTAGCAACAAATCCGTGCTGAAGGTTTTTTCATAAATGCTCGATTAATAGGCTCGATCAAAATCTGAAGTGCAGCTATTTTTAAATTATTTTATGGAATTCCTGGCAGGAGCCGCGTTTTAATGCGTGGGGATCGAGGTCTGCTGCGTTGGTGTGAGTGTTTAAAAGCACCGCTTCGGAATGTTGACGTAGGTCGGATAAGTTATTGGATTTTTGGCTAAACTCCTTTAATTTTGCCTGATGGAATTCGTCACGCCTGTCCATTACAGTTTCAGCGTCCCTTTCTTGTTCCGCTTGACACTGCACTGTAATTATGACTCCGTGACGTTAGTTCTTATATTTATGTTTCGTTCACCCAGTAATTGGACTTGGACAATACCAGTTTGGCAAAACGTGGATGGCTTCGAGGAATACTGTCAAGTATTAATATAGTTGAATTTAGATTATTGGCAATACTATTATTTATGTGTTATGTGGTGACGCGATGGGATTCAAATAATATATAATAAACACTTGTATGAAGCGTGTTAGGAAATTATCAAAAACTATTATTGCCTTTCACCATTTTGTATACCAATACCGCAACAAGGAAAGCATTTTTTTATATAACTTGGTGAGAGAAATATATCCTTTTCAGCCAGGTGAGTCATTAAAAGTTCAAGAGTCACAAACGGTGCGTAAATGACAACTCCATTACCTACGCGAGTCGCTACTCAAAAGAACGTGCTTGCAGATGATTGTTTATAATTTAATGAGACGTCCAGTTGAAATTTCGGCCAACTGAGCACATTGTCTGAGGGTAATTCCAATCGCAAAATACTAATTAGTTAATGAATAGATTCAGGCGTTACTTTGCGGAAATCCATTTTTAATAACAAATAACAAATACTTTTAAAGTATTTTAAGAAAACATTTAATTAATTATTTAATAAAACACTTAAAATATCTTTATAAAAATGATATATGACTTGACTAGTGACAATTCCGCCTAATTTCCTGTTAAGCCGACGTGACTTCACAAACGCGTAAGTGTTTTATTAAATAATTAAATGAATGTTTTCTTAAAATACTTTAAAAATATTTGTTATTACTAATTAAGTATTTTCAAACGGAATATCAAAGAGGACACAGGAGTATTTTGTCTTTAGTCTGCTCTAACGACACCCACAGGTAGGATAGGGGGGGGGGGGGTGACATTCTAGCCCAGCACTCCATAGGCAAGGCATACGAGCATGAGAAGTGAAAAATATATGGTACTTTAGCATCTCAGTGGATGGCAACCCTATGTTAGTAACGCCGGTACAAGGTACCTAGTACCTATGTTCAGTGTCCCAGGTTCCCCGCACGTTTTGTTTCCCAACTTAGCACGCTTCCCTCCTGCCCCATTAACGAGACCCTCGGGGATAACACTACAAATGCTTTCAGGTTTTTGAACAGGATTGCGGTTGAAAACATGAGGGCGTTGCAATTTGTAAATAGTGATGCGCTAAAGCTGGTTTTTCACCCTGCTTTATTTTGCGGAATAAACTTAAACCATTAATGCTGCTTTCCGTTTCACGCCAAAAGATTTATTGTGGGCGCGTTTCAACGAAATCGCGCCAACGATAATACATATGACAGTTCAGTAGGTAAAGTTTTATTTTGTTATATAGTAATTTATACCTTAGCTAAGGTACAATGCTTAATTTACAGATCTACAGGGTTATTGTTAAAATGCTAAGAACCTCTGCTTGACTTCTGCTAGTCCTAACAAAGGAGATAAATTAAGCTTTTTTTTATGTGTATTTGACGGAATAAGCACGTGGTCCATTTGATGTTAATAGCTTCTTGTGCTTGCATATTATTACATATTTTTTATTACTTTTTCAATCTCTATTCAAAGAGAGCGCGGCGCGGTCTAGTGTAGCCGCGGCGGGCGCTCTTTGCTCGGGAGTAATAAAAGATATGAAATAATAAATTTTAGACATAAGAGACTTTTAAGATCAGGCGGTCCTCGTGCTTATTCCGTCAAACACACATAGAAAAACACAAATAGAAATAAAAAAAAATCAAAATGTTTGTTAGCACTAGCAGAAGTCAACCCTAAGACGTTGTTAGCATTTTACCAATAACCCTGTATACTATATATATGTACATTATATAGTTATAACACTTTACAGGGTGTACCGATTTTGGTGATTTTAGGGTTTGGAACCTCAAAAGGCAAAAACGGAACCCTTGTAGGATCACTTTGTTGTCTGTCTGCCAAGACCCTTTTTCTCAGGAACGCGTGGTTGTATCAAGCTGAAATTCTTATCAAATATTCATGACTACTGTCCCTTAGAACTGTGAAGAAATCAAACTTCTAAGCCAACGCAATCAAAGATAAAGCCGTTTATGCGAAAATATTTGGCACTCGCAAGGGAATCAAAACCAAGGTACTTCCCGTGAACTCAGAATCTTGAAATTTGGTACGAAGCAACGTCTTATAGCACAAATAAAGTAAAATTGCGAAAACGATACGTTTTTAGTTATATCATATAAAAATATTTTTTTTAATAATTTTAAAATGTTATGGATTTTATTTAGCATGAAAATACCATAACTTTTACTTACAGGTTTGTACGGAATCCTCGGTGGGCGAGTCCCACTCGCACTTGGCCGGTTTTTTTTTTCATTCGAAAGCTGGTGTTTTGGTTCCATATAAACTTGAGTGAGATGTGACGTGTAATATTTGAGTTATCTCTAATTAATGTGTATTTTATGTATGAAATCGGTAATTTTTTTAGTTAAAATTTAACTTGTTTTTTTATATGATTGTGACGTAACAAGCACGAGGCCCACCTGATCTTAAGCGGACTGCCTACAGCAGAAACATTTCGTCATAAGGCACGAATTGTACTGCGCCCGTCACCTTGTGACATAGTTGTTAAGTCTCATGTGCCTGTAATTTTACAGGCTCTCAAGGAGTATAGCTGGAACACAGTGTTAGGTGCTTAGCGGCGGATTTTCTACTTCATGGTAGCTAGCCAGGCGAGCATTCGCTAATTGCCCTTCCACCATGCGGTGAAGCTCAAGCCCGCGGTGGGATTTGAACCATGAACCTGCGGCACCGCATTCCATAGCCAATGCCACTGAGCCATTACTGCTTCAAAACTGATGAGTCAATTATACTGAAATGCATTTATCTGCGAGATTGAACAGGATACTAAACGAAACGTAGTATTCAGACTTCAGCTCGACGCAATTTCCTGTTATAGCAATCGTAGCACACCGGATATTGGCAATCTGCGCTGACTTTAATGGCCTCGACAGTCACTGCGTAATAATTATACTACCTTCATCCAAGTTATGTGAGCCTGGTAGGTCTTTATTACCGACTTCCAAATAGCAGGAGCTTCTCAATTTGAAGGTATATTTTTTTCATGTTTGTTGATGTTTTCATGTATAACCGACATTTAAGTTAAGAATAAGATAAACAGTAAATAAGATAAACTTATCAGAGCGCTTGGTCGATGCGACGCGTGATCAAAATGCTGGCACCTATTTGGCTCAAAGAATAAGCATTGCAATTCAACGGGGCAATGCTGCCAGCATGCTGGGCACGCTGCCAACTGGTAGTGGGCTAGAGGATTTGGACTGCCTATGAGTCCAAATGCTTTTATTGTAGTCGCTGTAGTGTTGTATATAGTTTTTTATTTGTTAATAAAGGCATACCGCCGGTAAAAAAAAATATGTACTATAGATAAACGGTGTGTGGGTGCTTTAAGGTTCTGTTTATTTGGGGAGGGTGGTTACTAAAACGAACATGTGTCGGTAATGACCGCGTACTCGCAACTAACTTTAATAGATATACTGAACTGTATTATATTATGGGATGTCTGAAATAGGTACACTAAGAAAAACGACTTTGGAGCTTATCAAATTTGACCTTTTACCGTTGAATTGTTACTACGCAAGGTGAATTCACAAGTCTTGATCTCGATGATTTTCACCAATCAATAAAAATGTACCATGTTTTATAATAAACAAAACCGTCAAAAAACGCCTTCCACAAAGTATTTTCAGAATTGAACTTGTTATACGATAATAACTGCAGTATTGACCATAAAATATACCTTACTTTTACGGCGGTTTATATACGGTGATTATCACTATAACGTACGATTTAATCAGCCTCATCGAAGAGTCAATATTTAAGAAAGACCACAAAATACACCTTAAATGAAGACGAAAATAAACATTCGCCTTCACTGACCTCGTTTAACGCCTTCTAGTTGGAAGGCGTTTTTGTACGTATTTACGTTTGGTCGGTTTTTGCCTGCATACCATATAAATTGGCCGTCATTAGGCTTTTGACTTTAGATTTTTCTCAGTGTACAGATATATAGGTAGGTAGGTATATTATGCTAGGTAGGTAGCTAAATAGCAATGATTATGAATTATGATTAATGCAGCAAAGTTGGTAAGAAGATGCTGAGTACATATCGGACGGCTCCCCATAACTACTGGAAATACCTAACACCGTGTATCACAAATAGTTTCAAATTCACATTCCACTTTTGGTTATTTTACAAGTTATAAAAAGAATTCATTATGTTATTATTATTACCTATTTCGCATAAAAGATTTTGTAAAGTTAAATAATAGGGAAGGAAAAGCTGATCTTAAAAACCGGCCAAGTGCGAATGGGACTCGCGCACGAAGGGTTCCGTAACTAAATATTATGTGAATAGTTAAAGCGTCTACCTGTCACCGCTATTAGTATCGTGCAAGAAACGGTAAAAAAATCCAGTTTGTTGTATGGGAGCCCCCCTTAAATATTCATATAATTTTATTTTTAGTATTAGTTGTTATAACGGCAAAAGAAATACATCATCTGTGAACATTACAACTGTTTAGCTTGAAATTTTACCGTTCTAGAGATACAGCCTGGTGACAGACTGACGGGAGGTCAGACGAACGGACAGCGAAGTCTCAGTAATAGGGTCCCGTTTTTACCATTTGGGTACGGAACCCTAAACAACTCAAGAAGAAATCGAAAGGCTGCTAAAGGTATAATAATACAGGAGTATACCGCTACAATCTAATCTAACTACATACCACTACAAAATTACAAATTTACGAGAGGAAATATTATAGTCATGTGCAAGATTCGAACCTACGTCATCCATCCCTATAGCCGGAGTATGCTCTGACCGACTGAGCTAGCATGACAATGACTCATAACTCTAATTTTTCTTCTCGTTCTTTAACCATCGTATTGGGATGGAGCGACACCTATAGTTCAACATTGCACTACACTATTAACTTGTGTTGTTTTTATTTTATATAGCTGATAGGCTAGCCTTTGACCAATATCTCACCGGATGGTAAGTGATGATGTGGTCGAAGATGTTGTTCAGGCTAGCCTAGAGTTACTGGCTCTCAAGGACAGCTGCTGGAACACACCGTTAGACGCTTGGCGACAGATTTTCTACTTGAGGGTGGTAGCTAGCCAGGCGGGCATTCGCAAAATGCCCTACCACCATGCTGTAACGACTGCCATCGTAAGACAACAACCGGGACCGACGGCTTAACGTGCCCTCCGAAGCACGGAAGCGCTTAGTAGTAATGTCACTAGCGGTCACCCATCCTACTCCTGACCGCGGCGGACGTTGCTTAACTTAGCTGATCGATTAAGAACGGCTAAGCAAACTTTGCTACGAGCGCTTCAAATTTCCTCTTATACATTTGTAATTGTGTAATGTAAACTGCAGGGTGCGTTATTGCAAAAATAAAAATCAAAAATACACACCACTACACTCAGGTACAGTCGCCTGCAATAAGAAGTATACACTTCGTAATTTTCTAAATAATGTGATACCGCTAAATTTATGTATTATTGAATTGAATATAAACCTGAGTAAAAATATTCAAATTATTCTTTAATTTTACGATAGGAAAAATTTAAGTCATGTGCGGGATGACATGAACTGATGGAATGACTTAAATTTTTCCCATCGTATATTTGTGATTTTGTAATGTACTTAGTCCGCATAGCAGGCGTTATTTCAAACCTAACAATATTAAAAAAAGCAAAGACTGCCTTTAGCTAATTGAAGAGACGAGAAAAAGCGACAAATCGTTGGCTGGCAGAATGTTGTAAATGATCATTACATAGGTAAAACTGCGAAAAGACTGACAGAATGTACTTATATTATAGTCGGGACAGCAATTTAGAGGTTCGTATCATTTAATAATATTTTCAACACCCTTGCTCGTAAAGTGAGCTTTATTATATCGTTCTTATGGCCATAAACCGAACTATAACACCCTCGTGCATAATAATATTATACACTAGTGCGTAATAGAATTATCCCTACAAAGTTAAGTTAGTACCTAACTGCAAATTAAATGCGAGTAAACAGAGCATTTTCAATTTAATCGGGTAATACAGATTTGTAACATCAAAAAAGTTTATATGTTATCAATCATTATACATTTGCCACGCGCAAAAAAAAAAATTGCGCTCTATTTTTCATAATTTTCGTATGTTGTTTGTATCGCTTTTGTGCAATATATATTTATTTTCCTCGCAAGGGTGTTGAAAAAGTGCGTATGAAACACGTATGAGCAACTTGCTCATTATACACTCGGCTGATTTACGCCCTAGCAACTTAGCTCACTTGTATCATAATCTACTATTACAGGAGATCAATACATGAAACATGGTTTCAGCGGGTATCAAAAATACAAATGGGCACCTACCTGAGTATGATATGTAAAAGGAATTTCTGAGGAAGATGGAGGCAGTTGGAGGAAGCTTTCACCCCTCAAAGCGGTACTGACACTAAAAATATTTGGATAGACGAAGATATTATTAAACGTATTGTAGAATTAAGAAAAGTTAGATCAATGTTATTTAAGTAGAGTGTAAGAAAATGAAAAGCTTATATTTGTTATTACACACAACACATACATTAATTTTTGCATGGTGGTAAGGCATTTTGCAAATGCCCGCCTGGCTAGCTACCACCCTCAAGTAGAAAATCTGTTGACAAGCACCTAACGGTGTGTTCCGGCAGCTGTCCTTGAGAGCCAGTACTTCTAGGTTAGCCTGAACAGCATCTTCGACCACATCAACACTTACCATCAGGTGAGATAGTGGTCAAAGGCTAACCTATCATGCATAAAAAACCTCACGCACACAGACCATAATATTTATGTGTAAATTCAATAGTAGGTATGAGTATGAAGCAGTGATGGCTCAGTGGCATTGGCTATGGACTGCCACGCAGCAGGTCCATGGTTCGAATCCCGCCGCGGGCTTGAGCTTCACCGCATGGTTGAAGAGCATTTTGCGAATGCGCGCCTGGCTAGCGACCACCCTCAAGTAGAAAATCTGTCACCAAGCACTTAACGGTGTGTTACGACAGCAATCATTGAGAGCCAATGAAATAACAGGCACAGTCTGAAAACGGGTGCAGTGCAATTTTTGACTTGTGAAGAAATGCATCTGTTATAGGCCGAGGTTATTCCGCTTTACATCAGGTGGGCCTCGTGCTTATTCGGTCACAATAAAAAAACATGGGTATCTCAATTTCAAATCTCTAATGCACATACCTACGTATTTTAAGGATAAAGATTCTTAATTTGCGTAAAACTTGGTATAAAGTTGTTATTATAAAATCAAAGTACTCATTTTTAGCTAGTAATAGAGTATGATGAGTAATAATAATAATAATAGAGCATGCAAATTAATACTATAGGTAATAACTACGGTTTCAGAATATTTTAATTATCTCATAAGAATACATAAATTCACTTACTGAGATTACTTAAACTAACTTAAATAAAAATTATGTGCCTCAGATCGTAATGTACCTAAATCAAAATTAACAAGATAATAAATTCTAACTAAGTACTTAATAATACGTTATAATATTCTATTTTATAAGTACCCTCCGAATGCGTACGTTAAGAATTAGACCTGCATTACTAAGTATATTCTTATATTATTAAATTATTTAAGGAAGTCTTTTACATCATACATGTTTTTATCCTGCTATTAAGATACTAAATAGGCGTTTTGTTTCACGCCGGCATCTTTTGTTTGTACTTATTTTAATAAAATTTCAAAGATTTGCAAATAATAACGTAAACAATTGATGTAGGTATCTACAATGTAACATTCCTACAATCTAACAGTGTGTTTCGGCAGCTGTCCTTGAGAGCCTATAATTCTAGGTTAGCCTGAACAACATCTTCGACCACATCATCACTTACCGTTAGGTGAGATAGTGGTCAAAGGCTAAGCTATAAATAAAAAACAAAAGCTACGAGTAAACATTTTGAGTCCTCGAAAGTAGAGCTCTTCACTTGGGCCTGTTTCAGAATGTTCGAGTAAGTTCCAGTTATACAACACAGAACATAAAATAAATGAATGAAAAAAATGACAGATAACATGCAGCGCGTTTCAAGCTTTAACCGATGGATAGGCTAAATCGATGACTGTGAAACGCAAAGATAGTGTTTTATTTATTAAATATGTTCTGGGTAGTATAACCGGAACTTACTCGAACATTCTGAAACAGGCCCTTAGTCTAATTGGCTGCCAATCAGGTACTCGGGGCGAGGGCACTCAATGCAAGGGTCTTTCTTGAGGGCTATAGGTACTGTATTACAAGCACTTCAAATACCCACGGGCCAAAGAAAGGTACGGTACACTGCATGGGGTGGTATCAATAAATTTCTATGTTGAGAATAAACAAAAAGCTGAGCTTTGTGAGGGCTCGCGTTTATTTTACAACCTGATGCTAGTGGTGTCATCTAGTATTGAGTAGATTAACTACGATGTATTTGAGTATTGAGTTTAGTTCTGTTGCAGCGATGTTAACTCTTTGGTTTTCTAACAGATGGCGTTAGTGGTACAATAACATTCTATCCAATGAATACAATATTATTAATGTTATGGCTTTTAATGGTTATTGTAGTGTTTGTATCTATTTAATAGATATAATACCTTGTCTCATGTACACGAGTGGTGGGGCGATACGCGAGTGCCAGTTGTTGACAAGACGTCACGGCGGCTAGACGTACGCCTGCACGTGACACTAGGTGCTACAGTGAGCCATAGGGAAGGTGGTACCAACCTTTATTAGTGCACACGGGGGTCCTACAGTTATACATTTTTTTGACAGATAACACATCTAGATATGTAGTTAAATTACTATGTTAATGCACAAATCTATAGGGGTGATAGTTTTTCAGTAAAGTGTGCCACAAAATGTTCAAGTTGTGGAATAGGGATGGGGCTTGCTTCGCTTGCCCTAATAATACATTTTAAGAAGCGCTCGTAGCTTGCTTAGTTTTTAATCGATCAACTACGTAAGTTAAGCAACGTCCGCTGTGGCCATGACTGGGATGGTTGACTGCTAATGGAATTACTACTGAGAACTTCCGGTGTTGTCCGAAGGGCGTTGTTGTCTTAGGATAGCCGTAGTTATAGCAACATTTAGGCATTTTATAAATTCCCACCTGGCACCACCCTCAAGTAGAAAATAAGTCGCCAAACACATAACGGTGTGTTCTTTGAAAACCAGTAATTTTAGGTTAGCCTGAACCATATCTTCGACCACATCATAACTTACAATCAGATGAAATGGAGACTAAAGAGGATAATCTCCATCTCATCTGATGATAAGTTATGGTATGGTCGAAGATGTGGTTCAGGCTTCAACTCAATATTACATAGATAATGCTAGCCTATCAGCGCCAAATAAATTAAACATAACATATCGATATATGAATGTATATACGAAATTATAATAATAGTAGTAATAGCTGTGGAAGGCCTTGCCGCAGTTCCATGGTTCGATCCCCGCCGCCGGCTTGAGCTTCACCGCATGGTGGAAGAGGTTTTTACAGATACTGGCCTGGCTTGTTACCATAAGGTAGAAAACCTGTCACCAAACGCTTTTTTTTTATTGTGGCGGAACAAGCCCTAGGCCCACCTTATGTTAAGTGGACTAACCTCTGCCTACGAGTATAACAGACGCATTTCGTCAACGACAAATTGCACTGTGCATCACACTGAGACGTCCAGTTGTTAGGTCTCATGTGTCTGTATTTTTTTTTTAGTTCTGCTGCCGGAACACACTGTTAGGTGCTTGGCGACAGATTTTCTACTTGAGGGTGGTCGCTAGCCATTTACAAAAGGCGGGCATTTACAAAATTCCCTTCCACCATGCGGTGAAGCTCAAGCCCGCGACGGGATTCGAACCATGGACCTGCTGCATGGCAGTCCATAGCCAATGCCACTAAGCCATCACTGCTTCAACAGCTTAACTGTGTGTTCTGGAAGCATACATTGAGAGCCAGTATAATTCTGTGAACATGAGACTTGTCAACATATATGTCTCAGGGTAACGGGCGCAGTGCATTTCGTCACGTATGACGAAATGCACCTGTTATGGGTATCGGCTACTGCTTAACATCAGGTGGACGTAGTTCTTGTTCCGTGACGATGACATAAAGAAATACTATTTTATCGTGACAAACCAATGGGACAGTACAGAATTGTCAATATATTAAATTAATTACATTAATTATATTAAATGCAATGATGATACTAAATAATCTGTAATATCTATGAAAATATTCATTTAAATTACATGTTGTAAATGGCCATATTGATCTATATTAAATGGACAATGTATTTATGGTACTTAATTGGATTAGGATTAATGTTGTATTGCCTTAAATCGCTTCGTAAATAAGTCATTATTATCTCGTAAAAAGTATATGATAAAAAAATGGTTATTGTGGGTTATCCCTAAGATATGGACATATACCATCCTGGAAATTTTTGTAGACCTTTTTAAGGTGTACAATACTGTAATACATTATTTTGATCTATCCCGTAGGGTTCAGCGTTTGCAATATATGCAGAAAAATGTGTTTATTTACGACATCACATTAGAAACCTCTAAAATTATAATTATTTTATTACTTTATTATGCATGTATTATACATATAAACCTTTATATTGAATCACTCTACCTATATATTAAAAAAAGACAACATCAAAATCTGTTGTGTGGTTTTAAAGATCTAAGCATACATAGGGACAGACAGACAGAAAGAAGTGATTTTGTTTTATACTATGTAGTCATAGTATAATTTCTAAAGTTTTTTCTTCAATTGTTATTTATTTAAATCTATTATAATACAGTAATTAACACAAATTGGTCAAATATAAACATTAAATTATAAAAAATTTTTTTTTGTAGCAATCGTAGCGAAGTTTACTTAGCTGTTCTCAACCGATCAGCAAAGTCAAGCAACGTCGCCCGCGGTCATGAGTTGGATGGGTGACCGCTAGTGATATTACTACTTCCCCCACGCAATGCACCTTGTCCAAACGTGCCCATTATAGCTGCAGCGTTACCGCGCTGGATGAGAAATTAGCTGGGTCTAAAACCACCCTGCGCGAGGGTCCGTTCCTTATTCCCTCAGTCCTTGAGAGCCAGTTAAATTACAAGAACATAAGACTTAACAACTGTACGCCTCAGTGTGACGGACGCAGTGCAATTCGGCGTTGACAAAATGTACCTATTATAGGCAGAGGTTAGACCACTTAACATTAGGTGGGTCTCGGGCTTGTTCCGTCACAATAACAAGAGAATAAAAAAACAAAAAAAAAAGACGTTGTGGAACGTCTGCAATACATTTTTTGGCCTCGGCACACCAAGGGCCCACTGTTTCAACAGCAAAGGGATCAAACGCGTATGCTAGGGATAAATCAGCGTATTTTGAGCATTTTCCCTTTGCGGCAGCCTCCGCTCCAGAACCGGAACACTGCTGGGATCCACGGAGGGGGCAAGCAGCGAAAGTGCACACTCGTGGCATCCCAAACAATACATTGACCCCTCTGCCACGGTACCAGTGTGAGCCCGTCTGGGCGCTTACCATCTAACCGGGACAAACCAGGGGGCTCCAGCACTTCGGCTGTCTATAGTGGTCTGATACTTTTTACTGACGATTAAAAGACCATTCCATATTAGGTTTTTGTTTCCATCTAGCATGTCTTATCTAACGTTGCAATTCAACGGGGCAATGCTGCCAGCATGCTGGGCACTCTGCCAACTGGTAGTGGGCTGGAGCATTTTAACTGTAGGCCTGCAATGGCCTGCGTTGGCTTAATGCTTTCGTTGTAGCAGCTGTTATGTTGTATTTTGATTGCAGTTTGTTGTTAAAACTAGGTGGGCTTGTTCAATCAAAAATCCATTTATAAAAACAACTATAATAGAACAATTGAAATTTGAATAACTTAGTCGTTCTTTTTAAAATTTATTCTTAGGAACTTGTAACTATCTGATGATGATTAAAAACTAGGGTTAAATGAGTTAAATTCGGGTACTTATTTATTTATAATCCATCTAGAAAATTCTCAAAGCATGTTATGACTTCCTTAGAAATAATTAGATGCAAACAAAACACATTTAGTTCATTCTACGTTTGTTAGAGAACCAAACCAAATCACAAGCAAAGAGTATATAATACACCATATTTACAAGCAAAGATACAACAGTCTACCTTTGCTAAAATTTAGAGCATTTGCCAATTATTTCACAGGCCGTTGTCAATCAAATAAAAAAAAACAACTTACACAGCGCTCCAAAATCCACACAATACGCACTTCACTATTTAAAGATTGCAATTCCACAAAGCACTCGAATATTCTAGTTCCAATTCCAAATTCAAATATTTATGACCACATGGAAATCAACAGGAAATTACGAAGAAAACGCGACGTCACCCTACGCAGCGTACCGCGGCGAGAGTGTAGGAAAAATCGATTACGGGCAGCTAACCCTAAGGTAGACGGAGATAGTTAAATGTAGGAAATATGCAAGAAGGAGAGAGAGGGTCGATAAGGGAAGGGAGCGTTGGGGTGATTTGAACTCTGGCATTTTGCGGAGTTGTTTTCCGAGGGGGTACTATTTGCTTTTGTTTTTTTTTTGTAATCGAATAATCGTAATCAGAGTAAGAAAAAATGTATTTGAGTCTTTGTAGTCATAATTATAAAGACACTCATAGGTTCACTTATTATTGGTGTGTGATTGACAAATAAAAAATCTTTACAAAATTACAACGAAATGAAAAATTATAGTCATGTGCAGGGTTTGAACCCGGGCCATCCACCCCTATAGCTGGGGTATACTCTGACCGCTAAGCCAACATGATACTCACAAATCTAATTTGTCCTTTCCATCTAAATAATCGTATGGAGATGAAATTCGAATCAGGCACATGACTATAATTATTTCTCTCGTTCCAATTTTGTATTATAAAACGCGTAGAAGGCGTCATGGCCAAAAAAAATAGTTAAAAAATAGTCGTAACAATAATTATTTATAATATTCGCGCTACGAATTTATTCGTAGTGTTCGCGTTATTATTATATATTGAGGCTACAACGCAGTACTTAACGCGTAGCACTGCTACAGTATGATCTGCTACGTGTTTATGAGTAGCTACGCACGCTGCTATAGCAAATAATTCGGTACTGTATGGCGCTACACTAAATTAGTACATATTTAGGGTTCCATGCCCAAAGGGCAAACTAGAGCCCTACTAATACATATTCCATGGACTGTTTTTCTGTCCGTACGTCATAGGGTTGTCTCTCACAAACAGAATCATATCGCGCTATTAAAATAAAGGCAATAAAAAAATGGGGAGCCGGATCGTTTTTAATACTTCAGCTCGCTAGTTCGAAAAGCGTTTGTTTGTGATTAGAAGCAATGATGGCCGAGCGGTAATAGCTATGGACTGCGGTGCCGCAGTTCCCTGGTTCGATCCCCACCGCCGGCTCGAGCTTCACCGGATGGCGGAAGGGCATTTTGCGATTGCCCGCCTGACTAGTTACCACCCTCAAGTAGGAAATCTGTCGCCAAGCACCTAACGGTGTGTTCCGGCAGCTGCCCTTGAGAGCCAGTGAAATTACAGGCACATGAGACTTAACAACTATGTCTCAAGGTGACGGGCGCAGTGCATTTCGTGACTTGTGATGAAATGCATCTGTTATAGGCAGAGGTTAGTCCGCTTAACATCAGGTGGGCCTCGTGCTTGTTCCGTTACAATAACATAAATATATATATATATATAGAAATCAGCTTGCAGAAGTATTTTTATCAGCTAGCTTAGAAAATAATTTTACTCGTAAAATTCGAACCTTTGTACATTATTGCTGATTCAAGTAACGTTTACTTATAAGTTTATTAGAAACTAGCGGTTTGCCGCGGCTTTGCACGGAATTAATAATAATAATAGTATTTATTTATTCATTACAAGACATAATCATTTCATTCACTAACTACTAAACTAGGCTGATTGGCCTGTATTATAGTGTTTAGTACTCCCCTGATCTATTTAATATCTTGGATCTACAAATATGTATTATTTATTTATATATTGCATTTTTTTTTTTATGTTATGGAGTGGCAAACAAGCAGACGGCCCACCTGATGGTAAGCGGTTACCGTCGCCTATGGACATTTGCAACACCAGGGGCGTTACCAATGCGTTGCCGACCCTGTAGTACTCTTTTAACACCCTTTTTGAAGGAATCCATACTGTAGCTATGCGGAAAACCGTTACTTGGGAGATCTTTCCACATTTTGCAGGTATGCAATATATAAATTAATAATTACTTTAAAATTTTACAACTACGGATATTAAACAAAACATATAAATTTAAACTCATAAACAGTAGTTATTGTGACATAACTGTAATAGTTAGACATATAATAATGCGGACTTTTTTGTAGATATTGATGTCCTCTATAAAATTGTACTTCATTACTTGCTCTATTGTCAACAATTTCTGCAGCGTACGCGATATAACGATTGTTTTGGTATTTTTTCATACGTTGGGTTATATTATCGAAGTTTTCATATGGATCCCTACGTTAATGAAAATCACTACATAGTATAAAATAAAGTTGCTTTCTCTGTCCCTATATGCCTATGTATGCTTAAATATTTTAACGCATCGGATTAAATATTTTAAAGCAAAGGTTTTTGATGCGGTTTTTTCAAAAGATAGATTGATTAAAAAGGAAGGTTTATATGTATAATAACATTCATTAAATTGTGGAGAAATACTGTTATTTTTGAGGTTTCTAATGTGGTGTCGTAAATAATTACATTTGTTCCACTTACATTGCAAACGCAGGCTGAACCCTACGAGATTTATCAAAATAATGTACTAAGTATTGTACACATTGAGAAGGTCTACAGAAAACTCCACTATGGCATATGTCTATCTCTTATGGATATCACACAATTTTTTTTTTGTCATTTACTTTTTACGACAAATAATGGCTAATTTTCGAAGCGATTTTAACCAATACATCATTAATCCTTATCTAATTAAATACTTTAAATACATTGTTGATTTAATATAGATCTATATGGCCCTTTACAGCATACAATTTAAATTAAAATTTTCGAAGATATTACAGATTTCAAAATTGCGGGACGTAGCGTTTGCGGCGGTTCCGGCCGGCCCGGGCGGCGGATGCGTGTAGTAGTGTAAAAATTTAAAAAGTAAATTAGTAAAAATGTAGTGTATGAATTTAGATCTTCCAAAGATAGCAGGAAATCTTCATGGTTTAGGGAAAGAAGAATTGTTTTACTCTAAATTTAACGCGTTTGGGCCACGGGCAGCAATGAACAAATCAAAACTACTGGATCGATTTTAATCATTTTTTCTATATTTTTTCAGTGAATGACATAGGCTATATATTTTATACCCGTGCGAAGCCAGGGCGGGCCGCTAGTATTATATAATTCATGTCCATCAAGAATAGTGTAGGATTCTAATGTTCAAAGAATTTTGAAATCGGTCTAATGGTTTTTGAGTATTTCGTTACATGCATAAATACAAATGTTACCTATTTATAAATGTCCAAAAACTGAATCAACAAAAATAAAATATGGACATAAAAAGCATTTTTGTGTAAGCTGAAGCGTTTTTGAGTAAGCTGCAGAGACATTTCGCTCGCACTCCGTCCGTGAAGCATTTTCCTCGTAGAGAGGTGAAAAATAGTGTTTCGCTGGCATTAAAGTTATTTGCGTATCTTGTCTCTTAGCGAATTTTTGAAACCCTCGCTCCGCTCAGGATTCTATGTTTGAAACACTCGCTTCGCTCATAACTTTCGCTCCGTCGAGTTTCAACTTTCAATACAAGTACTCGCTCCAAATAACAACTTAGTAGCTCTTTACGTACGAGTATTATGACTTATTCGTTGTGGCCCCATCGCATAGTTCAATCAATGGGATGACGAGAAGATTCCGTTCTTAGTGATCCCATCGATGGGACTACGAGGATATCCATAATTTCATCGGGGCAATGCTGCCAGCATGCTGGGCTCGCTGCCGACTGGTAGTGGGCTGGATCATTTGGACTGCCTGTGAGTCTGCAATGACTTGTAGTCTGCCTAAATGCTTTTATTGTAGTAGCTATAGTGTTGCATATAGTTCATCTTATTACGTTAAAAACGCATACCGCCGGTTAAAAAACAATGTGTCCATTGATGGAACTATGAGAAAAATCCTTGCAACTTTTTAGTTATCAAAGTATTAATTTACATGCATGATATAATAAAATACTCTGCGTTATTTGAGCTAATTTGTAGCAAATAAGGAATTTTTAGGTTTTTTTTTTCTATTTTACCTGAACCAACTTTCTATGCTGAAAATTATGAAATAATTTGTTTATGTCGGACCAAGTGTTGTGAGTTATTTGATGAATGTTCACTCTTCTTATCGATGTAGAGTGGTTACAGTATCATTCAGTCGCCTAAAATACTGCTCAACATCTACAACAGTTAATCGGTTAAATCATGCATGCATGCAAAAAAAGCGTGTCTATATATATTAGTTCTTTGATAAGTCAGTCTGTAACCACTGTCTCACCTGTTGGCAAGAGTAGGGCTAGAGTATGGTAAACAGTTTTCAAAGTTAAAGTCAAAACCATAGCCTAGGCACCCACGACGCTCTTGTGAAGGTAAATAACAAAATACTACATTCAAAGATAGTACATCCTACAGCCGCTTTACTTTACTTAAGTAATGATTTAGGGTGCATACCATTTGAAGTTAGATTCGCTAAAAACGCTAAAAACGATCACACTCCCAAAAACTTGTTCCACATGAGTCTTGGCGTTATTTTCGCCATAAACGCTATGAGGCTACTGGAACAGTTTGAATTCCCTACATCTAATGTCAAAAGTGACAGAAGTGGCAAATTTTAGTGGCATTCTTAGCGTTCTTATCCTAAATGGAACAGGGGATGACAGTTACAAACGATCACAGTGATCACAACCACAGACGCAGAATGTGATCATAATTATCGAAATTAACGTTCTTAGCGACTAATGGAACATACCCATAGACGCACTTTAAAAACCACCAACTTTAAATATAAAATACAGATTATTAGGGATAACTCAATTAAATACAGAATACAGAATATTAGGGAATACTCAAGATAATCTTTTCAGATCTCACTCGAATGGGACCACATGACAAACTCCAGCTTTCGAATATAAAAAAAATATCAAAATCGGTACAACCTGTAGAGTTATGAGGTACCTAATCCACAAAAAAAAAGAAAAGAGAGCCCCTTCCATTTTTTTATCGGTTAAAAATACGAAGTTTAGTGGAAAAAAATAATTACATTTACATAAACTAATTTATTTGATTACCTAGGGCAGAAAGCAGAAGTTTGTGGTAGCACCCCCTCGTTAAATCCCTTAAATGCATCGCAGTAGACCAGTAGGGATGCTGTGCTGCGTGCATATGATCAATATTCACCCATTCTCTTGTCTGCTATGTATGTTGAGTGGCTCAAAGCGTCGCTTTTTAATCCAGAGGTCTTAGGTTTGACCCCCGAGGCAGTGTTATTGCGTTTTTTTGCAAAGAAATTCTTTATAGCCCCGAGTCTGCACTATCACTATACCTGATATCGCACTAATGTTATAAATGTTAAAGTTTGTGTGTAAGAATGTGTGTATGTTTTTTTTTTTCCTGATAGGTTAGCCTTTGACCAGTATCGCACCTGACGGTAAGTGATGATGTAGTCGAAGGTGTTGTTCAGGCTAACCTAGTATTACTGGCTCTCAAGGACAGCTGCCAGAAAACATCATTAGGCGCTTGGTGGCAGATTTTCTGCTTGAGGGTGGTAACTAGTCAGGGGGCATTCGCAAAATGCCTTACCACCATGCTGTAACGACTGCCATCGTGAGACCACAACCGGGTTTGACGGTTGAACTGGCCGGTCAGTACTCCATACAAACGTGGTAGGGTGATCACTCCCTTATTTGAGGATTTAGGTCCAAAACAAAGCATGATATCGATTGAACTCGTCATGATCTAGGTTTGTATCATAACGAAATTTGAAAAAGATAATTAAGTTGAGAGTTATGAGCCTGTAACATTTTCACATAAAGATTTCAAGGCTCATAACTACCAACTTAATTATCTTTTTAAAATTTCGTTACGATACAAACCTAGATAATGACGAGTTCAATCGATATTATGCTTAATTCCATACCCAAAATCTCAAATATGGTAGTGATCACCCTACCGCGTTTGTATGGAGAACTGTACGGCCAGTTCAACCTTAACGTGCCCTACGAAGCACGGAAGCGCCCATCCAACTCATGACCGCGGCGGACGTTGCTTAACTTTGCTGGAAAGGCTAAGCAAACTTCGCTACTAGTGTATCACAACATTTCTGTTACTCTTTAACGCAGAACAGTGGAACTAATTACAATGAAACTTGGAATTATTATATGTTAGGTCCTTAGGATACCTTCATGCCCATCGCTTTTCACGATTGTTTACGCTGGTGAAACGACGTGGGCGCAGCTAGTAGTGCAAGAAGCTCACCCTGAAGAACAAGGTTTTTTTTTTATGTTATTGTGACTGACCAAGCACGAGGCCCACCTGATGTTAAGCAGACTAACCCTGCCTATAACAGATGCATTTCGTCACAAGTTACGAATTGCACTGCGCCCGTCACCTTGAGACATAGTTGTTAAGTCTCATGTGCCTGTAATTTCACTGGCTCTCAAGGACTACTGCCGGAACACACCTTTCGGTGCTTGGCGACAGACTTTCTACTTGAGGGTGGTCGCTAGCCAAGCGATCATTCGCAAAATGCCCTTCCACCATGCGGTGAAGCTCAAGCCCGTGGCAGGATTCGAACCATGGACCTGCTGCGCGGCAGTCCATAGCCAATGCCACTGAGCCATCACTGCTTCAACTAATTTCTCGGAACTAATTTCGATGAATCTTGGAATAATTATATGTTACGTCCTTACGATACCTTCATGCCCATAGCTTTTCACGATTATTAATTAATCAATTGTAAGAATACTGTGCCCTATGGGGTGCCGGGTTAAAATGCACTTTTCCATATCATCCCGTGGGTGTCGTAAGATGCGACTAAGGGAAAAATACTGGAAGATGGGCAGCAGCGCTTTCTAAAGAACTGCCATCTTGCACTGCGATCCCCAAGACGCTTGCCAAGCGTGGGTTTGCAAATTAGGGTATTTATGCCAAATACCCTAATTTGCAAATACATTGAAGCGCTCGTAGCGAAGTTTGCTTAGCGGTTCTTAACCGATCAGCTAAGTTAAGCAACGTCCGCCGCGGTCATGAGTTGGATGGGTGACGCTGCCATGCTTCGGAGGGCACTTTAAGGCGTCCGTCCCATTTCTTGACATGGTAGTGGTTATAGCATGCCCTCAATTAGAAAATCTGTCGCCAAGCACCTAACGATGTGTTCTGGCAGCTGTCCTTAAGAACCAGTAGTTCTTGGTTAGCGTGAACAACATCTTAAACCACATCATCACTTATCATCAGGTGAGATAGTGGCTACCCTATCTATACTAATATTATAAAAAGGAAAGATTTGTATTTTTGTATGTAACGAATAAACTTAAAACTGATAATATATAGATTCAGGCGTTACTTTGCGGAAATCCATATTTAATAATAACAAATATTTTTAAAATATTTTATGAAAACTTCAAATTAATATTAATAAAACACTTAAAAAACACAAAAATATATCTAGTGACAATTCCACCTAATTTTCCTGTTAAGCCGACGTGACGTCACAAACGCCACGCAGCCAAACCGGAAGAATTTTGGAAGCGTTTCGTTTCTACACGAAGCATCCTCAGGAGGTCTTGACTCTACGAGCGCATGATCGAGAAATCTTTTCATAAAATATTTTAAAAATATTTGTTATTATTAACTTAAAACTGCTAAAAACAGGGGAGACTGTGTTCAGCAGTGGACGACCCAGCTCATAGAGAAATGTAATACTAATCCAGCTGATTCAGTAAGAATACAGTGATAATCTTAAATAGCTACACCCGCAGATTCATGCACGTAGATGGTGATGAAAATTGAAGATGATGGTGATACATAGTATGGTAATCCAGGACCTGAACTATCTCTATTTCAAGTTACATACAAATTGGTACAGCCGTTTTTTTCTCTTTTTTTTAATTGCTGATATGTAAGCCTTTGACCACAATCTCAACTGATGGTAAGTGATGTGGTCAAAGGTGTTAACAGGCTTAACCTAGAATTACTGGCTCTCAAGGACAGCTTCCGGAACACTCCGTTAGGTGCTGAAGCAATGATGGTTCAGTGGCATTGGCTATGGACTGCCGCGCAGCAGGTCCATGGTTCGAGTCCCGCCGCGAGCTTTACCGAATGTTGGAAGGGCATTTTGCGAATGCCCGCCTAGCTAGCGAGCATCCTCAAGTAGAAAATCTGTCGTCTAGGTTAGCCTGAACAACATCTTTGACCACATCATCACTTACCATAAGGTGAGATAGTGGTCAAAGGTTAAACTATCAAGAATAAAAAAATAAATAAAATAAAACGCACGGTTTATCAAGATGCTCCGTCTAAAACAAATGGTACTTTTTAAATCGTGGTCAACATATTATCGACTTGAGGAATAAAATTAACTTTGGGAGGTAAAATATAATAAATATACATATTATTTAATTTATACCATAAATTGCAACTATTTGAAACAAAACACAAAAGTATTAATTTACTTTATTAGTAATACTGGCTGTTTTAGTGCATTTGCCTTAAAAAAAGCAAAGAAAAAATAAAAGCTTACTAAATTGTGAACGAGTTGCCTACGTCTCGGGCTAGCAATATCGCTTCGGCTGTAATTTTCAACTTACCGCACTTAAACTTATATTTTGTACCTAGCTAGTATCACTTGCGCTATCAAGGGTATGTTCCATTAGTCGCTAAGAACGTTATTTTCGATAATTTTGATCATATGCTGCGTCTATGGTTGTGATCACGTGATCGTTTGTAACTGTCATCCCCGTTCCATTTTTGGATAAGAACGCTCAGAATGCAACTAAAATTTGCCACTTCTGTCACTTTTGACATTGGATGTAGCGTTTAAGGTGAAAATAACGCCAAGACCCATATGGAAAACATTTTGGGAGTGTGATCGTTTTTAGCGTTTTTAGCGAATCTCACGCTAATGGTACGCACCCTAAAACGAATCTAACGTATCTTAGGGTGCGTACCATTTGGAGTTAAATTCGCCAAAAACTATAAAAACGATCACACTCCCAAAAAGTTGTTCCACTTGGGTCTTGGCATTATTTTCGCCATAAACGCTATGAAGCTACTGGAACAGTTTGAATTACCTACATCACATATGATCACAACCATAGATGCAAATGTGATCAAAATTATCGAAAATAACGTTCTTAGCGACTAATGGAATATACCCTTTGTGATTGAGCCTCCTCCTAATCTGTCCGTGCGGATCTCTGGTGGAACATCAAATCGATTTTTGAAGCGCTCGTAGCGAAGTTTACTTAGCTGTTCTTAACCGATCAGCAAAGTTAAGCAACGTCGTGCGCGGTCATGAGTTGGATGGGTGACCGCTAGTGACATTACTACTGAGCGTTTCCGTGCTTCGGAGGGCACGTTAAGCCGTCGGTCCCGGGTGTTGTCTTAGGACGGCAGTCGTTATAGCATGGTGGTAGGGCATTTTGCGAATGCCCGCCTGGCTAGCTACCACCCTCAAGTAGAAAATCTGTCGCCAAGCACTTAACGGTGTGTTCCGGCAGCTGTCCTTGAGAGCCAGTACTTCTAGGTTAGCCTGAACAACATCTTCGACCACATCATCACTTACCATCAGGTGAGATAGTGGTCAAAGGCTAACCTATCAGGCATAAAAAAAAAAAAAAAAGTAAATTTTTGGTTTATAATTTGAAATTTTATTCTAGCTTGATTTTAGACTAGTTTTGTTGTTACAAATAGATTTTTATTTATTCCTTAACATCTGTATATAGTTCTTTTAGTTTCATTTTAGGCCTAATCAACATGAATGAACCACCGGGCAGATATTGTTCAACCTCCTTCTCCGGCCGCATTTACATCCATCCATACTATAGATGAACAGCCATTTGAAACCGTTACGAGAAAACCTAAAGCGCGTAAGATTTGTGATGACCATCCGCGTTCAGGTTCTGAATCATCGAATGATACAGATGTATTGAATTCCGATATAGTTCACCAACCTGGTCAAAGTACTCCCCCAAACTGTTTTTCCTCTGTTAATGACGATCTTTTTTCTGAGACTCATGTCGACCAAATTCAAGATTCTACTATCTCTCCCTCCACCTCTCCACAAAAAGACAGTTGCAATCCTCAATCTCACATTCCAATCGGCCGTCAATCATATGACTCATCTGATTGTGGTCCCTACACAGTATATGTCCAAAGAGTTGAAACTTCACACTAAACTACAAACACCTTCTGCTGGCTCCACATTACACCCAGTGGCATTTGGCAGGTTTTTGTTTAGCCGTTCCCGTGGGTTTCAAGGCATTGTTGATGGTTCGATTAAAAGCATCGGTCGCAATCGAATATCATTAGATTTTCATTAGGCTGTTTCTGCCAATGATTTTATAAAATCTCCATCATTACCCAATAATAAATTAAAAGCATTTATTCCATCCTTTAATATTACTCGCTAAGGCGTTGTCCGACGTATCCCCGTTGATATGTTACCTGATTAAATTATTAATGAAATTAAAGTTCCTAAAGATTATGGCCCAAGAATCAAAGCTCGTCGCTTAAATTTCAAGGTCACTATTGACGGCGTTATACAGTGGAAACCATCGCAAACTGTTGTCCTTACAATCGATGGTTAAGTATTCCCTCCTAGAGTATTTTTAGGTTACAATTCACTCACCGTGTCTTTATACTCATTGCCTACTATTCAATGTTTTAATTGTTACAGATACGGCCATACTAAAATTCAATGCCGTTCAAAACCTACCTGTTTACCAAATGTACTTCAAATCACCTTGCTGATGCGTGTGAGGTAGATTCAGATGTTGTGAAATGTGTTTGATGCGATGGTAAGCACTACGCCACTAGCAAAATTTGCCCTGAATTACACAGACAAAATAATATAAAGTCTGCCATGTCTGAGAAAGCGATTTCATATGCCGAAGCTTGAAAACTGTTTCCCGTTTCCAAAACATCATATGCTGAAATTGCTTCGTCCTCTTTTGTCCTATCTTCTCCTCATCAATACTCGTCCAAAAACTTAACATCTGGGCTTTTTAAAGTTTCATCATACGAAAAAAGCTTTAAAGTCTCTTCACGTCTCTTCTCAATCTCGTATTGGTTATGATCATGCTGCCCACTTAAATATTATCAGAGATGATTGTGCCCTGCGTAATCCTTTATCTCAAAATCTGAAACGCTTTCTGTTCAAGATATTATTGGTGAACTCCTCAAGCTCCTAAACTTACTATCTTCTCTTATGTGTAATTCTCCTTCCTTCTCTCCTAACGCTTTACCGACCAACGCTGCTTTTAACTTGAATTCTCATATATCTCTTCTTCAAAATGGATCCCACAGACAGGATCCTTCATTGGAACTGTCGTAGTATTTATAATAAAAAGTCTGATTTAATCTTTTTGATCAACAAATATAAACCATGCATCCTGTCTTTCTCAGAGACATGGCTTAGACCTGATTCCCTTTTTAGGTTATCTGGCTATGTTGATGTTCGAAGAGATCGACAGGATGGTTGTGGTGGCATGGTATATGTCCTTTACCTCTATTTCAAGTTTAGTAAAATCAGTTCAAAGACATCATTTTCAAAACGACATAGTAACGTTATCAAAGGGACTCCTTTCGTGGACTCCGCCTGTTTCCTTGGGGTGGGGTGGTCGTCTTTCCCAAGCGGATTTAGCATACGACAAGAAGCATCCATTGCTTCTTGTCGTATGTTTCTTGTACGTTATCCACCTACATCTTAATTGATCACTATCATAAACTTCATCTGCACGGGGGTCCACATACACTTCAAAGTTTGATCAATCAAAAGTATTGGATTATTTCAGCACGATGTGCCATTCGATAACGTACAATGAAATATATATCTTGCTTCAGGGCGTCTCCTACAAATCGACAACCCATAATGGGCGAACTGCCTAAGTTCCGCTCTCAAGATATTCACGTCTTCCATACCAATGTTGTTGATATTTGCGGACCCTTTCCTACCAAAGAGTCAACACGTCGAAATGCTTACGGGTCCAAATCCTATTTGTCCATATTTGTATGTTATTCAACGCGAGCAGTACACTTAGAGATTTTATCTTCTCTAAGTACAGAATCTTATCTCGCATGTTTTGACCGCTTTATGGCACGAAGAGGGCTGTGCCATTCAATTGTGTCTGATAATGGTACTAATTTTGTCTCAGCTGGCAAGCAACTGAAGGAAGTAACAGACTTTCTTAATGCAGATTCGGACAATCTGTCTAAAGGTTTAGTCTTTCGTGGAGTCGTTTGGAGACATAATCCACCTACAGGAAGTAACTTTGGTGGACTCTGCAAATCTGTGATAAAATCTGCTAAACTGCATTCGAAACTCTAGTATTCCTCCTCAAGTTGGCTTTGAAGCTGTGGCTGTCCGTACGAAATCTTTTGTAATAATTTCCTTATATTTAAGCTCACCTTCCATTTCTGTTATCCGTAAGCTTATCCTTGTTCTCCTTTCCTAGGCCTCTCCTAGTCCTTGGCGATCTTAATTGCCACCATACTGTCTGGGGTTGTGGTATTTCAGATTCTTGTGGAGTTTTTCTATTAGATTCCCTTGATACCCTCAATCTGTGTATTCTTAATGATGGTTCTCCTACAAGAAGAGCCCGTCCAAACTAATTTCCTAGTGCAGTTGATCTCTGATCTCTCTGCTCTCCAGATCTTACTTCTCTTTGTCATGGCACGTTCTGCTTTCAACTCATGGCAGTGATAATTTTCTTTTATTCTAAATATTTCACTAAATTTGGCTCAACCAGTCTATCGCAACTCTTCTTAAATATATTTTAAATGACAATGTTAACTGGGATAAACTTTATGAAATCACAAGAAATCGATATTTCTAAACTACCTGTGATAATTAACAACAACATTAAAATTTGTTCGGAAGGCCTTGCTCAAGCTCTTTTAGATTGTGCTGATATGTCTAATAATATATTTAAAAAAAAACGGGTAAAATGCCTTCTCCTCCATGGTGGGATAAGAACTGCTCGGAGGCAATCAAATCTCGAAATGAAACTGAAACTACCTTTTGCCTTTCCATGACAAAAGAGAACTTCATGCAATTGAACAAAGTGAACAAACTCAATCAAAACGTCTCTTCCACTCCATTAAATTTCATGGTTGGAAATCTTTTTGTTGCTCTATAGGCCCGCATACTCCACTTTCAATTATTTGGAATAAAATTCATAGATATAGAAGAGCTTGGTGCCCTCCTCATTTATGGACAAATTAGCGCCTCAATATTGTCCTCTCCCTAATGAACTTCCTGCTCACTTTACCTATAGTTCTAACGACGTTTTAGACCATCGTAGAACTGAAAAACGTATTGAAATATGTTGAAGATTCTGCTCCAGGTATGGATGTCATTACTTCCTTTTTTTCTAAGGCTCATGTGGTGTTCTTAATGATTACCTATGTCTTGTAAATTCTAAACTTGCATGAAATCGCAATTTATTTTTCCTATATACTCAAACTTAACAAAGATCCAGATGATCCTTATTCTTACCGTCCTATTGCTCTTTCATCTGTTTTAGCTAAAATAGCTGAACACCTAATTAAAAATCAACTCGAGTGGTTTGTTGAATATTATGGTTTGCTTGCGAAATCTCAATATGGTTTTAGGAAGGGAAAAAGTACCATGGATAGTCTTAGTATATTCACTACAGATATAAGGCTTGGTTTCACTCGTGGTGAATCTATTGTCGGAGCTTTTCTTGATATATCTGCTGCTCACGATAATGTCCAACTTTCAATTCTAAAAAATAAATTCATTAAATTTAAAATTCCTGTTAAACTAAGAAATCTTACTATGAACCTTTTGACGGAGAGTCATTTTTCTCCGTTGTGACAATCCTTGAATTTCATCGAGTAGAGTAACTGCCGTGGTATACCTCAAGGATCGGTGCTTAGCCCTCTCTTATACAATATTTATACGCATGATTTAGAGTCTTCTGTTGGTCTTTGTCGTATTTATAATATGCTGATGATATTCTCATTTATAATTACAATCACAAAATCGATGTGGTGAGTGCCTGTCTCTCTCACTCGCTTCAGCAATTGAATGTTTGGCTTAGCGAAAATGGTTTGGAACTATCTCCTTCTTAAAGTAATATAGTACTCTATACCTGTAAAAGAAACCCTCCTCCTATCAATATCTTCATTAATAATTGTCAAATATCAGTCAGATAATCAATCAAATGTCTGGGTCTTGTTTTAGATAGTAAGTTAAATTTTCGTCAGCATTGTGAGTACATTACCCAAAAATGTGAAAAAGACATCAACGTTCTAAGATACATCTGGTGTTTGGTGGGGAGCCCATCCTTTTAACTTAAAACTTATGTACAATGCAATTATTCGAAGCGTCTTAGACTATGGATGCTTTCTTTTGGAACCTGCTAACAAGCTAAGCCTTAGTAAACTTGATTTGATACAATCGAAAGCTCTTCGAATTATCACAGGGCTATGAAGTCTTCTCCAGTCAATGCTCTCCAAGTTGAGTGTGTTGTTCCTTGCTAACAGATTCTTTTTCCGATTTATCCAATTCTTTAGTCACCCTTTGATTCCAAAATTACATCTGCTTCATCAATATATTAACTTATATATACCTATTACTCAGAAACGAGAATTCTGGAGATGTAAACATTTTCCTTTGCTTATTAATAGTTACGTTATTTTTCAGTCCTTAAAATACCCTATTTATCGTTCTCAAAAACTTCCAGTGTTCAATTATGAATTTAATGTAATTATTTCTTAACCGCATATAATTTTAGAATTTGACATAATATGTATAGTTGATCTATATGCAGATGAATACTTCCGCGAGCTAAGTTGCTAAAGATGCAGTTTTTTGTGGAGATAAGGTTCCTTTCGTAAATTACTGACATTACTTACATGACTTATTATGTCTTCCATAATCTTATTTATCAAAATCTTGGTCATTACATTGGAGAACCAGTAGTCGGTCATCTGGATCTGGCTTTGCTAAAATTCAACCTTTGATTCCGGATGAAATTAGGCAAACGTTTTACATTATCATTAATCCGTATGTGGTTGGGTCATTGTTGTACTCCTACTCATTTAAAAAACATTCATGTTAAAGATTCTTCTATCTGTGAATGTGGCTTGGATGAGGGGGATCTCAATCATATATTATTTTCATGTCCCCTATATGACCATGTAGCGTTTTATTTATGCCTTGAATGTTTAAAAGTTTATTTTCCAACTTACATGCCTCAACTTTTATCGTCTAAAAATATTGATATTTATAAACATTTATGTGACTTCCTCTCTCTCAATAATATTCATTTATATGGAGTTAATTTATAATAAAATTTATTAATTATGTAATATTTTGCACTTTTATACTAAATATGTTTATGTTAAATATTTCATCTATCTATCTATCTATCTATCTGCGTTAACTATTCTGGTCATCCCTTTTTTTACTATCAAAATTTCGTCATTATTTATGGGTATGTTCCATTAGTCGCTAAGAACATTAATTTCGATAATTTTGATCACATTCTGCGTCTGTGGTTGTGATCACTGTGATCGTTTGTAACTGTCATCCCCTGTTCCATTTAGGATAAGAACGCTAAGCATCTCACTAAGGGTGCATACCATTTGAAGTTAGATTCGCTAAAAACGCTAAAAACGATCACACTCCCAAAAAGTTGTTCCACATGGGTCTTGGCGTTATTTTCGCCATAAACGCTATGAAGCTACAGGAACAGTTTGAATTACCTAGATCTTATGTCAAAAGGCGGTCTGCCTTTATTAAACAAATACTACAAACTATATACAACACTACAGCTACTACAATACTACAGCTACTACAGTAAAAGCATTTGGACTCATAGGGAGTCCAAATGCTCTAGCCCACTATCAGTTGGCAGCGTGCCCAGCATGCTGGCAGCATTGCCCCGTTGAATTGCAATGCTTATTCTTTGAGCCAAATAGGTACCAGCATTTTGATCACGCGTCGCATCGACCAAGCGCTCTGATAAATTTTGGAAAATACGATGAGCTCCTGGTCCCCACGGACCCAACGTCTCTACACCAAACGGCTCAAATATGTAACCCATACCGAGGTTAGCATATTTGCGCCGTTTGAGTTGCTCTGCCGAAGTAGCCGCGGCGCCAGCCCTCACGTGGGTTTCAGAAAGGTGTGACGGCGCTAAAGTGTCTACGCATGTAGCGTCCCACACTAAGGGCCGTCCTAGCTTCCATGGAACCAGAGTCATGCCGTCAGGTCTTTTACCATCGTCACGCATCAGACCGTTCGGTTCGAGAACAGCTGGAACATTGGCGCTGGTAAAAGCCCGGCGAATGATATCGTTAAGGCTGGCGTGGCGGGAAATTCGACCAGCACTTCGAGAGCAGGAGAGGCCTTGGTGACCGAGTTGGTCAACTGCAGTACCACACTGGCAGTGATGTGCAACACAACACCTTGCACCCAAGCGTAAGCTAATAGCGAGACGAAAAGCGGAAGGATCTATAAGGCTACCAGTTTTGTAAGAAGGAATGGCTTTTTGGGAGTGTGATCGTTTTTAGCGTTTTTGGTGAATTTTACTTCAAATGGTACGCAATCTATATCGACAATGGCCACAAAAAAAAAACCAGTCCGTTCTCTGAAAAAATTGATTTTCAATTTTATATTTATTTCATTTCTTTGTACAAATACAAAAAAACATACAAATACTGATACGTTTTCTGAACATATGATTTTATATTTATGACCTAAGATATACAAAAAGTTTAGTACTCATCACTTTGTAATCTAAACATACAATGGCATCAAAACATTAGGTGACCATCATAAATTTCCGACAAAAACTGGAAAAGTCACAGGTTCCCACGTAGAAGATGGATGAAATTAAGACAGAATATAGCTTAATGTGCCATGGGTGCTTGAGCAATGATCGTCAAATGGTACCACTTGGGGAGAACTCCGAAACTTTTCTAAGTTTCATTGGCAATCAAAAACAATGCGTGATCTATGTAAGTGCTAGAAGTTATTTACTTCGCTACAGGTTCAATTAAAATTTAATAAGGTGCTTTTGAGTTAATAAAATTAGGATAGTTATTCACATATGTGGATGGTTGTCTATTCCGTACCCCTATAACACCATATTTTCTACTATACACACACAGCTTATAAATTATTTCTTAAAAAAAGTAGTATTATGCTATATATTAATAAAAAGTTGGTAATAAGTATGAAAACAGTAGACCCACGGTAATACAACAATTGTTTTGCAAGGCTGTGTTGCACAATATAACTTCTCAGACTATAACACCGCCCCTTGTAGCCCAGTTTTATTAAAGGAATACCTTGTTATTTCTACAAGTTACATACATACTTATAAAAATGGTACGACTAAATTTATACTACATAATTCATTTGCAGCTTGCTCTGTGACCTCTGAAGTAACACTCACTTGAGGAGAGAAGCCGGGAGTGGTGATAATGTCCCGCCATACCTTTTTTATGACAATGTTATGACTGATTTCAAACATGCAGTCCTATATTGATATGTTTTTATCTTTAGGTTGGTCAGTAGCTGTATTGTGTTGCCACAAGTCTACATTTTTAATCCATGTGCATCATAGATAACAGTTGAATTTTATTCATAAATAGAGATGAGACAAATTTCTTAGCGTTCCATGGATTCACCATGCGGGTGCTGGCCCCATAGCATTGCAGATGAAGAGGCCAGAGGGGCCTGGGACAACCCAGGAGTAGGGTTAAGGGACCCCTTTATGATGCATCAATGCTCCCCATCACAGCTAGAGCCTCCTCCCCTGCCTAACCAAATTTGGTAGGATCCTACTAATGCCGCCTTCGATACACATTCTAGCATGGAAGTTACGGTTGTTCTTGACAGGCCAAGGTCTTTAAGTAGGTTATACAGGGATTACGCTATAATATATACGCCTTGCTCCAACTTCTACAGCACATAACTGTTTTTGGAAAATTCATTTGTTAGGTCATAGTGCTTGTTTGTTTTTATTAGGTATGTTTGTTTCCCATGGCACAGTAAGTTCTATAAGTACTATGATTATAGATTTTTGAGTACAGAAATATGTCTGGTCTGGAAGACGAATGATATTGGTAGTGCGTGATATGTAAGGGTTAAGAGAATTCATTGTTGAAAAGGATTTGCTATGATAAATAAGCTTTGTAAGCATCATAGGGGCGCTAGATTAAATTTTATTTTCACTAATTAATTTTTATGTTTATATATTATTTATATTACAAAATCACAAATATACAATAGGAAAAATTTAAGTCATGTGCAGGCTACTCAGGCTCAAGGAGTGGATGGAAGCGGGTTCGTTAAAAAAAAAAATTTATATTTAAAAAAAATTTTTAATCTGCATAGCAGGCGTTATTGCAAACCTAACAATATTAAAATATTATTAATATGTTTTATTTTACCAAGGGCTGGATTACTGCGGACTAACTGTAATTTACTATCAGTTATTGTATTTTTAAGATATTTGTATAGGTACTGGTAGAATGTATAGAGAATGAAAATTACTTTTGAATTAATAATCATATTATTTCACTTAGTATTAAACAGATAAATATTACTCATTTCAGAGCACCGATGACATCAAACTGTGTTGGGAGTGTGTAGCAAAACTGAAGAAGTTCAGGTTGTTCCAAGCGCAGCTGCGTAAAGCACAAGAAATGCTAGTACAATTTTTGTATGGTTTGGTAAGTCATCCTATGGATGCATATTTAGTTTTAGTTTACTAACTTAGTTTTATACACATATACTAACACTGCTATGGATTTTGTGTCTGAATTTTTTTTTTTTTTTATTATTCTCAATGTCTGTACACATAATTTTTATTACTATTTTTCTAAATTACCTATTACTATTAAGGGTTAATTTCATAGAATGAAAGTGAAATATTAATATAAAAAAATTGTTTTTTTTTTTTTTCATTGCTGGTAGGTGAGCTTTGCCTACAATCTCACCTCATGGTAAGTGATGATGTGGTCGAAGATGTTGTTTAGGCTTAACCTAGAATAACTGGCTCTCAACAACAACTGCCGGAAAACACCGTTAAGTGCTTGGCGACATATTTTTTACTTGAGGGTGTTCCGTAGCCAGTGAGAAGGTGGGCACCCTCTGGTGTTGTTTTTGCTTTAATCGCCTCTTACACATCCTTGGGAAGAAATGGGGGTGTGACATTCTAACCTGGCCCTACATTGGGTAAAAACAATATTCTTGGTTTTTAAAATTAAATTATTATGCTCTGAATCTAATGACTGGGCTCTGCAATAGATCCTGTTATCCATTCTCTGGCTTTCTACGAGTTGGTTATGTGACACCCTCAGGGGTTTTCTCTCTAGCTTAGATTTATCTTGATTTTATAATATTAGGTCCTTACATATGAAATTGGCGTTTTTCGTACTGGCCACTTTAATCACGAATTTCTCCTCTTTGGTAAGGAATTCCAAATTCAAATTTGTACAGCTATAGACTCATGTATTTGTGCTTCGATGATCGTCATTCATTTGTTTTTTTTCTTCTGTTTTTTTCTGTTTGCGTCACTCATTTTACAAAATGGAAAACCTTAAATATCGCATTATTTACGAGTACGAGTTCCGCCGTGGCACTAGTGCTGCGGAAACAACTCGAAGGGTGAATGATGTGTATGGCGGTCGTGTTGCAAAAGAAAACACAGTTCGTTTTTGGTTCCAACGTTTTCGTTCTGGAAATTTCGACCTGCAGAACAAGCCCCGTGGACGGCCTGAGACTCAAGTTGATAATGAAGAGTTGAAGGCTATTGTGGAAGCGGATCCATCGCAAACCACGTCCGAGTTAGCTGCAGGCTGCGATGTTAGTGATAAAACTGTTTTAATTCACTTGAAGCAAATTGGGAAGATTAAAAAGCTTGAAAGGTGGGTACCTCACGAATTGACTGAAACAAACCGGCAAACGCGCGTCGACTGCTGCGTTACATTACTAAACCGGCACAATAATGAAGGTATTTTAAACCGAATCATTACCTGTGATGAAAAATGGGTTCTTTACGATAATCGGAAGCGCTCAGCGCAATGGTTAGATCCTGGCCAGCCAGCCAAATCCTGCCCCAAGCGAAAATTAACCCCAAAAAAGTTACTTGTAAGCGTTTGGTGGACTAGTGCCGGTATTGTTCATTACAGTTTTTTCAAATCTGGCCAGACTATTACGGCTGATGTCTATTGTCAGGAATTGCAAACCATGATGGAAAAGCTAGCGGCTAAACAACCTAGGCTGGTCAATCGCTCCACGCCACTGGTGCTTCACGACAACGCTAGACCACACACTGCGCTACAGACGGCTACTAAATTAGAAGAGCTTCAATTGGAAAGTCTAAGACATCCTCCGTACTCCCCGGACCTTGCTCCAACAGATTACCATTTTTTTCGAAATTTGGATAACTTCTTGCAAGGGAAAAAATTCAACTCCGATGGGGCAGTCCAAATCGCCTTCAAAGATTTTATTGATTCCCGTCCGACTGGTTTTTTTAGTAAAGGGATCAATGAACTACCTATGAGATGGCAAAAGTGCATAGAAAATAATGGTTCATACTTTGATTAATTAAATATATTATATTAAAAAATATTCGACTTTTTGTTCCTCCCATACAAAACGCCAATTTCATATGTAAGGACCTAATATATTAATGATAAATAAAATGCTTCAGTTTTTTTTTAAAAGCAGTGTTTTAATTCCCAGTAATAATATGAGGGATATATTTCATGCTCCAGCCTGGCCCTTAATACGCAGTATAGTATTATTACGTAGACTACAGTTGCTGCAATATTAATAAATAGAAGATAAATAAGTTTGACTATATCTATATGTGTGTTACCCCATGGGATGCCGGATTAGAATTGCACCTCCCCATATCATCCCGTGGGTGTCGTAAAAGGCGACTAAGGGAAAAATGCTAGAAGGTGGGCAGCAGCGCCTTCTAAAGAACTGTCATCTGACACTGCGACCTGCCAAGCGTGGGGATTATGGCAAATACCCCCTTTATCGGGGAGGCTGTGTTCAGCAGTGGACGATCCGGCTTATACAGACAGAAGATATGTGTATTTCAATGATTGATCAGGGAAATATGGTGAAAAAGCCAGTTAAGTCTTGTTTTTTTTATATATAGCTGAGAAGCTAACCTTTAACCACTATCTCACCTAATGGTAAGTGATGGTGTGCTTGAAGATGTTTTTCTGGCTAACCTAGAATTACTGGCTCTCAAGGACAGCTGCTGGAACACACCATTAGGTGCTTGGATGCAGATTTTCTACTTGAGGGTGGTAGCTACCCAGGCAGGCATCCGCAAAAGGCCCTATCACCATTATTTTGGCATTCTGACTGGCACCCTGATAATTTAATAAATACACCACACAATAATTTATAAAAAATATTCTTTTCAGGAACCGTCAGTACCCCTATCCAAACTAAAAACATTCACAAAAAGTACATATGACTATAAAATACATCACAAAAGATTAAAAAGGAAAATTCAAAACTTAGACGACCACACCGAAGAACCAATTGAAAATAATCATGATCAATCAGATATAAGTAAAATAATAAATGAAAATGAAACAATCAATAAGCTCAAAGATAAACTATTGAGAACAATAGCCAATGATTTCAAAGACTCGGAAATTAAGACAGAAATAGTATCCGAGTTGAATGATGAAGAGAATAAGTCTGTCATATATGCCACTGAATTTCTAAGTCATATTAATAAAGACACAAAAACTGATACTGAGTGCTTGAAGAATTTGACGGCCAGTGATAATTTGATGCACAATATTGACCAAATTGATGATGATTTTGATCATGATACCGATTTTCTTTATGATATAAAAATGGAAGAGGTTAAAAATGAAACGGATGAAAGACAGGTATTTTTAATATACAACAAAATGATAAATTATAATTGCAATTGGGATTCGAACCACAACCAATTTTTATTTCTACCACCAAATTTTTATTTCTACCACCAACAGTAATGTTCGCATTACTGTGTTCCATTTCGAAAGGCATTGGTGCCAGTGAAATTACAGCCACATTATACTTGGTAACTTTGTCCAAGTCTGCAGTGCAGTTCATCACTTTTGACAATCTGTTGCAACCAGAAGTTAACGCTTAACGTCAGGTGGGCTGGGTGAACGAAGCCATTATTATAAACTGACATGCATACCTTTTATAAATGTTTATACTATTTTGCTTTTTATTAAAATATTGAAAATGAAACATTTAACTATTACAGTAGTACTCAAGATTGATGGTTTTATATATGTCACTGTCAAACATCGAAGCTCGAGCACTCCTAGGTTTCTTCTTCTTCTTCTTTAAATGGCTTTTAAGACTATTCAATCTGTATAGTAGTGTCATAGGAGAGATAAATATACTATAGCAGTACCAGTAGTGCCAAGCAGTAGTGTCACAGGTTTCTGAGCTTCACGATAATGTCACTAGATGGCACTCATAAGCCTTAACACACGCAAACGTTTTTTTGCAAAGATGTACGAATTGTATTTTTGTCTATGAATAAATAAATCTTACCAACCTCTCCTCGGTATACACGTCGAGAAGTGGCCTCAACAATAGGGATAATGATAAAATGTACATTATCATTAACACATCCACCGGAATGTCCACCGTTGAACAAAGTCTTCCTTATAAAGGGGATTTGCCATGAACCCCACAATTAGTAAGCGTCTTGGGGATTGCAGTAAAAGTGGACAGTTCTTCAGAAGACCCTGGTTTCCACATTATATTTTTCCCCTTAGTTGTCTCCGACACCCCCAGCAAGGAATGGGAGGATGACATTCTAACCAATAAGTTCTTTCTGATTTTTCTTCAGAGAAAGCGAAGAAAGAAAATTGCTAAGGAACATTGGAATAGATACAAAAGGGTACCGAAGGAAAATGCCAAGCTAATAGAAACAAAACAAAGGAACTGGGGCGATGCACAAGCTTACTTCACAAAGGTAGAATGTAATCACTGTCCCCCATGACGGTTAAAGTAATACAATTTGAGCAAAAAGTTTCGGTTCGATAGAGCGTGTACAGGTGGCCGAGTGGTTTAGGCATCCGGCGTGAAAGTGGAGGACGCGGGATCGATTCTTTTATAAAAAAGAAGAATTATTGAAGCAGTGATGGCTCAATGGCATTGGCTATGGACTGCCCCGCAGCAGGTCCATGGTTCGAATCCCGCCGCGGGCTTGAGCTTCACCACATGGTGGGAGGGCATTTTGTGAATGCCCGCATGGCTAGCGACCACCCTCAAGTAGAAAAAGCACCTAACTGTGTGTTCCGGCAGCAGTCCTTGAGAGCCAGTGAAATTACAGGCACATGAGACTTAAGAACTATGCACAAGGTGACGGCCGCAGTGCAATTCGTGACTTGTGACGAAATGCATCTGTTATAGGCAGAGGTTAGTCCGCTTAACATCAGGTGGGCCTCGAATTTGTTCCGTCACAATAACATATTTTATTTTAAACAACATTGATGGATGTTCTTAATTTTCAAAAAATTACTAATTTCTTTCACCTTTTGTTTGCACCGTGTCATGCTTGACTAGTATTGTTTTTTAGTTTTTGATGTATACCCTCAAATATTTATTGTAGGTATACTTTAATGAACAAGAAATGGAAGAACACATATTCCCAAGGGAGAGACATTTTGCTGACTCAGCGCGGTATCCATACAGCTGTTCAACGTGTAAGCTCGGGTACAAGCTGCAGCTCGACTTGAAGAGGCATAACAACTTGAATCATCGCAAAGTAAGAACATAACCAATAACAACAACCTCAAATGTATGTATTACTAGCAAAAAGCTGAGCTTTGTGAGGGCTGGCGTTTATTTTACAACCTGACTAGTGGTGTCATCTAGTATTAAGTAGATTAACTACGATGTATTTGAGTATTGAGTTTAGTTCTGTTGCAGCGATGTTAACTCTTTGGTTTTCTAACAGATGGCGTTAGTAGTACAATGACATTCTATCCAATGAATACAAAATTGTTAATGTAATTTTTTATGTTTATAAATTTATATTTTTATTGACAGATAACACATCTACATATGAAGATAAATTATTATGTTAAAGCATAAATCTATAGGCGTGATAGTTTTTCAGGAAAAGGGATCACGAAATGTTCAAGTTGTGGGATAGTGAACTGTCCATATTAATAATGTAATAATATGGATATGACACCGGGATCCCGGGATTTTAAATGTATAATATTTTATAAAGAAAATTGTATGAGTTAATGAGTAATCAAAGATTTTATTCAGAAGAACTGGCATAATTTTTTCATGTCTCCGCTACTTAAGTTTTTAATTTCACTGATGCTACACTTTTTTTCTTTGAACGTTTCTTAGCTTTATCCTAGTTTTAGCTTGTTTTTATACTGTGAAACTATGAGCATAAATTTGGAAATGAAAAAAATACACTACGTTGCCAACGTAGTCAGGCGGATGCCCTTCCACCTTGCGGTGAAGCAGTGATGGCTCAGTGGCATTGGCTATGGGCTGCCGTGCAGCAGGTCCGTGGTTTGAATCCCGCCGCGAGCTTGAGCTTCACCGCATAGTGGAAGGGCATTTTGCGAATTCCCGCCTGGCTAGCGACCACCCTCAAGTAGAAAATCTATCTCCAAGCACCTAACAGTGTGTTTCGACAACAGTCTTTGAGAGCCAGTCTAATCACAGGCACATGAGACCTAACAACTGTACGTCTCAGTGTGACGAACACAGTGCAATTCGTCATTGACGAAATGAGTCTATTATAGGCAGAGGTTAGTCCACTTAACATCAGGGGGTCTCGGGCTAGTTCAGTAACAATAAAAATAAAAAACTACCTAGCTACAATTAGGGTAGACGTTGCCAAACTTATACTCAGAGTATCAAAAAAGCTCCAACTAAGTTAATGCTTTGAAACATCTCTAGTAAACTGTATAGCATCAGTGACATTACAAAAGTATGCCAATACTTCTTCTTTTACGGTTCCGTAGCCCAAGGGTAAAAACGGGACCCTATTACTGAGACTTCGCTGACCGTCCATCCGTCCGTCTGTCACCAGACTGTATCACAAGAACGGTGATAGCTAGTACAGTTGAAATTTTCACAGATGATGTATTTCTATTGCCGCTATAACAACAAATACTAAAAATAAAATAAATATGTAACGGGGGCACCCATACAACACTTGATTTTTTTACCGTTTCTTGCTCGATACTAATAACGGTGACAGGTAGACGCTTTAAGGGTGAACTGGCCGGCCCGTTCTCCATACAAACGCCGTTGGGTGATCACTCCCTTATTTGAGGATTTAGGTCCAAAATAAAGCATAATACCGATTGATATCGTCATTATGTAGGCTTGTATGATGCCAAAATTTGAAAAAGTTAATTAAGTTGTAAGTTATGAGCCTCGAAAACTTTATATGAAAATGTTTCGAGGCTCATAATTCTCAGGTTAATTATTTTATTAAAATTTCGGCATCATACAAGCCTAGATAATGACGAGATCAATCGGTATTATGCTTTATTTTGGACCTAAATTCTCAAATAAGGGAGTGATCACCCAACGGCGTTTGTATGGAGAACGGGTCGGCCAGTTCAACCTTAACTATTCACAGAATATTTCGTTTTATGTTCTCTTTCAATATAATTTATAACTCGATACATTTGAATCCCAGGATGTGAGTGTCATGTCCATATGTTACATTTGAGATTGATGACCCGAAATAGCTCTACCTACTCTGATCACTGGTCATAACCCCTGTTCTCTTTCAGCCAGGCTCTTCATACAAATGCTCATACTGCCACAAGGTACAACCCTCCCAACAAGATTTAGAATCACACTGGCGGGAACATACGCCCATAGCTAAATGTAAATTGTGCTGCAACGTGCTGAGGCCTAGAGGGATGAAACAGCATCTAAACACAGCGCATACCAGGCGTTACTCGTGTGGATACTGTACGATGACGTTTGAGTGAGTTTAACTCGTAGTAAAACTAATTATTCACTCACACACTCAAAGATGTTCATTCACGCACTTATTCACTCAGTCACTCTTGTTCGTCGTGTCCTTATCCCACAAACAAATATTGTAAAGTTAGTATTATTAAACAATTCCCAGCTTTAGTTTTTTGAAGATCTTACTCTTACTGCCACAAAATACAACCCTCCCGATAAGGTTTAGAATAGCACTGGCGGGAACATAAACCTTAAGCTGAATGTCAATCGTGCTGCAACTTGCTGAGGCCTAAAGAGACGAACAGCATCTAAACACGGTACATACCAGGTGCTAATCTTGTGGATACTGTACGATGACGTTTAAGTGAATATAACTGGTAGTAAAACTAATTATTCACACACACTCAAAGATTATTCATTCAGTCACTCTTATTCTTTGTGCCCTTATCCCATAAAGCAAATATTCTAAAGTTAGCATTATTAAACATTTCCCAGCTTTAGTTTTTTTTTTATCAAAATGAGACCTTACTCTTACTACCACAAAGTGCAACCCTCCCAATTAGGTTTAGAATCGCATTTGTGAAACCATATACCCATTGCTAAATGTCAATCGTGCTGCAGCTTGCTGAGGCTTAGAGGGCTGAAACAGCATCTAAACACGGTGCATACCAGGTGCTAATCTTGTGGATACTGTACGATGACGTTTGAGTGAGTTTAACTCGTAGTAAAACGAATTATTCACTCACACACTCAATGATTATTAATTCACGCAGTTATTCATTCGGTCACTATTGTTCGTAGTGTCTTTATTCCACAAGCAAATATTTTAAAGTTAGCATTATTAAACGCAATTTCCAGCTTTAGTTTTTCACTCAAAATGAGATCTTACTCTTACTGCAACAATATACAACCCTCCCAACAATATTTAGAGTCACTCTGGCGGGAACATACGACCATAGCTAAATGTAAATTGTGCTTCAAAGTGCTAATACCTAGAAGGCTGAAACAGCATCTAAACGTGGTGCATACCAGGCGCTACTCTTATGGATACTGTGCGATGACGTTTGAGGGAGTTTAACTCTTAGTAAAACTAATTATTCACTCACACACTCAAGAATTATTCATTCACACACTGAAAGATTATTCATTCACGCAATTATTCACTCAGTCACTTTTGTTATTCGTGTCCTTATTCCACATGCAAATACTCTTAAGTTCGTATTAAAATACAAATCGTGGATTTAGGTATTCTCTCTTATAGCCACAATATGCAACCCTCCCAATAATATTTAGAATCACACTGGCGGGAACATACACCCATAGCTAAGTGCAAATTGTGCTGCAACGTGCTCGAGGTATACAGGGATGAAACAGCACCTAGACACGGTGCATACCAGGTGTTACTCTTATTGATACCGTACAATGACGTTTGAGTGAATTTAACTCGTAGTAAAACTAATTATTCACTCACACACTCAATGATTATTAATTCACGCAGTTATTCATTCAGTCACTCTTGTTCTTTGTATCCTTAACACACAAGCAAATATTCTAAACTTGGTATTATTAAACAGTTCCCAGCTTTACTGATTCTCTCAAAATGAGATCTTACTCTTACTGACACAAAATACAAACATCTGAACAATTTTTTGAAGCGCTCGTAGCGAAGTTTACTTAGCTGTTCTCAACCGATCAGCAAAGTTAAGCAACGTCGCGCGCGGTCATGAGTTGGATGGGTGACCGCTAGTGACATTACTACTGAGCGTTTCCGTGCTTCGGAGGGCACGTTAAGCCGTCGGTCCCGGTTGTTGTCTTAGGATGGCAGTCGTTATAGCATGGTGGTAGGGCATTTTGCGAATGCCCGCCTGGCTAGCTACCACCCTCAAGTAGAAAATCTGTCGCCAAGCACCTAACCGTGTGTTCCGGCAGCTGTCCTTGAGAGCCAGTACTTCTAGGTTAGCCTGAACAACATCTTCGACCACATCATCACTTACCATCAGGTGAGATAGTGGTCAAAGGCTAACCTATCAGACATAAAAAAAAAATAAAAAAATTATTAGAATCGCACTGGCGGGAACATAAACCCTTAGCTAAATGTCAATCGTGCTGCAACGTACTAAGACATAGAAAGATGAAACAGCATCTAAACACGGTGCTACTCTTGTTGATACTGTACGATGACGTTTGAGTGAGTTTTTAGCTGGTGTTCTTCTAACTAGCTTTAGAGAGTGTAGTAGGGCGATGTAATAGAAAGATAATAAGTTCGGTATTCACTTATAAAGTCTGTTCACAAGCTGTATATAATATGTTATCGTACAACGGCGTATATTATATCTAGGTTTGTATGTTATGTTAAACAAACAACCACTGATACGTGGATACGCGGGCGAGGCGACGGGACGTCTGAAGTCGCTCCGCTCTGTATGCAATGATGCAATCTGTGTCACCACAAGTTTAACTCGTAATAAATAGTAGATTGCTATACAAGGGTCGGAAGGAATCAATTCCCATACGAGGTATTTAGACGCCCGAGCGTAGCGAGGGTGGCTATAGTCCGAGTAGGAATTGATTACTTTCACCCGTGTTAAGCACTCTACTTTTCATTTCGAATATAAGGAAAGTAAAAAATAGTAGTTTTACTAAATTATTCATTAATAATAATAACATGAATAGGCAAATAATAATAATAATAATTATTTAAAATTAAGTATTTGTGATATTAGAAATATTTGTAAAATTGAAAGTAAAATTTTGCTTGCAATATTTACGGATGGCTATCGTCCGAATAGGAATTTATGACTTTCACTCTTGTTAAACACTCTATTTTTTACTACGAATATGAGTAATATAAAAAATGTTTTTCTATAATATTTATTGATAACAAGAACATGAGTGGAAGCTATTTAAAATGAATGTAAAATAGTATAACTTACATCCGTGTTGAACACTCTAATTTTCAATAAAAATTATGAGAAAAGTAAAAAAATGTAATTTTTCAAAAACTATAAAAAAATCTAAAATATTTACTGAAAACCATAACATGAGTAGAAGAAACATATATAGAATTAATTGAGGGATAAGAACAATTTGTGAAATAGAGTAATTTTTTTATTTTATTTTTATAATTTTATGGACCTTCCTGCCAATTTATATCTATTCTTTTTTAAATTTTATACATGGCACACAAAGCGTCTGCCGAGGAAGCCATACCACTTAAAAGGTATTTTATTAAAGTTGTTTTTAAATTTACCCTTATAAACATAATTAGTGACTAAAATGCTCATATAAGATACACTAACTAGGGAGAGAGAGTCACATTAATTCTGTTATAAACTAGTTCTTTTAGCTTTTACATAAACACAAATGTAGTCGTAATTAGTTTTTATAATAGAGCAAAGTATTTTAGAACAAAAAAATATAGACGTCTAATTTTGTTTACAACCATGGTTGCCATGGTTACATTTACAGCAGAGTACCTTAGAACGAAAGAACATAAACAAGTCATTCCGGCCCAAGAGAGGGAAGCATTTACTATGAGTTTTTCCCATCCTTAGGTGGGAAGCAGCGTCTTCCACCCGCTATGCAGATCAAATAAACACTACTTTCCGAATATGAGAAATGAAAACTAATTATTCACTAACACACTCACAGATTATTCATTTACGCACATATTCACTTAGTCACTCTTGTATTTGATTTCTTTATCCTACTTATACTTAAGTTCGTATTAAAATACATTGTCACGTAAAAACTAAAAAAAGGTTATAGTATTTATAGTCATTATACTATTACGGGGTCTATACTGTCTACTATACTATAGTGTCTAATGTTCTATTGATAAAGGTACGGAACCATTCGTGTTCGAGTGCGACTCGCACTTGGCCGAGTTTTTCTATTAATCGTATAATCTTTTTCAGGACGCTGACGTCATTCGGTGCCCATTTCCGTGACATGCACATGAAGTTTACATGTGACTATTGTAAGAAAGACTTTAAAAGCAAAAGCAGAATAGCATATCATATTAGGTGAGTATACATAGTATATAGTTTTAATAGCTATGGACTGCCGTGCCGCAGTACCCTGGTTCGATCCCCACCGCATGGTGGAAGGGCATTTTGCGATTGCCCGCCTGACTAGCTACCACGCTCAAGTGGAAAATCTGTCGCCAAGCACCGAAAGGTGTGTTCCGGCAGTAGTCCTTGAGAGGCAGTGAGAAATTACAGGCACAATGAGACTTAACAACTATGTCTCAATGTGACGGGCGCAGTGCAATTCGTGACTTGTGATGAATTGCAACTGTTATAGGCAGAGGTTAGTCCACTTAACATCAGGTGGGCCTCGAGCTTGTTCCATCACAATAACATAAAAAAAAACAGTACAAATACCGAACAAATCGGGACCTAGTAATATTCTTACTACACTTACTTTGAAGCGCTCGTCGCGAGGTTTGCTTAGCTTACCTGATCAGCAAAGTTAAGTGAACGCTAGTGACATTACTACTGAGTGTACACGTGCTTCAGACGGCACGTTAAGCCGTCGGTCCCGGTTGTTGTCTTAGGATGGCAGTCGTTATAGCATGGTGGTAGGGCGTTTTGCGAATGCCTGTCTAGCTACCACCCTCAAGTAGAAAATCTGTCGCCAAGCACATAACGATATATGTATTCCGGCGGCTGTTCTTGAGAGCCAGTAAAAAATAAATGTTTAAATAAGATGTTGTTCAAGCTAACTTATCATTTTTACTGGTTCTCAAAGACAGATGCGAGAACGCACCGTTAGGTCCTTGGCGGCAGATTTTCTACTTGAGGGTGGTAGCTAGCAAGGCGGGCATTCGCAAAATGCCCTACCACCATGCTATAACGACTGCCATCCTAAACGACAACCGGGACCGACGGCTTAACGTGCCCTCCGAAGCATGTGCACGCTCAGTAGTAATGTCACTAGCGGTCACCCATCCAACTCATAACCACGCCGGGCTTTGCTTAACTGCGTTACGAGCGCTTCAAAATCTATGGGTTATGTCATGTTTTAAATTATGCAGTAATTTCTGCCTATAAAAGATGCATTTCATCACAAGACATGACAACACAAGACACAGTGCAGTTCGCACTGCGCCGATCACCCTGCGATATAATTTTTTTAAGTCTCATGTGCCTGTAATTTCATAATTAGTTACTGGCTCTCAATACTGCTTCCGGAACACACTGTTACGTGCTTGGCGATAGATTTTCTACTTGGTGGTGGTAACTAGCCAGGCGAGCTTTTGCAAAATGCCCTTCAACCATGCGGTGATGCTAAAGCCGGCGGGGATCTAACCATGGACCTGCAGCACTGCAGTCCATAGCTATTACCACTCGGCATCGCGACATCTATAGTACCACTTGTGTTGTACTACAAACAAGACCAATTTTGCAATTGGTTTTATACTTGTAAATGATGACGCAACCATATAATTTTAATATTGTTATGTTTGCAATAACGCCTGCTATGCGGATTACATTACAAAATCACAAATATACGATAGCAAAAAAATTTAGTTATCTACGGGATTCGAACACGCGTCCATCTATCTACCCCTATAGCCGGGGTATGCTCTTACCAATTGAGCTTACAAAAAATGACGTCATAACTCGAATCTTTCCTATCGTTCTTTAACCATCGTATTGGGATGGAGCGACATCTATAGTACCACTTGTGTTGTACTACAAACAAGACCAATTTTGCAATTGGTTTTATACTTGTAAATGATGACGCAACCTTATAATTTTAATATTGTTATGTTTGCAATAACGCCTGCTATGCGGATTACATTACAAAATTACAAATATACGATAGGAAAAATTTAAGTCATGTGCGGGATTCGAACCCGCGGCCATCCACCCCTTGAGCCGGGGTATGCTCTAACCAATTGAGCTAACACGACATGACGTCATAACTCAAATCTTTCCTATCGTTCTTTAACCATCGTATTGGGATGGAGCTGAGAGATGGAGAGATAAAGGGGTGGATGGACGTGGCTTCGAATCCCGCACATGACTTATTTCCTATCGTATATTTGTGATTTTGTAATGTAATCCGCATAGCAGGCGTAAACCTAACAATATTAAAACTATTTGTTTATATTTTATATAATATTATATTTCAGAAATATGCACGTGCCTGCCTTCTGCATAGACTGCAATCGTTCTTACCTCAACCGAAGCCAGTTGCAAAAGCATTGTATATTGATGCATCCGAAACGGGCGAACAGAACTGAGGTAATTATAAAACTGTATAACTCATCCTTCGTCCGTCTTTATAAGGGTTCCGTAGCCATGGGACAAAACGAAGCCCTATTAAAAAGATTCTGGTGTTTCACTGGTCCCTAGCTCATAGGCAAGAGTTACAAACCAGAAATATTGATATATTATTTTGTAAAAAGTTTAGCCAAATATACCAATTTGCATCGTGGTAGAGCATTTTGAGAATGCCCGCTTGGCTAGCGACCACCCTTAAGTAAAAAATCTGTCGCCAAGCACCTAACGGTGAGTTCAGGCAGCTATCCTTGAGTGTCAGTAATTCTAGGTTAGACTGAACAACATCTTCGACCACATCATCACTTACTATCAGGTGAGATAGTGCTCAATTATTGTACTGTATCGGCCGGATTGTCCATTTGTTGATTGCTGAATATAGCCTCCATAAAAGGGGTTTTGCCATAATCCCCACGCTTGGCAGGCGTTTTGGGGATCGCAGTTTAAATTATCAGTTCCTCAGAAAGCGCTAATAAGTTCTGGTATTTTTCCCTTAGTCGCCCTTTTCGACACCCACAGGTAGTAATGGGAGGTGACATTCTAGCCCGGCAACCCATGGGGCAAAACTAGCTGTGCTTAAAGTATTCCTTATAAGATCCATTTGCAGTCTGTTTTATAAAATGCATTGATGTGTTTTTAACCGACTTCAAAAAAAGGATGAGGTTCTCAATTCGTCTGATTTTTTTATATTTGTTACCTACTTTTGACGGGGTGAACCGATTTTGATGTTTCTTTTTTATTTGAAAGCTGATGCTTGTCGTGTGGTCCCATTTTACTTACATCATAATCGGTCAAGCTGTTTTTGAGTTACACTCCGATAACTGTTTTTTTTCCTATCTTGATGATAGATCGATCCCATAAGTAGCAAGAGACAATAAAGGGTAAAGAAATTATTTTTCCTAAAAATGGAACCAACTTCAACACTCAAAAGTGTGAAACTACCTTATCGAATTCGGTACCATGCACACAATATTGTCATAATAGGTACTTTTGAACTATCATGGTTCAATCATGACTTCAACAAGTTATTTCACACTTGAGTGTTGAAGGCGGTTCCATTCATAGCTAAAAAAAAATATTATATACAGGATGGAAACTTTCAGTGGGGCAGTAGGAGAAGTACCTTATCCGTTGCAGCTACTCGGAAATGGTCTTAAAAGACTATCCATATTTTTTTATGGAATTTTGGATCCACATACACAGATTTAAAAAAAATACAGTTAGCGAGAAAATAGACATTTTACACAAAAAAAAATGTTGAAGCCAATCGATCCTGTTTCTAATACTGAGTATTAAAAATTACAGTTAGCAAGATAATAGTTATTTTACACAAAAATCTATTGGCATAAAAAAAATTTTTTTTTTTTTTTTAATTCTTATTAAATTTTGGAGCTTTTAGCCGCATTGGACGCAGCCATGCCAGCCCCATTAGAACAATCATTTAATCGACATCAGCAATTTAAAATTTTAAAACATAACCTAAATAGTGTTCTGGCAGTGTCAGATGACGGTACTGCCAGTACACTCTGGACTAATCCAACATCAAAATAATTGAGGCCAAGGCCTCTTAACTTACATCGTATAGGCTCACCCCGAGGACACTCCATCAGCAAGTGGTATACGTCTTCTACAACAACACACATGTCGCAGTTAGGTGAATCAACTATTCTCATCAGATGTTTAAATTTGTTTAATGGAATGTGCCCAGAGCGAAGTCTACAGGCCATCACAATCATTTTTCTGCTTAGGTTTGTCATAAGGAACCATGGCAATTGAGGAGGTTCACTTTGCAGAGTTCTATACCAGATACCTTTGTCTTGTGATATGTTGCAAAAATAGTTATTCCAGTTTTTATGAATTTGTTTCTTGTGTTTAGGAAGCATATCTGTGTACTCTGGGATTAGGAATACAAAAACTATTTTCTTGCTAACTGTATTTTTTTTTTGAAAATCTGGGAATCTGTAAAAATAAAATTATGGATAGTCTCCTAAGAGCATTTCCGAGTAGCTGCAACGTATAAGGTACTTCCCCTACTGCCCCGCTGAAAGTTTCCAACCTGTATACTTATATATTTTCCAGGCTCAAGAAGCGTGCTTTTGTGTGGAATGCGATAAGCAATACAGCAGTGTTGCCCAATACAAAAAACATCTTAAATTGTCCACAAAACATGTGGAAATCAAAAAACAAACGTAAGTGATTTTTATTTTGTAGTATTGAAGCGCTTGGATTCGAATCCCGCTGCATGCTTGAGCTCAGTGTTTGGTGGTAGGGTATTAATGATGGTGATGGCTTTGGCTTGCTGTACCCTCAATTTTACAAGTAGGTCTCTTCAGCAAAAGTCCATCTTAGTGAGTATCACCGTAGTTTTTTTTAATGTTATTTTGACGTAACAATCTCGAGGTCCACCTGATGTTAAGTGGACTAACCTCTGCCTATAACAGATGCATTTCGTCACAAGTCACGAATTGCACTACGCCCGTCTTGTCTGTCTTTTTTTTAATATTTTATTGTACAAGCACGAGGCTCTGCTTAACCTTGGTGTTAAGCGGTACCTCTACCTAAAACGGATGCAGTTTTGTCAAGTGACGAACTGCACTGCGCCTATCACCCTGCGACACACAGTTGTTAAGTCTCATGTGCCTGTAATTTCACCTCGCAACATCTTCTTAATAATATGTTACAATGATCTGTTTATTTTTTTGTCAATAATGTTGTGAAACTTTGAAAAAAAATTAAAGTCATGTGCGGGATTCGAACCCGCGTCCATCCACCCCTTGAGCCGGGGTATGCTCTAACCAATTGAGCTAACATGACATGACGTCATAACTCAAATCTTTCCTATCGTTCTTTAACCATCGTATTGGGTTAATAAAATATACTATAGAAAAAAATAATTCTATCGTATATTTGTAAGGTTGCGTCATCATTTTCAAGTATAAAACCATTTGCAAAACTGGTCTTGTTATTAGTACAACGCAAGTGGTACTATAGATGTCGCTCCATCCCAATACGATGGTTAATGAACGATAGGAAAGATTTGAGTTATGACGTCATGTCATAATAGCTCAATTGGTTAGAGCATACCCCGGCTCAAGGGGTGGATGGACGCGGGTTCGAATCCCGCACATGACTTTAATTTTTCCTATTGTATATTTGTGATTTTGTAATGTAATCCGCGTAGCAGGCGTTATTGCAAACCTAACAATAATAAAAGATAGGACGTTTTCGTGGGAATTCAATACCCATTGATCATACGTATTAAAAACTCAAACATAGTTCAAATAACACTCAAAATAAAACATTACAATATATTTGTTTCCTTTCCTTGCAATAAAAGAGAAAATCCGAATGTACAACTCGTGCATTTTAGCTGCGACTTAGATATCAGCCATTTTGCCTAGGGTTATTAAATGTCATTGCTTAAATGACTTCATTTATGCTCTAGTAGTACAATATACTATTTAAGTTTCATTATTATTGTTAATTATGAAAAAATTATATTTCAGCACACCATGTCCAGAATGCGGTAAATTATTTGCCAGAAAATTGTACATGCAGAACCATTATAATCTGTACCATTTGAAGAAAACTAGATTTTACTGCGAATTGTGTGATAAAGTAAGTATTATATTAATAATAAATAGATTCAGGCGTTACTTTGCGGAAATCAATATTTAATAATAACAAATATCTTTAAAATATTTTATAATAACATCAAATTCAAGCATCAGGAGGTCTTGACCTCCTGAGGATGCTTCGTGTAGAAGCGAAACGCGTCGAAAATTCTTCCGGTTTGGCTGCGTGGCGTTTGTGACGTCACGTCGGCTTAACAGGAAAATTAGGCGGAATTGTCACTAGATATATTTTTGTATGTTCTAAGTGTTTTATTAAAATATTAATTTGATGTTTTCATAAAATATTTGTTATTATTAAGTATTATATTGTATATTTAGTGATAGCTGAAGCAGTGATGTGTCAGAGGCATTGGCTATGGACTGCCGTGCAGCAGGTCCATGGTTCGAATCTCGCCGCGGGCTTGAGCTTCACCGCATGCTGGAAGGGCATTTTGCGAATGCCCGCCTGGCTAGCGACCACCCTCAAGTAAAAATCTGTCGCCAAGCACCTAACGGTGTGTTCCGGCAGCAGTCCTTGAGAGCCAGAAAAATTACAGGCACATGAGACCTAACAACTGTACGTCTCAGTGTGACGGGCACAGTGCAATTCGTCGTTGACGAAATGCGTCTGTTATAGGCAGAGGTTAGTCCACTTAACATCAGGTGGGCCTCGGGCTTGTTCCATCACAACAACATTAAAAAAAAAATTACATAACAAATACGCATAGCAGGCGTTATTGCAAACATAACAATATTAAAAGCAATTACATAATTTATTTGTATTTATTCTTTTTCAGTATTTTGCGAGAGCATTCGGCCTCCGAGTCCACAATACCCATGTCCATCAAAAAGTACAAAGAGTGAGAAATAAAATATGCGATTTGTGCGGCAGAGCCTTTACCGTGAGTATTGTTTATTTACCAAATGAGCAGCTCGCCACTGCTTGCGTTGACGTGGAAGCGTTGTGTTGCTGCGCATTTAAACACAACAGGGCCTAAGGCTACTCTTTTTTTACCGATTTAGCAAAAAGTAGGGTATTCTCAATTCTATTGGGTTTTTTTTTATATTATGTTACCTCATAACTTCGTAATTTATGGATAGATTATAAAAATGCTACCATTTTCAAAAAAAATAGAAACTAGAAACACTTTATTGTTATACCACTGTTAAAATATTAAAGTTTACATATTAAATAATGATAACATAGTGTTACAATGGGCGGCCTTATCACTAAAAGTGATCTACTAAAAATATTGATTTTCTAGGTTGGTCCCATAGAAATTCCACCAAAATCGGTTCAGTTTTTTTTTTATCAAAATGACATCATTGTAAATAAAACCACATTGTGTTTCATACTTGTCAATTGTGGAAGCTGGTTACTTTATTTTTAAAGAGTTATTCTTTGCTGAAATTATATGTTACCTTATTCAGCTTTTGCTGGTACATAGTCAAACAGATGAATTTTAGTATGGCTGGTTCTCAAGGAATTCTGTTGAAAAACGCTGTTAGGTGCTTGGCGACAGATTTTCTACTTGAGTGTGGTAGCCAGCCATTGCGTTCGTAAAATGCCTTATCATCACATGGTGATAGGCATTTTATGAACTCAAGGTGCTCAAACCAGTGGTAGGATTCAAACCATTTCTCCCTGCACTACAGTTAATACTTTTTGACAATGGAATGCTATTGCTTCAATAAAATTTAGCGGCCTTATGAGGAAACAGCCAGCAAAGAAACCAATTTTGTGCCTTTTATAAATTTTTTATGGGTTTTTTATTTGCTAGTCTAAGTTGCCGTGCCGCAGTACCCTGGTTCGATCCCCACCGCCGGCTTGATTTTCACCGCATGGTGGAAGGGCATTTTGCGATTGCCCGCCTGGCTAGCTACCACCCTCAAGTAGAAACTCTGTCGCCAAGCACCTTACAGTGTGATCCGGCAGAAATTACAGGCACATGAGACTTAACAACTATGTCTCAAAGCGACGACCGCAGTGCAATTCGTGACTTGCGATGAAATGCATCTGTTATAGGCAAAGGTTAGTCTGTTTAACATCATATGGGCCTCGAGCTTGTTCCGTCACTATAAATATTAATTTTTATTTTTTTTTCAGAATAATAGAACAATGTTGAACCACCGCCGGACGCACACCGGCGAGCGACCGCACAAATGCCTCTACTGCACAGCGGAGTTCATACAGAAATACGCGATGCAAACGCATATGCGGACACAGCATAAACATTTCACTTGAAATAGAATCTTCGTACTATCAGAATTACTGTTATAGTGCACAGTCGGTGAAAGTACAGAAGGACCACTCCGCAAAGCCATTCCAATTAATAAGTGACTCTAGCTACGAAGAAATAAAGTGCACTTCAGCTCGGAAGGCATGGAGTACCTAATATTTATATTCACCTACAAGCCGGCTCTCTTTCTATCGCATGTGCACGCATAGCTCTGTACTCTTCTGACGCGGCACGCACAGTACAATAATCCCGTCAGGACGGATACACCGATATACCTGTAGCATTGTACTTAATTTACTTACACTGTTTCTCTGCACGGTGGTAGGGTATTTAGCGAATAATTTTCTACTTGATTGCTACCTAGCTAGCAATCAAGTAGAAAATTTGTCGCCAAGCGCCTATCAGTGAATTCCAACAGCTGTCCTTGAGAGCCAGTAAGTCTAGACCTGAACAATATCATAGCATAACATCTGTTTATTTTGTAAATTTTAGACTGTATTTTTACTAAAAACTTAACTAGTCAGTAGTTTGATACTTTGGTAAATTATGTACTGCATCAGCCGGATAGTCCACTGCTGAACACAGCCTCCCGCATTAAGGTGGGGTTTGCCATAATCTCCATGCTTGGCAGGCGTCTTGGGGATCTCAGTGTGAGATATCAGTTCCTCAGAAAGCGCTGCTGCCCACCGTCTGGTGTGTTAGTCTTAGTAGCCACACGGCACCCACGGTGAAGATGGGGGGGTGACGTTCTAGCCCGGCACCCCACGGGTAAAATTATGTACCATATACAGTATTTAACCAATTAACACTAAAAATACCGATTCCTTTTGTAATTTTGAATCTGTGATCTAATCGCACACCCTGGCCTTGCCACAATTGAACCCCACGCTTGGCAGGCGTCTTGGGGATCGCAGTGTAAATGACAGTTCTTCAGAAGGCACTGCTGCAGCTTCAGATACTTTTTCTTTCGGCGTCTCTTGCTACTTTACTACCTCTTAAAAGAAAATATAGGGGGTGAAATTCAAACCCGATACTCCTCAGAGAATTCAACATACAACTGAATAACAAAATGTAAATAATGTTTAAGCATAATTTATTTATTATTTAGTAACTAGCTAGTAATCGCGTAATATATATTGGGTATTGCTCCGACCAGTTTTGATAAACGGCAGTGACAGTGACAGAGGTGACAGTTCGGACGGAGGAATTTTGACTTTGACAGCTACAGCGCAACTGTCAACGCCAGGTACGAGCTGAGGCCCGCGCCGCGCTCGACGCTGCGCACAGTCGACTCCCAGACTAAGAAAAATAAGTAATAATACGTAATCATTCGACAGGTCGAAGAAATATCCGGTAAATATTACGCGAGTCCTAGCCGGTTACTAAATAATAATTATGGACAAAAGTGGATACAGTTTTTTAGCTTATCATTTGTTTATTGTAAATATCTGTAAATAAATTTATTTAAATGTTGTACTTTGTCTTATTTCTTTAACACTTTTACTATAACTCTTCAACTGAAGCGATGTTTTTTTAATGAAACGTCAATTAAATTTAGGCGAACAGAGGATGAGTTCCCTACTTGTCACACTGTGACTAGTAAGCATTCTTTTTCCGGTTGAGTAACACTGTAACTTGTGCATTTTTATTTTTAAAGTCGTCCCGTTTGAATCTATGAAAATTAGATTTTTAAAAGTGACCCCATTGAATCACACCTTCACTGCCAGTCCTTGCTTCATTATTGCTTTGGTTTTGGGGGTAGATGACACACTTGATTGAGTTAGAAAGAGCTCAACTATCTGTTGGGAAAATCATGTTGTTGCCCACCTTACTCCAAAACTTTTACTTAACCTGATTCAATGATTAATTATAATAATTAATATTAAATAATTATTAATTAATTAATTATTATTATAATTGAGTGCCGATCTGTACTGTACTGTATCAGCCGGATTGTCCACAGTTAAACACAGCCTCCCCCACTATGGGGGGTTTGCGATAGTCCCCACGACTGGCAGGCGTCTTGGGGATTGCAGTGTGAGATATTAGTTCCTCAGAAAGCGCTGCTGCCCACCTTCTGTTGTGCTACCCTTAGTCGCCTCGTACGAGACAGTATAGAGATGGGGGGTGACATTCTAGCCCGGCACCCCATCGGTCTCTGTTTGGATGCTAGTAATAATTCGTATTCTTACAACAGATACAATGCGATTAAAATAGGATTAGGACCCGATCTTAATTTGAATCGCTTAGCTCTTCTATGCCGCATGTCCTGATGGCCAACTGAGTCAGACTCATCGTTATCATCGTAACGGGTGACAAAAACAAATATAACAATCACCAAAAATAAATTAAACAGTCAACAAGAACAAATGAAACAGTCAAAAAACAAACGAGAAAAATAAGCCCTGACGCCCGCTTTATCATCAAACCAAGACGGCGTCTGTGCTGTCAACCTTAAAAATATGAATTTAGTAAAATTAACAATTTCGGGTCACTCATTTAAAATTACGTACAAATATATGGCACTGCTCTATTTTTAAGTTTGTTCTGCTGATCATACTTATTAGAGTGAATATGAGTGAAGTTAGCCGAGAGCCCGTCCTATTCTTATTTTAATCGCATTGTATCTACGAATAAATATATTATATGTAATTTTTGATTCAGTTTTACAAATATTATGATTACTTTATGGATTGAATTGAACAATGAGAATCTGCCACCCTCTAGTACATATGTAAGTTAGCAATTTTTGATTCAGTAATATTACGAATAGCTAGTGTACAAATAATACGAATCTAATTAAAAACTAAATGACTGTTGTGCACTCAAAATTATGTCAATGTCAAGTCAAAACTCGATATTTTTATTTTGATCGTGATTCGTGTTGTTATCGTTTCACAAAAATTGATTTTTTGGAAAATTATAGAGTAATTTAATGAGAAAACAAGGTGTAAAAATGAATTTTGGACCAGGTTTCATTAATCGCTTTTCCTGATGACGCTGAATAATAGTTTCACTCAATGTATACTGAATAAGAATTCGCCAGGTTATCATATAAGTTTTAAAAACAAGATCTTACTGAAATGGATGAAATAAAGATCGAAAACAACTTGAATGTTGTTTGCCACGGGTGCTTGAGCAGTGACCGTCAGATTTCAGCCCTTGGAGCGAATTCGGATATGTACATATGTATTATTGGGGGTCAGAAACAAACCATGCTTTATGTAAGTTAATGTAGGTCTGAATTACAATAAATATTTAGTAAGTAAATACTAGTTTTGTTATATACCATCCAAAACATTTAAATTATGTAATTACATATAAACAGTTAAATTATGACTGTTGCATAAAGTATCTCCTCCAAGTAATCATTGAAGTAAGCTGTTCCTTACAACTTTATCTACATTCAAAAATTATGTAAATAACCTTTTTTCTATCAGTCTTTAGGTCTCCAATTTTATACAAATTTTGCCTGTTCACTTGATATGAAGTGAAAGTACATACATACTGTATGTATGTATGTACATATGCAGTAGATTTTGAGATTTATCACAATAATTACGCACCATATTTAATATTTTTAAAACTTGGGCTTGGGTTACGCCTCCTTAATGTTTTTAAGTTTAAATTATAAAAGGTGCATATTATTTAAATAAAAAAAGGTTTATATAATTTTATCTACTCCATAATAATAATATTATAAAGAGGAAAGATGTGTATTTTTGTATGTAATGAATAAAACTTTATTTATATATTTAAAAGATCACCAAACTTTAAAACTAACTATAAACTTAAAAACTACTGGACCGATCTGAAAAAATCTTTCACCATTGGAATCCTACAGTATCCCTAATGAATACAGGCTATAGAATATTTTCAAAAAATTTGAATTTATTGGTAAATACCCATGCAAAGCCGCATCGGGCCACTAGCGTTACATAATATTTCTTATAAAATATATAGTTCCAAGTGGGCAAATTTATTCGAAGGAAAGATGTTAGAATTGGGATATGCCATAACATACTTTAAAATTTGTTTTACAGATAGATATAATAATTACCTTGTATTTGTAGTTGAGAAAATTGTTAGGTTCAGCTTAGCTGGCCTTGAGTAGACTAGCACATATCCTTCTCTATGCCTCCGGCTTATAAGAATCACTATAGATATAAGGAAGAGCAAGACTGCTTGGAATGTGGGTGGCTAAATTTGGTTCTGTCACCAGTCGACCTAAACTAAACCGGTACAATTTGCAGTCAGGAAGAGTCAGAGGAGTTTTTGAACCATTAACAAGTGGGCATCGTCAGGACCACTTCGTACTAGTTATGAATGAAATTCTATTGTTATCATTATCGGTTATCTATGTATGCAATACACGTTTTACAAAGTGCAAAATACTTTAGATTGAAATTAAGATTCAAATATTTTACTTTTCAATGATAATCAATATCTACATGAAAAAAAACTATATTGATCTGTAAAATATATGAAAGTATATTATGACATATTGTATGTTTCTGCCTGTTTGAATATTTACTGGGGGAGGTAAATATATTTAGTTATGATATTTATGTGCCATCAATTGTAAACATAATCACAAAAAAGTGAAATGTGTGGATAAAAATACCATAAGTTATGTAAAACAGGGTTATTGGTTAATCAACGAATTTCGTTTGAGATGTCGCCCCCTACAACCTCCTAGCAGCTATACCAGCTATTCCTGCTAGGAGGTTGTAGGGGAGGTTATTACCGATGAATTAAAACATAATGCATTGACCTATATATACTAGACGCGACATCTCAAACGAAATTCGTCGAGCAGTGCAGATATGCCGGCTGGCATACTCTCCCACACATGCAGTTGGGCACTCGTACAGATTACACGCGCTTTACGTTCGAAAATTGTGTATTATCAATTGTGTATTTTGAATAAACAATATTTGAACGTAAAGCGCGTGTAATCTCTACGAGTGTCCAGCTGCGTGTGGGGGAAAGTATGCCGGCCGGCATATCTGCACTGGTCGACTAATTTCGTTTGAGATGTCGCGTCTAGTATATATAGGTCAATGACATAATGTCCCTAAAGTTGTCAACTTCTAAGAAAAAAAAAGTTTTATTTTCAATATATTGAGTCATAAGTTTAAAAAAATATTTTAAAATAAACTATTTGTGGTAATAAAACTTTTATTTCAATAAATAATTTAGTTCCTAATTTGATCATATGTACCTATTTTTCAATGACAAGTAAACCGAATTTTGCACACCCATTAAGGGTAGATTATAGTGGACATAATAATTCATTATAATAATTTTAAGATCTATGTATCTAAACTACCTGTATTCCAGCAAATAAATAATAAAAATAAATAAACAAATTATTTCAATGGGGCAATGCTGCCAGCATGCTGGTCACGCTGCCAACTGATAGTGGGCTAGAGCATTTGGACTGCCTATGAGTCCAAATGCTTTTATTGTAGTTGCTGTAGCGTAGTATATAGTTTGTAGTGTTTTGTTAATAAAGGCATACCACCCTTAAAAAAATATACAGGGTGCCTGGTAATGAATGGATAACCTTAAATTAGATATTTGTATATCTAATGGCCATTCAGAAAAAAAAAACAGAACAAAAAAAATCAAGTAGTACCAAAGTTATGGTCTTTTTAATAAACAAACATATTCATTTTGCCAAAGTTTAAGCATCCAAAGCGTAAAAAAAAAGTATGAATACACATGTAACCAATCATTTTAAAATAAAGTGTGCCTAAAGCCGGTTTCAAAACGGTATTTGTTTTTTTTTTTTTTTTTTATTATTATTATTTTTTTTTTATTTTTTTTTTGTTCTGTTTTTTTTTCTGAATGGCCATTAGATATACAAATACCTAATTTAAGGTTATCCATTCATTACCGGGCACCCTGTATATGAATTTGAATTGAATTATTATTTTTTTATTTAGAAGACATAATAAGCATTATATAGCACTTAAACTAGTATTACATTCCTAGCAGGAATAAGTTGGTTTTTTTGTGTTGGCTAGACATACAGTAAGGGTTACCATGGAACGGATGGTGTGACAATATGTTATTAGTTCCAGGCGTGACATGGACATGTCTAGCACCAGACCGCAGAACATTTTTTTTTTTTTTTTTTTATGCCTGATAGATTAGCCTTTGACCACTATCTCACCTGATGGTAAGTGATGATGTGGTCGAAGATGTTGTTCAGGCTAACCTAGAAGTACTGGCTCTCAAGGACAGCTACCGGAACACACCGTTAGGTGCTTGGCGACAGATTTTCTACTTGAGGGTGGTAGCTAGCCAGGCGGGCATTCGCAAAATACCCTACCACCATGCTATAACGACTGCCATCCTAAGACAACAAGTAAACTTCGCTACGAGCGCTTCAAAATGTCTAGCGTGGAGGAGGCCTTCACTTAGTTTTGGGCGCCCTAGTTAATATTACTTCCCCATTAACTTGTTTAGTATAGATGAATTTATACAAATAGAAATATTATCTCATATATACATGTGTTAGAAAAATAATTATAAGTTGTCTTTTATGTCAATATCAAGCCAAAAGTAAAAGGCTATTTTATTTAATTATATGAGTATTTAGTCGACCATCAGTTTTATCTGACTCCTGTCTATTTAAATATTATATATATGTAAGAGTATTTGTATAAGAATATGTATATGGTATTATGGTATGTATGGCTTATATTTGAAATTGAGAATATATTTTAGTATTAATTTGATAGGTTAATTAAGCGTTAACTGCACCCCGTCACTATCAGTTTTACAAATCCTCTCCATCCAAAGGTTGCCTGGAAGAGATTACTTTTAGTAATAAGGCCGCCCATTGTAACACTTTCACTGTAAATTATAGTTTTTACCTCTTATTTATTGTCTTGTGTGGTGTAACAATAAAGTATTATCCATCTATCTATCTAAGAGTCAGATATTTAGCTCTCAAAACTAAATAAAATGTATATAATATTAACAAATATTTTAAAAATATTTTATGAAAACATCAAATTCATCCTCAGGAGGTCTTGACTCTACGAGCGCACGATCGAGAATGATATCTTTCTCGATCGTGCGCTCGTAGAGTCAAGACCTCCTGAGGATGCTTCGTGTAGAAGCGAAACGCGTCGAAAATTCTTCCGGTTTGGCTGCGTGGCGTTTGTGACGTCACGTCGGTTTAACTGGAAAATTAGGCGGAATTGTCACTAGATATTTTTTTTTAATTTTTAAGTGTTTTATTAAAATATTAATTTGATGTTTTCATAAAATATTTTAAAAATATTTGTTATCATTAAATACGGATTTCCGCAAAGTAACGCCTGAATCTATTTATTAAAATATATATAAATAACATAATCCAGAATGCTTTATAATTTTACAATTTCAGGGCGTAGAAGACACAAAGCTATGCTGGGAGTGTATTGCAGTGCTCAACAAGTTCAAATCATTCCAAAATCAGCTCAAAAAAGCGCAAAATGTTTTGATGCAAATGCTTTATGAATTGGTGAGTTAGTTTTGATTACCACTGTAGCATTACAATGTGGTGCTCACTCTCCTATAAAGAGTTCATAAGCCACTCAAAAAATATCTGCACATTGAGGAATGTTCATTTATTACATAAGACGATTTGAGGGCAGGGGGTCCAAACAACTTCGCTACGAGCGCTTCTCGTTCGCTGGGCCGTTCTGAACCGATCAGCAAAGTTAAGCAACGTCCGCCGTTGTCATGAGTTGGATGGCTGACCGCTAGTGACATTACTACTGAGCGCTTCCGTGCTTCAGAGGGCACGTTAAGCCGTTGGTCCCGGTTGTTGTCTTAGAATGGCAGTCGTTATAGCATGATGGTAGGGCATTTTGCAAATGCCCGCCTGGCTAGTTACCACCCTCAAGTAGAAAATCTGTCGCCAAGCACCTAACGGTGTGTTCCGGCAGCTGTCCTTGAAAGCCAGTAATTCTAGGTTAGCCTGAACAACATCTTCGACCACATCATCACTTTGCATCAGGTGAGATAGTAGTCAAAGGCTAACCTATCAAGCATAAAAAAAAAACAAGTCTTATTTATTGTTTGAGGTTGAAATTTGACCACCGTATATCTCGACACCGTCAAAAGACCCACCCCAACATCCAGCAAGTATTGACATCACATCATCGCTTTTGTCGCTCCTTTCTTCCGCGTACTTGTGGGATGTGGAACGACCTTCCTCCGGAGATCTTTCCGCGAAGCTACGACATGGACCTTTTCAAAAGGGGCATCTACAAATTCCTCTCTGGGCAGGCAACGCATCGGCAAAGCACCTAGTGTTGCAGATGTCCATAGGCGGTTACCGTTTACTATCAGGCGGGCCGTCTGCTTGTTTATCATTCATAATATTAAAAAAATAAAAAACCGGCCAAGTGCGAGTGGCACTCGCGCATGAAGGGTTCCGTACCATTATATTATTTTTAGCAATTTAATTATTATTATTTCAGTCAATAAACGGCGAATACCTCTTTAATTATATTTGAAGATAACAATAAACTAAATATTATGTGAATATTTAAAGCGTCAGCTTTGGCTTGTCACCTGTCAGCTTCATTAGTATCGAGCAAGAAACGGTAAAAAAATCAAATTTGTTGTGTGGCGTAATTCCATGGTTGGATTCCCTCTGCTGGCTTGAGCTTCACCACATGGTGGAACGGCATTTTGCAAATCGCTCACCTTCAAGTAGAAAATCTGTCGCCAAGCACCTAACAGTGTGTTCCGGCAGCAGTCATTAGGAGACAATAAATTACAAGCACATGAGACTTGAGCGCTGAGACTGCCTCGTTCGTTTTAATGTTCCGGCACATGCCTATAATAATTTTCATCATGAGAGAGTCTAAAAATATGCAAACTCACATCCCTTCTTTCACACTTACATATTTATAATATTAATGTGATTGATAATTATTTTATTAAGATAAAGAACCTGCAATATCTTGTCTAACAGTAAAATTTTTACCAATTCCAGAATTACAACCCTGTCACATTATCAAAACTAACAATCACGAAGAAATATTACTATGATCAAGACTACCAACATATAGAAACGGAACACACAAAGAAGAAAAAGAAACACAAAGAACCTCAAGAAATCCTAATAGACTTACCGATAAAAGAAAATACCGACACAATAGTTAATGTTGACAATATACCCGATAGTTCTATAAAAGAAGAAGAAGGCAATGCATATGATTCATTTGCTGATGATGATCTAACTGATTTAAAGGATTATATCGACAATAAAGAAGATGTTGCAGATTATAAAGTAGATGAAACAGATTATAAGGAAAAATTAGACAGTGCTAATGAAAACAACGATTATATTGACAGTAATGAAACATCAAAATCAATTGGATCCAAAAAAGTGAGAGCTAAAAGACGCAAATTAGTGCAATCGAGAGAAAACAGTGTAAGCTACTATAAACAATATGCAACGTTGATTAAAAGGAAGAAGATTGATTGGGGTAAAGTTCAGAATTATTTCACAATGATAACGTTCGATGAAGCAGAAATGGAGGAGCATTTCTTGAGGAAAGAAAGAAAGTTCAGTGAATACTCACGGTTTAAGTATAAATGTGTGCCGTGTGAATTAGGTTTTATGAGAAAGTTTGATTTGACAAGGCATAGCAATTTAAATCATCCAAAGGTAAGATAAATTTACTTATATCACTATCCCACAACTTGAACATTTTGTAGCCCCTTTTACTCAAAAACTATCTTACCTATAGATTTGTGCTTTTACATAGTAATTTAACTTCATATCTAGATGTGTTATCTGTCAAAAAAATATATAATTATATAACCAATAAAAAAAAGAACAAATTTGTATTCATTGGATAGAATGTTATTGTACTACTAACGCCATCTGTTAGAAAACCAAAGAGTTAACATCGCTGCAACAGAACTAAACTCAATACTCAAATACATCGTAGTTAATCTGTTTAAAACTAGATGACACCACTAGAATCAGGTTGTAAAATAAACGCGAGCCCTCACAAAGCTCAGCTTTTTGCTAGTTGATAGATTTAAGTATTACTCTCCAAAACCTCTGACCACAATCTCCCTTGATGGTAAGCAATGATGTGATTAAAGATGATGTTCAGGTTAACCTAGAATTACTGCTTCTTAAGGACAGCTGCCGGAACACACGGTTAGGTTCTTGGCGACAGATTTTCTACTTGAAGGTAATAGCTAGCCAGGCAGGCCTTCGCAAAATGCTCTACCACCATGCTATATCGACTGCCATCTTAAGACTACAACCGGGACCGACGACCGAAGCGTTCAGAACTAATGTCACTAGCGGTCACCCATCCAAGGTATGACCACGGCGTCTGCGTGTTTGTGTGCGCCATAGTATCTATGCGTTGCCGCACGCACACACTAACACAATCTCGACCCGTTTCTCAGTGCGCCAGCCGGGGCTAACACCGAACAAGCTTTGCGAGTCGCGGATTTTCGGCACTGTTAAATAAATGAAAAATGTGTGATAATCGCAGGAGAATTTATTGCTGTGTGTTCGGCTGTCTAAATAATGAATCGATGTCAGAGTTGTCTGTTCAGATTACCTACTGTACAGGAAAGGTAAGCAAGTCACTTATCCTAGCATACCTACCTATCATTTTTACTTGATGGTTTTTACTTGTGAGATACCTACTTATTTTTTTGTTGTATCAGGTATGCCCCGCTTCGCCAGTTTCTGGCCCCGCCACCACATAGGTATCGCCAGTCGCTCTTTCTTTCATCATGAAAGGTTTCATCATCGTTTAGGTAAAACCGACCTCACTATACCTGAACCCAGACAACACAAGTAAAAAATACAACTTCCCGGCCCTAGCCGATTTCTAGCCACTGAATTAAAATTTACCTAACAGTAACAACCCTGAGACCGGACCGGCCGGAGATAGCCTACTTCCCCACTCATTCTACTATGACGGTGTTACTTAACTTAGGTGATCGGTTAAGAACAGCTAAGCTAACTCCGTTACAAGCGCTACAAAAGTAGGGTGTACCTGTACACTAGACGCATAACATGGCTCTATAATATCTTGGCACTATCAATAATTGAAAAGTAGCGTGTACTCTTCCAACAATATCATTTCCAAAGAAATTTGGCGTCATGAAACTGTAATCAATACTTATATTTTGTTAGGTTTGCAATAACGCCTGCTATGCGGATTACATTACAAAATCACAAATATACGATAGGAAAAATTTAAGTCATGTGCCGGATTCGAACCCGCGTCCATCCACCCCTTGAGCCGGGGTATGCTGTAACCAATTGAGCTAACATGACATGACGTCATAACTCAAATCTTTCCTATCGTTCTTTAACCATCGTATTGGGACGGAGCGACATCTATAGTACCACTTGCGTTGTACTACAAACAAGACCAATTTTGCAATTGGTTTTATACTTGTAAATGATGAAGCAACCTTATAATTTTAATATTGTTAGGTTTGCAATAATGCCTGCTATGCGGATTAGTTACACTACAATTTGGTCTTGTTTGTAGTACAACGCAAGTGGTACTATAGATGTGGCTCCATCCCAATACGATGGTTAAAGAACGATAGGAAAGATTTGAGTTATGACGTCATGTCATGTTAGCTTAATTGGTTAGAGCATACCCCGGCTCAAGGGGTGGATGGACGCGGGTTCGAATCCCGCACATGACTTAATTTTTTCCTATAGTATATTTGTGATTTTGTAATGTATACAATATGTTCTTGTGTGAATGAATAGATTTAGGCGTTTGCGGAAATCCATATTTAATGATAACAAATGTTTTAAAAGTATTCTAAGAAAAAGCATCAACGAGAGTGATCGGTCTCGATCGTGTGCTCGACGAAAGGCGTCGAAAATTCTTCCGGTTTGACTGCTTGGCGTTTGTGACGTCACGTGGGCTTAACTGGAAAATTAGGCGGAATTGTCACTAGATATATTTTATTTGCCCATGGGGGGCTGGGCTAGAATGTCACCCCCCCCCCATCTCTACCCGTGGGTGTCGTAAGAGGCGACTAAGGGTAATACACCAGAAGGTGGGCAGCAGCGCTTTCTGAGAAACTGATATCTCACACTGCGATCCCCAAGACGCCTGCCAAGCGTGGGGATTACGGCGAATCCCCACCAAAATGGGGGAGGCTGTGTTCAGCAGTGGACAATCCGGCTGATTCAGTACAGTATATTTTATTACTTTTTTAATGTTTTATTAAAATATTGATTACTTTTGTCTTAGAATACTTTTAATTTTTTTGATATTATATTCTTGTGTTGGTAGAGGATACGTATACATCCTACATAACGTGGGTAACAAAATTAATATAGGTTTAAAACTTAATTCAAATACCACGTTTTTATACGCATTAAAAATAATACTTTGAATATACTCAAAAAATAAACCGCATAGTACTTATAGAACTTACTGTGCCGTGGGAAACAAACATACCTAAAGACCACACAATAAAAAGAAACAAGTATTATGACCTAACAAATGAATTAACCAAAAACAGCAAGAGCAAGGGGTATACCAGCGAAATCCCTATACAACCTACTTAAAGACCTTGGCCTACCAAGAACAACCGTAACTTCCACCCTAGAACGTGTATCTAAGGCGGCATTAGTAGGATCTTACCAAATGATGGTAAGGTAGGGGAGGAGGCTCGAGCGGGGAGCATTGATATATCATAACGGGACCCCTTAAGGTTGAACTGGCCGGTCACTTCTCCGTACAAACGCCGTAGGGTGATCACTCCCTTATTTGAGATTTTAAGTCCAGACTTAAGCATAATACCGATTGATGTCGTCATTATGCCAAGATTTTAAAAAGATAATTAAGTTGTAAGTTATGAGACTCGAAAACTTAATATGAAAATGTTTCGAGGCTCATAATTGTCAAGTAAATTATTTTATCAATATTTCGGCATCATACAAGCCTAGATAATGACGAGATCAATCGGTATTATGCTTTATTCTGGACCTAAACCCTCAAATAAGGGAGTGATCACCCTACGACGTTTGTATGGAAAACGCCAGTTCACCCTTAACCTTACTCCCTGGGTTGCAACTCCCAGGCACCTTGACTTGGCCCTCTTCCTCTGCAACGCTATGGTCCGGGCACTTGAGGTGAATCCATGGAATGCTAAGAAATTCGTCTCCCTCCTATTCAGTTGCAGATTTTGTTCCTTTTTTACGTTTATTTTTTAATATTTACAGCCCGGTGGTCCCTTCAAATGTACAGTTTCGACCTGTCTCAATACATGGCCCAATTTAGAAGCCCTAAAGAAACATTGGCGGGAACATACGCCCATAGCGAAATGTAATATATGTGGAGACGTGTGCAGACCTAGAGGCATGAAGAACCATTTGAACTACTCCCACACAAAGAAATATGCATGTCAGTTCTGCAAATTGGAGTTTGGGTGAGTAATTGAGCAAGCATGATTATACGCTCATAGTGAATTATATCAAATAACCGTTTGTGGTTAATTCATTTGTTAAGTCATAATATTTGTTAGTTTTTATTGTGTGGTCTTTAGGTATGTTTGTTTCCCACGGCACAGTAAGTTCTATAAGTACTATGCGTTTTAGATTTTTTGAGTATAGAAATATATCTTGTCTGGATGAAACACCAACATCCTCAGGAATTTTGTAGGGTTTTTCATACGTGTCCATCAAAAGAGTCCAATCGGGAGCTGCGCCTAAGATGGAGTAAGGCTTGGATTTAGATTTTGTAAATGACCCTTCTTTTACAAAAGCAACCTGTCGTTTGTTCGAGGTCAAACCCTTTTTTGCTGTAGCTACCGCGAGGCTCGCCGCTTCTCGTATGATTTCGAGGACTCTATCATGGCGACGGGAATAATGACCCCTATCAAGGAGCACCTTGCATCCCACCAATAGGTGCCTTGCTGCACCTATGACCTCCCGACAAATACCGCAAGACTTTTCGGTGGCTTTCCCCCATCTTACTAAGTTACTTTGGTCTGGAAGGGTCATCTGAAAGGCGTTTAGATAATATTTTAATAAGGCAGGTGACCAATCGTATATCAAGGTCACTACCAACGCCACTTTAACGCCTAAAGGATAATGAATAGATTCAGGCGTTACTTTGGGGAAATCCATATTTAATAATAACAAATATTTTTACAATATTTTATGAAAATATCAAATTAATATTTTAATAAAACACTTAAAAAATACAAAAATATATATAGTGACAATTCCGCCTAATTTTCCTGTTAAGCCGACATGACGTCACAAACGCCACGCAGCAAAACCGGAAGAGTGTTCGATGCGTTTCGCTTCTAAACGAGAAAGATCTTCTCGATCGTGCGCTCGTAGAGACAAGACCTCCTGAGGATGCTTCGTGTAGAACCTAAACGCGTCGAAAATTCTTCCGGTTTGGCTGCGTGGCGGTTGTGACGTCACGTCGGCTTAACAGGAAAATTAGGCGGAATTGTCACTAGATATATTTTTGTATTTTTCAAGTGTTTTATTAAAATATTAATTTGATGTTTTCATAAAATATTTGTTATTACGCCAAAAGGATACAAAATTTATGTAATACTATGTAGTGAAGCTCCGTAGGGATCATACTCAGGACCTCGTGCCTCGACCAACTGATTTCAAATGTGTTGTTAATGTTTTTCAGTAAAATTTTACACTTCAGTCGTCATTACAAGGAGATGCATCAGGATTATTACTGCGATTACTGCAATGCGTGCTGTAAAAGCAAAATATTAGTACAGAAGCATATTAGGTGAGTAACGTTGATAATTTTGTAAAGTTTTTTTTTTGTTTTTTTTTTTTTTTTTATGCTTGATAGTTTTGCCTTTGACCACTATCTCACCTGATGGTAAGTGATGATGTGGTCGAAGATGTTATACAGGCTAACCTAGAAGTACTGGCTCTCAAGGACAGATGCCGGAACACACCGTTAGGTGCTTGGCGACAGATTTTCTACTTGAGGGTGGTAGCTAGCCAGGTGGGCATTCACAAAATGCCCTACCACCAAGCTGTAACGACTGCCATCCTAAGACAACAACCGGGACCGACGGCTTAACGTGCCCTCTGAAGCACGGAAACGCTCAGTAGTAATGTCACTAGCGGCACCCATCCAACTCATGACCGCGCGCGACGTTGCTTAACTTTGCTGATCGGTTGAGAACAGCTAAGCAAACTTAGCTACGAGCGCTTCTTGTTCAGCTAACCTAGAAGTACTGGCTCTCAGGGACAGCTGTTCCGGCAGCTGTCTTAATGACCTAAACATTGCTACAATCTGCACAGCAATTTGTGAAATTTATTAACAGTCTGACGTTGCGTCATCAGTTTTCAAGATGGCGTCTAACGACATCGGGGATGTACAGTCCCACCAACTTAACTGTGCAGTTCTCGAGGGCGCTACTGGTCAAGGAAATCAACTACAAACTGTCACAATTTGAAGGAATGTTGTAGTTCTTTTTTTTGCCGCCTGAACAGATAAGTTGGTGGGACTGTACGGTTGATTACGCCATCTAGGCGCAAGTGGGCGCAAAGTCAGCGTTGTTCCAAGTAAATTTTAGGGTTGCCGTATCCCAACCTAAAAATTGCCGTATTTCATGGGATTAGTAAAAAATGTTATCTAAGTTTTTGTACTAGATGTTTACAAGAAAGAAAGCATGATTTAACAGTTCCCATAAATGGTCCATAGGCAAAAATGGTATGTTGAAAAAAAATGTATTTTCTGTTACGAACGCACTGAATAGTAAATACACACAATTAAGTGCGACACCTATGGTTCAACTTGCGTTGTACTACAAACAAGACTAATTTATTTTGTAATATAATTATTATCGATTATAAAAGTCGTGTCTGTAGGTAGCTACGAAGTGATTTGTTATAGCATACCTATACATATTATATTTATAAATTAGAGTTATGAGTCATATGTTATGATAGCTAAGTGGTCAGAGCATATCCCGTGTATAGGAATAGAATAGAGAATAATATTTATTTGTATAAAATGTCGGTACATAAACATGGATAATATATTTACTATGGTATAGTTCCTAGTACATTTTGCCACATAGCGGCGTGCAAATTATTAATTTACTAGCAGCCCGCCCCGGCTTCTATTTTAGTTAGGTTACTAAGAAAATAAAATAATAAATTATGTTCGAATATAATAATTTTTATGAACTTTTATCCATATATTTTTTTGTTCTTATGTTTTTTTTATCGCGCAAAGCCATTAACTTCTTTTTGCGCAGTTGGATAAAAACTATCCTATGGCCTTCCCCGTGTCTCAAACTATTTCCATACCAAATTTCATCCTAATCGGTCTAGTAGTTTCAGAGCCTATTCAATGCAAACAAATAAACAATCAAATCTTTCCTCTTTATTATATTATACTAGCTGACCCGGCAAACGTTGCTTTGCCATATAAATAATTTTGGCTATTAAAAAATAAGGGTTGATCGTAGAAGGGTGAAAATTGAGGATTGTATGTATTTTTGTATGTTGTATCATAAAAAAATAGAAATTAAAAATTTTGTCTAAAAAATAAAATAAAAAATTTAGGGGTGGACTACCCCTAACATTTAGGGGGATGAAAAATAGATGTTGGCCGATTCTCATAGATACCGGATAAGCACAAAAAATTTCATCAAAATCGGTCGAGCCGTTTCGGAGGAGTATGGCAACGAAAACTGATACGAGAATTTTATATATAAGATTATTAATTTATATATGAGAATTGATTTTTATTTAATACAATTAAAATGTCATGAATCTTTAGTATCTAATTAATTTTAACATATGTATACAAATTTGGTAATTCTGAGACTGAGTAAAATGACCTCTCTATCAGCCATAATTTTAGCTTACTTAGGAATCTGACGTGGTCCTTAACTGTGGCCCTTATAGACAAGCTCAGGGTCGCTCAACGAGCTATGGAGAGAGCTATGCTCGGAGTTTCTTTGCGCGATAAAATCCGGAACGTGGATATTCGCCAAAGAACCAAAGTCACCGACATAGCTCTCAGAATTAGCAAGTTGAAGTGGCAATGGGCGGGCCACATTGCTCGACAAACTGATAACCGATGGGGAAGAAAGGTTCTCGAGTGGTTACCACACTACATCGGAAGACGTAGAGTTGGTAGGCACCCCACCAGGTGGACTGACGACATTGTGAAAGTCGCGGGTAGCCAGTGGTTACAAGTGGCTAATAGCCGTTCTTTGTGGCGTTATATGGGGGAGGCGTTTGTTCAACAATGGACGTCTTCCGGCTGATGATGATGACGATGACTTAGGAATTTACGGGTTTGTAATACTATAGGGATGGTATTCTAAATTGATATTGTAACAAACTTTTTGTTCCCAGAACGCATCACACAAAGTTTACATGTAAAGAATGCAACCGTCAGTATCCAAACTATAGACAATTCAAGAGGCACAACTACGAAGTACACCCCGATAAGTTCTGCAAACTCCCCGAGAGGCCGGAGTTGGCTTACTGCGTTGAATGTGACAAGCAGTACCCCAATGAACGGAAGTATAAGAAGCATTTGAAGATATCGCCTAAGCACGCTGAGATTAAACAAGTATTGTAAGTAATTAAAAAATAAACTTGATTGTAACGATTTCTTCGTAACTGACTTAAAAAAATTACAGACGAATTGAGTACCTCCATTTTGTGAAGTCGGTCAAAAAATAGGAGGTTCTAATGAGAATCAAAAAAAATACGTATCGGTTTTTAGATATGGTTTGTCATAGGGGACGAGTCTATGGCCGGTCACCGTTACGAGCTAACTGCTGCTGAGAATGTCATATATTCTTGATTCTTAATTTTTAACCGATTTCCATAAAGGAAGAGGTTCTTAACTCGACGCGTATAAAATTTTTATGTATGACCACGAATTTTGCAGATTAGTCCTCTGAGGTGGTCCGATATAAATTTCATCAAAATCGTTCAAGTAGTTTTTAAGTTACACATAACTAACTGAAAAATGCTTGACATACGACTTGGTAGTTGCAAATTTTGTCGATGGTGAGTGAAAATCGATTGTTTAACTAGTAATTATCTCTAAAGAGTTTTATTTTTTTAAATGGAACCATCTACCTCTAAAAAGTATGAAATAACGTGTAGAATCAGTTATAAAATAAACGCGAGCCCACACAAAGCTCAGCTTTTTGCTAGTTTAGATAATTTTATGTTAAGATTAGGGTTGCGACGATTATCGGTTTGCCAATTACGATTCCGATTATTTAAATCAATAATCGGCAATTACGATTCCGATTATCACTGTATAAATAGAAAATTTTTAATCATGATGTTGTAAATAGTATAATTATCAATGGTCTTTTTTAAGGTTCCGTACCCAAAGGGTAAAAACGGGACCCTGTTACTGAGACTTCGCTGTCCGTCCGTCTGTCACTAGGCTGTATTTCAAGAACGGTGATAGCTAGACAGTTGACATTTTCACAGATGATGTATTTCTATTGCCACTATAACAACAAATACTAAAAATAAAATAAAATAAATATTTAAGGAGGGCTCTCATACAAGAAACTTGTTGTTTTTACCGTTTCTTGCTCGATACTTATAACTGTGACAGGTAGACGCTTTAACTATTCACAGAATATTTCGTTTTATGTTCTCTTTAAATATAATTAACTACAATAAAATAAATAATTAAGGAGGCTCTCATACATTAAAATATATTTTCGCCGTACCTACCCAGCTCAATCAGACACTGCGAAAAGTGTTTGTAACTTGCAAGATTCGGTTACAGATAATGGTACGGAACCCTTCGTGCGCGAGTACCACTCGCACTTGGTCTTTTTTTTTATCTAACTAATTAACGTGTTATGACTAGTTTCATAGTAAAGAACCCTGTATGTAATGAAAAAGAATTTGAAATTTAATTAACATAATTTTTTACTGATTTTAAGGGACTCGAATAACCGAATTAAATGATTTGAATTACCCTGCTGCGTTTTCTATCCTTTTTAAAAGCTATCTCTTAATTTTCGGATATTGTGCTATATGTAGATATATTTATCGGAAAATTGTAATTGAATCCCCGTGGGGTGCCGGGATAGAATGTCACCTCCCCATTTCTTCCCGTTGTTGGCGTCGTAAGAGGCGACTAAGAGAAAACTACCGGATGGTGGGCAGCAGCGCTTTCTGAGTAACTGCTATCTTACACTGCGATTTCCAAGACGCCTGCCAAGCGTGGGGATTATGGCAAACCCTCATGATGGGGGAGGCTATGTTCAGCAGTGGAAAATTCGGCTCGTACAGTGCAGTAATCGGAAAATAATCGGAATTTATCGAATCGGTTGCATCCCTAGTTAAGATAATTTGTATAGAATCGATAACAGAGTCCACATATGTTTTAGGTTGCCGTGTCCAGATTGTGGGAAAATATTCCGAAGAAAAAACTACTTGAATAATCACTACAATTTGTTCCACCTCAAGAAATCGAAGTATCACTGTGACCTGTGTAATAAGGTAATATTTTGTTGTCTTGTGTATCGCGATATTTTATTTATATATTTTTTTTTTATTCCTGATAGGTTAGCCTTTGACCACTATCTCACCTGATGGTAAGTGATGACGTGGTCGAAGATGTTGTTCAGGCTAACCTAGAAGTACTGGCTCTCAAGGACAGCTGCCAGAACACACCGTTAGGTGCTTGACGACAGATTTTCTACTTGAGGGTGGTAGCTAGCCAGGCGGGCATTCGCAAAATGCCCTACCACCATGCTATAACGACTGCCATCCTAAGATGACAACCGGGACCGACGGCTTAACGTGCCCTCCGAAGCACGGAAGCGCTCAGTAGTAATGTCACCAGCGGTCACCCATCCAACTCATGACCGCGGGCGACGTTGCTTAACTTTGCTGATCGGTTGAGAACAGCTAAGTAAACTTCGCTACGAGCGCTTCATAAGCATAAGCGCTTCATGTTACACATAGTAATTAAACAACTTTAAACGGTTTCAATCGCGTATATTTTTGAAGCAGTGATGGCTCAGTGGCAGTGGCTATGGACTGCCGTGCAGCAGGTCCATGGTTCGCCCGGCGCGGGCTTTAGCTTCACCGCATGGTGGAAGGGCATTTTGCGAATGCCCGCCTGGCAAGCGACGACCCTCAAGCAGAAAATCTGTCGCCAAGCACCTAACGGTGTGTTCCGGCAGCAGTCCTTGAGAGCCAGTGAAATTACAGGCACATGAGACTTAATAAGTGGGTCTCAAGGTGACGGGCGCAGTGCAATTCGTGACTTGAGACGAAATGCATCTGTTATAGGCAGAGGTTAGTCCGCTTAACATCAGGTGGGCCTCGATCTTGTTCAATCACAATAAAAAAAATAAAGTAAAAAAACATTTTTTTTTGTCTCCACGATTACTGCAAAGTGCTTGAAGCGTTTAAAGTTCTTTAATTACTATAGGTAATATTTTTTAATCGATTATCTTTTCCTAACAAAGAAGGTAGTGTCTCAGTACGACGAGTATATACAGGGCGTCCAACGGGGATGCCACATGGAGGGAAAGTACCTGGAATATTGTAGATGGAACATTTTACCGAAAGAAAACATTATTTGAATTTAAAAACAATTTAAACTGCATTCATATATATTTATATAATTACTTGGTTGAAACGGTAAACCCGTTACTCGAGAAAAATAATCACGCTGTAGCTTTATCTTACCGATCGGAAGACTTCATCATAAGGATTATTTTTAATAATAACAAATATTTTAAGTAAACATCAAAATAATATTTTAATAAAACACTTAAAAAATATATCTAGTGACAATTCCGCCTAATTTTCCTGCTAAGCCGACGTGACGTCACAAACGCCACGCAGCCAAACCGGAAGAATTTTCGACGTGTTTCGCTTCTACACGAAGCATCGTCAGAAGGTCTTGACTCTACGAGCGCACGATCGAGAATTTTTCGATGAGTTATTAAATATGGATTTCCGCAAAAGCCTGAATTATTTTTAAAATTAGGATTATTTTTTACTAAATAACATAGTGTCAGAAATAAAAGGTAGGTCATGAATTTTAAAATTTTTAATACTAGGATTAATCAACTTTTCAAATGCTCAACATGAGACCCTTCCTGTTGAATACAAAGTCGAACTCTTTTGATTATTTCGCTCCCTGTCGATCTTTTTAGGGTTCCGTACCCAAAGGGTAAAAACGGGACCCTATTACTGAGACTTCGCTGTCCGTCCGTCTGTCACCAGGCTGTATCTCAAGAACGGTAATAGCTACACAGTTGAAATTTTACAGATGATGTATTTCTATTGCCGCTATAACAACAAACACTAAAAATAATATAAATATTTAAGGGGGGCTCCCATACAACAAACTTGATTTTTTTTACCGTTTCTTGCTCGATACTAATAACGGTGACAGGTAGAAGCTTTAACTATTCACAGTATATTTAGTTTTATGTTCTCTTTAAATATAATTAATCAAAATAAAATAAATAATTAAGGGGGCTCCCATACAATAAAAGTGGTTTTCGCCGTTTATTTGCTAAAATAATAATAATGAAAACAACGAGATGATGGTACGGAACCCTTCGTGCGCGAGTCCCACTTGCTCTTGGCCGGTTTTTTATCTTATTATGGTGGATATTTAGAATAACACGTCTAAGTTCTGCTTGTAGCTCTTAATTAGTAATAGGTACTTTGATAAACCCCGTGGGGTTCGAATTGCACCTCGCCATATCATCCCGTGGGTGTCGTAAAAGGCGACTAAGGGAATAATTATACTGGAAGGTGGGCAGCAGCACCTTCTAAAGAACTACTATCTTACACTGCGATCCCTGCCGCCTGCCAAGCGTGGGGATCATGGCAAATACCCCCTTAATAGGGGAGGCTATGTTCAGCAGTGGACGATCCGGCTGATACAGTACAGTACTTTGATAATGTCAGTTGTATGTCCTTACGGCAATGTCAGCTTTTAATTTTACTGAACAAAATTTCACATCAAATGTGAAAATTCATGGTCTTCCTTTTATTTCTGACACTATGTTATACAGCAAAAAATAATCCTTATGATGAAGCCTTTCGATCGGTAGAATAAATCTATAGGATGATTATATTTCTCGTGTAACGGGTTCGATTCCTGGTTCAACCATGTAATTATTTATATATCTATGAATGCAGTTTAAATTGTTTTTATATTCAAATAATGTCTTCTTTCAGTAAAATGTTCCATCTATAATATTTAAGGTACTTTTCAGTTATTTAGCAAAAAATAATCCTTATGATGTAATCTTTCGATCGGTATGATAAAACTACAGAATGATTTTTTTCTCGTGTAACGGGTTCGATTCCCGGTTCAACCGTGTAATTATTTTAATATATATGAATGCAGTTTAAAATGTTTTTTAAATTCAAATAATGTTTTCTTTCAGTAAAATGTTCCATCTATAATATTTAAGGTACTTTTCAGTTATTTAGCAAAAAATAATCCTTATGATGAAATCTTTCGATCGGTATGATAAAACTACAGAATGATTTTTTTCTCGTGTAACGGGTTCGATTCCCGGTTCAACCGTGTAATTATTTTAATATATATGAATGCAGTTTAAAATGTTTTTTAAATTCAAATAATGTTTTCTTTCAGTAAAATGTTCCATCTACAATATTCGAGGTACTTTCCCTCCATGGGGCATATCTGTAGGACCCCCTGTGTATATTTATTTTCCATCCGTTTCGGAACGACTGCTAATCAAATCGATGTAGGCAAATCGATATTGAATCGCTCGCAGCGCAGCTTAGTTTTCTTAGCCGTGCAAGCAAGCAACGTCCACCGCGGTCATGACTTTGATGGGTGACCGCTACTGTTGTAATTTTGTAAGGTACCCACCAAGACGGACTGTAAAGTGACCTACCGCCTGGTCTCCACAAGGGTGTTGTTATAGTGTAAAGTTGTTTCAGTATTTCGCCAACGGCTATGGACTAAGAAAACACACAACACACGTTCATCTGAAAGTGTCCAGGATTAAAGATAAAATGTGTGATCTGTGCGGTAGAGGATTTACTGTGAGTATATATTTTTTCTTACTTTATGTTAGCATCGTGCGGTTTGTACATTTGCAATTTGTCAATAGTAGATTATATGTACCAGCCGCATCGTCCACTGTTGATCATTGCCCTCCCTTTTAAAGTGGTGGTTTGCCGTACTCCCCAAGCTTGACAGGCGTTTTGGGGATCGCAGTTCCTCTGAAGGCGCAAGGCGCTGCCGTCCTTCCGGTATTTTACGCTTAGTTGCCTCTTACGACTTCCACGGGAGAAGGGCGGGGTGACATTCTACCCAGGCACCTTACGGGTAGTAGATAATCCGAATGCATAAAACAAGTCATCTTAGCCGAGTCATAATAACACACAACAGCTTAGCACAAAGAAGATACCCTATATTTAAGTCGAGTCTCAAATGAGTCTTTGTTCGAATTACATACTCGGCTTTTCACCTTTATTGCGAGGAAATGAAACAGTGACATTATAAGTAACATAATGCGTCTAACTAAAATTTAAACTGATATTTGAATCTATTATTATTTATTAGTGTAACCTTTTTTTATGTGATTGTGACGGAACAAGCTCGAGGCCCACCTGATGTTAAGCGGACTGAACTCTGCCTATAACAGATGCATTTCATCACAAGTCATTTTGCATGGTGGTAGGGCATTTTGCGAATGCCCGCCTGGCTAGCTACCACCCTCAAGTAGAAAATCTGTCGCCAAGCACCTAACGGTGTGTTCCGGCAGCTGTCCTTGAGAGCCAGTACTTCTAGGTTAGCCTGAACAACATCTTCGACCACATCATCACTTACCATCAGGTGATATAGTGGTCAAAGGCTAAACTATCAAGCAGAAAAAAAAAAAAAAAAAAAACACGAATTGTACTGCGCCCGTCACTTTTAGACTTAGTTGTTAACTCTCATGTGCCTGCAATTTCCTGCTTAATTGTTTCTAGAAAATGGATGTCTCGATCTTTAATGATATTCTTATCTATGGGTGTTATTAAAGACCCAGGCAAACGCCCTACGTGTAATATATTGGAAGCAAAGCCATTTGAATAAGTTGAAAAAAATAATGCATCTGCATATAAACAGGCTTTTATGCACTAAATCTTAAAAAGCCTGCTTTTCAGCACATGTTGGCTGGGATTTTTCCAAGTGCCACGGTAAAGTAGAAAATCTATCGCCAAGCACCTAACGATGTGCTCAGGGGCGTACCTTGAAAGCCAGTAATTCTAGGTTTAACTCGAATAACATCTTCGACTGCGTCATCGCTTACCAATAGGCGAGATAGTGGTTAAAGGCTAGCCTATCAGCAATAAGAGAAAACCATCGATCACATTATCACTTACTATCATGTAGAAAGCTGGTAAAGGCTAATCTATCAATTATAAAACTCTAAGCCACATGCTACATGAGGAACTGTACCGTACTGTATCAGCCAGATTGTACACTGCTGAACATAGCCTCCCCTATTAGGGGGGGATTTGCATAATCCCACGCTTGGCAGGCGGCTTGGGGATCGCAGTGTGAGATATCAGTTCCTCAGAAAGCGCTGCTGCCCTTCTGGTGTGTTACCCTTAGTTGCCTCTTAGGATACCCACGGGTAAGGATGGGGGGTGACATTCTAGCCCGGCACGCCATGGGAACATGAGGAACATCAGAATTTCAAAACATCATTTACTTTTTCAAAACAGCTCTAAATTCATATAAAGAAGGGTCGTAGTGTTTTTATTTATTTCATTTGGTCAAGCTAAAAATAACTTTAACGAAGTAAAAACGAAAGGAAAATCTGATCGCAGCTGCTGCAGGCCGGATCATAAAATCACGCGCACTGGATTTAACTTCCTATATTCGCATCACAGGGGAGTTAATTGTAAAAAGTAAATCGTCACACTTTTCATGTTATATCTTTCAGACTAACCGCATCCTAGAAAATCATCGTCGCACACACACTGGGGAGCGTCCGTACCAGTGTCCATACTGTGTGGCGGCGTTTACACAGAAACAAGCGATGCAATCGCATTGCCGCACGCAACACAAGGACATGAAGTATATCCTACCGGCTGCGCCAGGAATTTAAAAATCTTATTTTTTTCTGATTCTGTAACTGGCATATATGAATCGCATCTTGTCTTACCACCGTCGCATTTCGTACAATACTATGTTGCGGCATTCACATTGAAACAACCGATGCAGTCAAATTGCCGCACGCAGCGTAATGAAGCAATGATGGCCGAGCGGTGATAGCTATGGACTGCCGTGTCGCAGGTCCATGGTTTGATCCCCGCCGCCGGCTTGAGCTTCACCGTAGGGAATTTTGCGAATACCCTGGCTAGCTACCACCCCCAAGTAGAAAATCTGTCGCTTAGCAGTGTGGAACAGACTGTCCGGTGCTAAATCTTTTGTGTCTGTAATTTTACTGGCTCTCAAGGACTGCTGCCGGAACACACTGTTAGGTGCTTGGCGACAGATTTTCTCCTTGAGGGTGGTAGCTAGCTAGACGAGCATTCACAAAATTATCTTCATGGACCTACGGCACCACAGTCCATAACCGCTCAGCCAAGTGTGCGACAAAAAGTCGCCCGACCTTTTTAACCTTTAAGGGTATGAACATAAAACGCAAATAATCGTAAGACGTTTACAGGTTTCTATTTATCAGATTGATCTCGATTTATGACTTTATGATCACAGTTTTAATCACAATTTTTAAATAATTACATTGTAAATATTAAGGTAATATAAAATATAATTTATTTATTATGAAAGATATTGTCTACACATTTTCGTTTTATTTCACGATTGCACCCTTAGCCTTACATGCCTAGACAAGTGAAAAAAACAGTTTCAAGTGCAACCAATTCTATTGTAATAAGATTTTAACGCCTGCCAAGCTTATCATCATCGGCCGGAAGACGTACAGTGCTGAACAAATGCCTCCTCCATAGAATGCCATAAAGAACGGCTACTAGCCGCTTGCCATCTTTTCTACCCGCGACTTTCACGATGTCGTCAGTCCGCCATAAGTGGGGGCCCGAAGCGAATAAGCTTTCCGTGCTTCGGAGGGCACGTTAACCCGTCGGTCCCGATTATTGTGTTACGATGGCAGTCGATATAGCATGGTGTTAGGATATTTTGCGAATGCCCGCCTGGCTAGCTACCACTCTCAAGAAGAAAATGTGTCGCCAAGCACCTAACGGTGTGTTCCGGCAGCTGTCCTTGAGAGCCAGTAATTCTAGGTTAGCCTGACCAACATCTACTACATCATCACTTACCATCAGGTGAGATAGGCTAGCCTATCAGCAATATATATAAAAAATGAAAATTAAAAACGTGTGTATTGTCTCCAACTTACTCAAATAGGACCTTTGACGAGAAAATAAAAAAACAAAAAATATCCTATAAGAGGGTAGGTAAAGATTTACAGGTCCAGTTTTTTATTCTTTTTAATTCATTAAAAATACAATAAATTTATACTCAGCCTTATCATACAATAAAATTACATTTAGATCCTATTCTGTAAATACAAAACATCAATAACATAATGTTGCAGGTACAGATGTACCTAAAATAATATTTCTGATTGACATCGTACTGTTTGTCTTTTCAACAAGAAATCTACTCAAACTAAGCCCTGTACACACTAGGCGACAAATTAACGCGTAACAGAGAGACGAATTTCTTAGCATTCCATGGACTCACCGTGCGGGTGCCGGGTCCATAGCGTTGCAGAGGAAGAGGCCAGAGGGGCCTGGGACTTGCAACCCAGGAGTAGGGTTAAGGGGCCCCTTTATGATATATCAATGCTCTCCTTCACCGCTCGAGCCTCCTCCCCTGCCTAACCAAATTTGGTAGGATCCTACTAATGCTACCTTAGATACACGTTCTAGGATGGAAGTTACGGTTGTTCTTGACAGGCCAAGGTCTTTAAGTAGGTTATACAGGGATTTCGCTGGTATACCCCTTGCTCTAACTTCTACAGCATACAGATTAACCACATAACCGTTTTTGGTTAATTAATTTGTTAGGTCATAATACTTGTTTGTTTACAGTACAAAACGTGTTCCGATTGACATGTTCGAAATAGATAAAAAATGTCGATCGATTAAACCGTTCTCATTCCTCGTGGTTACACAGCATGTTACACCAGTGTAACGACGAGGAAGACCTCATTCCTCGTTACACGGTAAGGACGTTATCGATAAAACAATAGACTAATTTAATATAGAGAATAGATATAAACTAGGTATAACATTTTGTGATAATACATTATATATAATACAAAAAATATATAAAGACGTGTGTCGGTTGTAACAGTTCGTCGTTACAAAATTACAAATTTTAACGAGAGAAAAAATTATAGTCTTGTGCGGGATTCGAACCCGCGTTAATCCACCCCTATAGCCGGGGTATGCTCTGACCGCTTGAGCTAACATGACAATGACTCATAACTCCAATTTTTCCTCTCGTTCTTTATTTAGCCATCGTATTGGAATGGAGGATATTCGTCGTTTTTAATTTTCATGACAGCTGTCAAATTTAAAAAAAGCCATATTTTGGAAACTTGATCTTAGACCACTAATTGTTTATTAATTAACTAGTTCAAAAAGATATTGGAGGCTGGTTATCACTGGTCAGGCGATATCTCTGTTTACGACAAACCGACTACAACAGCAACATTTCGATCTCGTTTATGAAAACCATTTTCAATGACAAAGAATGTCGCAATAGAGATAAAGGTCCTTTGACAACTATCTCTTGTTAAATAAATTTGCCGTGGTACCATCAAAGGAACTGTCTAATGGTACCACGGTAAATGAAATCATGATGTGGTCGAGGATAGCATACAAGCTTATACTAGGTAAAGTCGGCAATTAGATATGTAAAACAAAAAACGGTCACAAACTACAAGACGTAATACAACATCGCGCGTGTTGTGGATCTTTCCACGTTGCGCACGCTGTTGTGCAACATGTCGATAAACATGTTGAGCGTGTGTGATGTTGTTCCAATTGTTGCTTAGTGTAAACAAGGCTTTAATTTATTATGAGCATTACATACTCGTCCATTTGATTTACTGAGGGTTCGGAAGGCCCTTAGTGACGATTATTACAAGGGCTCAGCGTTCCTGACTCCAAGGAATACATACAATGACAGACTTTACAAGTGTTGGAGTTATATTCAGGCCGGGCAGGGGATAACCGTCAAACATAAGGGCCGGCGCTGACTGACTTCACGGCATGGCATGCTTCGGCAGCCTAAAGGATGCTGTGGGCGCGGCACGTCCTGGCATCCCGAAGAAAACCCAACCAATCTAGCGTGTTCTCAAAGTCGATGGTGTTGTTATGATTGACTGAGATTTAGTATTAATACGAACTGTTGAGTAGTAGAAAATATATACATAACTTCTCATGTCATGACATGGCGTGATAAGCGATGTTATGGTCTCATTGTGTCGAAATAAAGCAATATGAATTCTAAACCTATTGTAATAAGGTTAATAATTGGATCAGGAATAAAATCCTTCACCATGCCACTACGTCACTCAGCGCCAGCCCTAAATGTCTCCCTTGTGGTGCCTTCTGTGGGATAAAAATAGTATACGACCGTAAAAAAGAACCTGTGATAATCTGTTTAGGGGGCGACCCATAACTATAGTCAGAAAGTATCAGGGTTATTCTAGATGGGAACAATATCCCAAAGCAACTAACGACACCTACCTTTAGGTGCCATAGAAGACCCAATTCGCAAGTATCCCAAGGAAGTTTTTTGGAAGAACATCTTTACTGGTTAAAAAAGTACAAGATTGTCTACTTGGTAGCCAGCCAGGCGAGCATTCACAAATTGTGTATTTGACTCTGGACCCTGGTCAACACAAACATTGACTATTCTAACTCACAGAGGGGAAATTCAAGTTGCATGTGAAAATCTTATTGATTAAAAAATCCTACTACACAGTTTCTGATTACATAAACGACAAAAATGCCTGGACAATTCCGCCTCCGCCAAGCTATTGCCTGTCACCTACATAATTTAAACAAATATTGTAATAACTCTATTATATAGTAAGTATGTAACACATTGTTAAAAGATGTTTAAAAGAATGGCCCTGAGTTTCTTGCCCGTTCTTCTCGCAGTGGCTCTATACAATTTATTTGCTGAACGTGGCAGTACAATGTAGAATATTTCAATACTAAAATCTGTAATTGACCTTCATAAGAGCGTCGTAGACGCCTAAATTGAATAAATGATTTTGACTTTGAAATAATATCGTTAAAAATAGTCAAATAAGCAATGCCAGGACCCGGATATTATTTTACATGTCCTGGCATTGCTGCATGTTATAGTCTCATAATTTGTGGCAAATAATTATTACTAATGATTATTTAATGATGACATGTATCTTTTATTCGCCACAAATTATGAGACCATAACATGCGTGGTGAAAACTAAGTTTAGACATTGCTGCCTTTCCCTTTGAAAACAGGTAAAAAACATACATGAGACATATGTTTTTTAGTAACAATAAAAGTTCCAATATTAAAACATGATCATGAAAAGCAGACCATACAATGAACCCATCCTGTAATTCCTCAACTAAAAACAATAGTCAAATAGAAAATCTGTTACCAAGCATGTAACGTGTTCTGACTGCTACCAGTTCCCATTCTAGGTTAAGTAATCTTTGAACATATCACTTACCAATATGTGATGTTGCTAGCTATTAGTAATTAAAATTAATATAAGAGACCACATAGTTGTTTGGCCAGAATGACAGTCAACATTCACTATCTTTACTTTAAATTAACAATTTCATTTCTCAAGGGGTTGTCATATACTATAACATGGGCACATCAGTGAGTTTATAATATAGGAAACTGATTGAAAACTGACTCAAGCCAGCAATATCCCACCAATCTTGGTATCTCTATCTCTGTCCACATTACTCTGGCAAAATTGTGGCAACACTGATGAAGCCATACAAAACAAAGGTAAATTGTTTGTTCATTAATATTGTAGGTACAACATAAAATAAGTAATGTTACATCAATATAATTAACTATAATACAATAGCATAACATGGGTCATTATCAAAACTTTAATATACCTTTGGGCATGTCTGTGATTAGGGTTGTAACACAACAAAATATTCACATTGCGCTCAGGCAGCCTGATACAAGCTACTGCCCAATGCATCAGTGACTTAATGTTACTTCTCCATCTCATGTGGCCCGGGCTGTTTGTCTATTTTCATGCATGCATTTTATAGCCACGAAACTATATTTTACAGGTACTATTGCATACTTAATGAATATAATACATCTAAACTTTTTTGGAGAGCAAATTCAATTTTGCAAGCTTAGTTTGTAAGTGATATAGAAATAATTCCAATCGTAGCACAAAATTTTGGATTGCAAGAGCATGCTCAGGAGGCTGAGTGGTTTAGGCATTCGGCGCGAAATCGGACACGCGGGTTCGATTCCCGCCCAGGGCATAACATTTTGTGCACCAATAATTTGTAAAATATTTTTTTATGACCCATATTACAAAATGTTTAATACTATAATATTATCCTATTACTGGAGTAAAATTAAAGCTGTTAAAATAATCTTACAAATATGCCTCTACGTCTATCACTTTAAGAGTTTCATGTAGTCCAATTGAGTGTCACACAATTTATAAAAAAACTGCACCATTTTCCACTACTTACATCTATTTAAAGGCCTGTCTCACTCACATCAAATATGACCAATATGTTGTTCACCGCATAAAAATTAAGCCGATAATTTTCTGTGTTGATCATAAAACAATTCAGATAATATATGAATCTGTCAAGTTTGGAAACATTCTTATATGCTCTTTATTGACATTCATTTTGACACACCAGTGTAATGAAAAAAGCATATGCCTATGTTCATATTGTTAAACAGAATTGCCCAATATTCTTGGCATAACTCTGTCAGAATGCATAGGTATTATATCTCTGATAATAAGATCATTTTAGCTGTCACAACTCATATTTGATTAAAGAATTTTGTCTGCTAATACATGCTTCTAATACCTTTGAATCTATGCCTGCAACTGGCAATGTTTGTCCTTATGGATTAGGATAAATTGTGGTATGTTTTATTCTTTCACTGACAAATCTTGAATTGAATTGCTAGTTATGTATTGATAAATTAGCATTCAATCTAGTGAACTCTGTTAAATTTGCTTGATATCTTTCTTGATTGGCATTATTTATTTATGTAACTTCTATAGGCTAAAATTTATGCTTTGAACTACACAGGGTGTAATCGCTGATATAAAATAGCACATTCATTGTTAATTAGGGTTTTGCCTGAGATTAAACTCCAACTGATCAGAATTATTTGATTTCTACTCTGTTTTAATTACAAAGTAGTATTGCCAGAATTCTTTAGGGTGTCAATATGGCTAAAAAACAAGCCCTGATCACTTTTGATTGTTATGTTGAACAAGTTTGTGATACTGACATTTCTTTTTAGAAATCAAAACAATTATATCTTAATTAAAATTATTAGATAAATATTTGGTTGACTATAGCCGCTGAGGATTGGCAGTAAATATACACAAGATAACAATAAATTTATGCAGTTATCAATTAGATATGGATATGTTAGGGTCAAAAAGTTACTGATCAGTTAAAGCAATCACTGGACATGTATTTTGAACCCAAATATCAATTTCATATGTCAATTTATACCAGTTACAGACCTCCTATAACAATATGTCCAATTTTTACTTTGGTCTCTGCTTTCAACTGTACAATGACTCAGCAGTCACACATTTGAATCCAAAATGTATAAAAATGACACTGTTGTAGAACATCTCTTTTACACCCAAGATTTTAGTCCACATTTTTTTGCTAGTAAGTTACAGGCTGTAATTGCTAGTATGAGACCGCAGGCACATGTGGCATCATATGTTGATAAACACACATGTTATTTTCCTGTGGCTTCATTTGTTGCATTTGGGGATGTGTCTGCATAACTTGCTGCATTTGCTGGACAGGCGGCGGAGGAGGCGGGGGCTGCTCAGGAGGTTTTTTATTCTTTTTCTCGCACTTCTTAAACTTTATCCCTAGCTTATTCAACAGTATTAACCTCAGAGATTCTTTGCCACCTGTATAGTTGAGTTCATTCCGTGCCGCTGTGAGTATCTTACCTAATGTAGGAACCTCTTTACGTACTGAGTAACTATTAACTATACCTCTTAGAGAGCATAGTTGGAAATAGTCAAGTTGCACCTTAGTTTTTCGCACTCGTTTCTTTTTAGGGCCGGTCATTTTTGTTTGTGTAGCTTCGGCTCGTATTCCGTCCCGTTTTATGCGCTTTATCGTACTTTCTGAGAGACCGGTGGCAGCGCATGCTCGTTTTACAACATTTTCAACAGGAAATGCGTAACCTCTGTTCTGTTTCTCGCTCTCAAAGAATTTAATGACTCTATAAATCACTTCTTTAGCTTGGCCGTCTATTGCTTCCTTTTTCTTTTTTTCTGCCTTTGCTGGTGGGGGCACTGGTAATATGGGTAAAGGTTTTTTTTCCTCCAGCAGTGGCGGTGGCTCTTCCTGGGGGACTGGGTGCATATTGATAAGAACTGCAGGCTCATCATGATGCTGCATAGAACCTTGTTCATGCATAGGAACTGGAGTCACCTCTGTTGCCATTGAAGTAACATCTGTACCTACGGGTACATCGTACATAATGTTTATATTCATTTTGACAAAACTTAATGCAGTAACATTCAAGGGATACAACTAGGTAGTGTGTATTACACTTCCGATGAAATAAAGTCTTCCATTAGCGAATATTATGACTGCATTTACGAGTAATCGCACAATGGAATCTGCAGAAACAAAATGTTAAACGCCATTTTTCAATAAATGCACAGATCAGATCAGAGATCAGAGCAAAGCACAGAGCTCATGACACTTTTACTTTTTTTATTATTGGCAATGCTCATGATGGGTATATTCCATTAGTCGCTAAGAACGTTATTTTCGATAATTTTGATCACATTTGCGTCTATGGTTGTGATCACGTGATCGTTTGTAACTGTCATCCCCGTTCCATTTTTGGATAAAAACGCTAAGAATGCCACTAAAATTTGCCACTTCTGTCACTTTTGACATTAGATGTAGCGTTTAAGGCGAAAATAACGCTAAGACCCATGTGGAACAACTTTTTGGGAGTGTGATCGTTTTTAGCGTTTTTAGCGAATCTCACTCAAATGGTAAGCACCCGATATCGTTTGTAGTGTTCATTCTCGTGAATGAGACCTTAGAGACAGTGCCACCCTCTGATTTTGATTTTCCCTTGAAACATCACATTCTACCATGGAAGTAATAAGGGTATGTTCCATTTGTCACTAAGAACGTTAATTTCGATAATTTTGATCACATTCTGCGTCTGTGGTTGTGATCACTGTGATCGTTTGTAACTGTCATCCCCTGTTCCATGATAAGAACGCTAAGAATGCCACTAAAATTTGCCACTTCTGTCACTTTTGACATTAGATGTAGGGAATTCAAACTGTTCCAGTAGCCTCATAGCGTTTATGGCGAAAATAACGCCAAGACCCATGTGGAACAACTTTTTGGGAGTGTGATCGTTTTTAGCGTCTTTAGCGAATCTAACTTCAAATGGTATGCACCCTTAGTGCTACGTACAACAGGAATGAGCTCTATCTGTGCATCTTGGAGCTAAAATAAAGAAAACAAAACCACCAAACGTTCTTATCCAAAAATGGAACGGGGATGACAGTTACAAACGATCACGAGATCACAACTATAGACGCAGAATGTGATCAAAATTATCGAAAATAACGTTCTTAGCGACTAATGGAATATACCCTAGGTAAGTACCTACCTATTTGACGCGAGTGTGAAAAGCAAGCAAAAACAGGAAATGTATAGTGCCGCAAAGGGCAAGTTTATCATTAGCATCTTCGATTAAAATCCATCTGAAGCAATGATCTGCTGACGTCAGATCGCAATTTTTTTTTTTTGTAATTAGTGTCCTTAAATCATATTTCAATATAGTCACCATCGCCAGAGAGGGATAAGAGTCGTTCGCCTTCAATTTTGAGTATGAATATAAATATACAGGTAATAAAATTACAGTGAAGTTCCTATATCTAACCTATCTTAATAACGTTTATAATAAAAAGATTTCACTGAAATAGGATATGGGTGAGTATGGTACGCACCCATGGGTGCGTACACCCCTAATATAATATAATGGGTGCATACCATTTGAAGTTCGCCAAACACGCTAAAAAAGATCACACTCCCAAAAAGTTGTTCCACATGGGTCTTGGCATTATTTTCGCCATAAACGCTATGAAGCTACTGGAACAATTTGAATTACCTACATCTAATGTCAAATGTGACAGAATCGGCAAATTTTAGTGGCATTCTTAGCGTTCTTATCCTAAATGGAACAGGTGAGAACAGTTACAAACGATCACAGTGATCACAACCATAGACGCCGGATGTGATCAAAATTATCGAAAATAACGTTATTAGCGCCAAATGGAATATACCCATTATGGTTGCGTACCATACGCGTACCAGTTGGAGATAAATTCGCCAAAAACGATTAAAACGATCACACTCCCAAAAATTTGTTCCACTTGGGTCTTGGCCATAGACTTAGGAGATTTTCTCTACGCTCAATAAACGCTATGAAGCTAATGGAACAGTTTGAATTACCTACATCTAATGTCAAAAGTGATAAAAGTGGCAAATTTTAGTGGCATTCTTAGTGTTCTTATCCTAAATGGAACAGGGGAGAACAGTTACAAACGATCACAGTGATCACAACCATAGGCACAGAATGCGGTCAAATTATCGAAAATAACGAAATTGGCGTCATATGGAATACGCCCTAAAAACTAAAACTTCTCTCTTCTATTCTTGGGGCGTATACCATTTTACGCTAAATTCGTTATTTTCTATAATTTTGACCAAATTTTGTGTCTATTGTTCATATTAAATGTGGATCCATAGACGCATATGTGGTCAAAATTATCGAAAATAACTCAAATGGAATACATCCTATGTGTTTTTGAATGATTTTGAATTTCATTTCCTATATTTTTATTATTCTGTTTAAAGTACTGTATTAATTTGTTCCCACTTCATTCCACATTTACGTAAACTTTATCCAAAATACAAAGCAGTTCACTTAAAACAATTGTTATGTCAGAAATATCAGTAAATACTGTTTGTTGCATGTGCCTTTCCACCGATCGAAAACTATTTCATTTATTCAAACTCCAGGGCAGTTTTAACATATTAAGTATGCTGCTTTCACACGATCCTGAGGCTTACAAGGTGAGGATTTTCATGTGAAAGCTCTATTTTTAACAAATATCTCATGCGAGGCGAAACTTAAAGGAGATTGCAAGAAGTAGATACAGTACCTAATATTCTTAAATTTGTAAAAACAGCACTAAATAATCTAGCTTTGCGAAAGTATTTTGAAATTATGTTAATGCGAATATATGAGAAGTATTAATGACTATCAAAAACTATTGTGCATGCTCTGTCTCTGAAACTAGTACTTCTAGAGACGCTGTATATTTAATTGCTAACTTACATTAGGTATACGCTAAATGAGTTCAGTATTTATCTAAGTTTTGAGCGAAAAGAGACTCATTTTAGAATCAGTAAATATATATAGGTATAATGGGCAGAGGGAGTATCCATCCTGAGGGGTAGGGTTATGGAAACCTATAGTTTTCTTAATAATAATGATTATCTTTTGTTTTATTTATTATGATTAGTGTATTTAAAAGCTGGAGCTGTGAAAGCATAGCAAGTATGCTATGAAGAGGCACACAGCACTGGAGCTGTCATAGAATTACTTCTAAAAAACATTTGTTGACATTGTACCTAATTGTAAAATCTGTACTGATCTAATGTAGACATAGCTTTTTAATCATTATTATTAAAAAAACGTTTAATATACATATTTTTTTACTTTGTTATATTCGGAAAATATACAGTGTTTACATAGCATTTTTATGATAAAATATCTATACACCATTTAAGAACGTTTTCGCATACTATAAAAACTATTTAAACTTGCTTGCGTTACATTACAGTCTTTAGATATTTAATAAAAAACGAATCAGAAATACAAATTGGTAGATTTTTTTGTGAAATAATTACACGACAGTTAGGGATTAATGCCAAACCAATTATTAGAAATTTTATTTCTTACCACATTAGGAGGGGAGGTAAGTAGATCGAATAAAATATGTGTCCATAACACCTTGGGGTGCTTCCCCTTTTTGCTTGTGTCTTCCAGATACTGATTCTAAAGTCCTTCCTGGAACAATGCCTAAATTCATACATAATAGATACACACAAAATCCATGTAATGATATCCATGTTGTCATTAACTGGTACTGACAATTAAAGATCTAACAAATTGTGATTTGACCAAATACTGCATACCAAATATTTGGTGGGAGATATGAGGTAGGAGAATTCCATAAAAACAGCATGTTTCAGTGCAGTTCTTGCATGAGGGGGTGACAGGGCCTGCGTGGAAGTCTTTGGTTCATAACCCGGGAGTTTATGTCCCACCATGCTGTGTTTTATGTTATTATATACCTACAAAAATTAAGTTATTATTGTTGTCTTATACTACAAAGCTTCAATTACAAATTGAGGCGCTCATAGCGAAGTTTACTTAGCTGTTCTCAACCGATCAGTAAAGTTAAGCAACGTCGCCCGCGGTCATGAGTTGGATGGGTGACCGCTAGTGACATTACTACTGAGCGTTTCCGTGCTTCGGAGGGCACGTTAAGCCGTCGTTCCCGGTGGTCGTCTTAGGATGGCAGTCGTTATAGCATGGTGGTAGGGCATTTTGCGAATGCCAGCTTGGCTAGCTACCACCCTCAAGTAGAAAATCTGTTGCCAAGCACCATTAACAGTGGGTTCCGGCAGCTGTCCTTGAGAGCCAGTACTTCTAGATTAGCCTGAACAACATCTTCGACCACATCATCACTTACCATCAGGTGAAATAGTGGTCAAAAGCTAAACTACCAGCAATAAAAAAAAAAATTATATTACTGGGTAAACAAGACATAAGAACTAATATCTTGGAGCGATAAGCACAGTGCAGTATCATGCAGGAATAGAATGATGTCACTGCATCTGTATAGACATGTGTGTCGTTTATCAATCAGGTGGCCAAATTGACCATCTCATCACTCTATTTTGAAAAAATTGGTTGTATATTTATTTGATTTATTGAGCATTTGGACTGCCTATGAGTCCAAATGCTTTTATTGTAGTGTTGTATATAGTTTGTAGTATATAGCAATAGCTGTAGTATTGTATATAGTTTGTAGTATTTGGTTAATAAAGGCAATAATTATTTGATATAAGTTACTGGTTTTATGAAAGTAAGATATTTTTTAAGGTATTTCACTATGTTGCTGTTTAAATTGCTATCTAAGCAGACCGATAGTGATCGATCCCTAATATCCATATTCACTAATGTCAGTTATATGTTAGTAGTTCTGGGTAGTATAACCAGAACTTACTTGAACATTCTGAAACAGGCCCTAAATATCTTTTCTTTCACTCATTCCATGGGATTTTCTATCCCTAGAAATAAAAAACTGATGAACATCAATGTATTTATATATTACCATCTACTACACTGGTTAATAACTTCAATAAGTACCTTTCAGTCTAAATTTAAAAATATAATAGTAAATTCACAAAGAAAAATTATATAAATGGTAATACAAAGTATCCATACATATATGAATTTGTCGTAAATAAGTTCATACTTAATACCCAAAAATGTGGGAGATATTTATCTAAAATTCAAATATGTCAACTAAATATAAATGCAATAAAAACATACACATAAAATAAAATATACAGTACGGTCAAATATTGAACTTAATTCAACAAATAATTATTATAAGATATTTTCACTCAACAAACTTATGATATATGTAGATACTTGTTTAGCTTGTAATGCATGAAAATATTTTTTTTATTACTTATACAGAATAAAAAAAAAACAAATAGCATGGCAATAGATTTCGTATATTTTAGAGTTGTTCATTTGTACCGTTGCGTCCTTGTAGGCCCTGTACCACGAAACCTAATTATGGTCTATTGCTAAACTCGTATCGCTAGAATTTTGTCGTACAGCGCCTAATCTATTGCCACTGTATTTTTGACATATTGTGAAAGTCTATTAGATTATTGGGATAGATGTAAAATGCGAGACAGCCCGATCGATTTTGCCTAATTTTAATGATTAATATTGTATTATGACATTGATGACTTCTAATTTTTGTATATAATTTAAATTGTAATTTTGACATTGTATTTTGAGAATGGTATTTAATTGTTATTATTGTATTGACATCTAATTTTTGTTCGTCGTAATTGTAATTATTATTTTGAATTTTATATTTTATTCTTATTATGTAATATGTGAGGTAAATGTAATTGTTCACCGTTTTTATCTCAATAAATAAATAAAATAAGGATGTAACGGTACAAATAAACAACTCTAAAATATACGAAATCTATTGCCATGATATTTGGCACCGAGTATATATAGAAACAATTTATTGAAACACCTTAAATAAAAATAGTTAAAACAAATACAATTCAAAATAAGGTAACAATTGGCGGTTATTATTATGCATTGTTTGACATTTATATATAATTTAAAACAAATTTTATGAACCAAATATAAAAATATTATGTATTTGTGTTAATTCCAATTAAAGGTCATTGTTATTAATCATATAACATATTATCTTAACTGCAAAAAAAAGCAAGATTTTAACATTATTGCCTTAATTGATTAAACCCATCCACATCGCAGTAAATTATTATTATGAAGCAATGCTGGCCGAGCGGTAATAGCTATGGACTGCCGCGCCGCAGGTCCCTGGTTCGATCCCCAATGCCGGCTGAGCTTAACCGCATGGTGGAAGGGCGTTTTGCGATTGCCCGCCTGGCTAGCTACCACCCTCAAGTAGAAATTCTATCGCCAAGCACCTAACGATGTGTTCGGGCAGCAGTTCTTGAGAGCCAGTGAAATTGCACATGAGACTTACCAACTGCGTCTCAAAGTGACGGGCGCAGTGCAATTCATGACCTGTGATGAAATGCATCTGTTATAGGCAGAGGATAGTCTACTTAACATCAGGTGGGCCTCGAGATTGTTCCGACACAATAACATAAAAAAAATTATAACAATGAAATGGACAATATCATCCACTGCAGATGCTAAAAGGTATAGTACCACCAACTTAACTGTGCAGTTCTCGAGGGCGCTACTGGTCAAGGAAATCAACTACAAACTGTCACAATTTGAAGGAATGTTGTAGTTCTTTTTTCTGCCACCTGAACAGATAAGTTGGTGGGTCTGTAACTAAAGTGTGTGAGATTTGGTAATATCATTCCTTAACCATGTACTCGTATGTCGTGTAAGTACATACACACCCATAATAGATACTAAAAATGCCTATTTGTGCGTACGGTTTAAGAGCGAATACACTGATTGTCACAAAATTAGCTTATATTTTTATTTTATATTAACACTAGCTGACCCGGCAAACGTTGCTTTGCCATATAAATAATTTTGGCTATTAAAAAATAAGGGTTGATCGTAGAAGGGTGAAAATTGAGGATTGTATGTATTTTTGTATGTTGTATCATAAAAAAATAGGAATTAAAAATTTTGAAAAAAAAATAAAAAAAAAAATTTTGGGGGTAACATTTAGGGGGATGAAAAGTAGATGTTGGCCGATTCTCATAGATACCGGATAAGCACAAAAAATTTCATCAAAATCGGTCAAGCCGTTTCGGAGGAGTATGGCAATGAAAACTGTGACACGAGAATTTTATATATAAGATTAACCATGTTATACATATAATACATCCAGTATGTGAATGGGGTAAACATCTACGGAAGATAAACATTTATTCCGAAGTTATAGACAAGATTTTCTTAAGCTAATACCAGTTCGAAGTACAACCTCATCTGAGAAGAACTGGCAAGAAACTCAGTTCGGTTTTACAACAACATTAATATATTTAAAAACATATATCACATCAATTCCCTAATATTGTTCTGTTACATAAACAGTCAAGTTTTGTAAACTAGCCTAACAATTATTTACCTGTGTTTATATTAGATATAGAAGGAAAATTCGTTACATTGGACAACATCAATTATTTTCGAAACACTTGATTCTAAAGTCACAACACGGTTGAGAACTGTTATTACACTAAGATACCAGAAAGACAGCACATCAACATTGTTATCAGACGGCAGATGATAGAAAGCCAAAGGAGAGACACTCAATGGTGTACTCCTGATAACAGACCTACAAAACACATGCTTAGTCTCATGATTCATATGAACACAGAAACATAATACATCTGACTAAACAGTATCAGAAGTATGTCTAACAATTACTTATATGTTCCTATATTAGAAGATTATAAATATTTATTGTTCGTCTACATTTATTTTAACATACCATTTGCTTGCATGTAAACTATTGTTATCTTTCCTTAAGCCTGCACCGAGGCAATTGTGAAATACTTACGTTCGTTTGATACCTTGCTGTATCTTTATTTCTTAATTTTGAGTTATGCAATTAATATATATGATATTAAAGGATGCATTCCATAAATCATACACTTTAGAAACACGATTACTTGGTTTCCTCGATAGAAAAAAAATCCAAAGTTATATCTAAACAATTAAATAAACCCTTAGTACGGCACTTAGTATTATTATATGTTCTATGGTACGGCGTAAACACTTCACGGAAAGTCATCAGTTTTTGAATAATAAAAAAATCAACGTGTTTTTTTATAACGTAGGTATACATTTTTCAAATAGGTATTTGTTTTTATTATACGAAGGAAATAGCTAAATTCACGCACGTTCCGCCCATTTTAGCCAGAGCCGCGATGTTTTGTCCCTGTCCACTTTTAATACAGCTTCGGCCGTCGGACGGAGACGGATGCTGGCGGCGCGCCTTACTCACGCACACATACGCGAATTCCTAAAAAGCTCGGTGCGGTCTTAACATTTTGTTAACAAACTTTGTTCCAGTATTATATTACGTAACATTTGCTCGTAAAGTATTGTTAACCAGTGCATTTGCTTTCTTTGACATTTTATTGTTAATTTTGTTTCAACATTGTTTCACAAAACAATTATATATCTAATAGTGTTGTCAACTAGTGCATTAGCTCTCCTTAACATTTTGTTGTCCAATTTTGTTCCAACATTACTTCTTTTACTAAGCTTTTGCGCATAAAATATTGTTATCTAGTGCATTTGCTTTTCTTAACATTTTGTTAACAAACTTTGTATTAACATTGTTTCATAAACATTTGTTCATGTGTTGTTAACTAGTGCATGTTCTTAAAATACTTGTAAAGCTTTGTTTGGAAGCGTTGGTCGTTACGACCTCGCCTTTGGCTAGGCTGCAATCCAGCCTGGAAAGCTCTGAATAATATCCTATTACATAACATTTATAACATCAATTACATATATTATTTTGAAAAAAACTAACCATGTGAATATACATTTTAGAAGTAATAGTAAATCATTAACTTAAATCTAAAACTGACTATAGGACAATTGGAGACGGTAGAGTTTCATAAAATATTGCTTTGAAATCACGAAGTCCTAGGTTTGACTCATAGGACAAACAGTTATTAGGTTTGAAGAAATTCTCGGTAGTAGCCTGGTACTGTGCCTAGCGGATGGCAATAGACTAGCCCAATATTACATGTGATCAAAACATGTTTATCGAAATGCAAGTGTTTAAACACCTCAATTTAAGTCTTTGAGGAATGCATACCATTATTTATCTCATAGGTAGTAATTACATTAAAAGTAAATAGATAATATTATTATAAATATGTTATAAATGCTTTTTTGTAGTTTGAGACATGCACAAAGTAAAAATCTAAGTTCTTTGAAACAATAAAATAAGTAGTATAGTATAGAAAATAGATGTGTGAATGTGGCGGACAAATCTATAGTACCACCAACTTAACTGTGCAGTTTTCGAGGGCGCTACTGGTCATGGAAATCAACTACAAACTGTCACAATTTGAAGGAATGTTGTAGTTCTTTTTTCTGCCACCTGAACAGATAAGTTGGTGGGTCTGTAAACGAATATTATAAAGAGGAAAGATTTGATAGTTTGCATTGAATATGCGCTGAAACTACTGGACCAATTTGAAAACTACTGAACCAATAGAATTCTACATTATCCCTGATGAACATAGGCGGTAGAATATTTTAATTCAATTGACATAACTAGGTATAAAGGAACATAAAGTAATATATAGTAGCTGTTTGGATTCTGGAATCATGATCAGTAGATGATAATAGGCTCGGCCCTGTTACATGGAAATAGAATTTATCTTGCGAGGGTACTTAGATTCTCGTGAGGACCTTTTCAGGGCGTAATGATATGTATCTTGGGTATATATAGAAGGTCAGTCATTCATGTTCCAACTGGCTAGTTGACCTGGTTGGACTATGGATACTAAGTTAGAAAACGTAAGTTAGTATTAAGTTGGTCCTCAGTAATTTTGAATAAGTTTATTTTTGACTGTGTATTTTGTAAGGTGCATCAGTCTGCGAGTTGTTTAGAAATAGGGGTCCCAAAAAGGTTAAAATCACAGACCTGTATATTATGTCTTTGGTTAAAATATTCAAAGAGATAAATTATATTGAACACCGTAAATATTTTTAAAATTAGATATCGTTATCTTATATTATTTGGACGGATATAGGGGCAAAGGAACGCTGAAAAGGTATGAATGTGTTGTGTGAAGAAATATATGTAAATAAAAGGTTAAAGTACAGACAATTCGACTCACGAAGGTGCTCCCGTCAATATTTTTCAGTGCTGTTGCAGCTAATACTGCCTGCCCAAGCGATCATGTATATTTTATTGTTTTAATGTGTGCGCGCCTTCGTATGCGAACAGTTCTGTACTGCGATGACAAAAAATAGTACATAGTAGAAAAATAACACCTGCATATGGCGACCCCACTTATTGTGGGATAATTGTAAAAAAAAGTACAGGTAACACAAAATGCACATAAAATGTTACATCTGCAAAATAGGTCTTACCACTAATGCAATTATAAAGAACCTTTGGATGGATTAATTAAGCGATGTAGTACCGTTACACGATTTGAGCATATTGAGCAAATATATTAAAAAACAATCAGATAGAAATAATCTACAATCATAATTTGTAAATTGTAGTACTAATAAAAATCAGACCAAAAATCCAAGGCGGATACAATATAGGCATTTCGTAACAACAAAAAAAAACATGGTACACAATATATTAGCTAAGCTATATAATAGCTATATATTGTTCTACTCGTTAAAAACTTCGAAGCAGTACATAAAAAGATGGACATATTTATTGAGTAGTGAATGCATTTTATAAAATACTGCTCAGTCGCGCCAGTGACTCCATTATGCATGTCACAAAGCAATTTATATGACTATACTTAACTGACGTCATTCCTCGTAATTTCTCTTAACATTACATTAAAAAATATCGTAAACACAGATTTACTACCTTAACATTATTAAATAGTTTCTCTTAGTGTCTATGCACTCACTCCCGGTTTAATGCAATCAAATTATAGGCTAACTTATGCACTGACACCAGTTTTCAATGCAGTCAAATTATACGCCCCCACTTACGCACTGACACCAGATTTCAATGCAGTCAAAATTATACGCCCTATTTTGCACTGACATTAGTTTTCAATACAGTGACATAAAACATATATTTTGAATATTAAACAACTTTTGCACTGACACCAGTTTGCAATTCAGTCACATTATACGCCCCATTGCTTTTGCACTGACATCAGTTTTCAATACAGTGACATAAAACATATATTTTGCACTGACACCAGTTTTCAACGCAGTCACATTATACGCCCCATTCCTTTTGCACTGACAGCAGTTTTCAGTACAGTGACATAAAACATATATTTTGCACTGACACCAGTTTTCAACGCAGTCACATTATACGCCCCATTCCTTTTGCACTGACATCAGTTTTCAATACAGTGACATAAAACATATATTTTGCACTGACACCAGTTTTCAACGCAGTCACATTATACGCCCCATTGCTTTTGCACTGACATCAGTTTTCAATACAGTGACATAAAACATATATTTTGCACTGACACCAGTTTTCAACGCAGTCACATTATACGCCCCATTCCTTTTGCACTGACAGCAGTTTTCAGTACAGTGACATAAAACATATATTTTGCACTGACACCAGTTTTCAACGCAGTCACATTATACGCCCCATTCCTTTTGCACTGACATCAGTTTTCAATACAGTGACATAAAACATATATTTTGCACTGACACCAGTTTTCAACGCAGTCACATTATACGCCCCATTCCTTTTGCACTGACAGCAGTTTTCAATACAGTGACATAAAACATAACGATTGCACTGACACCAATTTTCAATGCAATCAAATTATACGCCCAGTATCTTTTGCACTGACCCACACGTCACTCACGCACATCGTAGTATGATATAGATGGTCACAAAATATATCAGTACTATTATATTTGCAGCTCGATAGTTATTTAGTACACCTATTCAGTATTGCTTTAAGCAAGTTAAACGGGTTACACCAGGATTTGTTATTACTGTTCAAATCCTCTTTTTGCTCGTCTATTCCGTCGTCTGAGTAGCTAACTTTACCCGATACTGTGTCGTTGTCATAATTACGCACAAGTTCATTTATTTGATTCACTGTATTGGTGTTGCCAATCGCTCTCATTCCGATATGGTGCTCGCCGTACAGTTTTACGGCTAGTGTTTTCGCTTCTTTGAATCTGCCTGCCGTGACAGCCAATTCGAACTTCACCGCTGCATCTAAATGACTATTCTGGGATATAATCATAGAGAGTATCAAGTCTGCAATTTTGGACTTAAGCTCCGGGAGCAAAGGCGGAACGTAAGGTGTTAGAACATTATGTGAGCTGAATAGTTTGGGTAACATTGTGGTCTGAGAACGCACCACTTCACCTGGCATTTCAAAAGACACGACGTTTAAATCGTAATCGTATAGGAATAGTCTGTTTGTGGAGCACACATAACCGAGGACGTACATGTTATGCTTAAGACGTCCAAAGCTCACACCATTGTTGCCAAGAAGGAAGTAGTTCAAACCTTTGTTACTGGTTGTGAAAACAAAGCAATAGCCGATCCACATCCCTGACGTCACTCTTTGCCTGGTGCCGCCGTTTTGTTCGTTTCCATCACATATCATTACCAGCGAACTGTGAGTTGCTGGCATCTCTTTAAGTCAGGAATGATAAAAGTAAACGTAGAATCCGCTGAGTGTTGTCAAGCACATGATGTAGTTTCCAGTCCAGTAGACGTTCTGAGTGTCGATGTATAAAGTTATCAAGCAATCCAGGCTGCTCCAATCATAAAAGCTGATTAGTCCCTTTGACTTTACGCCCAAGTAGGGCCCGCCTGTAATTCCTTTAATATCATATGTCAGCTTGAGATGACGATGTTGCTCCATCCCTGAGGTGGTATCAGCTACGATTACCATTTTATTAATCCATATGGCAAAATAAGAGTGATTGGACCACACGAACTGCGTCGCACGGCCATTTACTACAGTTGTCATGTCCTCGGTCTTCCTGACGACATAATTATCATCATCACACATGGCAACGTATTTTCCGTTTTGAGCAAAGGCAATCGTCCAAGGGATGATATCAAATTCGGTACGATCCACCACCGTTTCTAGGGGTACATATTCGCCATCTCTAAGAATAGCTCTGTAAGTTTGTAACTTTAGTTCGATGAGCTTTTTGCCTTTTGCGGACAATATTTGCCCAGTAACCGGAGCTAACGATATCACGGGTCTATTTTTGTTAATTTTAAACACTATAAGGCGTGTTTCAGTACCAACACCGATAACGTTTGAATAGACAGATGTGGCCAGGAAACCTTTTGAATCCTGTGGTATAATTGACGCAATAGCGTCGAAAAGGTCTCTGTCTTTCATACTTTCGACTAACATAAATAATTCTGGCGAACACCCAAGTGCATCGGTTACTGAGTGGTGCCGTGCCCCTATTTTTTCCAAGATCATCCCGTTCCGGTAGTCCCAAAGTTGAATGACGCCCTCCTCGTCTCGACTTACAAGTTGCGCCCCGTCATAATTATAGTCCACAAAATTAAATTCTTTCCTTTGTGCTATCGACGTTAAATGCGGTTTAGGATCTCCAAGCTGCCACAACTTTACTGTTTTGTCAGAACTAACGCTCGCGAATTTATTGGAGTCGTGAGGGTTGAAAGAAACGTGATTAACACTGGATTTGTGACCCACAAAAATCTGGAGGCAGTCCCAACTATCACCAGTAGCGTAGCTCCAGAGCTTTATTAGGTGATCGCCGCACGACAAGATTTTGTAACTCCCAGCTTGCACCGATATACATCGCACACAATCATCGTGAGCATCGAATGCGAATCGTTGTCCGTTGATGTAATTATATACGTAGATTTTTTTATCTTCTCCACCAGCTACTACAAATATATTACAGAATTTCGCTGTTCTCAGTGGCATGTAGCACAGCTTCGCTGATCTGATGATACTTTGGGATTCGTAATCCCAAATGCTTAGGAGTCCATCGTCGAAGGCGCCAAGGATCCAAGTTTCCGTTGGATGTATATCGATGGTATAAAGTTGTGCGCTTTCTTCCTGAAATACTATCTTTATCACAGTATCGTCTATATACAAAGGAGAGGTGTCTTCCATTTTGACGACTATAATTTAACTATCACTTCATTCACGTTTATAAACTGCACTTTCGATGCGAATGGTTGCTGTCACCGAGAAATATATATTCGAATTCGCCAGGCAGTTGAAAATTTCTACCACTAGATTTATGTTCGCAAGTGTATGCTCGTGGAGTGCAAATGATATACTGGACAGGTATTCGGAGTGATGAGACCCGAGTAATATAAAATCGATTAGATGCACGTAGGAAACTGAGTACCGAGAGTTGAAGCATTAGAGATTGATAACATCTGCTAATATACTAGGTATTTGTACTCTATTAACTTTCGGCTGCATTCGTTTGGGCATAGAGAAAGAACTAATAAGAGTAGCAATCGCAACGTACGCCGGAATAAGCTCAAATTTTGTATCATATCCAGATGGCGCTGACTCGTAGCCTGGAAATTTTGGTTTCGACACGTAAAGCCGATAAATTTGAAGTTCATCGATGGTAAACAAGCCCAAAAGATATCTTGTTTTTTTTAATACGAAATATTGTGTTAAAATGCTGCTCCAATAAATTTGTTTATTATGGATAATTTACCACGATTCATAAATTTATTGATAGATGGCGCTGCACCGCATGTAAAATATATGGCAAATAACGCCATCTAGCCATTTTGTTTCGTTCCAACACGAGTGCGAGTAGCCTAAGTGAGATTTAGGACGGCCATTAAAAATGTAATTTCGTTATGTTATGTGATTTGATACATTAAGCGACATCTTTCGCCGAAGCTGGTATTTAGTTATCGGTGTACGCTGTCATGTATGGTCTTTGTCACTCTTAATAGTGCGTTCTCTATGGTTTGGGGAATGTTCTGTGAATACGCTGAACGACCCGCATTTCAGTAAAATGATTTATTTGTACGGATTCCAACAGCGAGCGCTGTTGACGTCATCTATCCAGTATCCGGCACTTGCAATGCGGCGTCGGCGGGAGCATGACGTAATTTTTTTGCGGATGATGTTTCAATACTGATATCACTTAAAAATAATCTGAATTTAAATAATCATTTAACTGTCATTTTAAACAACGTAATGAATTGGATGATTAACCATTATCTTGATTTAAATTTAGCAAAAATAATACAATTTAGACCATATCAAAAACCTCCTCTTGACATTAACTTTATATGCAATAATAATAAATTATCTTGTGTTGATGCAGCGACGCTTCTAGGCGTAGAACTTGATACGCACATTAACTGGAAAAACATTCATAACATAGTTTTAGTTAGTATAAGTATAGTTTGCATTGAGGGAAGTAATGCGAGACACTGACCAAAATACAGCTATATCCGCTTACTACGGATTTGCGTTTTCGTGGCTCAGTTATAGCATCATAATGTGGGGCAACAGTAGATGCCAGTGACCGCTTTATCGCTCAAAATAAAATTCTATCCTTAGATTTATTATTAAATACGAGAAATTTGCAAACATGTTAAAAAATACACCTATCTTTATTCCCAAAATATGCTAACCAATCAAGTTACATTAGATCAAAATATGGACATAAACTGATAAAACCAAATTCCAATCAAGTAATATACAGATCCGGCCCTAGCTCAATGGCTATAGATATATATAATAAGGTGTCATCTAGTATTAAGTAGATTAACTACGATGTATTTGAGTATTGAGTTTAGTTCTGTTACAGCGATGTTAACTCTTTGGTTTTCTAACAGATGGCGTTAGTAGTACAATAACATTCTATCCAATGAGTACAAAATTGTTAATGTTAATATTTTTAATGCTTATAATTAATGTTTTTTGATAGATAACACATTTAGATATAAAGTTAAATAACTATGTTAAAGCACAAATTTATCGGCGTGATAGTTTGTCAGTAAAGCGTGCCACAAAATGCTCTAGCTGTGGGATAGCGATTTTTAATTTTTAATTTACTAAGGCCTGTTTTTTCTGTCATTAGCTAGAAAAAATCAGACTGATCAAATGTTACCCGATGTAATTAATAAAAAATGAACTATGATTTTATACCACTTTTTTATATTGATTGTGGATACTCACATGTATTCTACTGAATATTGACTATCTGATGATTGAGAAACCGGTAACCTAAAAGTTAGAAACGTGAGGCATTTCTAAATATGTTTACAAGCACTATCGCGTGCTGAGCGAAAATCACTTTATAAAACTTTATGAAGCAATGATGGCCGAGCGGTAATAGCTATGGACTGCCGTGCCGCAGTGCCCTGGTTCGATCCCCACCGCCGGCTTGAGCTTCACCGCATGGTGGAAGGGCATTTTGCGATTACCCGCCTGGCTAGCGACCACCCTCAAGTAGAAAATCTGTCGCCAAGTACCTAACGGTGTGTTTCGGCAGCAGTCCTTGTGAGCCAGTGAAATTACAGCCACATGAGACTTAATAACTATGTCTCAAAGTGACGGGCGCAGTGCAATTCGTGACTTGTGATGAAATGCATCTGTTATGACAGAGGTTAGTCCGCTTAACATCAGGTGGGCCGCGAGCTTGTTCCGTCACAATAATATAAAAACACAACATTTTTATATTATTTTGTTCCGGACGGTAATCTTACCCTCGTCCTCCGATTTCGCGCCGTATGCTAATTCCACTCGGCCACCGGAACCTTACTCTTTCGAGCCGAAACTTCGGCCCGGAATAAAAAAGTTAGTACTCTAATAATTTATAAATAAACCGTGAGGTATTTAAAAAGTATCAGTACTGTATAATAATAGGTATGCACTTTTAAATGCATCTGCAATTGTAGTATCTTACTTATCTCTATTGAATACCAATTCGAATAGAAATCTGAGTATCGAATACTAGTATCGTCAGCGTTATCGATGGAAGGGCAATTTTGATAGCATAGTTTAAATTCTAGGAAATGAAGCTACCAACCTGATGAATCAAAACTTTGCCAACATTACAGCCAATATTATCTGAACTCTAGGCCGATGTTGAGCTGTAATGCATTTAGACCTCTACGCTGCAGTAAATGTAATAGCTGTCTAGGTCTAGAAAATCTGGACATGCCATAGAATATGTCATAGTATGTATTGCATGTGAACGCACTGGATTTCTTTATATAATGGTCGGTATCTGGGTGGGGCAGTATTGATCAGGTTTTATGCGCTTGCGTAAATCAAGACGTAGTTGAATTAAATGCTTCGGGTCAATGCATCACCTTTGACATTTCCTGTTTCCTATATGTGAAGGACAGTGCATAGGTCAAAGTTTAGGTCAGTATATATATTGTTGTTAGGGTGTAGTATAAGGTTTTTTTTTTTTGTTTTTTATGTTATTGTGACGGAAGAAGCTTGAGGCCCACCTGATGTTAAGCGGACTACTAACTTCTGCCTATAACAGGTGTATCACAAGTCACGAATTGCACTGCGCCCGTCACTTTGAGACATAGTTGTTAAGTCTCATGTGCCTGTAATTTCACTGGCTCTATATCTGGTGGTAGGGCAATTTGTGAAAGCCCGCCTGGCTAGCTACCACCCTCAAGTAGAAAATCTGTCGCCAAACACCTAACGGTGTGTTCCGGCAGCTGTCCTTGAGAGTCAGTACTTCTAGGTTAGCCTGAACAACATCTTCGACCACATCATCACTTACCATCAGGTGAGATAGTGGTCAAAGGCTAACCTATCAGGCATAAAAAAAAATAAAAAAAATCCTCAAGTGACCATGCGACTGTATTTGGAATTATATGGCTGGTATTATATGCCTTCAAGTGTTCATAAAGTTATGCATGGTGCAGCTATTATTGAAAGTTATGGTCTAATACCAATTGGACAGCTATCTGAAGAAGCTGCTGAAGCTAGAAATAAAGACTTTCGTAGGTACCGCCAACACCATTCCAGGAAAAAAAAACAAGATGTTAATATCAATAATTGTTCTGCTCTTTCCTTTCCGCGCCACCGGTTTATGTAAATTGTGAAAACTAGTACCCATTTGATACAATATTTCAAGTACCATATTGGGATAATCAGTATAAAGTATTTTTTTTTGTTTCAGGAAGGTCTCTATAAAGATACAAAATGTTTATGGATTTGCTGGGAGTGTAAAGCTACCATGAGAAGAATTAATACGTTCCGAACCCAAGTATGGGAAGCTCAGAAACAGCTAGCTTCCAAAGCCGATGGACGGAAAGATGTACGTATTTTCAACCTTCAAAAAAGGAGGAGTTTCTCAATACGACTGTATATTTTATGCGTCATCGCTTTCACAAATAACTTGATTCAATGCGTGTAGCCCGCTCTCACTTTGAAGTTGTAATGTAAGTTTACTTAAATGATATTTGGAATTGCGAAACAAAATTGAAAATGTAAGGTTAAAATAAGACTGATTTATGACGCTGATAAAACGTTACGTTTGGTCACTAACAGCCCTGTCAAAGTGATCAAACGTAAGGTAAAACGTAAACATAACGTAGGTAATTACGTTTCGATTACGTTTTTCTCAAAAACCAAACAAGTTAGGAATACCAAATGTCGTTATATTATAGACTATAACCTCAATTTAACCAACAAATACTGAACGTCGATATACAATGTAGATTTAAAGGTGTGATCAAAACTAACAAACATGCATTTCTTTTACGGGCTGTTGCTAAGATGAAACATAAAAAGCGAGTCCTATTGGCCAGTTTATGAAGCTAAGGCACAATTTACATTGCCATGTAATTAACTGGAAGCGAACGGAATTATCTATGTCACATGTATACTCTATATTAATCATGTAAAGTACAAATTAGAAAATATGCAAGCTGCATTCCCGCAGCTATCGTCGGTGGTTGTAAAGTTTGCACTTTACATAATTGATATAAAGTTTATAATGCTATTATACAATTTCGTTTGCTTCCATTCCGCGGCAATGGACATTGAGCCTTAACGTTATTTAATGTTCCTACTCGTATTCAACTACAAGTAGGGTAGGAGCAATATGTCTTTTCTAACAACACAAATGGAAGACAAGGAAGTATATAGTAAAGAGTTTGTGATTATTGGAAATTTTCCTGACGCTAATCTATCTTGGGAATTCTCTCTTTCGCAGTTTATGTAGTCGTAGTAGTGTGTAGGAAGTCTTCTGGCTGATGAATTTATTGTTGTTATTTTATTTCTTATAAGGTAAAACTTCGAACGCTTTCCTGCCTGATAAAATCATACAAGACCAAACTGGACTATGAGTTTCAATTCCCAAACTTAATAACAGAAAACTTCATCGACTGTGGCCCAATAAAAGAAATAAAAACCGAAAGCGATTCGGAAGACCTACCGCTATCATTATTTGTCTCTGAAGATAATAACGACAATTGTTACAAACTTAGCGAACATGCAAACGAATGCAGCAACAATGCAAATATTCCCAAAAGGACTCATAAATGTAGCAAAAATAAAAATGAACCTAGAACAGATCCTAGTAGAAAAAATGCTTACAAATCAGTCAAAGGAAACAGAAAATGTACAAAAGATGCAAACGAATCTTTTAGCAGTATTTACCAAAGTGATATTGAACAAAATGAACTCGATAGCGAGAAATATGAACTAGACAATAAGAAATATGAACTCGACAATGAGAAATATGAAGTTGCTGACATGAAAAATGAAATGGTAAGCGAGAAAAATGAACTCGACGCCGGGATAAAGAAACCAGTCTTAGGATTTCGTACAGTAAAGAATTACATAAGACCTAAAAATGGCTCTAAACAAAACATAGATGAAAAGAAAATAATTTCAAAATCAGATATATTACCATTATCAAAAAAGAGAACAAAAATAAAATACAGCAAGTGGTTTTCTAAAGAAATAATGACCGAAGAACAAATGAGACAAAGTATAGAAAAAAGAAAAATAAATTTAATAAATGCAATATTTAAATGTAACAAATGTATTACAGAATTTAAGACTGAAATGGAACTAACTAAACACAATATAGATTTACATGAAAATAAGGTAATTACTTCTAAATTTTAACTTTTCCCTCACGATATGTCAATCTGAAATTTCGAAAAGTTGTTACATATCTTCCATATATATACATATGTACTAGCTTTCTGGCCGTGGCTCCGCCCCCGGGTATATCGGTTATCGTGCAAAACCATTAACCTCTTTTTGCGCAGTTGGATAAAAACTATCTTATGTCCTTCCCCGTGTCTCAAACTATTTCCATACCAAATTTCATCCTAATCGGTCCAGTAGTTTCAGAGCCTATTCAATGCAAACAAACAAACAATCAAATCTTTCCTCTTTACTATATTAGTTTAGATACAAGAATTATATATATAAGCTGCTTCTTCCCGTGTGGTCCCATTTAAATTTCCTCAAAATCGGTCAAGGCGTTTTTGAGTTACTCCACATACAAGTGTTTTCCTATCTTGATAATATAGTCATTGACAGTGAAATATCAATTGTGAATAACAATCGATCCCATAAGTAGCAAAGGTCACTAAAAAGATTGAACAATTTTTTTTTTACCTAAAAATGGAACCGACTATACCTTGTCGAAGGCGGTACCATGCGCACAATATTGTGATAATAGGTACTTTTGAACTATCATGGTACTGACTTCAACAAGTTAGTTCACACTTTTGAGTGTTAAAATTTGTTCCATTTTTAGGTAAAAAAATATATTTATGACTAAATTGTGACAAGTCAAAGTCAAAATCATTTATTCAATTTAGGCGTCTACGCCGCTCTTATGAGGGTCAATTACAAATTTTAGTATTGAAATATTCTACATTGTACTGCCACGTTCAGCAAATAAATTGTATAGAGCCACTGCGAGAAGAACGGGCAAGAAACTCGGGCCCATTCTTTTAAACATCTTTTAACAATGTGTTACATACTTACTATATAATAGAGTTATTACAATATTTGTTTAAATTATGTAGGTGACAGGCAATAGCTTGGCGGAGGCGGAATTGTCCAGGCATTGATCAATGGCAATTGTCAATTTTACGTCATTGTCAATTTCCATTGCGTCTGTGGTCCCCTTTTAGAATATATTTCATAAATTAATTTCAGAATGACAACTATACTGAATGTGACATCTGTCACGCGTACATAGAAGATCTACCCACACATCGACAAAGGCACTACGAGTGCTACAATTGTATGCTGTGTGTACACACGTCGCACACACACGTCGATATCGTCACACATTTGAAGAGAAACCATAGAGATGTTTGTGGTCAGGATAAGAAGGTAAGAGTCATTATTTTAATAATAACAAATATTTTAAAAGTATTTTAAGAAAACATTTAATTAATTATTTAATAAAACACTTAAAAAATCTTTATAAAAATGATATATATCTAGTGACAATTCCGCCTAATTTCCTATTAAGCCGACGTGACGTCACAAACGCCACGCAGCCAAACCTTCGCAGTCTCGATCGTGCGCTCGTAGAGTCAAGACCTCCTGAGGATGCTTCGTTTAGAAGCGAAACGCGTTGAATACTCTTCCGGTTTGGCTGCGTGGCGTTTGTGACGTCACGTCGGCTTGATAGGAAATTAGGCGGAATTGTCACTAGATATATATCATTTTTATAAAGATTTTTTAAGTGTTTTATTAAATAATTAATTAAATGTTTTCTTAACCCATTGATATCTGCGATAATGATAACAATAGAATTTCATTCATAAATTGGCCATAGTGGGTCAGCCGATGGCAAAGAATTAAAATACTTTTAAAATATTTGTTATTATTAAAAATGGATTTCCGCAAAGTAACGCCTGAATCTATTCATTATCAGTCATTATTTTCCTGTTCCTATCTTCAAACCTGTGACGTGAAAGTTTTGGCTTTGGTTCGAAGGTCAGCCACCTGCCTGACGCACACCCTACAGTTCCTAAGTCTTAGTTTCCGGAATGTTCAATACTAGTCTAGATAGAAAAACCTTAATAAATCACCCATTTAAGAGTAGAGTGCACGGAGTGCTTTCCATACAAACGCAGTTTCGTCATATTTTAAATACTAAGTGTTCAAACTCTGTGAAACTTTGCATGTATATCCTTAAGCCTTATCTTTGCTTCTGGTTTGCCAGATGTTCGTAAAATTAATTATTTGAAAAATAAACGAAAAATCGATTTGTGAAAATAACAATTGAATTCCCATAATTGTTGATCGCGCCAAAACCCGACGTATGACCCCGCGGGGGGACGCCGCGCCGCCCCACTCCTCCGACCGCGCGAAGTGGCGTGGTCGAGTCCTGCCCTACATTCGTCCGTAAAACTTTCGCCCGTGCGCGGGCGCAAATAATTCCATACTCATAAGAGATAACGCGTGTGATATACTAAATAAACTATCCTATATATAGTGATAGACAGTTCCAGTGCGTGAGCTCAGCCCCCAGGACTCAGGACTTCTACTCGCCGTCATCCGCCCTTCTTCCCGTAACTACCTAGTCCATAATTCCCTAACGATTTATAGTGGCTTAGCGTCACTAATTGTTATTTTGACATTTAGAGATAAAATAAATAATAATACGAAACACTGGCAAACCAGAAGCATAGATATTAGGCTCAACAATACTCATACAAATTATCACCGAGTTCGAACACTTGGTATTTAAAATATGACGAAACTACGTTTGCATAAAAAGAAAAAAAAACCTTTATTTGCAGTTACCTTAATTAAGTGTTGTATTTCAGGTATCCAAAAGAAAGAAGAAAGATTCTCCTAAATATACCTGTCTACAATGTAATACCAATTTTCAGTAAGTTTAGTTATTTTATCATCATATATAAGTAACAGTGTTTGAACCGCGAAAGATGAATCTTCACAACGCTCTGTCAATGTGGTGTGTTGTTCTTCACCATCAGCCGGAAGAAGTCCACTGTTGAACAAAGGCCATAGAACACCACATAGAACGGAACACCTGAACAACATCTTTGACCACATTATCACTTACCATCAGGTTGGTGTGCATTGTGGAAGGGCAAATTTGCGAATGCCCGCCTGGCTAGCGACCACTCTCAAGTAGGAAATTTGTCGCCAAGCACCTAACGGTGTGTTCCGGCAGCAGTCCAATTACAGGAACACAACAAGAACAAGGCATGAAACTCAACAAGTATTGAGTTTCATGTGCCTGTAATAAAAAGTATGTCTCAGGGTGACGGGAGCAGAGTCGTCAATTGTGATGAAATGCGTCTGTTATAGGCAGTGGTTACCGCTTAACATCAGGTGGCCCTCGTGCTTGTTCTGTTACAATAACATAAAAAAAAACATCATCGCTTAGTAGGTGAGATTGTGGTCAAAGGCCATCAGCAATAAAAAAAAACCCGTCAGGAAAAAAAAAAAAAAATATGCTCCAATAATTTCTAAATGTGTTATTCGCTCAGCACGCGATAGTGCTTGTAACCATATTTAGAAATATAGGAGGGTGGCGACATCATTGCGAGAGAGTTAAGTGTTTGAAAAAGCACTTCTTTTAATCAGATGAAGTCTAGTAGTCTGGTTGTTAAAGTTATACAATTGGAGCTAAAAGTTTCGGCTCGAAGAGTAAGGTTCCGGTGGCCGAGAGGAATAGACATCCGGCGCGAAATCGGAGGATGCGGGTTCGAATCCCGTCATCAGCTTATTATTACATTCTTTATACAAGCCTGATAAAAGGTGCTGACGAATTCGTTTTTGTTTGGTTTCCAGAAATAAGCATTTACGATGGAAACACATACAGAAGTCCCACAAGGAATGGTTTAAATGCAAAACCTGTGACAAGAAATTCCCTTTTAAACATAATCTAGAAAGGCATGAGAGGTCAGTAGCCAAATAAACGGTTATATTTATATATGAGGCGGATAACAATGGTATCAACAATAATACTTTGAATCGAATCTGAATCGATTCGGATTCTATAACTTAATGTGTTTCACCCACGTTTAATTTTTACATACACATTTTTAACAAACACTGGAATCGATTTCAACACTCAAAACTGTGAAATAATTGTTGAAGTCAGTATGGTTGAAAAATATGTTGAAAATCTGTCGCCAAGCACCGAAAGGTGTGTTCCGGCAGTAGTCCTTGAGAGCCAGTGAAATTACAGGCACAATGAGACTTCTCTAGACAACTATGTCTCAATGTAACGGGCGCAGTGCAATTCGTGAGTTGTCATGAATTGCAACTGTTATAGGCAGAGGTTAGTCCACTTAACATCAGGTGGGCCTCAAGCTTGTTCCGTCACAATAACATAAAAAAAAAAAAAAAAAAAAAAGTACCCATTATCACAATATTATGAGCATGGTACCGACTTCGACAAGTTATTTCACGCATTTAAGGTTGAACTGGCCGGTCACTTCTCCATACAAACGTCGTAGGGTGATCACTCCCTTATTTGAGATTTTAAGTTCAGACTTAAGCATGATATCGTCATTATCTAGGCGTGTATGATACCAAAATTTTAAAAAGATGTTTAAGTTGTAAGTTATGAGCCTCGAAAACTTTATATGAAAATGTTTCGAGGCTCATAATTCTCAAGTTAATTATTTTATTAAAATTTCGGCATCATACAAGCCTAGATAATGACGAGATCAATCGGTGTTAGGCTTTATTTTGGACCTAAATCCTCAATTAAGGGAGTGATCACCCTACGGCGTTTGTATGGAAAACGGGCCGGCCAGTTCACCCTGAAGTGTTCAAGTTGGTTCAGGTTATGGAAAAAAAACACCTTTTTAATGACCCTTGCTACTTATGTGATCGATTGTCATTCACTGTCAATGACTATACCATCAAGATGGGAAAATATTTTACATTATTGGAGTGTTGAGTTATTTTGCATGGTGGTAGGGCATTTTACAAATGCCCGCCTGGCAAGCTACCACCATCAAGTAGAAAATTTTGTCGCCAAGCACCTAACGGTGTGTACCGGCAGCTGTCCTTGAGAGCCAGTACTTCTAGGTTAGTCTGAACAACATCTTCGACCACATCATCACTTACCATCAGGTGAGATAGTGGTCAAAGGCTTAAGTATCAGGAATAAAAAAAAAGTGTAACTTAAAAACGGTTTGACCTATTTTGATGAAAATTAAATGGGACCACATGGTAACAATCAGCTTTCAAATGAAAAAATAATAATCAAAATCGGTTCACCTAGTGAAAAGTTCTGAGTTAACAAACATAAAAAATACAGTCTAATGTATCTCCTCATTTTTGAAGTCGGTAAAAAATCAGTACCTACCTTATACAGGTTTATTGGTAACTTGATCAATTCCTGCGATATTTTGTATAAAGAATTACGTAGATGTTTATTTATATATAATCTGCACGCCAAATGTATTGGCAATTTATTTTTTATGTGTTTTCTTTTGTAACTCTTTAAATTAAAATTAATAAAATTTATAAAGTATCCGTCTGGTATTTCCTAATGTGAACATACATTTGTGGTTTTAGTGTTCTTAAGGAATGCTTAATATGTCCTCTAAATAAAACAACAATAAAAGTAAAAATAAAAAAACAATAATTTAAATATAATAATATAGTTTCTTTTTAAATATGACATCGATAAATTTAAATAAAATTTGATATTTTTTCCTCAGAAATGGTCAACTTTTGCTTAGGGACATAATGACAACCTCCTAGTAGGAATAGGTCGATTAACCAATACTCTTGTATAAGAGATTTAAGAAAATAGTTAAAAATTTACAGAATGTGATTTTCGCTCAGCACACAATAGTGATTGTAATCATATTCAGAAAAAATAAATTATACACAGATTTAAGTTGTTTACTAGCTAATTTTATATAATATAAATATTTACAGAATTCACGCCGGCCCTTTACCACGCGAAGAATGTCCAGTTTGTAAGAAAATGATTCGCGTAGACCTTGTGAAAGCGCACTCACGCATACACACAGACAGACAGACGCACACTTGCGTCGAGTGTGATAAAACTTTCATAAGCCGAGCAACCTACGACAGCCATCTGAAATATTCACTGGCGCACGCCACTGTAGACGTTTATAGGTAAGTAACTTTGAAACGTCGATGTCGTCTATAGGTATAGGAGGGAACTTTCGTGTTGTGTATGTTACAAAGTCTGGAATTTAAGTTGTTGACTATTTTTCTGATAGCACCCTCTTGCATATGGAATATATGAAGCAGTAAAATTCCAAGATAATGTTGACTTGACTGCCAATAGGTGATGATTGCTTTGAGATTTTTTTAATGGTGTTGTGACGCACGAAATCCATCTGATGTTAAGCGGTGACCTCTGTCTATAACAGACTCACTGCGCACGTCATCACCTTTAAACATTTGCTAAGTCTTATGTGCCTGTAATTTTCTAATTACTTTTTGACTCTCAAGGACTGCTTCTTGAACACACTGTTAAGTGCTTGGCGGCAGTTTTTCTACTTGGTTTGTGATTCACAGCGAAATTCTTTTTTTTTTTTTTTTTATGTCTGATAGGTTAGCCTTTGACCACTATCTCACCTGATGGTAAGTGATGATGTGGTCGAAGATGTTGTTCAGGCTAACCTAGAAGTGTGCCCAATTAAAAATTTAGTTCGATCCCAACCGCCAGCTTAAGCTTTACTACAGGGTGGGAGGGCATTTTACGAATGCTCGCCTAGATAGCTACCAACCTCAAGTAGTAAATCAGTCGCCAATCAGCTAACGGTGTGTTCCAGCTGCTGTCCTTGAAAGTCGGTAATATAAAACAACATTTTCGACAACATCATCACTTACCATCAGCTGAGATAGTGGTCAAAGGCTAGGTTATCAGCAATAAATAAAAACTTCTATTATACATGATAGCTATTGGTCTTCCAATTAAAGAAATAAATATTGTTTGCCCTTTTCAGTAGGTATAAGTACGTTTTCTTTGTCTTAACAGACATAAATGCCAGTCGTGCGAGAAGTGCTACAGATCGCGCGGGGAGCTCCAAGACCACGTGAACTACCTTCATAAACGGCAAACGGAGCACAAATGTCCAATATGCGGAATGGTATGCCATAGCCTCAAAAAATCACTTTCTTAGAGTTTCTGCGAGAAAACAGACTAAGCGCCTGTTTCAGAATGTTCGAGTAAGTTCCGGTTATACTAACCAGAATATATTTAACAAATAAAACACTATCTTTGCGTTTCACAGTCATCGATTTAGCCTATCCATCGGTTGAAGCTTGAAACGCGCTACATGTTACCTGTCATTTTTATTTATCAGTTATTTTATGTTCTGGGTAGTATAACCGGTACTTACTCGAACATTCTGAAATAGGCCCTAAGTAATCTTGTACAAGCATAATCTTTTTTTTTGTAAGAATTAGTTAATGTAACGTAATGTGCCCAATTTAGTTTGTTAACAAACTATGTATGAGAAGTAAACATTATTATTATTATAGATAAGTGCCAAGTTTGGTCTGCGTATCGATATGTGCGAGGAATAAATCCACCAATAGAATCGCTTCATTTCAAGCAGTGATAGCCGTTCGGTTATATTTTTTTATTAATAAAAGGTAAGATGTGGTGTGGCGAAGGTGTCAACAGGTCAACCTAGAATTACTTACTTTCAAGGACAGCTGCCGGAACACATCGTTAGGTGCTTGGCGACAGATTTTCTACTTGAGGGTGGAATCTAGACAGGCAGGCATTCGCAAAATGCCCTAGCATCATGCTATAACGACTGCCATCCTAAGACAACAACCGGGACCGACGGCTTAACGTGCCCTCCGAAGCACGAGCACGCTCAGTAGTAATGTCACTAGCGGTCACCCATCCAACTCATGACCGCGGCGGACGTTGCTTAACTTTGCTGATCGTTTAAGAACAGCCAAGTAAGCTTCGCTACGAGCGCTTCAGAAAAGAGATTAAAATGTGATTATATTTTTGTCGACAGAGCTTAGCGACAAAGCGTTGTATAAGGCGACATGTCCTGAGAACTCATGAAGGAATTAAAGAGGGTAGAAAAGATAAGATCTGCCAGCAGTGTGGGAAGGCGTTTAGGGTAAGACAAAAGTTTCTATCTAACAGTTCCTGCTAACAGTAGTTCTATCTAATAGTACCTTCTAACAGTAGTTCTTTCTAAAAGTACCTTCTAACTGTAGTTCTTTCTAACTGTACCTACTAACAGTAGTTCTTTCTAACTGTACCTACTAACAGTAGTTCTATCTAACAGTACCTACTAACAGTAGTTCTATCTAACAGTACCTACTAACAGTAGTTCTATCTAACAGTACCTACTAACAGTAGTTCTTTCTAACTGTACCTACTAACAGTAGTTCTATCTAACAGTACCTACTAACAGTAGTTCTATCTAACAGTACCTACTAACAGTAGTTCTATCTAACAGTACCTACTAACAGTAGTTCTTTCTAACTGTACCTACTAACAGTAGTTCTTTCTAACTGTACCTACTAACAGTAGTTCTTTTTAACTGTACCTACTAACAATAGTTCTATCTAATAGTACCTACTAACAGTAGTTCTTTCTAACTGTACCTACTAACAGTAGTTCTTTCTAACTGTACCTACTAACAGTAGTTATATCCAACAATATATACTAACAGTAGTTCTATCTAACAGTACCTACTAACAGTAGTTCTTTCTAACTGTACCTACTAACAGTAGTTCTTTCTAACTGTACCTACTAACAGTAGTTCTTTCTAACTGTACCTACTAACAGTAGTTATATCCAACAATATATACTAACAGTAGTTCTATCTAACAGTACCTACTAACAGTAGTTCTTTCTAACTGTACCTACTAACAGTAGTTCTTTCTAACTGTACCTACTAACAGTAGTTATATCCAACAGTATATACTAACAGTAGTTCTATCTAACAGTACCTACTAACAGTAGTTCTTTCTAACTGTACCTACTAACAGTAGTTATATCCAACAGTATATACTAACAGTAGTTCTATCTAACAGTACCTACTAACAGTAGTTCTTTCTAACTGTACCTACTAACAGTAGTTCTTTCTAACTGTACCTACTAACAATAGTTCTATCTAATAGTACCTACTAACAGTAGTTCTTTCTAACTGTACCTACTAACAGTAGTTCTTTCTAACTGTACCTACTAACAGTAGTTCTTTCTAACTGTACCTACTAACAATAGTTCTATCTAATAGTACCTACTAACAGTAGTTCTTTCTAACTGTACCTACTAACAGTAGTTCTTTCTAACTGTACCTACTAACAGTAGTTATATCCAACAATATATACTAACAGTAGTTCTATCTAACAGTACCTACTAACAGTAGTTCTTTCTAACTGTACCTACTAACAGTAGTTCTTTCTAACTGTACCTACTAACAGTAGTTATATCCAACAATATATACTAACAGTAGTTCTATCTAACAGTACCTACTAACAGTAGTTCTTTCTAACTGTACCTACTAACAGTAGTTCTTTCTAACTGTACCTACTAACAGTAGTTATATCCAACAATATATACTAACAGTAGTTCTATCTAACAGTACCTACTAACAGTAGTTCTTTCTAACTGTACCTACTAACAGTAGTTATATCCAACAGTATATACTAACAGTAGTTCTATCTAACAGTACCTACTAACAGTAGTTCTTTCTAACTGTACCTACTAACAGTAGTTCTTTCTAACTGTACCTACTAACAATAGTTCTATCTAATAGTACCTACTAACAGTAGTTCTTTCTAACTGTACCTACTAACAGTAGTTCTTTCTAACTGTACCTACTAACAGTAGTTATATCCAACAGTATATACTAACAGTAGTTCTATCTAACAGTACCTACTAACAGTAGTTCTTTCTAACTGTACCTACTAACAGTAGTTCTTTCTAACTGTACCTACTAACAATAGTTCTATCTAATAGTACCTACTAACAGTAGTTCTTTCTAACTGTACCTACTAACAGTAGTTCTTTCTAACTGTACCTACTAACAGTAGTTCTTTCTAACTGTACCTACTAACAATAGTTCTATCTAATAGTACCTACTAACAGTAGTTCTTTCTAACTGTACCTACTAACAGTAGTTCTTTCTAACTGTACCTACTAACAGTAGTTATATCCAACAATATATACTAACAGTAGTTCTATCTAACAGTACCTACTAACAGTAGTTCTTTCTAACTGTACCTACTAACAGTAGTTCTTTCTAACTGTACCTACTAACAGTAGTTATATCCAACAATATATACTAACAGTAGTTCTATCTAACAGTACCTACTAACAGTAGTTCTTTCTAACTGTACCTACTAACAGTAGTTCTTTCTAACTGTACCTACTAACAGTAGTTATATCCAACAATATATACTAACAGTAGTTCTATCTAACAGTACCTACTAACAGTAGTTCTTTCTAACTGTACCTACTAACAGTAGTTATATCCAACAGTATATACTAACAGTAGTTCTATCTAACAGTACCTACTAACAGTAGTTCTTTCTAACTGTACCTACTAACAGTAGTTCTTTCTAACTGTACCTACTAACAATAGTTCTATCTAATAGTACCTACTAACAGTAGTTCTTTCTAACTGTACCTACTAACAGTAGTTCTTTCTAACTGTACCTACTAACAGTAGTTATATCCAACAGTATATACTAACAGTAGTTCTATCTAACAGTACCTACTAACAGTAGTTCTTTCTAACTGTACCTACTAACAGTAGTTCTTTCTAACTGTACCTACTAACAATAGTTCTATCTAATAGTACCTACTAACAGTAGTTCTTTCTAACTGTACCTACTAACAGTAGTTCTTTCTAACTGTACCTACTAACAGTAGTTATATCCAACAGTATATACTAACAGTAGTTCTATCTAACAGTACCTACTAACAGTAGTTCTTTCTAACTGTACCTACTAACAGTAGTTATATCCAACAGTATATACTAACAGTAGTTCTATCTAACAGTACCTACTAACAGTAGTTCTTTCTAACTGTACCTACTAACAGTAGTTCTTTCTAACTGTACCTACTAACAATAGTTCTATCTAATAGTACCTACTAACAGTAGTTCTTTCTAACTGTACCTACTAACAGTAGTTCTTTCTAACTGTACCTACTAACAGTAGTTCTTTCTAACTGTACCTACTAACAATAGTTCTATCTAATAGTACCTACTAACAGTAGTTCTTTCTAACTGTACCTACTAACAGTAGTTCTTTCTAACTGTACCTACTAACAGTAGTTCTTTCTAACTGTACCTACTAACAGTAGTTCTTTCTAACTGTACCTACTAACAATAGTTCTATCTAATAGTACCTACTAACAGTAGTTCTTTCTAACTGTACCTACTAACAGTAGTTCTTTCTAACTGTACCTACTAACAGTAGTTCTTTCTAACTGTACCTACTAACAGTAGTTCTTTCTAACTGTACCTACTAACAGTAGTTATATCCAACAGTAGATCTATTCAACAGTACCTACTAACAGTAGTTCTATCCAACAGTATATACTAACAGTAGTTCTATCTAACAGTATCTACAGTTTCTGGTTGACGCACACTGGTCCAGGCACTGTTTCTCACATTGAGAGACGCGTCAAGAGGTTAATAGGCGACTTTCTGGGGGAAAATCGGCTGCAAAACCTCGAGCGCCGCCGTAAAGACGCTTGCCTATCGGTATTTTACCGGTTACATTTCGGTGAATGTGCACGACTTGGTTCCGCCCTCCCCCTTTTCCATCAAACGTCTAGAATATCGGAGAAGCGCCATCCGTACATGGTTGATATTCCCAGGACTCGTACGAAGCGCTTCGCTTCCACTTTTCTCGTGCGTACTGCGAAAGATTGTAACTCCTTACCGTGGTCAGTTTTCCTGATGAATACAATACGGGTGTCTTCAAATCGAGAGTAAATAAGTTTCTTCTAGGTAAGCGTGGTCCATTAAAAATATACGATAGGAAAAATGTTAGTCATGTGCGGGATTCGAACCCGCGTCCATCCACTCCTTTAGCCGGAGCATGCTCTAACCAATTGAGCCAACATGACAGTGACGTCATAACTAAATTTTTTCCTATCGTTCTTTAACCATCGTATTGGGATGGAGCGACATCTATAGTACCACTTACGTTGTACTACAAACAAGACCAATTGTGCAAGTGGTTTTATACTTGTAAATGATGACGCAACCTTATAATTTGAATATTGTTAGGTTTGCAATAACGCCTGCTATGCGGATTACATTACAAAATTACAAATATACGATAGAATAAAATTAAGTCATTTGCGGGATTCAAACCCGCGTCCGCGTCGCAATCGCAATCAAGGGGTGGATACCCCTTGATTGCGATTGCCAGGCGGGCAATCGCAAAAAGGCCTTCCACCATGCGGTGAACTCAAGCCGGCGGTGGGTATCGAACCATGTTCCTGCAGCACGCAGTCCATAGCCAATACAGCTTCAGAAACTTAATGTATTGAATGTTTATTGTCACAGGATTGGAAGAGTCTATTGGAGCACGAACTCGTGCACAGCGGCGCGCGGCCACTGACGTGCGTTACGTGCGGCCGCGCCTTCCGACAACGTGCTGCGCTATACACGCACACGAGGCGACTGCATGCTGCTAACACGAAAACTTGAACTACTGTGTCAGACGGATTGACCACTGCCTCTCCCCATTATGGCGGGGTTTGTCATAGTCCCACGCCTGGCAGGCGTCTTAAGGATCGCAGTCCTTTGTTCTCAAAATATTAGATTCGCAGTAGAGTAAATGTGGTGTCTGTGTAACACGTCATAACACGCTACAAACTAACCAAATCAAACCTTGGTGTACCAGGAGATAAGAATCATAAAGAAGGTATTAGCGTAACCATGGAATCTGAAATAACATAGAGCTCAGTGCATAGCGCATAGATAGAGCTATAGTCTGGTTATTAATTCGAGATCAAAAATGTAAACAAAGAAATGTCAATATATGTCATTGTCAAACTGATAGGGTGTGTTCAATAGTTTTTCTTCAAAAATATTCTCACAACTGTGGCTATTAAAAACAAAAAATCTTACACTAATTTTTTCAGGCTTGAATATATGCGTAAATATGTACGCGCATATAAAAGAGTTTTATTGTTTCATAATAATGAAATAAATTATAGCATTAAATATATTTTTTACATTAAATGCTCCATCCGTTCCTAAAATTATAAAAATTACCAAGTAGTTGTAATTTTTTTGCACGGTTAAACCTTTGTTTACATTTTTGATCTCGAATTAAAAACCAGAGTATAGATAAACAACCCACAATAATAAACTACTACGTACAAACAATGCCGGTGTATTGTTTGTCTAAAGGAGTATGGCAACCTTCTCTAAGTTTCTCATCTCCTGGTACTTCAGGTTTAATTTGGTTAGTTTTTAGCGTGTTGTATGCTGTGAACAAAATCCACTAAGCAATTTAAAAAATTCGCCTCTGTGCACCTAGGTGCTATATGCGTACCTTTGTCTGGACAGGCTCAAACCTGTATGGTGCTCTCCTCTAGAGCAGTTGCCTAGGGCAAAACCCTATTGCAGACGAACTCTTAAGTCTACTTGGAACAAATTATTATAAATATTTTCACTCAATTTATCTAGGTATACAGGGTGCCCGGTAATGAATGGATAACCTTAAATTAGGTGTTTGTATATCTAATGGCCATTCAGAAAAAAAAAACAAAAAAAAAAAAAAAAAATAATAATAATAAAACAAATACCATTTTGAAACCGGCTTTAGGCACACTTTATTTTAAAATGATTGGTCACATGTGTATTCATACTTTTTTTTAATGCTATGGATGCTTAAACTTTGGCAAAATGAATATGTTTGTTTATTAAAAAGACCATAACTTTGGTACTACTTGATTTTTTTTTGTTCTGTTTTTTTTTTCTGAATGGCCATCATTAAATATACAAATACCTAATTTAAGGTTATCCATTAATTACCGGGCACCCTGTATAAACCAACGAAACAACTTCAATTTATTTTTTTATTGTGCTATATTGTACATCTAGTATTTTGAGAATGTAATATTTAGCGAATGTAATATTATGAGAATTAGGGATCGCAGTTTAAGATTATCAGTACCTCCGAAGGCGCTATACCGACGCAACCAATCGGATGCGATCATTTCTAAGCAAATCAATAAACAAATCCAATTGAAATTGTAAGATTTTTTTTTGTAACGTTGACGGATCAAGCACGAGGCCCACCTGATGTTAAGCGGACTAACCCTGCCTATAACAGATGCATTTCGTCAAATCACGAATTGCACTGCGCCCGTCACGTTCAGACATAGTTATTAAGTCTCATGTGCCTGTAATTTCACTGGCTCACTAGGACTGCTGCCGGAACACACCGTTAGGAGCTTGGCGACGTCCTTGATGGGCATTCAGAAAATGTCCTTCCACCATGCGGTGAAGCTCAAGCCCGCGGCGGGATTAGAACCATGGACCTGCGGCACGGCAGTCCATAGCCAGTGCCACTGAGCCATCACTGCTTCATAAGTAGTAAAGATTGTGGGTGTTTTAACGTAATTGCTACTTTTACCAGGAAAATAATCAGAGGATGTGTTATTTATTATTGAAAGACCATTCAATACTTCGTATGTACTCATTTAATACAATAAAATAATTCATTAGTAAAACCTACTTACGCTAGATTAAATCTATACATAATAAAATTGAGTTTGATATAATTCCTTTTTGTATTAATATTCACTAAATAAGCGGCAGTATAAGTTCGACAATGCTCAACATTTATAAGCGAGCTTTAAAGGAAGCTGATGGTAAGTGATGATGTGGTCGAAGATGTTGTTCAGGCTAACCTAGAAGTACTGGCTCTCAAGGACAGCTGCCGGAATACACCGTTAGGTGCTTGGCGACAGATTTTCTACTTGAGGGTGGTAGCTAGCCAGGCGGGCATTCGCAAAATACCCTACCACCATGCAAAATAATAAATAAAAATTAAATTCAAATAAGTTCACCGAACCGTCCAACATTTTTTAACTTAATGTTTATTTTTCTTAATTAACTCAATATTTTTGTCTTGCTCTTCCGTATGAAAAGGAGTATCTACCATCACCTCATTGGCAGTTTTCTAATCTCAACCGCTTAGGCATTAAGCTCTTATAGCGAGCCCCCAGTTTCTGAAACGTTTGTCAAAGCTTTGATTAGTTGACAGACAAAATACTGCACGCTGATTGGTCAATGGCATTCTATGACGCGATATGTGACCAATGAGCGTTCAGTATTCAGTTTGAAAACTGATGAAGATTGTCAAACGTTCCAGCAAATGGGGCTTAACTTAGCTTGATCAGCTTCATACGTTTGAAACCTTGTAATTATAGAATTATCCACTACGGTTTAAATCATGCAAACACTGCTGTCGTTGAATACGATGCAAACGCTCGGTTCATAATCAAAAGTCGTTAATATTTACCATAGACCAGAGAAATTCACTTTTTGCACGCAAACAATTTAAACCTGTTTGCACATAAACAATTTAAACCGATAAGTAACCGCGCTTATGACATCTGTCAACTGTCAATTTGCTTCTTGGCAATTAACCAAAATAACCTTCACTTCAATTATCCACATTAGTAGTATTATATTTCAAGGTAGTCTTTTGTAAACAAGATTGTTTGTGCTAAGCTAGACGTCAACGCGGGCGTCCCGAGCTCTCCTTGTAAAAGACCACCGGATGTGGTTGAAACTATAGCCGATGCTAACTAACTTATTCACGTGAGTTATCCCGTATTATTTACTAAAATTAATGAAAACCACGTTAGTTATTATAATAAAAAAGATTGTTTACGTATACGATTCTAAGTACAACAAAAATCTCATCTATCTGTCAAAATTTGAGTTTGACGTTTGCGCACACGCTGCTCTACCTCTTTTCTGTGAGCGTTATATGCAGCCGAGGGTGATGTCATAGATGACATCATATTGCTATCTCGGTGTAAGTTTAGCACGTTATGAATCAAACGTTTGCGTGCAAACAGCGCTTATTTGCATGACTTGAACCGGAGCGATCGTTTCTGTACAATATAACCATCAATTAATAGATTTAAATATTTTAAAAATATATTTATAAGTATACATTTCCACAAAAGTTGTAGGTGTAAACTTAATTATGTTTGGATGCTCATAATTCTCAAGTTAATTATTTTATTAAGATTTTGGCATCATACAAGCCTAGATAATGACGATATCAATCGGTATTATGCTTAAGTCTGGACCTAAAATATCAAATAAGGGAGTGATCACCCTACGACGTTTGTATGGAGAAGTGACCGGCCAGTTCAACCTTAAAGAACGATTGAAATATGCAACACGGATGTGCAAGCGGGATATAAGATGTTTATAATATAGCTTTATCCCGCTCACACTTCTCCGAACTACGTTATGAAACGGTTTTACCATAGTTTTACGACATTTCATTGTATGCTGCACAACAGCTGTCAGTAACTTTTTATAGTTTCACTCATGAAATAATTTTGCTGCATTTACTTTAAAAAATGATAGAAATAAAATCATTGTACTTAATTTAAGCATTAATTTAACCGATTTTATCGTAAAATAGTCAAAATCAAGTTAAAATCCGCTGCTAGAAAGTAACTTTTTTAAGATGGATAAACACGACGGATTTGTCATTGGAACAGTAATACTTCGTATCAAATGTCACGTCAGAGTACGCGAATAGAATGAACAATTTGTTGTGACGTCATCAAAACGCTGAGCGATTCTATTACCGTTTGTAAGTTTGCTTAATTGACGTGGAGGTATAAAATTTAGCAGTAATATTAAGTTATTATTACTATAAGAGGTGAGAGTTAGCTCCCAGAAGTATCTGTGGGGTGATGACGTCACAGTGATGTCTAACAGCACTCAAATTACGTCACACTGCAGTTACAATCTAAGCGTTACTCAGCTGAACGGTATGGTCTAATATTAAGGTTGAACTGGCCGGTCGCTTCTCCATACAAACGCCGTAGGGTAATCACTCCCTTATTTGAGGTTTTAGAACCAGACTTAAGCATAATACCGATTGATATCGTCATTATCTAGGCTTGTATGATGCCAAAATTTTAAAAAGATAATTAAGTTGTAAGTTGAGACCCTCGAAAACTTTATATGAAAATGTTTCGAGGCTCTCAATTCTCAAGTTAATTATTTTATTAAAATTTCGACATCATACAAGCCTAGATAATGACGAGATCAATCGGTATAATGCTTTATTTTGGACCTAAATCCTCAAATAAGGGAGTGATCACCCTACGACGTTTGTATGGAGAACGGGCCGGCCAGTTCACCCTTAAGAGGAACGGGAAGAGAAGCTCCTACAGAAAAATAGGTATTTTAACAAAGTGATGCTGTCTCGCCGCTAAACGCCCGAACAGAATAGTGCGATAAGGACAATTGCAGCTTCTTCAAGTTTTGATTTAGAATTTGCGTTCTGGGAGAAATCTTTTCTCTAATAGTAAACATTAATTGAATCGTAAAATTTTGGTCTTATATTACAACTGACAGAATAAACTAGTTCATAGGTTTCCATTTTCTTTATTTATCATTATTTTTTCAATAAATATTTCACAAACTAGAGATACAAGTTTTGGGAAAATATCGGTATTTTAATACCCATTAATTCAAATTCCTTTTATATAATGATAAAAATCAAAACCTATAAACCTGGATATTGATAACATCTATAACATTGCCAAAAATCATCAAAATCGGTGATTGTTCAGGGGGGTAGAAACGTTTTCTCTTTTTGTATGAAAATTAGAGACTTCCCTCCAGTCTTAAGTTCCTATGTACTTTAGTCTCAGCTTGTAGATGGGCTTCCGTCTTGGTTCATATAATGTACTTCCTTCTTGGGCGGGGTAACCTGAAAAAGAAAATAAAGGGGTCAAGAGCGTGTCGACCGATGCTTAGTGGAACCTGAAAAAGAAAATAAAGGGGTCTAGAGCGTGTCGACCGATGCTTAGTGAGGGGTTCCGTAGTTATTAATCTCTTGCCATCAGGTGAGATAGTAGTCAAAGGAAAGCGTACAAAGAAATACATACATTAAATCACGCCTCTTTCCCGTAGGAGTAGGGTTCTACTTTTTTTCTTTTTTATGCCTGATAGGTTAGCTTATGACCACTATCTCACCTGATGATATGTGATGATGTGGTCGAAGATGTTGTTCAGGCTAACCTAGAAGTACTGGCTCTCAAGGACAGCTGCCGGAACACACCGTTAGGTGCTTGGCGACAGATTTTATACTAGAGGGTGGTAGCTAGCCAGGCGGGCATTCTCAAAATGCCCTACCACCATGCTATAACGACTGCCATCCTAAGACAACAACCGGGACCGACGGCTTAACGTGCCCTCCGAAGCACGGAAACGCTCAGTAGTAATGTCACTAGCGTTCACCCATCCAACTCATGACCGCGGGCGACGTTGCTCAACTTTGCTGATCGGTTGAGAACAGTTAAGTTAACTTCGCTACGAGCGCTTCAAAAACTTGCTATGATTCTTACATATATCTTCCCGACTTCTACATTACTTTTCTGGTTATTTATTAGTATAAATAACCAGAAAAGTAGTTGAACTGGAGGCCTGTACAGTAGGAGATTCAAACGCCTACTCTAGTCTGGATACACAGGTCGTCTATGTCTCAAAGTTTTTGTACCTATGTAATATATACAATATGTACATTGTAATATATGCATGATATGTATAGGTACAATTGTAATATATGCATGATATGTATAGGTACAATTGTAATATATGCATGATATGTATAGGTACAATTGTAATATATGCATGATATGTGTAGGTACAATTGTAATATATGCATGATATGTGTAGGTACAATTGTAATATATGCATGATATGTGTAGGTACAATTGTAATATATGCATGATATGTATAGCTACAATTGTAATATATGCATGATATGTGTAGGTACAATTGTAATATATGCATGATATGTGTAGGTACAATTGTAATATATGCATGATATGTTTAGGTACAATTGTAATTATATGCATGATATGTATAGGTACAATATTGAAATATATGCATGATATGTATAGGTACAATTGTAATATATGCATGGTATGTATAGGTACAATATTGAAATATATGCATGATATGTATAGGTACAATTGTAATATATGCATGATATGTATAGCTACAATTGTAATATATGCATGATATGTGTAGGTACAATTGTAATATATGCATGATATGTGTAGGTAAAATTGTAATATATGCATGATATGTGTAGGTACAATTGTAATATATGCATGATATGTATAGGTATAATTGTAATATATATGTATAGGTACAATTGTATTAAAAAATTGATGGTTGATTACATCTCTTTGATGTTACAAATCTGTATTACCCGGTTAAATTGAAAATGCTCCGTTTACTCGCATATAATTTGCAGTTAGGTACTAACTTAACTTGTACGGATGATTCTATTAGGCACTAGTGTATAATATTATTATGCACGAGGGAGTTATAGTTCGGTTTATGGCCCTAAGAACGATATAATAAAGCCCACTTTACGAGCAAGGGTGTTGAAATAGTAGTTTAAGCAACTGTCATATAATAGAGGGTATTAAAACATGAGTGTAGTTTTTTGTAGTTTTTAAAATAAGATTACACGAGTGTTTTAATACCTAATTATATGCAGTTGCATACACTCCTTTATATAATCTCATGGCTATATGTAGCTACATTTAATAAAAATGTTATCCAACAAAATATTACTCAAATTCGTATGTACGAAATAGCGCCAAAATGGAAAAAGTCTGTTATTGGTCTATGGCTCGGAACCAGCGCTCACCACAGATAATATGTACTTGAATTGAATTGAAACCTCCTTGGTCGGGACACATTGTACTTTAACAATTAAAAAATTGTTTTAAATCATTGTTTTGTTAGGAGGATAATGCTTTAATTAAACTTTTTAATTTTCTTAAAGAAGTATGTAAATAAAATATGCCAATAAAAGTCTGTATTTCATTTCATAATTAGAATATTACCGAATGAGATTATATAAAATAAACGATATAATACCTTGTGCACTCTTTTGCGATGTGTGTAGAGGGACGCTTTCTGTTTGAACGTCTGCTGACATATGTCACAAGACAAGGAACGGACGCCCGAGTGAATCACTTCGTGTTGACGCAGCGCTTTCTTATCCTGAAATAACGTATAAAACATACGGACTTAATATCTAAATATACAAGCACTATCGCGTGCTGAGCGAGAATCATTTTTTATTTTTTTATGCCTTATAGGTTAACCTTTGACCACTATCTCACCTGATGGTAGATCAGACACAGTATTTGTATTGTAGAAAATCTGTCGCCAAGCATCTTGGTGTGTGTTCCGGCAGCTGTCCTTGAGGGCCAGTCATTCTAGGCTAGCCTGAACAACATCTTCGACCACATCATCACTTACCATCAGGTGAGATAGTGGTCAAAGGCTAGCCTATCAGATAAAAAAAAAGGGAACAATGTGGTGTGAATGAGGATGTAGTGACAAAAATCGAGAAGGGTATGTTAAGATGGTTTGGACATGTGGAGAGAATGAATGAAATAAGAATGACTAAACAGATATACATGGGACAAGTGAACGGTAGTGTTGGAAGGGGAAGACCTAGGCGAACGTTCCGAAATCAGATTGAAGACGTTCTGAAAAAAGGCCAGGTCAGGAGTACCCTAAACCGACACTTATGTATGAAAGGGTTGACGAGTGTAGATGAAGAGAAAGATATATGTAAGGACCGTAGTAAGAGGAAATCTGTGGTCTCTGCCTACCCCTACTGGGATTCATTCCAGGTTAAGCCTATTTACCATTTCATAATTTACCATCAAGTGAGAAGGCAGACGAAAGCTAGCCTATCGGCAATAAAAAAATGTTGGCTAAGAAGCAAAGATAGCCGAGCTGTAAAAGCTATGGACTGCCGTACCGCAATGAAATGAAGAAAAAAAACCGAATGCTCGCCTGGATAGCCACCTCCCTCAAATAGAAAATCTGTCGCCAAGCACCTAACAGTATGTTCCAGCAGCAGTCCCTCGGAGCCGGTAAAATTACAGGCACATGAGACTCAACAACTGGGTGACAAAACTCTGTTATAGCTGAGGTTACCGCTTAACAAGTAGGCCTCGTGCTTGTTGCAACAAATACCATTTAATATATTTTTTATGTTATTGCAACGGAACAAGCACGAGGCCCACCTGATGTTAAGCGGAGTAACCTCTGCCTATAACAGATGAATTTCGTCACAAGTCACGATTTGCATTGCGCCCGTCACCTTGAGACATAGTTGTTAAGTCTCATGTGCCTGTAATTTCACTGGCTCTCAAGGACTGCTGCCGGAACACACCGTTAGGTTCTTGGCGGCAGATTTTCTACTTGAGGGTGGTAGCCAGCCAGGCGGGCAATCGCAAAATGCCCTTCCACCATGCGGTGAAGCTCAAGCCCGCGGCGGGATTAGAACTGTTGTACCACACTTCCCTGTACTAAATTGCTGACCTATCCTAAATCAACCAGTTTCAGCTAATCTAGCATTTATACTTTCCCATGCCCCTCACCTACTCACCTCAGTCTTCATCCGTCTCCCATCCGCGTCGGTCATACTATATTTTTATATGTTAATTGTACTGATTCCATTTGATTTTCCATTTACTAAACTTTTATTTTATTGTATTAAAATCTTTTTTTTGGTGTTGATGTTATTGTGACGGAACAAGCTGGAGGCCCACCTGATGTTAAGTGGACTAACCTCTGCCTATAACCATAGAGAAATGATAAAGGATAGAGTGCTAACGTCATACAATGTACAAAACTCGCGTAAAACTTATTATCGTCGCCGGTACCTCGTAGTTCGGCTTATTAAAAGTAGGTGGCGTTACTATACTAGCTAAAGTGTTTTGATCACAGTGTCATCTAACGAATTCATAATGAAACTCTTGGTGTGTGTTCTCTACACAATGCCATCTAGCGAAAAGTAATAAAACTCAACCATCTGCGTGTAGTGGTAGTGGCGATGAAGCGTAACTGTCAACGTGACGCATGACAGGTGACATTCAGAGTTCTTTTTTTTTTCCCCCTAATGTGGGTTATGGTCTCGCACGTATTGTGCATTTTCCAGTGTCATGTTTTAAGTTGTTTTCTTACAGAGTATGTATGTATCAACTTTAAATATAAATAATTTATCGTTAGCATAAAACACACCCGAATGCGGAACGGGCATTTACGAATGAAATTCAATAGTTAACAAAAACTATTAACTGTGGCATAAAATTTAACATAGAAAATAATTTTGAGTTCTGAGCCAGTATGGGCAATATTTTACCCCACTTCTTAGGGGCGTTTGTTATTTAAGTCTCAATATGCTGTCTAGTGCCATCCCAAAATGCAAAAACCAGCCAAGTACGAATAGGACTCACGCACACCAAGGCGAGGGTTCCATAATAACAAGGAATGTACCAAAATATAGTTTCTTTTTCATAGATCTCGAGATCATTATCGGGAATCCGCCCCCACACTTGACTGGTTTTTATTACTATACGTTAGAACTATTAGAAGTTTCACGTTTGAGTGCTTTAACGATAGACTTGCCATTTATACAATAGAGAAAAAAAAGGAAAATAAAAACAAGCTGTTTCTTTTTTTCAAGGGACTCTATTTTATTTTGAACTTTTTCTTATATATTTTTATTATAATCATTTGTTGGCAGTCCGCCATACTAAGGGCTTGTTTCAGAATGTTCCAGTAAATTTCGGTTATACTACCCAGAACATATATAATAAATAAAACACTATCTTTGCGTTTCACAGTTATCGATTTTGCCTATCCATCGGTTAACGCTTGAAACGCGCTGCATGTTAACTGTCATTTTTGTCATTCAGTTATTTTACGTTCTGGGTAGTATAACCGGAACTTACTCGAACATTCTGAAACAGGCCCTAAGAGGATGTGAAAATTTCGTCTCGTAGTTTCAAAGATACAGCCGTCTTAATACACAATGGACGGACGAACGGACAGCGGCGGCTTAGTAATAGGGTCCCGTTTTCTTGTACGGAACCCTAAAAATGCTGTTATTTACGAAAATGTATAACCGTCTTGTTATAAATCTTTGCAGCGAACAGCATTTCTCGTGTTTTACAATACTAGCTTACATACCTACTTAATTCAGAAATTAATTTTACGATTGAATTTTTTTTTTTTTTAGTGAAAACCATTCTCGCCTGCAAGTATTTTAGTTTATCCTTCGTGGCACTACTGCTTGGCACATAGGGGTCGCAAACCGGGATCCCGGATATCGAAAATACCGGAATACCGAGCCAAATGAAAGACTTATTAATACCGGTTTACATTATACAAAAACCGGGATTTTTGGTATTTTTGATATTTAGTAAAAACAAAATTCAAATAACATATAAACTTATTCACTTATAGTAACAGTTGTAAGTAAGTGTATGTAAATAAACAAAACTTGTAATTCTTAAGTTCAAACAAAATGAAACCCAGGCCTTATTTTATTATATCTCAAACATTTGAATACATGTTGTTATTTTGTATTGTGTTTAATATTGTAAATGTACATAAATAATGTTAGAAATACGTAACTAAATACCGAACTTAACTATTGCACTATTATTTTGTTTCTTACACGGCGGTATGCCTTTATTATTTCGAACTATATTCAACACTACAGTAACTACAATGAAAGCATTTCGATAACCTACAAGTCATTTCAGACTTACGCCTGTTAGTCCAAATGCTCCAACCCACTACCAGGTCTACCAGTATAGGTGCCAGCATTTTGATCATGAGTTGAAAGAAGGGATGGCCAGATTTCAACACGGAAACAGTGAGAATACGAGCACGATCTGCCATGCTAGGATACGTTTATAAAATATATTTCCGTGCTATCTAGCATAGGGGCCAAACCCACTGTTTCTGAGACCATTTTTAGGAATTCAGTATATGGACAAGCCAATCTCCATGTCTCTTTGGCCTCAGCCGGACATGCTACATCAAAAGAGCCTAAACATGGTGCAAGAATGTTTTATACTAATTTGTGTGTACTGTGTACAGAAGACAAAAAAGCTGGTAATGCCACACTAGAAGTTTTGCGTATCCCTATGCCCCCCAACCTCACAGGGAGGGAGGCTTGCAACCAAGCCCTATTATCCATCTCAACATTCAAAACCGACACTAACGTATCTTTTACTAAGTTGTCCAAGCTTAAAAGAAGCTCAATGTGTTTCCACTTTCCACTACTAGCAAATAGTATGTAAATTTAGGTACAAAAAGGCAATTTCTAATAATTGTAAAAGCCATATGGGCGTAAATGTTGAATAACCTGTTAAAAGCATTTCTAAACTTTAGAAGTTGTTATTCGACATTTGGAAAAATGTAGTGCACGGCCAATAAGACGAAAATCTTCTATAAGTACTCGCAAATCATTCAATACAGTTTTCGCATCGCCTCCTAACGTTCCGTCATCTATATACCATATGTAAAGTTTTGATTGGAGATGTAGAATTATTGAGTGGAAGGCAAGGCTGGTTTCAGAGGATCACCCTGTTGACATCCTACGGGAGATAATATATAATTAGTTTTTTTAATATTTTTTATTATGCTTGATAGGTTATCCTTTGACCACTATCTCACCTGATGGTAAGTGATGATGTGGTCGAAGATGTTGTTCAGTCTTACCTAGAATTACTGGCTCTCAAGGACAGCTGCCGGAACACACCGTAAGGGGCTTGGCGACAGATTTTCTACTTGAGGGTGGTAGCTAGCCAGGCGGGCATTCGCAAAATGCCCTACCACCATGCTATAACGACTGCCATCCTAAGACGACAACCGGGACCGACGGCTTAACGTGCCCTCCGAAGCACGGAAGGGCTCAGTAGTAATGTCACTAGCGGTCACCCATCCAACTTATGACCGCGGCGAAAGTTGCTTAACTTTGCTGATTGATTAAGAACAGCTAAGCAAACTTCGCTACGAGCGCTTCAAAATTATTTTTATCATTATTTTGGTATGTTAATTTTGACGGTGTGCCGTAGCATTGCCAAAGAAAAGGGTATAATTCCGGAATTTTATCTTCGAGTAAATGTACAGCAGCTTCAAAATCACCTGGCGAACCTAGTGCTTGAAAAAGATTACTTAAAAAGCAATCATTTTTCCAAAACCACCTTTGACTGTGAGGTGACGATAGGTGGTGCCTACTGCTATAGACCTACCTAGTATTTTTTTCGATAAAAGTTGATTACAATAGTAGTTTTATATTAAAGATCCAAGTCAAACAAAATGTTTGTAACTGATTTTATTATTTTATACATATAGTGTGGAAACTGACTGAGACTTGAATAAAGATTACTATTTACAAATTATTGTGTTGCATAAATGTATGTTTTCATTGGAGACTATTTGATTTTGACCTCAAGAGAAATTTTAAGCTCAAAATACTTTGTAGACTTTTATTTCATTGTATTAAATTAGAAAATTCTTTTATTGTAATTTTTTTTATATTCCTCTGAAATAAGAAGACTAACATACTATACCCTGGTTTTTAATTCGAGATCAAAAATGTAAACAAAGGTGTTAACCGTGCAAAAAAATTACAAGTACTTGGTATTTTTTCTAATTTTGGGAACGGATGGAGCATTTAATGTAAAAAATATATTTAATGCTATAATTTATTGCATTATTATGAAACAATAAAACACTTTTATATGCGCGTACATATATACGCATATATTCAAGCCTGAAAAAATTAGTGTAAGATTTTTTTGTTCTTAATAGCCACACTTGTGAGAATATTTTTGAAGAAAATCTATTGAACACCCTGGCCTATCAGTTTGACAATGACATATATTGACATTTCTTTGTTTACATTTTTGATCTCGAATTAAAAACCAGACTATAGTCTAGTTTTATAAATAGTCGATATTTAAATATATACCGAAAAATCTCGGAAATATCTAAAATACCGGGATACCGGTATTTTTCAGGAGTCAACACCGAAAATACCAGTTTTGAAAATATGTTCGATATTGCGACCCCGTAGTTCAATATGTTTTTTTCCCTTCCGTTACGCCACAATTCTCAATAGCTGATTATGTCTAAACATTTAAATTACCCGTACAATTGCTTATAACCGTTGATACTTTCCGCTTTTGAAGCTTTTGTTATAATATACCTACAGGTTTGCGGCGGCAACTCGTGACAAAACACTTAGGCAGGTACACACACATATTTTTTGGTTAATGTACCTTATCAATATTTTTGTCGCCAGCAAACGTGGTTTAAAACAAAAACACAACAAATAATTAGGTCCCTACATAAACTACGCACTGTACTACTACTAATCTTATCCTTGTTTTTTTGAAGCAAGTTTGTCTTGAAGTGAGCATGATCGCGAATGTGTACCTACAACAGCTCATCAAAACTAGTAGGTAGTCACCCCGCGACCACGATCACTGCAAAGTGTTTGAAACGTCGGGACAAAAAATAATGATAATTACTTTTTTACTTAAAATTACTATGGTAGGTAGTCCGTGTGACTCGTGATCAAAATACCGCCACCGACCGAAGTGTGAGGGCAAGAGGCGAAGCGAGCGATCGTCCTGTTTACCAACTCGCGTCGCCGCCCGCACAGTAGGCTGAAAATCTAGTTTCATAGAGACAGAACTTATTTATTACCTAACTATATCATATATCACGTGGGGTGCCGGGCTAGAATGTCACCCCCCATCTCTATGCCCGTGGGTGTCGTAGGAGGCGAATAGGGGTAACACGCCAAAAGGTGGCAGATACGCTTTCTGAGGAACTGATATCACACTGCGATCCCCAAGACGCCTACCAAGCGTGGGGATTATGTCAAACCCTACCATAATGAGGGAGCCTGTGTTATACATACATCTTTTTTCTTAAAATCATTACTGAGTAATGTGTTTTGGAAAAAAAAAATTAGGAACCTATGGAGATAAATGTGATAATCGTGTTTTTTCGGCTCCCGAGTGTGTCCCGATGATGCGTTTGCTATGCTATGTTAATGATTTTTTTTACATTAAATCTTCTACTTTTTTTCTCTTTCTACTCTTTTATATTAAACACATGCGCAGGTGCTAAAATAAGTAATAAAAATTTAAATATTACTCGTTTTAATTTATAACATTTCGACCCATTCATATACTGCCGTCATAATTAAGAACGCAGTAAGTAGGTACCTATGTATACTTGCAAAATAGCGGTTTCGAATAAACGCGAGTAACATATGTACCTACAAGATGTACGTGTTTTATGGCCATAAATCAAGAAGTTTACATTTTATTATTTATTTATGCCTGATCGGTTAGTCTTTGACCACTATCTCACCTGATGATAAGTGATGATGTGGTCGAAGATGTTAGATGTTGTTCAGGCTAACCTAGAAGTACTGGCTCTCAAGGACAGCTGCCGGAACACACCGTTAGGTGCTTGGCGTCCGATTTTCTACTTGAGGGTGGTAGCTAGCCAGGCGGGCATTCGCAAAATGCCCTACCACATTGCTATAACGACTGCCATCCTAAAACATCATTCAAAAGCTTTATTTTTGCCATAAAAACACAAATAAAGCTTTTGAATTATCCTTTTCTTTTATTTCATTTATCAATTCATCAAATAGGTATAATGAGTAGGTACCTAGCTACTATAACTACGGCGTTTAGTTTTAGCTTCAGATCTTGAGAATCAGAGGATACTAAAACTAAATGCAGCAGTTGCGCATATTACTGCATTATGTTCTATCACATGTTGATTACTGCGTTATTTGTTCCATTTTTAATGCTTTTGTAGGGGTGGAGTTAATTATCCTGTCACATAGTTTTAAAGTCCATTCTTAGTGTTTGCTATGAGGTCGATGAAAACTTCATGTTGTTTTAAGATTGTATTTCAACTTTCTGATGTTCTTATATTAAGTAATATGCAGTATCAGGGTGAAACTATAATAAATATGTTTTGTGCAAATCATGTTTTATTCAGACAATATATGTGTTCATAAATATTAAAATTAATACAAATAAAAATCTGAATTTTCAGTCAGACTTACAATCAGCATAAACTTAGTAGGAATATTATTTGCTATATCTACGAGACATTACATAAGACTGCACCGATACATATGAGCAATAGTAGTACCCTCCTATCTAAATTATATTTTTCTTTCTTCAACACTTTACGTTCAATCATATTAAACAGTCCTTATGTTGGTACGTAGTATCAATATGAGGTAATTAGTAACACTTAATTATAAAATATACCTATTACTCATCTTGAAATAGACTGAAGGTCTTCCTATTTAAGGAGATAACGTAATACTAACTACTTATCACACTGTGAAAGTATTAGGTATGTAATTAATTCCTATCATCAAATAGTAAACCTAAAAAAAACAATAAATCCTCAAAACAAAATAGCTAAAAACATAACATTTATTCTTCAGGTTCTCTAACTTCAATTAGATTTACAGAGTCATTACCTATTTACAAGAGGATTTTCCAAAAGTAGATAAAATAAAGAAAACATATTTTTTTAAATAAGGTAATGCATTATTATTGAAATGTATGTTTATATTATTGCTAGGCCATGAGCACATAGGTTAGTAGGTAATCTGTGAGCTAAGGTGGTAAAGATCAAGGCCGTGGTCGGATTTGCAAAATATCAATTCAGTATATATTTTTAGACGCAACATGTACTATAAATGGTTTTTTAATCACACCTGTTCAGTACAGGTACTTATCGCTGAAGGTCCAGCCGGGTGATAGAGATCTGTCTTTATCGATATTTTTCTGCTGCGCTTTGGACTACAAACAAATTATTCGCAAAAATACACTCACATAGGCCCTCAAAGTGTTGAGTGCGCAAACTGCGCTGCGAGAGTGGGCCGTGCCCCGGGCCTCCCCGCGTGACCCCCTAACCCGCACTTGCTCCATGCAATATGCAAGTATATTAGTTTCACAACTATATGAATTGTGAACCAGCGCTCCCCGGGCCAATCCCCGTCACGCCGTGCAAATTGCTGATGATACCACATAACATAATACTTACATTAATTATTTTGATTATTTTTAGAACATTACCTATTATTGACCGCTTAAATTTTCTATATTTGGGTTTCTTTCGACCGATCTGGCAATTTTTTTCATTCTTACATTTAAATATGTGCCATCTACTGGAACTCAGTATAACTGCTTGATTCTCTAACTTCCAAAATGGTGCTATAATTTCAAACGTGTTCGATGAATCATACGAAATAATTTGCCTAATGATTAATTTGTATTTTGTTACGTATAGATATACAAAACTTGTTTTTTGATACTCTAAATATATAAATATAGAAAGCCAGAACAGTTTTATGCAATATTTTGTCGATTTTGTACAAATTTTGTGTCTGGCGAGCCAAGTAACGACATCTAACAACAATTTGTGAACTATTGTTAGTTGAATAAGGAGATAGCAATCTTGTCCTTTTATTGTATCTTTGCTATAACAGATGCATTTCATCACAAGTCATGAATTGCACTGCGCCCGTCACTTTGAGACGCAGTTGGTAAATCTCGTGTGCCTGTAATTTCAATGGGTGGCTCTCAAGGACTGCTGCCGGAACACCTAACGGTGCTTGGCGACAGATTTTCTACTTGGGCCATTTCCAAAATGCCCTTCTACCATGCTGAAGCTCAAGCCCGCGGCGGGATTCGAACAATGGATCTGCTGCGCAGCAGTCCATAGCTAATGCCACTGAGCCATCACTGCTTCAAAGTAATAGTTACTAACCGTGAACGGTTTCCCGCACGTCTGACACACGTGGTTCTTCGGCTTTTCTCTCTTCTCGCCGTGAACACGAGATATGTGTTTCTCCACGTTCGCTCGGGACGCTATTGGCTGAAATAAAAAATATATATACTGTTAGGCATAACCTGGCAAGGAGGCGGGGCTTGGAGTATGACGTCAGCAGTGGTGCGAGCAGCGGAACGAGACAGCGATAGTCGGGCGCACAGCGCGCTAACTCACTTCTTTGACGAGAAGGACGTTCCCACAATTTATTCACATTATTGTTCGAGATTTCGTGCGGAACGGACGTAGTTATTTTTTTTTTTTTTTATATTTATTGTTACGGAACAAACCCTAGGCCCACCTGATGTTAAGTGGACTAACCTCTGCCTATGACAGTTTCAATTCATGACAACGAATTGCACTGCGCCCGTCACATTGAGACATAGTTGTTAAGTCTCTTTGTGCCTGTAATTTCACTGGCTCTCAAGGACTACTGCCAGACCACACTGTTAGGTGCTTGGCGACAGACTTTCTACTTGAGGGTGGTAGCTAGCCAGGTGGGCAATCGCAAAATGCCCTTCCACCATGCATTGAAGCTCAAGCCGGCGGTGGGGATCGAACCAGGGTACTGCGGCACGGCAGTCCATAGCTATTACCGCTCGGCCATCATTGCTTCAAAGCTCTACTTTCCCTCAGTGAATTTTAGTGTCAAGTTTATGTTCAAATCTTTTAACTGTTATTATAATTAAACGGTTTTTCACGTGTATTTTTGTCCAAATCCGCTTCTGATAACTAATAATATTTATATTGTATGTAATTATAATTAAGAGTACTATTTCTAAGAGCACTAATCATTCAGAAGTATAAAATCACGCCTCTTTCCCATAGGGGTAGGCAGAGACCACAGATTTCCAATTACTACGATCCTTACATATCTCTTTCGCTTCATCTGCACTCATCAATCCTTTCATACATAAGCGTCGGTTTAGGGTACTCCTGACCTGGCCTTTCAGAATGTCTTCAATCGGATTTCGGAACGTTGATGGAAGGACATTTTGTGAATGCCCGCCTGGCTAGCGACCACCCTCAAGTAGAAAATCTGTCGCGAAGCTCCTAACAGTGTGTTCCGGCAGCTGTCCATGAGAGCCGGTAATTCTAGGATAAGCCTGCTAATACCTTCGACCACATCATCACTTACCATCAGGTGAGATTGTGGTCAAAGACCTATTAGCAATAAAAAATATACTTTTGTAATTCTTTCACACAGACAGAAAAGAGCCATTAAAAGCACTCCTCTATTGTGCCCTTTGAGTATGAGACCCTTAAAAATATATAGTGTTTCTTACCTTATCACATATAGGGCACTTGTGTGAAGTTTTCCCCAAATGTTGATAGTTGAAATGGTCCTGCATCGCCTCTTTAGTCGGGTAGCCTTTGTTGCACATCGGACATGGAAATCTGAAACGGCAAACTAGATAATGGAAACAGCGATCTGCAGTGATGGCTCAGTGGCATTGGCTATGGACTGCCGCGCAGCAGTGCATGGTTCGAATACCACCGCGGGCCTGAGCTTCACCGCATGGTGGGAAGGCATTTTATGAATGTCCGACTGGCTAGCGACCACCCTCAAGTAGAACATCTGTTGCCAAGCACCTAACGGTGTGTTCCGGCAGCTGTCCTTGAGAGCCACTTGTCCAAAGTACCTGTCATTGTAAGCCTATTCCCGTTATAGGTCTAGTATGCATAAACTAACACATTCCTTACGAACATATGGCAGTGGTCAAAGACTAGCCTACCGGTAAAAGTTATTTTTGCAACATCAATGTGATCGAAACTTATAGACGGTAACTTTTGTGTTGCACACGTGATACATTTTGGAACTTTATCGGGATCATTGGGAACCTATAACTCCTATCTAGACTAATATTATAAAGAGGAAAGATTTGTATTTTTGTATGTAACGTATAAACTTATAAAATACTGGACCGATTTGAAGAATTCTTTTACAATTAGAATCCTACACTATCCCTGATGGACATAGGCTATAGAATATTTTGAAAAACATAGGGATTCGTATTAAAACTTCGATAATGTAACCCAATGTGTGAAAAAAATACCAATAAAAACGTTATATCGGGTACGCTGTGGAAATGGTTGACAATAAAGCAAAGTAATGTAATAATATTTTATACAGGACATCAATTTCTACAAAAATGTCCGCAATACCATATGTCTTACTATTATTTATGTCACAATAACTACTTTTTATGTGTCTCAATTTATATTTTTTGTTAAAAACCCGTGCGTAGCCGCCCCGGGCTGCTAGTAAATAATATATAAAAATACTTACTTCAACACCTGATCCGTAGCGTGAGCTCTTGCGTATTTCAGATGAGCATGATACGTAGCAAGATGTGAAAAGACTTTCTTGCAATCTGTACATTCGTATCTGAAATTGGTTTAATGGAATAATAGGAATGAATATAGTGGAATAAAATTTCCTACATTTAGGGCGTTCGGATAGCCTATCGGTGCCAAAAATAACACTCACAAACGCTAAAAATTATCACACGGGCCGTTCGTTTTGGGACTTCGTGAGCAAAAATATCGTTTTCGCTCACCGTTCGGATAGCTTTGAAAACGCTACAAATGACAGAGAAAAGTGATATTTTTGACCCATGTCTTACCGTGGGATCGTTGTGATCGTTTTTTGACAACTGCTGGTTTGACAGTTGTATTTGGCGCGATTGAAGAGTTTCACAAGTTTTTTATATAGGTAACTAGCAGAAGCCATTAACAAAGAAATAATAATAATAGAGGTACCAACTTTTTTGTTAATTTTAGAGATTGATTCGATGTTACGTACTGTGCAAAATTGTTAAATCATTGTCGGTTGTCAAAGTACATTTTAAGCCGTTCGGATAGCATGCAGTAATTGGTGGTCAAAAATAGCAAAAGCTTCTATACGAACGCTAATACACAAATGCCACTTTTGAAACTGCTACAAACACAATCGAGCCAAAACGAACGCACCTATTGTAATTCTTGCACTAACGCCTGAATTAGCATAAAAATATAATTTATTATAAAATAAAGGTATTATAAATATCCCTTATAAATGAAATGAAATGTTTTTATTCCATATTTGCATCAATAAAGAAGCAGGAGTATGTTTTAACCAATTTAATTGTTTTAGCGACTATAATCAAACCCTAAAACATCTGTCAGAGAAAAAACATTAGGTTTTGCTAAAACTGTCTGACACTTTTAAGTTCTGTGTCTCGCACTAAAAGACAATGCCTACTCCGAGCTAAGTGCGCCCGCCGCGGCAACATTGGAACGCGCCGCGCTGCCTTTGAATAGAGTTTTGAATATTTACATCGAGCTAAGTAATAAAAAATATGAAATAATAAATTACAGGCACAAGAGACTTTTAACATCAAGTGGGCGTCGTGCATGTTCCATCATAAACACCTTAAATATATATATATATATATATATATATATATATATATATATAAACTAGTAAAAAGCTGAGCTTTGTGAGGACTCGCGTTTATTTAACAACCCGATTCCAGTGGTGTCATCTAGTATTAAGTAGATTAACTACGATGTATTTGAGTATTGAAATTAGTTCTGTTGCAGCAATGTTAACTCTTTGATTTTCTAACAGATGGCGTTAGTAGTACAATAAAATTCTATCTAATAAATACAAAATTGTTTATGTTAATTATTATTATAGCTAAATATTATATTTATTGACACATAACACATCTAGATATTAAGTTAAATTACTATGTTAAAGCACAAATCTATAGGCGTGAAAGTTTTTCGGTAAAGTGTGCCACAACATTTTCAAGTTGTGGGATAGTGATAATAAAATAATAAAAAAAATAGTTCGACTAAACATGTTTGTTAGGATTTTAATATTGTTAGGTTTGCAATAACGCCTGCTATGCGGATTACATTACAAAATCACAAATATACCATAGGAAAAATTTAAGTCATGTGCGGGATTCGAAATCCCAATACGATGGTAAAAGCACGATAGGAAAGATTTGAATTATGACGTCATGTCATGTTAGCTCAATTGGTTAGAGAATACCCAGGCTCAAGGGGTGGATGGACGCGGATTAGAATCCCGCACATGACTTAAATTTTTCCTATGGTATATTTGTGATTTTGTAATGTTTGTTAGGACTAACAGAAGTTAACCCTAAGAGGTTGTTAGCATTTTTCTAATTACACTGTATTTTCTAAAGTATGGCTTGCGACTGAGTATTCTTGATCATATAATATTTAATGAAATTCCATTATTACTTACCTACTTTTATTATTATGTCTTTGTATATGATATTTGATTTGTATCACCCGCACCATCTTGAAGCATATTGGACATCGCTCCTTGGGCAGAGGACCTTCATGTAATCTGAAAACATAATTTAATTTTATAGCTCACGTGGTCATGAGCGGACTGAAGAGGCGGGTGTCAACCTCTTGAAGGGCGGGTCTTTTCTCCAACTACCCGCATTTGTTTTTTTTTTTTTTTTTTTTTTTTTTTTTTTATGCCCGATAGTTTAGCTTTTGACCACTATCTCACCTGATGGTAAGTGATGATGCGGTCGAAGATGTTGTTCAGGCTAACCTAGAAGTACTGGCTCTCAAGGACAGCTGCCGGAACACACCGTTAGGTGCTTGGCGACAGATTTTCTACTTGAGGGTGGTAGCTAGCCAGACGGGCATTCGCAAAATGCCCTACCACCATGCTAAGTTTAATTTTATAGGTCACGTGGTCACGAGCGGACTGAAGAGGCGGGTGTCAACCTCTTGAAGTGCGTGTATTTTCTCCAACTACCCGCATTTGATTTAGATATGTATTTAGTATTATTTCAACAGCATTAATTAGCATTAATTTTGTTTATGCCCGAAAGGTTAGCTTTTTACCTTGAGATAGTGATCTCACCTGATGGTCAGTGATGATGTGGTCGAAGATGTTGTTCAGGCTAACCTAGAATTACAGGCTCTCAACGACAACTGGCGGAACACATTGTTAGGTGCTTGGTGACAGATTTTCTACCGGAGGGTGGTCGCTACTACCACCATGCGGTGAAGCTTAAGCCGGCGGTGGGCATCGAACCAGGTACTTGCGGTTAATGCCGCAAGCGGTAATCCGCTTGGCCATCATTGCTTCAACATTTAGTCATCCATCACCCGTGTACATACCACAGGGGTGATGGATAATTTTATTGTTATGATTTTTCACTTGGAGTTGCTTATCTATAATAAATAGATTCAGGCGTTACTTTGCGGAAATCCATACTTAATAATAACAAATATTTTTAAAAGATTTTATGAAAACATCAAATTAATATTTTAATAAAACACTTAAAAAATACAAAAATATATCTAGTGACAAATTCGCCTAATTTTCCTGTTAAGCCGACGTGACGTCACAAACGCCACGCAGCCAAACTGGAAGAATGTTCGACGCGTTTCGCTTCTACACGAAGCATCCTCAGGACTCTACGAGCATTCTCGATCGTGCGCTCGTAGATTGCTATTCTATACTAATATTATAAACAGGAAAGATTGGTATTGCAAAAATGTAACGAATAAACTAAAATACTACAGTAACGATTTGAAAAAATCATTCACCATTAGAATCCTACACTATTCCTAATGAACATAGACTATAGAATATTTTCAAAAAACTTAGGGATCCGCATGAAAACTTCGATAAACCCAACGAGTTGAAATAATATAAAAAAACGTTATATCACGTACGCTGCGGAAATTATTGACAATAGAGCAAAGTGATGTACTACAATTTTATATAGGACATCAATATCTATAAAAAGTCCGCAATACCATATGTCTAACTATTACAGTTATGTCACAATAACCACTTTTTATGTCATAATTTTATTTATTTTAGATTATTTCTTAAATACTCGTGCGAAGCCGCTAGTATGACTGTATCACCCAGATCGTCCACTGCTGAACAAATCCTCCCCTATTAAGGGGTATTTGTCATAATCTCCACGCTTGGCAGGCGTCTTGGGGATCGCAGTGTAAGATGGCAGTTCTTAAGGTGCTGCTGCCCACTTTCCAGTATTTTTCCCTTAGTCGCCTCTTACGACACCCAGGGGTGATATGGGGAGGTGCAATTCTAACCCGGCACCCCACGGGTAAACCGCTGGTATATGATACAAAAATTACCTTAAATGTGTTGCCAGCGTGGTCCTGTTGACGAATCTCTTTTTACAGTGGTCACATTGAAGCCCTTCTCTGTGGAAACGCGCCACGTGGTTCTTACGAGCGCGTGACGTTCTGTAAAAACAATTATACTTGAATTGAATAATTTAAGGTTGAACTGGCCGGTCACTTCTCCATACAAACGTCGTTGGGTGATCACTCCCTTATTTGAGACTTTAGGTCCAGAATTAAGCATAATACCGATTGATATCGTCATTATCTAGGCTTGTATGATGCCGAAATTTTGTGTGTTCCGGGAGTTGTCTCCCGGAACACACCGTTACATGCTTGGTGACAGATTTTTTACTTGAGGGTGGTAGCTAGCCAGGCAGCCATTCGCAAAATGTCCTACCACCATGCTGTAACGACTGCCATCCTAAGACAACAACCGAGACCGACGGCTTAACGTGCCATCCGAAGCACGTTTATGTTCAGTAATAATGTCACTAGCGGTCACCCATACAAGTCTTGATCGCGGCGGACGTTGCTCAAGTTTGCTGATCGGTTCAGAACGACACTTCAAAATTTTACTAAATATGCAAACATAGATGCATTCAATTGGATGAAAAAATACAACAGTCCAGCACTCGCTTCCATAGCATAATTGGCATTGCAATAGAACAGTGTACTAGGGTTGCGGGTTAAAATTCTGCTCAAAGTCATCTTTTACCTATCTGAAATTCGTATATTGGCCTTACGTCATAGAACATATAATAATACTACGTATATAATGGACACTCCTCTCCCCCCACCAAACGAGCCTTCCTCACCCCACCACCGATTCTGAGCTGTCGCTGAGCTGACTTGAGTACGGGACGCGCAACTCGCGCACGATGACGTAACGATTGTACGAGTATTTTAAAAGTTGATAATGGGGTACTCCTGTGCTGTTTACGGTTGCTTATAAACTAAAACGAGAAAAGGATTGTTTGTTGCGAATAATGATATTTTATTATACAAGAACATAAATTATTATTGTGATTGTAATTATTATCATTAGTTGTATAAAATGTGAACTTGGAACGATAGTTTTTGTATTGTGTAGGTATCTATTATTGTATAAGTAATGGAGTGAAATGTGAAGTAATGTTACCTATTAGGTTGTGTGTTGCATATTCCTACGTCGTACATGGAGTTGGATTATTGTGCTTGTATATATTTTTGCAGGTAAATGCATATTTTACGAAATCTAATACGACTAATAAAAGTATCAAAAGATTGTTAGTTATGTAAGTACAATGATTATTCATACGATGACAACCTTAGACTTCACGCACACAATTACGCGTGTACAAAAACAACATATGTGTAGTGTCTGTGTAATAGGTAGTTAGAACGCGGCTTTTGTATAGAGAATGAGTAGAGTGTCCAGGATGTGCCTATGTATAAACTTACTTGAAAAACATTTCACACTCCAGGCATTTATATCCCTCAATAGTCGTCTTTGATAGCAGTTTCCTGAGATCTCCTGGCTTGGGCGGGACTGTGGGCTCCTCTTTGATTTTCTTCTTTTTCCTCTGAAAAATAAAACAACAGGGCTCCTTTAAGCAAAACTCTGTGAGCAACCAGAGCGATGAGCTAGGAACAAAATCACTAGTCAAAGTTTAAAATATAATTTCACCTTCTGATCGCTGAATCCCATTTGGGGTGCCGGCAGACCTGGCTCACTCCACACATTAGGTCAGCTATAGCTACAGGTACTTACTTAAATCTTTTTGGCAATAAATTATCTTATATATCTTATTTAGCCTTAACTTTTGAAGCAATGATGGCCGAGCGCTAATAGCTATGGACTGCCGCGCCGCAGTACCTTGGTTCGATCCCCACCGCCGGCTTGAGCTTCACCGCATGGTGGAAGGGCTTTTTGCGATTGCCCGCCTGGCTAGCTACCACCCTCAAGTAGAAAGTCTGTCGCCAAGCACCTAACGGTGTGTTCCGGCAGTAGTCCTTGAGAGCCAGTGAAATTACAGGCATATGAGACTTAACAACTATGTCTCAAGGTGACGGGCGCAGTACAATTCGTGACTTAATGCAAGCGAAGTGCCTATAACAGATGCGAAATGCATCTGTTATAGGCAGGGGTTAGTCCGCTTAACATCAGGTAGGCCTCGAGCTTGTTCCGTCACAATAACACAAAAAAAAAAACTGGCCGGTCAGTTCTCCATACAAACGTTGTAGGGTGATCACTCCCTTATTTGAGGATTTAGGCCCAAAAAAAATCATGATATCGATAGAACTCGTCATTATCTAGGTTTGTATCGTGACGAAATTTGAAAATGATAATTAAGTTGAGAGTTATGAGCATCGAAACATTTTCATATAAAGTTTTCAAGGCCCATAACTTTTAGCTATATTATCTTTTTAAAATTTCGTTACGATACAAACCTAGATAATGACGAGGTCAATCGATATTATGCTTAATTCTGGACCTAAATCCTCAAATAAGGGAGTGATCACCCTACGGCGTTTGTATGGAGAGCTGACCGGCCAGTTCAACCTTAAGAAGTGAAAAAAATGTGCTCTAGATTTTGTAAATGCCATTACCAACGCGTTCGATTCAAATCTAAACAAATATATAGATAATTGCAGTAATTCTGCTATCCACCACAAGCCCACACAAATACAATTGTATAAATAAGAAAGTTATGCCGTTTACACAAAAATCCAAGCCATAGAGGTTGCCATAATCCCCACGCTTGGCAGGCGTCTTGGGGATCACTGTTTAAGATAACAGTTCCTCAGGAGCTGCTGCCCACCTTCTGATATTTTACCGCCTCTTACGACACCCACAAGTAGCAATGGGTGATGTTCACAGGTGATAACCCGGCACCCAACGAAGCTATATTAATATATTAAATAATATTTATATAAATTGGTATAACACATACTCAACAACATTAAGTCAAGATACTTTGCACCGATTTAGCCACTTTTTGGAGGCGTTTATTTTCTTATATTTCATCAATGCGAACTTCTGTCCCAATTAACAGTCAGTCTTAGCAATACTTAATACAAACCTAAAAATCTTTGTGTTATATATATTTCGAAACGTGAACAACTTTTCACACAACTTGCTTATCTTTTGAAAGGTTCTCCCTTCGGCTGTATGTGTGTAATGTGTTTATTATTTCGAATTTCAATATTTTAAACAATCTTTACAATCCTCAGAAAATTTGCTTGTAACTTGTGAACGTTTAACAACTTTTTACCTAAACTTTACACGACTTTTGACCGAAACGGGAACGACTTTTGACCGAAACGGGAACAACTTTTTACCCAAACTGTAAACAACTTTTTACCCAAGCACAAACAACTTTTGCTCACCTTTTTGGTAGGTGCTCCTTCAATCTGTATGATAGCTTGTGGCACTGCTTTAGTCATATGTGTGTCCATATGTATTTGAATGAGACGTTCGTTGTACTCGACATGCGAACAAAGCTTGCAAGTGTACCGTAAATAGTGTTGGTCCACATGCGATGATAATTTGGATTCGTGCATGTATAAGTAGCATACTTTGCATGCAACTAAGTCGCGTTTCTGAAACAAAATATTTATTTATTTTAATATTGTTATGTTTGCAATAACGCCTGCTATGCGGATTATATTCCAAAATTACAAATATACGAGAGGAAAATTGTAATTCATGTTCAGAACTCGAACCCGCGCCCATCAACCCCTTTAGCCGGGTTATGCTCTAACCAATTGAGCTAAAATGAATAAGTAATAATTGTAATGTAAGGTCAGATGGATAGATGGTTATTCAAAAATATCATTTTAAAATCCTCAAATTGTAACAATGACAATCCCACAGCACTTCAAAGTGAACTATGTCCCTAAATGCAAACAGTGTGACAACCCCACAGCACTTTGATATGTATGTTTATTTTTTGCATACATACAGTATGCAAAAAATAAACGAACCTGTATCAGGACTTGTATCTGGTTTGTTTGTTTGTTTGCATTGAATAGGCTCTGACACTACTGGACCGATTAGGATGAAATTTGGTATGGAAGTAGTTTGAGACACGGGGATGAACATAGGATAGTTTTTATCCAACTGCGCAAAAAAGAGGTTAATGGTTTGCGCGATATCCGATCTACTGGACCGATTAGGATGAAATTTGGTATGGAAATGGTTGGAGACATGGGGAAGGACATAGAACAGTTTTTATCCATCTGCGCAAAAAGAGATTAATGATTTTGCCCGATAAAAAAACATTAGAACAAAAAACAAATATAAATAAAAGTTCATAAAAAAAAATATATTAAACATTCTTTATTATTTTCGTTTCTTAGTAACCTAACTTAAATAGAAGGGTTTATGCGTTTGTGTAAAAATAATTATAATTTTTTTTTAATACCTGTGCGAAGCCGGGTTGGGCTGCTAGTCTTAAATCAATATATAAACTTAAAAACTATTGGACCGATTTGAAAAATTCTTTTACCATTAGAATCCTACACTATCCCTGATAGACATAGGCTATAGAATATTTTCAAAAACTAAGGGATCCATATAAAAACTTCGATAATGTAACCCAACGTGTAAAAGAAATACAAAAAAGATCGTTATATCACGTACGCTGCGGAAATTGTTGACAATAGAGCAAAGTGATGTACTACAATTTTATAGAGGACATCAATATCAATAAAAAAGTCCGCAATACCATATGTCTAACTATTACAGTTATGTCACAATAACTACTTTTTATGTGTTTCAATTTATAATTTATGTTCAATACCCGTGCAAAACCTGGACGGGCCGCTATTTTTAATTATAAAGACGATTACAAATTGTCTATGAATATGGGTATAGTCTATGAATGTACAGTCCTCTATGTAGAGGCTGTATGCGTGAAGAAGAGACCGTGGAGCACGTCATATTGCACTGTGAAGCCACGGAACAAATCAGATTTGAAACGGGTCTATGTGAGCCATTCTCACCATCAAAATCCTTTCCACCACCACACACGTCACTGGAGCAGCTATGCCAGCGACCCAGAGTCCTTCTCCGCTACGTTAAGGAGTTGGGATGGCTTGGGTAGAAGCTGGCGGGCGAAATGCACAATACACCCCAAGCGGGACGTCAGTGCAGGACATATCGCCCCCAATTAGAATAAGAATAGTCTATGAATGATTACTCACGGCTCTATGGGCAGATTCGAAATGCTCCTCGACTTGTTGCTGAGTATAAAAGCCAATGACACACAATTCGCACTTATACACTGAACTAGCGTACTGCAACTTCTTCTTAGCTTCTTCTCTAAAAAAACATTAATTATACATTACATCGAAGAAAATATTTTTCAACAAACATTTTTTTTTACCACATTTTTTTACATAATTTGTTTTCCAAAAAAAATTTTTGTCCCTCATTTTTTTTATACCAAACATTTTTTTTACTAAACAATGGAACCGGCGTCCATACCATGATACTCGTTGAAGTCTGTACCATGATACTTGTAGTTCAAAAGTACCTATTGTCACAATATTGTGCGCATGGTATCGACTTCAACAAATTATTTCACACTTTCAAGTATTGAAATCGATTCATTCATTGTCAATGACTATATCATCAAGACAGGAAAACACTTTTCTGTAATTGGAGTGTAACTCAAAAACGGCTAGACCGATTTTAATGAAATTTAAGGTTTCAAATTCCTCGCAAGACTCGTTCCCATTTAATTTATTGACCAACTTCAAAAAAGGAGGAGGTACTCAATTCGACTGTTTTTAAATGTTTGTTACCTCAGAACTTTTAACTGGGTGAACCGATTTTGATGATTCTATTTTTATTTGAAATTTGATGTTTTTTTGATCGAATTTCTACTCCAATACTCATCTTTGAATTAACATTCTATACAAAAAGGAGACAGGACGAATTACTAGGCATTCCATGGATTCATCGTGTGGGTGCCGGGTCCATAGTGTTGCAGAGGGAGAGGCCAGAGGGGCCTGGGACTTGCAACCCAGGGAGTAGTTTCATGTTAGGGTTCCGATTTTTTCTTTTGCGATAGGACCCTTTTTTTTTTTTTTTTTTTTTTTCGCTGGGAAAAATGCATTACGCATCCCCCCCCATCGGGGGATGGAGGGGGTATGTGGGACTCCCTGGTAGAAGGCCGGTATACCCACTAAACAACCCAGCGGTATTCCAGCATCGTTTATGTGGAGGAGGACTGGGAGACCGGCAGAGCCTTTGCGTCCAGTCCCCCTTCGACGACCGCCCGCTTTTACAGCGGGGCCTACACGCCCCTCCCAGCAGGAGGGGCCCGGGAATGACCAGGAATACTTGGCCATTCCCGCCCGACGGAGGTGGTGAACAGGTGCAATGCGAGAGAAAGCGCCCCCGCGCCTTTCTCTCGCTATTCACCACCGGGTGGGAGAAGTTGACGATTATTCAATCGCCTTCTCCCACCCCTTCTTCGTCTGCGCAGTGGCGCCGCAAGGGGATCGTCTTCCCTTGCACGCTCTGCCGCCTCCTTTTGCGATATTACTTCCTCGCAAAAGGAGGCGACCGCTGCCCAGGCCCCCTCGCTCTCCAACATGGCGTTGACCACATTGGGAAGCGAGAGGTCCGGCCCGACAACGTCGATCAAGCTGCGGCGCAGCTCGGACCACGAAGGGCACACCTCGAGGGTGTGCTGCGCCGAGTCTTCCACCGCGGGACAGTGGTGGCACGCCGGTGCTTCCTCCCTTCCGATCCGGTGCAGGTACGATCCGAAGCATCCGTGCCCGGATAACACCTGCACCAGACGGAACGAGAGAAAGCCGTGGGACCGCCCGAGCCAGTCTTGCAGAACTGGCCCGAGAGCGTCCAACGTACGGCGGCCAAAAACAGCGGCGGCGAGGTCCTCCGTCCAATGCTGGACTACTGCGTCCCTCGCCTCACGCCGGACGGCCTCCCGCTCCTCCAGGGCGGGGGCCTCACCGCGAGCTTTGCGCCCCGCTGTCCACTCGTACACTCTGGCGAGCACTCCCGCCTCAAGCTCCCAAGGAGGGGTGCCAGCCAGAGCGCACGCTGCCGCAAACCCTACCGAGCGGTAGGCCCGCGCCACCCGCAGTGCAATGGCCCTTTGAGGCCTGCGGAGAGCGGTTGTGTTCTCCCTCCTACGGAGGGAGTCGGCCCAAATAGGGGCCCCGTAAAGGGCCATGCTTTTTAATATGCCGGCATACAAATGCCGGCACCGTCCTCTGGGCCCCCCCATGTTTGGAAGGAGCCAAGAGAGTGCGCCCGCGACCTTCAGCAGGCGCGTCGACAGCCCGCTGAAGTGCGGGCCGAAGTTCCACCTGCTGTCCAACACTAGGCCCAGATATTTCATCTGGGCCTTCACCTCAATCCTGACGCCCTCCACGACAATGTGGGCGTCAGTGCGAATGCGCTGCCGCTGCCGAGGCCCATGGAAGAATACGGCCTCGGTCTTTTGCAGCGCCACTTTTAATCCTAGGCGGCGGATCCTACCCGCAACCAAGGATCCACCGGCCGAGGCTAGACTGGCCGCCTCTCTAAAGTCTCTCCCCCGGGCGGTAAGGAGAGTGTCATCCGCATAGCAGATGACACTCGTGCCACGGAGGAGACTTCCCCGCAGAAGCCAGTCGAATGCGATGTTCCACAGGAGCGGTCCCAGGACAGACCCCTGTGGAACACCGGAACCTGCATCGTAACGCCGGAGCTGTCCTGTGCGATCCACGAGGAGGACAGCTCGGTCCTCCAAGTAGTCAGCCAAGAGACTGCGCAGGTACTGAGGCACTCCATGGTACCGGAGTGCCTCCAAGATTGTCGAGTGGGGAACGGAGTTGAAAGCGTTGGCTATGTCAAATGACACAGCCAAAACCCCGTCCCCTGCCTCCGTAGCGTCCTGCACCTGGCCCTTGAGTCGGGCCAGCGCGTCGACAGTCGAACGCCCCCTTCGAAAGCCGAATTGGGCGTCCGACAGGTCCGGTCCGACCCTCCGCAGGTGGCCATTGAGCCTATTGGCGATGATCCCCTCGAACATTTTACCGACCTCATCGAGCAGAACGATGGGCCGGTATGCCGAGGGGGAGTCTACCGGGCGTCCCTCCTTTCGAAGGAGGCACAATTGCCCCTCTTTCCAAGGTTTCGGGAACCTACCAGACATGAAACACGCGCTGAATAGGTCCCGAAACCTCTCCTCCATTTGGAGTGCGGCGATGGCGACCACCCGCGCGGGGACGCCGTCCGGCCCAGGGGCCGTCCTCTTCGCGCGGAGACGGAGAACCTCTTCCTCAAATTCCGCCACTGACGGTGGAGGAGCCTCCTCCCCTTCCATTGGGGCCGCCTCCCGCGGGGGGTTCATCACTGGTGGGGTGAAGTTGGACCCGTTCGGAAACAGAGACCGGACCAGCCCATCCAGCAATGTTGGCTCGAGGGTCTCCGTCAACGGGGGACCAAAGGGGCGCAGTTTGTTCCGCGCCGCCTTATACGGTCTCCCATACGGGTCTCTGTCGAGGCCCTCCAGCATTTCGGCTCTCGCCGCGTCATCGGCAGCACCCATTGCCGTTTTGAGGACCCTCTTCGCCTCAACGTACGAAGCGTAAAGAAGGTCCTCGTTGGCCTCATCACGCTGGCTGCGCCGTCGACTCCGGGTGTAGGCCCTCCTTGCTGCCACACAGGCGGCCCGGAGCTCCGCTAGTTCCTGCGTCCACCAGTATACGGCGCGTCGGGGAGGCGGGCGGCGAGACCGAGGCATGCTGGCATTGCAAACCTCGGTCAGGGAGTTCCTGAGCTCGACCGCTGCGGAGTCCACGCCTAGGCCTTCGAAAGGAGGCCCGAGCCAGTCCTGCACGAACGCCGCCTCCATTGCCGACTCACGGTCCAGGCGGGTGAGAGCCCACCGTGGAAAGGGAGAACGGCCCGAAGGGACCGCCCTCCGGGGGCTCTGGGTGGAGATTTCGAACCGCACATATCGGTGGTCCGATAAGGTCTCCACCGTCTCCACCCGCCAGTTCAAGACGCGGGCGGCTAGCATGGGGGTGGCGAACGAGACGTCGACCACTGACCCTCCCCGTTGCCGCACACACGTCTGGACCGTTCCTCTGTTGAGGAGGGACACACCGGAGGAGGCAGCCCAAAACTCAACGGCGCGACCCCGGACGTTGCAAGAGGCGGCCGGGTTGCCCCAGACCACCGACTTGGCGTTAAGGTCACCTAGAACGGTGACCTGACGCGGCGCCGCCCTACCGACAACGGCGGTGAGGATTTCGAGAAAATTCTCGAAATCCGAGAGAGGGCGGTTTGGGGAGAAATAAACACCCACGAAGGCTATATCTCCCCACGCGGCGGCCACATATCCCGGTCCCCTCTCTAAGAGCGAGAGAGGAGGGGAGTCTGTGGAAGACCGCGACACTACTGCCACCAAGCCATCCCGATCACCCAGCCAACGGCTAGGGATCGAGTATGGCTCAGCAACCACCGCCACGTCCACCAACCACTCAGCCATGGACTGCATCAGCAGGTCCTGGGCTGCTTTGCAGTGGTTGATGTTCGCCTGGAGGATGCGATGCTCGGCCCTATCCATCATTCGGACATTGCACCCCCCTCAACAGCCACAGGCGTTCCCGTTTCGGGGATGGCGGTGGCTACAGCAGGCCGGGTCGGCGCCTGCGCTTTGCCCTTCTTAGGGGGAGGATTGCAGTTCCTCCCCTTCATTACGTGGTCCGCCGGGCGGCCACTGGCAGCACACACCGCACAGCGTGGCGCGGTGGCCGTGCAGGAGACAGATTTGTGCCCCTCTTGGCCGCAACGGTAACAACTGTTCGCCCTGTCAACCTCGGATGGGCAGAGGGCCCGGGTATGCCCGATTCCGAAGCACTTGAAGCAGCGCAGAGGCTGATCTTCAAGTGCTCGGACTCTGCAGGAACTAAAGCCTACCGACAGCCGTCCCTTGGCGAGGGCGGCTCTAGCCACGGTTACCGGGCACTCGAGGCGGATGGTGCCCATGCCGCCGCGGCCAGGCCGGATACCCCTACCTTGCACCGCTGCGACATCGCAGGCCCCTGTCGCTGCGACTGCCGCCACCACCTCCTCTTTGGTGACCGAATCGTCCAGATCGGTCACCTCCAAGGTCGCCGACTTTACTGGCCTGACTACCTTAGCCGCATCTGCAATGACCTCTTTCAACTTAGTTGCAAAGAGGTCTGCATTGGCACCGCCCTGAGCTCCTGGGAACTCGAAGATTCGAGCCCCAGCTTGGGTCCGACGGCACGTAACTGCTCCGATTCCCAGTTGGGTAGGGTCGGCGCCAGCACGGGCCCGCTTCAGGACGGACTCGTAGGTCTCGCCCCGCTCCGCAGCCTCCGCGGTGAGCGTCACTACAACGGCCGCGGTTTTAGGGGGAACCAGGGGCTTAGGTTTCCCCACACCAGCAGGGGCCCTTTTGACTGCCGGAGCAGTGGATGAGGGCTTCGGGGCCGACTTCTTCCCTTTCCCCTTCCCTTTTCCCTTGCCGGTCGTCTGGGACGGGCAGGGAACGGTGAATGTGGGGACAGCAGGGGGGGTGGCCGCCTTCGTCTTGGCCTTGCCCTTTCCCCTCCTTACCACTTCTGTCCAAGATTGATTGGACGGGGTGGAGGAGGGTAGAAATGCGTCCTCCGTTCTGGAGGATGGCCCCGGCTTGTTCGGCCTCGTGTCCTCCTTTTGGGAGGACGGCCCCAGCTTGTTCTGCCTCTTGTCCGCCGCAAGTGGTGGACGGATGCGACTCTCCGGCAAGAGCCTGTCCTCGATGCCGGCGAAGCAGGCTCTCGTGAAGGCCCTTTCCTCCATGACGACCTTGCGGATGATTTCCTCAAGGTTGGAGGAGGTGGGGCCCTCAGCCGCTGGAATCGGGTCAGCCTGGATTGGCCGGGCCGTGGCTTCAGCCAGCTTTTGGTGCAGCTGTTTGACCTCCGACTGCAGGCGGTCGACCTTCGCCTGCAGTTGCCGCGTTTCTTCAGTAGCGGTGCGTTGTACCAGCTCGCGGATTATACCACGCATACTTGCGGCTCTGCACTTCAGGGACTTCTGAAAAGTCCCCTTTAGGTTGGAGGACTTAGAGGCGACCTCCACTATCTCCTCCTCGTCCTCCTGCGCCATGCGCTCCAACTCGACTAGGGAGTGGTCTGCGTAGAGCACGATGGACGCGCCGTACCCAGTCTTGGCTCGCGCGGTACGCGCCTGCTGCTCCTTAGCGGCGACCTTTTCCTCAAGGTCCAGCTGGATTTGCGCCCGCCGAGTTAGGTCCAGCTGGCGTTGAGCATCTGCTAGACCCACGTCGTGGGTGTCCACAACAACTTTGGTAGGCTTTTTAGCCTTCGGCTTCTTGGGCTTACTCCTCGTGGAATCCGAGGAGCAAGACCCGCCTTTCAAGAAAGCCCGCTTCTGCGCTTGCTGGCGACGTTCCGCCGTCGCCGTCGAAGCGTCCGACTCAAAAGTGACGGACTCCATGTCAGAGTCCGAAACCTCGTCTGCCGGAGCAAACATGCTAGCCGCGGATGGTGCGCGGCTAACCTCTGACGCCGACGCAGACTCGTCGGCTTGGCCCTGAGAAGGGCCTTTTGGTTGGCCCTGAGAAGGGCCTTTTAGGAAACGCCCGGAGGCGTCCCGCGCTGGTTTAGGCATCTTTGCCTCCGCCAGTGTCGTAGGTAATCCGCAATGAAATCTACGACGCACAGTGCACTTTAGCCGAGCCCAGTCTGCCACTCCGTTACGGTGGTCAGAACTGGGTCGTTTCCAGGGGACACGACGAGGACGTAAGCACTGTGGGGGGTCCCCCTGCGATAGGACCCTAGAAACATGTTTACTTACCTTGTTGCAATCATATCCACCTCCGACATACGTTCTGTTGTATAAGACGGCTTTGGTTCTTGTTTCTCTTTCTTTATATTTGACGTAGTGATTACATTTTCCGCTTTCGATGTTAATGTCATTGGCCTGGAAAAATAATACACTGTATAAGCCGGATCGTCCGCTGCTGTACACAGCCTCAGGTATTTGACATAATCCCCACGCTTGGCAGGCGTCTTGGGGATCGCAGTGTAAGATGGCAGTTGTTTATAAATTGCTGTAATCTACCTTACAGTATTTTTCCCTTCGTTGCCTCTTACGACATTCACGGGAAGATATACAGTACAGTATCAGCCGGATTTTCCACTGCTGAACACGAAGGCCTGGCCGAAGCGTGGAGATTATGGCAAATACCTCCTTAACCTCTTGGAATCGGACTGGCCCAATATGGCCAATTTATGAATGGAATTCTATTGTTATAATTATCGCCGATATCAATGTGTTAATAGGACTCCCCTATTAAGGAGGTATTTGCCATAATCTCCATGCTTGGCAGGCGGCTTGAGGATCGAAATCGCGTATATTTATCATATTTTTACGACGTCAGTCACCCCGTGACCACGATCACTGGAAAGTATTTGAGACATCGGGACAAAATAATGATATATATACGCGATTTAAACCGTTTAAAATTGTTTTATTACTATGTGTAAGAATTGCGAAAACCTAAGACAAAAAAAATATATACGTACTGAATTGTAAGATGTGGCATTTCCGAAGGACCACTCCTGATGAACTGGTTCGAGGATATCATGGTATGATCCAGCACAATGTGGGAGTAGACAGTCGTATTGTCCAGGACTATTTCGGGTACTGGAAAAAAGGTGCAAATCATCACTACATAGTATAAAACAAAGTGGCTTCCCTCTGTCTGTCCCTATGTATGTATTTTTGAAACAGTGATGGCTCAGTGGCATTGGCTATGGACTGCCGTGCAGCAGGTCCATGGTTCGAATCCTGTCGCGGGCTTGAGCTTCACCGCATGGTGCAAGGGCATTTTGCGAATGCCCGCCTGGCTAGCGACCACCCTCAAGTAGAAAATCTGTCGCCAAGCACCTAACAGTGTGTTCCGGCAGCAATCCTTGAGAGCCAGAAAAATTACAGGCACATGATACCTAACAACTGGACGTCTCATTGTGACGGGCACTGTGCAATTCGTCGTTGACGAAATGCGTCTGTTATAGGCAGAGGTTAGTCCACTTAACATCAGGTGGGCCTCGGGCTTGAAGTTACATGAACATAAAAAAAAATGTGTGCTTTGATCTTTAAAACAACGCAAATGATTTTGGTGCATTTTTTTTTAAATAGATTGAGTGATTCGAGTGGAAGGTTTATATGTATACATGCATAAGAGAAATAATTTTAGAGGTTTGTAATCAACGTCAAGAGTAACCTCTAAAGAAAACATGTTTGTTTTAATATTGTCATGTTTGCAATAACGCCTGCTATGCGGGTTTCAATACAAAATTTAAAAAAAATCTCTCGTATATTTGTAATTAAACATGTTTGTATTGTCCAATGTCAAAAAAAGCATTCCTGTAGTAAATTTAGGGTATGTTCCATTAGTCGCTAAGAACGTTATTTTCGATAATTTTGATCACAATCTGCGTCTGTGGTTGTGATCACGTGATCGTTTGTAACTGTCATCCCCGTTCTATTTTTGGATAAGAACGCTAAGAATGCCACTAAAATTTCCACTTCTGTCACTTTTGACATTAGATGTAGCGTTTAAGGCGAAAATAACGCCAAGACCCATGTGGAAAACTTTTTGGGAGTGTGATCGTTTTTAGCGTTTTTAGCGAATCTCACGCTAATGGTACGCACCCTTAGTATCAGCATTGCACCCGTGCGAAGCCGGTTAGGGGAGGGCGCTAGTTGATTTATGACCATAGAGAACATTTAATGTCAGAGAACTTTATACCAAGGATTTGAAAACAGTTTCTTTTTAATAGCTAATAGGCATTTGACTACTATCTCTCCTGATGGTAAGTGATGTTGTGGTTGGAGATGTTGTTCAGGCTAACATAGAATTACCGGCTCTCAAATACAGCTCCCAGAACCCAACGTTAGGTGCTTTGCGACAGATTTTCTGTTTGAGGGTGGTAGCTAGCCAGGCGGGCATTCGCTAAATGGCCTACCACTATGCAAATATGTAGTTATTTTACTACAGTAGTTTATAGAGAATAAGAGAACGCTAATAGTGTTCCGTAGATGCCTATAAGATAAAATAATTTCGCGTTCGCGAAGCGTTAGCTAAGCGTCTCCGTTTCAGCTTGGGCTAAAATGCCTTCGTATGTCTCTCCGGATTTCCAGTTATTCTCTTCTACAAGACGCATGCATCTCTCGACCGTTTCTCGTAAAATTTTGTGAGCAGGTTAAACAATTGTATTGTAATAATTGTTTTTTTTAAGTCTATAATAATTAATATAAATTAGCTCCATAAAAACATTTGCATGTCTGCTTGCAGACTGAATCCATTGTATCTGTATGACAAAATTAAGATTCTTTTGACATGTATTCTAGCAAATAAATAAATGATTTCATTTGATACATTTTTTTTTTAAACAGTGCAAACATGGGTGTTGATATCTAAAGCCAACATATTTCCGTCACAAAGAACAAAGGCACCATATCTCACAGAGCTGCTAGTAAAAATTGTTATGGAGTGTTGGTCGTAGCCAAGTTTGCTTAGCCGTTCTTAACCGATCAGCTAACTTAAGCAACGTCCGCCGCGGTCATTCTAGTTAGCCTGCACAACATCTTCACTTACCATCAGGTGAGATAGTGGTCAAAGGCTAGCCTATCAAATATTAATAAAACATAATGTATCACTTGTCAATGCTTTAGGTTGAACTGGCCGATCAGTTCTACATACAAACGTGGTAGGGTGATCCCTCCCTTATTTGAAATTAGAGTTCTAGAATTAAGCATAATATCGATTGAACTCGTCATTATCTAGGTTGTATTGTAAAGAAATTTTAAATGATAATTAAGTTGAAGTTATAAGCCTCAAAAACTTTATATGAAAATTTTTTGAGGCTCATAACTCTCAAATTGATTAACTTATTAAAAAACTGTTACGATACAAGCCTAGAATATAAAGAGATCAATCGATATCATGTTTTGTTTTTTATCTCAATCTTCAAATAAGGGAGTGATCACCTCACTACGTTTGTATGGAGAACTGTCCAGCCACTTCACTCTTAACGGAGAGTATCAAGTTATTGAAGGTTCTGAATCTAGGGAGTCACTCCTTTCTAGTAGTAAACTACGCCTTACCTTGAAGCACATTGTCATCTATGTCTATACTGGAGCTGTCCTGTAAAGTTTTCAGTTCATATTGCTCGCTCTTCGGGTCCTGCCCCGTGCTGATGGATATATACTGAGTACAATCGTCTGCATTCGTTGAGAAGTCAAAGAATATCTTGTCGTATTCAGATTTGGTCTCCATGACGAGTGTTGATAGGGATTGTGACATGTATGTGTGGTCCATTGTCTGAAATAGTTCATAGATTAACAAAGCTTGGCCTTCACAACGGTGGCCAAGCGGTAATAGCAATGGACTGCCGTGCCGCAGTACCCTGGTGCGATCCCCACCGCCGGCTTAAGCTTCACTGCATGGTGGAATCGCAAATTGTTCATTTTGCAATTTGCCACCGGGCTAACTACCACCCTCAAGTACAAAATCTGTCGCCAAATACCAAACGGTTTCCGGCAGCATTCCTTGATAGGCAGTGAAATTACAGGCACATGAGACTTAACAAATATGTCGAAAGGTGACGGGCGCAGTGCAATTCGTGACTTGCGATGAAATACCACTGTTATAGGCAGAGTTTACCGTTTCACATCAGGTGGGTCTTGAGCTTTTTCCATCACAAGTCAAACTCATTTATTCAATTTAGGCGTCTACGAAAGTCATATGAAGGTCAATTACACAATTTAATGTTGAAATATTCTACATTGGACTGTCACGTTCAGCAAAAAAAATGTATAGAGCCACTGCAAGAAGAACGGAGAAGAAATTCGGGGCCATTGTTTTGAACGTCTTTTAACAATGTGTTACACACTATATAATAAAATTATTTATTTGTTTGATATACGTAGGTGACAGCAGGCTAATGACATATGTAATATATTGAACAATTATTTTAAGAACTTGACATTACAACAACCAATGATTCAATGTAACATAAATTTAAATAATATTAAAATTAACCCACACACTATTTTCTTAAGTCCCGTTGATCCTTCTGAAATGGAAAGAATTATTTTATCTTTAAAAAATACCAAAACTAGTGGTTATGACGAAATTTCTACGAAGGTATTAAAGTGCTGTGCTGAATTGATATGTCATCCTCTCAGTTAACTTATCTTTTATACAGCGTGTCCCAAAATTCAACGATAAGCCGGCATCGGAGCATGGACCTACTCATGACTCCTCGGAAAAAAAAAAACAAAAATTTTAACTGTTTTTTTTTATTAATTACAGAGACTTTTATAAATTTCATCGATATTCGATACCCATTATGCTATTTTCAACTACCATGACCACAATTTTTGACATATTTTTGATATTTTTTGTGCATTAGCAACCTAAGAAGGACGGCTATCTACCACAATCCCTTAAAATTACAGAAAGTATGTAGTTATTTTACAAAAATCAGTAAAAAAAAATTTTTTTCTTATAATTTTCATAGATTTTAACATTCTATGCACTTTCTATAGTCTGGGTTAAAAAAAAAAAAGTATGGACACTACCATGGCAAGTTTTATTAAAAGTTGGCGCAACTTTATAAAAGTCTCTGTAATTAAAAAAAAAAAGAGTTATAATTTTTTTTTTTTTTTTTCCCGAGTAGTCATGAGTAGGTCCATGCACCGATGCCGGCTTATCGTTGAATTTTGGGACACGGTGTAGAGGCGTCTTTCCTGAGCAATTGAAGGTTTCCATTATTAAACCACTTTTTAAGAGCGGTGATAAGGCAGACCCAAATAATTACTGACCAATTACTATAGTACCAATAATAACCAAAATTATTGAAAAAGCCATGCTTATAAGACTAAATAATTTTATAACCAAGCACAATATATTAAAAAATGAGCAGTTTGGCTTTCGTAAAGGAAGTTCAACAGCTCTTGCGTGTTTTAATTTGGTAAAAACTGTTACTGAGATTATAAACAGTGGGGGATCAGTAGTATCACTATTTCTAGACTTAAAAAAAGCTTTTGACTTTGTAAATCATGGTAAACTTATAAATAAGCTGGAACGGTATGGTATCAGGGGTATGGCGTTGGATTGGATAATTAGTTATTTACAAAACAGAAAACAGTATACTGAAATTACAAGAGTGGTAAATAAACAAAAACATTTCATAAAACAAAAGTACTCTTCTGAATCCACTGTATATAATATAGGAGTACCTCAGGGCAGCATTCTAGGGCCTTTACTTTTCCTTATGTACATAAATGACCTTCCGGATTTCACTTTGCATAATTGTATACTATTTGCTGATGATACCACAGTTATTATAAAATGTGACAAAAATGAATCTCCTGAACAAGTTATACGTATAACTATAGGAGACGTAATTAATGGGACGGAAATTAATAATTTAAATATAAACATGAATAAAACTAATATTATGCAATTTACGTCATATAATTCGATTCCATTTAATCTTGACATATCATTTAAAGATCAAAAAGTAAATGAGGTACAGTGTTTCAAATCTTGGGATTGATTTTAGATATACACCTAAACTGGAAAGATCATGTCTCTGCTGTATGTCAAAAACTAAATCGCTTCGTTTTTGCACTGAAGAAACTAAGGCAAACCGTTTCTGCTGAAGCTGCTTTAACAGCTTACCACGGATACATTTCATCGGTCCTCAACTATGGTCTCATAATGTGGGGAAACTCAGTAGACTCAGAGAAGGCATTCAAAGTGCCAAAAAGATGCGTCCGAGTTATCAATAAAGCATGGTATCTGGACAGCCTTTATTTAGGCTTAATAATATTTTACCACTTCCATGCATGTATATCAGAGATTTATGCATATTTGTCAAACAAAACTCTTCTTATTTGAAATTTTTCCAAGATAAAAACGCAATCGTTTTAAATACTTCTTATATCAATCACGCTGCCATAAAGATATATATAAGAGAAATGTTTATAATATGTGCATAACTGTTTATAATAGATTACCAGACGAAATAAAGATATTAGAGGGTCATGTTTATAGGAATAGGCTAAGTCAGTGGTTATTAGAAAACTGTTTTTTGTATCATTAAAGAATATATGGAGGTTTAGTAAGATATAGATGTAATTAATATGATTAAATTGTTAATATTACTAGTGTATTTTTAGCATTAGTTTTAAATATTTGCATGTCTGCTTGCAGGCAGAATACAGAGACCACGCATTTTACACAAGAACTCAAAATGTACATACATGATTGTATTCTTGCAAATAAATTATTTGATTTGATTTGATTTGATTTGACAGGGGATAGCTTGGCAGAGGTGGAATTCTTCAAGCATTTTTGTCATTTAAGTAATCACAAACTGTGTAGTAGGATTTCTTAATCAAAATGCTTTTCACTTGCAACTTGAATTTTCCTTCTATGAGCGTTGTAATATGTTTTGGAACTTTATTATAAAACCTCACACAATTACCTAAGAATGAACTTTTATTTGTCTTCACTAATCTAACCTGGCTAATTTATCTTTAATCGTAGTGGTGTAATTGTGATTGTTACCATTTCAATTCGCTAATAACTAGAGGTTTTTTAATGGGATTGTGTTGGAACACGCAAAATACCCACCCTATGTAAAGGGCATACGGTTTCTGCATATAACTAATGCATTTCGCCAATTTTAACTGCGCCCATTACCCTGAGACACAGTTGTTAAATCTCATGATCCTAGAATTTTACTTGTTTCTCAAGGACTACTTCCGGAACACACAGTTAGGTGCTTGGCGACCGATTTTGTACTTGAGGGTGGTGGCTAGACAAGCATGCATTCACAAAATGCCCTTCCACCATGCGGTGAAGCTCAAGCCGGTGGTGGGGATTGAATAGATGGAATGATGGAAGATCATAGATCAGCAGCATGACAATCCATTACCGATTGGCTATCATTGCTTATGTTACTTTGGCCTAATTAAAGAAAAATGTGAAATTTTTTTTTATTTATTGCTGATAGGCTAGCCGTTGACCACTATCTCACCTGATGGTCAGTGATGATGTGGTTGAAGATGTTGTTCAGGCTAACCTAGAATTACTGGCTCTCAAGCATAGCTGCGGGAACACACCGTCAGGTGCTTGGCGGCAGGTTTTCTAGTTGACGGTGGTAGATATCAAGGGGAGCATAGATGTAGCACTGTTGCATAAGCGCTAGCTTAAAATATAATGCTGAGCTGCTTTGTATTTTATAGGAGAGAGATGATATAAATAAATTGCTTGTAATAAATCACATGCAAAATTTCATACCTCTTGTGCATGGCTCAATGCTAAAACTCGTAGATGCTCCTGAGCATTATGCACCTGCCATTTGAACTTGTATACCTTTTTGAACATAGCAAGGCACTCCCAGCAAATAAGGTCAGCCATGTCCGGCATTTCTAACTGAAAGTAAAAAAAAATTACTTGTCTAATATCTTCACCATACAAATTTTAACTGAGCAGTATCGGAAGCCTTGATTGACTAAAAAATAACCCAGAGGTCTCAGATGTGAGAGCTATCTAAGTGACCATAAATGTCATATTGCAGTATGAACATCAGATCAAGATTCAAGGAACTAAAATCCTGATATAGGTATCAGATGTGACAGATGCCAAAACGTCTTTTAATAAGTTGACATCGTCCTGGACCACTATGGCCTAGTTATGAATGAAATTCTATTTTTATCATTATCGCCGATGCCAATGGGTTAATGTGGTGATTTTTCATTTTATTTTTCAAATTTCAGCTTCCTAGTAATCAATATTGAAATATGTGTTTGATGTAACAGCTGTCAAAATGACAGTTGAGGTTTCAATTATTTTTCCCTTTCATGACAGCTGTTAAACTTTAAAGCCCACAGACCATATCTCAGAGAGTTTTGATTCACAAGTTGTTTCAAAAAAATTTGTTTTAGAAAAATTATAGATCTTGTCGATAATTTCATTTTGATCGCGGCTGTTAATCAATAAGAGGGTATATTTCATTTCTATTTTTATAGTTTCCATACAGTAAAATTTCTGTCTGTAAAAGAAGAATGATGGTGACATTGTGGTGTATAATGATTCTAAAGATGAGCCAGGCCTATTAGTAGTTACCTGTTTTGTACTGAGTATTAATTATAATTAATAATTTGCTAAAGATGTGTCGTCCGACAATATAGACAAAGAAGTGACAAAAATTCTCTACATCAAGTTTAAACGGCTGAAAAGTGCAAAATGATATAGTGACCGAAACAATTAGCAAGTTTGGCGAATTTGGTTTGCTAGGTCTTTTATGAAAAATAATGAAATTGATTGTTTACAGGGCACTTTGGGTGGCCTCAACATATCAGTGTACAACTTGAAATTCGTCTGACCAAGACTCAAAAGTTCAGTGCTTTGATGGCCTTTGGTAGAGAGATATTAAAGAAATATATTATAATTTTAGCTAGAAAAACTTTTTCAATGGCAATTGGGCAAGGCGAGCAATTACAATAAAATACGGACTAGTATCTATTTAGTGTTTGCTAATGTATTATTCAGAGCTTCAGTGCATTGACATTTACGTAACAGGAGAAACTTTGTGTGCTTACATACATACGTTAAGTGCTCAAACTTACGCGGTCTCCCGCAAAATCGTACATCAATAAACGAAATATTTGGTACGCTTGCGGCATTACAGACAGTGAAAATAAATCCCTGTCGGTGCTAAGACATGTTGTGCACACAGTCATGAACCCTTGATCCACATCTTGCTCCATTTTAATTCAATAAAGCTTGGAAAATTATTTTGCCGAAAGTTAAAAATTTGTTTTGATTACTTTTCAAACCACAACAAAATGTAACACTCCCATGTAAAATAGACGAAAATCAGCAAGGAATTTTCAACACTGCTACGACACCACAAAATGGCTGCCTTACACAGTATTGCTATATAAAAAAAAATTCATCGCGTAAGGTAATTACCTAAACTACTATATTAAGGAGGAAATTGTTTGTTTGATTGTTGTCATTGAATAGCCTCAGTAACTACAGGAGTGCGTTCAGAGGCTCAGAGTGTAGTTGTTTCGTTGTTTGGTTGTTTTGCAACTTACCCTGAGGTATGGAACGACCGGTTGTTTTATAACCTCAAACAAATTGTGACATTGACAGACTTACATCATTATGGTAATAATAATTGTTATTTAACACTATCACAAATTCGTTTTCCATTTTTATTTAAGTTTTATATTTTGAGAAAACATATTAGTATTTATATTTTTTGAGATATATGGGTGAGCGCATCAGATAGAATACGATATAAACGTCAAAGTCATTTCATGTCACGCGTTTTATGGTTAAAAAGTTGCAACCTTCAAAGGTTTGGAACGGTCCAGTTGTGACAACCGAACGCTCTACTCGAAGGTTGTGAACGACGTTAGAGTGAAAAGTTGCACTCCGAGTGCGCTCTAACCAAGGTTCGGAACGCACCCCAGCCTGTTAGGATGAAATTTGGTATGGAAATAGTTTGAGACACGGGGAACGACATAGGATAGTTTTTATCCAACGGCGCAAATAGAGGTTATGGTTTTGTGCGATAGCCGATATACCCGCGGCAGGAGCCACGGCCGGAAAGCTAGTTATAATATAAAACAGTAGCGTAAAGCTATTATTATGGAAGAGACTCCATTTTATTAATGGTTTTGTTGCTATATTTTTAGTGGTAGCACTGGTAACGCCATCCCTAGCAGGAGTGCGTTCAGAGGCTCAGAGTGTAGTTGTTTCGTTGTTTGGTTGTTTTGCAACTTACCCTGAGGTATGGAACGACCGGTTGTTTTATAACCTCAAACAAATTGTGACATTGACAGACTTACGTCATTATCGTAATAATAATTGCTATTTAACACTATCACAAATTCGTTTTCCATTTTTATTTAAGTTTTATCTTTTGAGATATTATATTAGTATTTATATTTAGTCATTTCATGTCACGCGTTTTATGGTTAAAAAGTTGCAGCCTTCAAAGGTTTGGAACGGTCCAGTTGTGACAACCGAACGCTCTACTCGAAGGTTGTGAACGACGTCGTCAGAGTGAAAAGTTGCACTCCGAGTGCGCTCTAACCAAGGTTCGGAACGCACCCCAGTTTTTCGATACTATTACAATTTCATTATTAATCTATGCGTATAATTTCGTTTAAAAACAAACAAAATGTCGTTGTTGCAAATTTGTTTAATCGTTTTTTGTTGTGATTTTGTTCTAGCGTATTATGGAGATTTTTATCTTTTAAATTTATTTGCATTAGATTACAAATTTAGCTGCTGTATTTTAAAAATACTTAGGAAATTTATAAACTCTTTTTTCAATTCAACGTAGGATAAGTTATAATAGTCAGTTTATATTGATTCGCTAAAAATCTTTAGTAAGTCCCACAAAATTGAGTGTGTATATAATTTATCAGTAACTAAAGGTTTAATTAATTGTTTCATAAATTAATATTCTTACATTTGTTTGTAAATTCGCAGCAGGAAAATGAGGTCATTACCCTGTGGAAAATTATGAAAACTATATTATTTCGCTTCGTAGCTATTGCAAAATTGTAAATAAAATGGAAGAAATAAAAGCAGATATATCGTTGAAACTTCTCTGCAATGCATGTCTGTGCGTTGGGAGAACGCTTTACCAAATCCAAGAAGAGAAACTGAAGCAGTACTATCTTAGTGCATTGAGTGAAATTCCTGTAAGTATCTAAAATAGATTATTCTTTTTGGAAGTTCAAATATAGCATTTTTATTTCTGAATATTTGTTAGCTTATAATGAAATCAAGGAAATTTGAACTTTAACTTCCTCTTATGGCTATTGCAGGGTCGCAATAACATCCTCAATTTAGCATCAGAGAATTTTCTTCTGTAAAAAACTAAACCCCAACCAAAACACAAAATAACACAAATACATACATGAATTAAATAAGGGTAACAACTCAAATATAGAGTTGCACACAATTACAAGCATGTATGTTGTGCATGTATTAAATTATATATTTATATGGATACTAGCTGACCCGGCAAACATTGTTTTGCCATATAAAAAAAAAGGGTGAAAATTGAGGATTGTATGTATTTTTGTATGTTGTATCATAAAAAAATAGAAATTAAAAATTTTGTCTAAAAAATAAAAATAAAAATTTAGGGGGATGAAAAATAGATGTTGGCCGATTCTCATAGATACCGGATAAGCACAAAAAATTTCATCAAAATCGGTCAAGCCGTTTCAAGGGAGTATGGCAACGAAAACTGTGACACGAGAATTTTATATATTAGATATAAATATATCACAATTATACCTGTATAGGTATTTGTAGGAACTACACAGAACAATATACAGGTATATTATGTACACTTATTAATAATACTTAATAAATAATAAAAATCAAACCAAATTAGAGATAAGCAAAATTTAATTTAAATGATTCTTGATTATGTAATATTGAGTGCAAGCAAAAAGAGGGTATCAGTTTAACATACCTAATGTAGAGGATGATTAAATTATTGTGTACATATACCTTGATTCTGTGGCTTTCTAGAAGAGCTATTATATAATAGCTGCTCCATACATCCAGTAATTTTATTATTAAACAATATTATTGATTTCTCTAAGAAGGCTTGCTTAACATCCAGAAATCAGTCAAGCAATAATTCCTTGTTTAACTTTTATAGTATGGTCCTTTTTACTGTTAAAAAATTATTGGGTTCATGAAGCAGATTTTTTCCCAAAGACTGCACATAATTGGCAATATTTTATTGGGTTGATAACAGGTCACATAATGTGCAAGTTTGTCTGATTGTAAGATTATTATAACATCCAAGTATTTCCATATAACAATTAGTGTAAACTGCATATCGTCACTTAGCAAACAACACCGCTCAAGTCGAATTTTGGCGACATTTTAATGCCATTGGCTAGAGCTTCTGTTTGCACATAGACCCAACCAATCGGTTGTATCCGATTGGTTGGGTCTATGTGCAAACAGAAGCTCTATAGCATAAAATAAAATCATATGTTTTTAGCCGCTTAAGGATCACTCATCATTTATTAGTACCAAACCATTATCAATTCCGTATGATACAGTTTTTCACTCTCCTCTAAAACAAGTCAAAATGACTTGAGTGGTGTTGTTTGCTAACCGACGATATGTGCTAGAACAGTACAACAAGCAGTCCATGGGGTACCGGGCTAGAACTAGAATGTCACTCTACTTCTCAACCTGTGGGTGTCGTAAGAGGGGACCAAGGGTAACACCAGAAAGTGGGCGGCGCTTTCTGAGGAACTGATATCTCACGCCTGACATGCGTGGGGATTATGGCAAACCTCCAATTATGGGGGAGGCTGTGTTCAGCAGTGGACGATCCGGCTGATACAGTATTAGTAACAATGATACAGAAATTGATGCTGTCTTATGTTAAGGACGTACTACTGGATACTCCTGTTAAGCCCGTAAACTCAAGATTTTTTTTTTGACACTAATAACAAAATTACATATCTAAAAGGCTTCATCAAGCTTTTGGTCAAAACCTACCTTTTGACCTACCTTTTTACTTACAAAATTACAAATATACAATAGTTAAAATTTAAGTCATGTGCGGGATTCGAACCCCTTAAGCCAGGGTATGCTCTAACCAATTGAGCTAGCATGACATGACGTCATATCTCAAATCTTTCCTATCGATCTTTAACCATCGTATTGGGATGGAGCGACATCTATAGTACCACTTGCGTTGTACTACAAACAAGAACAATTTTCCGATTGGTTTTATACTTGTAAATGATGATGCAACCTTATAATTTTAATATTGCAGGCGTTATTGCAAACATAACAATATTAAAACTACCTTTTTACTATCTAGTCAAAGTCACCAAATAAGTTCTATTCCAACTCCCTAGAAATGAAATAGTGTCTACAACACTAATGATATTCTTAGGGCCTGTTTCAGAATGTTAGAGTATGTTCCGGTTATAATACCCAGAACATAAAATAACTGAATGATAAAAATGACAGGTAACATGCAGCGCGTTTCAAGCTTTAACCGATGGATAGGCTAAATCGATGACTGTGAAACGCAAAGATAGTGTTTTATTTATTAAATATGTTCTGAGTAGTATAACTGGAACTTACTCGAAGATTCTGAAACAGGCCCTTAGAGTTGTAAAATCATAGATGCCTAAAAAAATGGTACAGTATCTAAAATGTAAGACATCATCTGGATACCCATTCAATAGCTGCAGTTTGTTGTAGCCTAAATTCAGTACAATGCATGAGTATTTTTTTTATGTTATTGTGACGGATCAAGCACTAGGCCCACCTGATGTTAAGCGGATTAACCTCTGCCTATAACAGTTGCATTTCGTCACAAGTCACGAATTGCACTGCGCCCGTCACCTTGAGACATACTTGTTAAGTCTCATGTGCCTGTAATTTCACTGGCTCTCAAGGACTGCTGCCGGAACACACCGTTAGGTGCTTGGCGACAGATTTTTTACTTGAGGGTGGTCGCTAGCCAGGCGGGCATTCGCAAAATGCCCTCCACCATATTCACCGCATGGTGAAGCTCATGCCCGCGGCGGGATTCGAACCATGGACATGCGGCACGGCATTCCATAGCCAATGCCACTGAGCCATCACTGCTTCAGAAAGAGTAAATGATATTGTATTACAACGTAAGTTGAACTATAGGTATCGCTCCATCATCATACGATGGATAATGAACGAGAGGAAAAATTAGAGTTATGAGTCATTGTCATGTTAGTTCAGTCGGTCAGATCTTACCCCGGCTATAGGGGTGGAAGACGCGGGTTCGAATCCCGAACATGACTGTATATATCCTTTTGTAATTTTGTTGTATAGTAAATGATGCAAACATATTTCCTTTCAGCTTTGCGGGATGCCAATCATGTTACCAACCATCTGCTGGGATTGCAAAGCATTGTTACAGAGAGCTGTTGACTTCAGGGAGCAGGTCAAAGACTCATATAGGATACTTATGACCTATACAAGTGAGGTATGTGACACAATATTAAAAATAAAAAAACATCCTAGTGCGAGTCGGACTCGGGCACTGAGGGTTCTGTATAAACCCTTTAGGTATTCTTATTCTATTTGGGGGCGATATGTCCTGCACTGACGTCCCGCTTGGGGTGTATTGTGCATTTCCCCCGCCAGCTTCTACCCAAGCCATCCCAACTCCTTAACGTAGCGGAGAAGGACCTTGGGTCGCTGGCATAGCTGCTCCAGTGACTCGTGTGATGGTGGTGAGGATGTCGTCGATGAGAATGACTCTTGTAGTCCGATTGTAAATCGTATCTGTTCCGTGGCTTCGCAGTGCAACAGTACATGCTCCACGGTCTCATCTTTTAGCTTACAGCCTCTACATAGAGGACTGTCTGTTGCTCCAGTTTTATGCAGAAAGTAATTCAGGTTACAATGACCTGTGATAAGGCGTGCTACAATGCGTAGTTCCTCACGCTTTAGTTTCAGCAGGTTGTTTGTCAGCTTCTTATTTAGAGTTGGGAACATGGCCTTTGTTTGTTTACAATCCTCTGTCTTATTCCACAGGTTTTGTTGTTCTCTCTCGGTGTGACGACGTAGTAGTTCCCGTACTTCCATTGCTGATGGCTTGCAAAGGCTCCTTACGTCATCACAAACTTGTTTTTTGGCTCCTTTCTTTGCCAGAGTATCTGCCATGGCGTTACCCGGGCATGCACTATGTCCCTTTGTCCATGTTATCATTATTCTGTAGTTTTTTGACAGCCTTTGTAAGGCAGAATGACACTCAGGTATGACTCTAGACCTGGTTACTGGTCTTCTGAGTGCATATATTACAGCCGCACTGTCTGCAGTAAAAAGAAGGAGCTTGTCCTCACGCTCACTTTCTAAACTAGGTGTTATGTCTAGATGTGATATTGCCCTCGCAGCTAGCAGTAAGTCCATTGCCTCTGCTTGCATTACAGTGGTGGTCTTATTTAGCCCTTTTGCGTCTGAGATTCCAAGTTCCGGTGAGTAGTAACCGCAACCGGCACCAGTCTTGTTTTTTGCGCCATCTGTGTAAATATTATTATTGTCGGCACTAGATCTGCCAGTGCACTGTTCTCAGTAGCCAGTTTGTACTTCTTATTGTCAAGGTGGGTACTGGCTACTTTGTCAGTGCCTTGCTTTGATTCGGGGATTATTTTAGTGGCCTTGTCTAGTATTCGACAATGGTTTGTGATTTGTCCCGTGCCTATCCACTGGTATGTTGACTTTATCCTTAGTGCTGCCGCCATCGCTTCTTGCTGTATATGAAGATGCAGTGGCGTCAGACCCAGGATGACATCAAGGGCAGCTGATGGTGTTGATTTTATACAGCCGCTGATCAAAGAGCAGTCTTTGGGTTTGCTGCAGTTTCTTTATTTTAGTCACCAGACTTGTTCGTGGCCACCACACTACGCAACCGTAGGTGAGGACAGGTCGTACTATGACTGTGTAGATCCATCGGCAGAGCTTAGGTTTCAGACCCCAGTCTTTCCCTACTGCTCTTGTACTTTGCATCAAAATTTTTGTAGCTTTTGTTGTGATGTGTTCAAGGTGTTTTCCCCACGAAAGCTTGCTGTCAAGCCAAATGCCTAGATATTTAACCTCCTTACTTAGGGCCAATTTTGTTCCAAACAGCGTAGGAAGGTTATAATTTGCTAACTTTGTTTTTCGAGTAAACATGACCTGTAGGTATTCGTATATAAGTAAAAGTTTTGGTATTTTTATTGCTAAATGAAATCCATAGAATGTGTATGTACACGTTGCTTCGTACCAAATTTCAAGCTTCTGAGTTCACGGGAAGTACACTGTAGGTTTTGATTCCTTTGCGAGTGTCAAAAATTTGCGGCATAAACGGTTGTATCTTTTGATTGCGTTGGCTTAGAAGTTTGATTTTTTCACAGCTCCAAGGACAGTAAACTTGAGTATTAGATATGAATTTCAGCTTGATACCTCCACGCGTTCCTGAGAAAAAGGGTCTTGACAGATAAACAGACGGACAATAAAATTATCCTATAAGGGTTCCATATTTTTTTATTTTATGCATGATAGGTTAGCCTTTGACCAGTATCTCACCAGGTAAGTGATGATGTGGTCGCAGATGTTGTTCAGGCTAACCTAGAATTACTGGCTCTCAAGGACAGCTGCCGGAACACACTGTTAGGTGTTTGGCGATAGATTTTCTACTTGAGTGTGGTAGCTAGCCCGGCGGACATTAGCAAAATGCCCTACTACCATGCCATAACGAATACCATCCTAAGACGACAACCGGGACCGACGGCTTAACGTGCCCTCTGAAGCACGTGCACGCTCAATAGTAATGTCACTAGCGGTCACCCATCCAAGTCATGACCGCAGCGGACGTTGTTTAACTTTGTCGATCCGGTTAAGAACGGCTCAGCAAACTTCGCTACAAGCGCTTCGAAAAATGGCAAAATATTGTTGTTTGTTACACACCTCTACCTCCTGAGCATATTAGATAGACTGAAACATTTTATTGAAACACCTTAAATATAAAAAATAGTTACAACAGAAACACAATTCAAAATAAGGTAACGATTGGCGGTCTTATCGCTGAAAGCGATCTCTTCCGGACAACCATTTGAGGAAGACACAACTGAAGAGAACCAAGGGATGGCGTTGATCTAGTAGTTTCGTACATATGTATATATTTATTATTATCTATATATATATATATATATATATATATATATATATCTTATACATCTAGATTATAATATAGTACTCACAATGACAAATTATTTCTAAAATACTACAAACATTAAAATAGATAATAATAAATATATACATATGTACGAAACTACTAGATCAACGCCATCCCTTGGTTCTCTTCAGTTATGTCTCTTCATCAAATGGTTATACATGGTTATATATATATATATATATATATATATATATATATATATACATGTACAACATATACACATTTAAGTATACATATTAATAATAATAAATACATAAGCATATAAAATATTATATTAAACAGGCATAATGAAATGTATTTTATTATATTTTTCTTGCAGAACCTCCACGAATGTCTTCTAACAGATGTGTCAAGGCCACCCCGTTTAAAGATCACAAATGCTGAAAGTGTTGCCATCGCACCTGATTATAGTTGTGAAAAAGTTGACGGAGTCGAAGTTTCTGTGAAAAATAATGATAAAACGGAGTCTGAGGTATAAAACCTTTTTAGTATGTCTTGATATTATTGTTTATAATATTGGCATGCTTAGCAAAAGTATTTTTTTTTACTTAATAATAAAGTCAAAACCATTGCATATTAAATTTAGGCGTCGACGACGTTTTGAAGCAGTGATAGCTCAGGCTATGGACTGCCGCGCAGCAGGTCCTTGGTTTGAATCCCGCCGCGGGCTTGAGCACACCGCATAGTGGAAGGGCATTTTGCGAACGCAATTTAGAAAATCTGTCGCCAAGCACCTAACGGTGGGTTCCGGCAGCAGTCCTTGAGAGCCAGTGAAATTACAGGCACATGGGGCTTAACAACTATGTCTAAAGGTGACGGGCGCAGTGCAATTCGTTACTTGTGACGTTATAGGCAGAGGTTAGTCCGCTTAACATCAGGTGGGCCTCGAGCATGTCGTGTCCCAATAACAAAAAAAAAACGACTCTTATGAAGTTTAATTATGTACAATTTTTTATATCAATATATACTAAGTCAAAGTCAAAATCATTTATTCAATTTAGGCGTCTACGACGCTCTTATGAAGGTCAATTACAAATTTTAGTATTGAAATATTCTACATTGTACTGCCACGTTCAGCAAATAGATTGTATAGAGCCACTGCGAGAAGAACGGGCAAGAAACTCTGGGCCATTCTTTTAACAATGTGTTACATACTTACTATATAATAGGGTTATTACAATATTTGTTTAAATTATGTAGGTGACAGGCAATAGCTTGGCGGAGGCGGATTGTCCATTGTACTACATTGTACTGCTAAAGTCCGCAAAAAAAATGTATAGAGCCACATAAAAACTTATATTAATATATTAACATTATTGTTTGCGAATTACAAATTTTGTGCCACAAGAATAAAAAACTAAAATCGACATTCCACAATGAAAAGTGTCTAATAAAATGTGGAAGGCAGGACCTTGATCAAGATCTCATTTTCTCTGCCTCTTCTGAGCCTCTTCGGTATGGAACTTATTTATGGTTTGATATTTCAGAAAGTTGAAGATGAGAAACAAATCCAGGAACCAAAGGTCCAGATATCCACACCATATACAGAAGTATTACTAGAGAGATTGGACCATCGGCTGTGTGAGGAACAGGAGGTTTTCGTTAAAGAGGAACTGAAGATTGAAGATTATGGCAGCGATAGAGGTAATAATATTTGTCCTTCTTCATACGAGTAATCACCCCCACATAGTATTTAGAAACACTGTTCGCAGAGAGTATATTCTCTGAAAAATATTTATTTATTACTATTTAAAATCTAGAAGGCTTAGCTTAAACTTGGATGGATGCGGGTTCCAATCCCGCACATGACTATATTTTTTTCTCTCCGCAACCATCCACCCCTTTACGGCTATAGGGGTGGATGGATGCGGGTTCCAATCCCGCACATGACTATATTTTTTTCTCTCCGCAACCATCCACCCCTTTACGTCTATAGGGGTGGATGGATGCGGGTTTCAATCCCGCACATGACTATATTTTTTCTTTTTTAATATTGTTAGGTTCGCAAAAACGCTTGCTACGCGGATTTCAATACAAAATCACAAAAAAACGATAAGAAAATTTTTTTTTCCCGCACATGACTTAAATTTTTCCCATCGTATATTTGTGATTTTGTAATATATTTTTTTCTCTCGTAAATTTATAATTTTGTAATTATTAGCTATATTCAAGTTAAAGCTAAATCTTCTAGATTTTAAACAGAAATAAAATAAATATTTTTCAGAGAACATACGCTCTGAAAAATGTTGCAGTCATACCCCGGCGGGTATGCTCTGACCGCTTGAGCTAACATGACAATGACTCATAACCTATTGGGATGATTTTTTCGTAAATTTGTAATTTTGTAATGTAATCCGCCGAGCCAGCGTTATTGCAAACATAACAATATTACAAAAATATAGTTAAGGAGTTTTGGCCTATTTTTATTAGATTAGGTAAGATATATAAAACTAAGCTGAATCTTCTAGATTTTGTAGAATAAAATTTAGTTTTACGGCGAACCATGCTATCAGCAAACAGTTTATCGGTAAACGTTACGACGCCTCTTCATTATGGTAAAATGTATTTAGGTCGTGAATAGATATGGTCGTAAACTGAATAGGTCATAAACTGTCTAGGTCGTAACCTGACACGATCAAATATGAAATGTCCGACTTGGGATTGACTACCAAAGTCTTTGAGATTCCAAAGCGATTTACGCTATTCAGCCAAATATGCAATAATGTGAGAAGAAACGTCAAGAATATACAATTTATTATATTACAGAATTCTCCGACGACCAAATGGATGACAAGATCCAATCTGTACCTATCGACAATGTAACTCAAATAGCTGATGAAATCCGTAGCTTAATCACAGATGTTAAGAAAAATGGAGATAACACAAAGAAGACAAAACTGAAAAGAAGCAAACGTAAGATTGGGAAAGTAAGAAGTAAAAAGAAAGTTAAGAAGATTAAAGAAGTAAGTTTTGCACAATATTTGTTAAGGGTATTAACTAAACTAATATAATAAAGAGGAAAGATTTGATTGATTGTTTGTTTGCATTGAATAGACTCTGAAACTACCGGACCGATTAGGGTGAAAGTTGGCATGGAAATAGTTTGAGACACGGGGAAGGACATAGGATAGTTTTTATCCGACTGCGCAAAAAGAGGTTAATGGTTTTGCGCGATAACCGATATACCCAAGGGCGAAGCCGCGGCCGGAAATAAAAACGATTTAACTACTTTCACTATTATAAAACAATTTTTATGATATCGTGGTTGAAAAAGCACGAGGCTCACCTAGTGTTAAGCGGCAACCTCTGCCTATAACAGATGCAGTTTATTACAAGTGGCGAACTGCACTGCAACCATCAGACTTAAAGTTGCCTGTAATTTCAAACCGAAACATAGTGATGTGAATATTACTGCTTGCCGGTGGAAATAAGTATGGTGGCAGTACTTATCCGGACAAACTCGCATAACGAGTTTTACTGATATTACTTAAAAACTTAAACTGAGGCGATAGATAATGAATCTAAAGTGGCTTCTCTTCTGCCCTCTCACCTTCTATATCTTATTCTGTATCAGCCGGATCGTACACAGCCTCCCCTATTAAGGGGGTATTTGCCATAATCCCCACGCTTGGCAGGCGGCTTGGGGATCGCAGTGTAGGGTGGCAGTTCTTTAGAAGGCGCTGCTACCCACCTTCCAGTATTTTTCTCTTAGTCGCCTCTTACGACACCCACGGGATGATATGGGGAGGTGCAATTCTAACCCGGCACCCCACGGGTGATTTATCTTATTCTATATATATTTAAAATTATATATTTTAGCATTCATATTTCTTACAGTCATCCCTTATTTAATTTGAGCGACGCTTATGAAGAAATAATTTGAAAATGGTAACCCTGATCATTTCCTCTCTCTCTCAATTAAAGTATTAGAAATGAAGGCAATATTGTAGTTACTCTTTTCGATTCGTTTTCTTTTTTTTTCGTGGTACCAATAGATTGGCAAAAGTTTCGAAAATGAAATGCTACTTTTATAAATGCTGCTACCACTATCTCACCTCATGGTAAGTGATGATTTAGTCGATTCGATTGGTGGATTATTCAGGCTAACCTAGAATTACCTGCAGGAACCCACTCTTAGGTGCTATGATTTTCTACTTGAGGGTAGAAAATCTATGCTGACATATTTTCTACTTAAGGGAGGTAGGTACCTAGGCGGGCATTCACAAAATGCCCTGTTTGATAGTAAAAACCATAAGTAAACAAATTTTAAATGGAGAAGATACGCACGAATATGTCAGCGTATCTACAAAAGATGCGCTAGGAAGATGAGCGGTGTGCGAAGAAAAAACAACCAATAAGATTGCGGCGATTCGCGAGGCTAGGAAAAGGAAGCGATTCTATTGGTGGATACGCAGCGTAATCGTGTTTTAAATATATTTAGTTACTTAATTTATTTCAGCTACCTATAGAAATACCAAACATTTTGACCATATACCTAACGTACGATGAGATGAAGGCAGAAAAAGAAAAATATACTATAAAGAAAATTAATTATTTGAACGCTGTCCCTGATATGCTCCGCCAATCTAAGCTGCCGTGGTGAAGGAGTCATAGTCAAAATCTATCCCTTCGTTCATATCATAACCATCCGTTGTAGTTTTGTAAGCGTATTTGCTTAGCAGGCGTTAATGCGTGATTGCAATGTAATAAACATACTACATTTTAAAATAGTATGGTTTGATAGTACAAACCGTAATTAAACAAATTTTAAATAGAGAAGATACGCAAAAATATGCCAGCGTATCCACAAGAGATGAGAGTTGGCGAGGAAACAATCCTCCAATAGGATCGCGTCGCTCAGCGAGGCTAGAAAAAGGAAGCGATTCTATTGGTGGATTTTTTCCTCGCACACATCTCCCTCTCACATCTCCGGTAGATACGCAGCGTAATCGTGTTTTAAATATATTTAGTTACTTAATATATTTCAGCTACCTATAGAAATACCAAACATTTTGACCGTAGACTTAACGTACGATGAGATGAAGGCAGAAAGAGAAAAATAATACTCTAAAGAAAATTATTTGAACGCTGTTCCTGATATGGTCCGCCAATCTAAGCTGCCGTGGTGAAGGAGTCATAGTCAATCTATCCCTTCGTTCATTTTATAACCATCCGTTGTAGTTTTGTAAGCGTATTTCCTTAGCAAGCTTTATTGCATGATTGCAATGTAATAAACATACTACATTTTAAAATAGTATGGTTTGATAGTACAAACCATAATTAAACAAATTTTAAATAGAGAAGATACGCAAAAATATGTCGGCGTATCCACAAGAAAAGAGAGTTGGCGAGGAAACAATCCTCCAATAGGAACGCATCGCTCAGCGAGGCTAGAAAAAGGAAGCGATTCTATTGGTGGATTTTTTCCTCGCACACCGCTCATCTCCCTCTCACATCTCTGGTAGATACGCAGCGTAATCGTGTTTTAAATACATATATGTACTTAATTTATTTCAGCTACCTATAGAAATACCAAACATTTTGACCGTAGACTTAACGTACGATGAGATGAAGGCAGAAAGAGAAAAATAATACTCTAAAGAAAATTATTTGAACGCTGTCCCTGATATGCTCTGCCAATCGGAGCTACTATTGTGAAGGAGTCATAGTTAAAATCTATCCCTTTGTTCATTTCATATCCATCCGTTGTAGTTTTGTAAGCGTTATTGCTGAGTAGGCGTTAATGCGTGAATGCAATGTAGTGACATACCTACTACATTTTAAAATAGTATGGTTTGATAGTACAAACTATAGTTAAACAAATTTTAAACAGAGAAGATACGCAAAAATATGTCGGCATATCCACAAGAGAAGAGAGTTGGCGCTGCGAACGGCTAGGTTAGGAAAATGAAGCGATTCTATTGGTGGATTTTTTCCTCGCACACCGCTCATCTCCCTCTCACATCTCCGGTAGATACGCAGCGTAATCATGTTTTAAATACATTTACAAACTTAATTTATTTCAGCTACCTATAGAAATACCAAACATTTTGACCGTAGACTTAACGTACGATGAGATGAAGGCAGAAAGAGAAAAAGAATACTCTAAAGAGAATTATGTGAACGCAGAGTTCAAGTGTGACACTTGTATTATTGGTTTTAATTACCACAAGTCATATAAAGATCATTTGACTAATAAACATTCGTCGGTAAGTCATTTTAAATTTTTATTAGCTTATTTATTGTTTGTTCTTTAATTTGTATTTTATGTGATTGTCGTGAAACTGGATCTTCGATTTTAAAACGGTGTCATTTTGTCGAGATTCTCAATGAACGAAAATATATTAGTACGAGCACTTCCATTGCGCAGTCTCCAGAATATATCCGGCAAAATATAGATAGTTAAAAAACCTGATTGTGGCGAATGTTCCAGATTTTAGAGTTTTATTTTAGCAAGCTTGCAAAACTAATTAAGGGTGCCGGGCTGCCTTTAGGGTATCGAGCTGCCCATGGGGTACCAGGCTGCCCGTGGGGTGCCAGGCTGTCCGTGGGGTGCCGGGCTGTCCGTGAGGTTAAAACTGTTCTAACAAAAAAAAAGAATAATTGGAATCGGACTAATAAATTACAACGTTTTGACTTTTATCCCTTTTCCCGAAGGAACGGTGCTGAATTTCTGGATAAAAAGTATACAATAACCTTCTTCGTAGGATAACCTCAAATCGTGTTAAGTTTCATTAAATTCCATTCAGTAGTATTGGCTCACCTGATCTTGAGCTGCCCCTGTCCATAACAGATGCTCCAAACATAGGTTAAGGATAAGCATAGGCACGTCGCGCGTGCATCCCAAGGGCGAAATTAATCGCGGTTGTGGGTAGTCTGCACGTTTTTACAATTTCTTCTTTTAATATTATTGAATAGATTCAGGCGTTACTTTGCGGAAATCCATTTTTAAGGTTGAACTGGCCGGTAACTTTTCCATACAAACGCCGTAGGATGATCACTCCCTTATTTGAGGTTTTAGGTCCAGAACTAAGCATGATATCGATTTATCTCTTCATTATCTAGGCTTGTCTTGGCACCGATTTGTAAAAAAAATCTTCACATGATAGTTATAAGCCTCGAAACATCCCTGTAATATCACGAATTTTAGCGCATGTTTAGTCGTAAATAAACGACTTATAGAGCATGAAATCCCTGAAATTATTTACATAGAAGCATAGCTCAGTTCATGATCATTTTAGATAACATTTTGGAAAACAAATACATCCAGTAGTATAATCATAAACATCCTAGAGCCAAAGGTCGGCACACATAGTTTTGCGCGCTAGTTTTTCGTTCAAAATATTGGGCATCTCATGTCAATACTTCCATTCCGCGGTGAGGGAAGCGGGCGGGCGGGTCTCATGCGCATCACACTAATATATAATTAACAAAACGCACACTACCAAAAGTCACGTGCACCGCGCCGCGATCTTAGAACGTAATATTATATTGTAGGAATGCCCTGTTGCTTTTTGGTGTGCACGTATGTATACACTACCAATATGTAGTGCCTATGCCTACTTACGTACTTATATATATATATTTACATATGTTGGGAGTTGGGGACCGGATTTTCTTTCGCATTTGATTAGTTTGTTCGTGATAGTAAGTGTCGGACGCCATAATCCATATAGATAGTAGGTACTTGGGTAATATAAATACGTAACTATGTCTAGGTACTCACCTACTCTCACCTAAGTTAGAACCTAGTAGGTATTAGTCAATACGCAGGTCATGATAGCTATGGTGAGTACCTAATCATTTTAGCAACACTTAGACAATATAAAAAGCTGCATTTGGTTAGATATGGTATGGACGTAGGTAGTCCGCATTCTTTTTAGAATATAGTCTAAGCAGTAATATAGCTTCGAGAAAGTACCTACCTAACACGAAGTAGTAAAGGGTTAGAATTAGAAGCTCAATGGAAGATACCTACCTATCTACGATATAATTATCATTTATCATATAGGCCTGCCTAGGCACGCAACTGTCAGCGATGTCAAATCAACATTCGCGGGCGCGCATTACATTGCATACCTATCTACATAGCTATAAGATCACAACAAATAATAAAGTTAGTACTTTATACTAACAAATAATAAAATTAGTAGAATAAGTATGTATATTTGTAGTAGGTACTTATACCTAAGGTAGTACGAAAGTTTATATGGTAAACTTAGCGATGATTGTAGGCACTTACCTAATCAAAAATAACCTATGATTAGTTATTGATTTTTATTGGAAATAATTGAAATCAGTTACGGGTAGGTAGAGAATTTTTATTCCAAATGTGTTCTACCAGGATTGGTAGATCCATGATGCCATCGTACATTACCGCTTAGAGACAGATTTTGAAATCGGTACGACACACTCTCATCTCAAAGCTCGCTAGCCGGGCGAGCATTCGCAAAACAACCTTCCACCATGCGGTGAAGTTCATGCCCGCGGCGGGATTCGACCCATAGACCTGTTGCGCGGCAGTCCATTGCTAAGAGCCATCACTGCTTCCCGTTAAGTGTTTAGTGACAGAATTTCTACTTGAGGGTGGTAGCTAGCCAAGCGAGCATTCGCAAAATGCCTTTCTACCAAGCGGTGAATTTCAAGCCCGCGGCGGGATTCGAACCATAGACCTGCTGCGTGGCAGTCCAAACCTAATGCCACTGAGCCATCACTGCTTCCCGTTAGGTGCTTTCTGACAGATTTTCTACTTGAGGGTGGTAGCTATCCAGGCGAGCATTCGCAAAATGCTCTTCACCAACGCGGGGAAGCTCAATATCGCGGCTGGATTCGAACCATGGACCTGCTGCGCGGCAGTCACTAGCTAATGCCACTGGCCCATCACTGCTTCCCGTTAGGCGCTTACTGACAGATTTTCTGCTTGAGGATGGTGGCTAGCCAGGTGAACATTCGCAAAATGCCCTATGCCCTTCTACCAAGCGGTGAGCTCGAGCCCGCAGCGGGATTCGAACCATAAACATGCTGCGAGGCAGTCCATAGCTAATGCCACTGAGTTCACGTTAGTTGCATGGTGACAGATTTTCTACTTGGGTAGCTATCCCGGCGAGCATTCGCAAAATGCTCTTTTCTTATGCCTGATAGGTTAGCCTTTGACCACTATCTCACCTGATGGTAAGTGATGATGTGGTCGAAGATGTTGTTCAGGCTAACCTAGAAGTACTGGCTCTCAAGGACAGCTGCCGGAACACACCGTCTGTCGACAATCTGTCGCCAAGCACCTAAGTGCTTGGCGACAGATTTTCTACTTGAGGGTGGTAGCTATACAGGCGGGCATTCGCAAAATGCCCTACCACCATGCTATAACGACTGCCATCCTAAGACCACAACCGGGACCAACGGCTTAACGTGCCCTCCGCAGCACGGAAGCGCTCAGTAGTATTGTCCTAGCGGTCACCCATCCAACTCATGACCGCACGCGACGGTGCTAAACTTTGCTGATCGGTTGAGAACAGCTAAGTAAACTTCGCTACGAACTCTCCACCACGCGGTGAAGCTCAATATCGCGGCGGGATTCAAACTATGGACCTGCTGCGCAGCAGTCCATAACCAATGCCACTGAGCCATCACTGCTTCCCTTTAGGTGCTTGGCGACCGATTTTTTACTTGAGGGTAGTAGCTATCCAGGCGGGCATTCGTAAAATGCTCTTCTACCACGCGGTGAAGATTAAGCCCGCGACGGGATTCGAACCATGGACCTGCTGCGCGGAAGTCCATAACCTATGCCACTGAGCCGTCACTGCTTTACAAAATATGTTGTAGTAAAAGCAGTACCTAACTTGCTAATTATGTAATAAATAATTATTGTAGGTAAATATTTACTACATCAATATGAAAAGAACAAACTAATACATTTACTATGTACCTACAAATCGTTGTACCTACTTACTAAATATTTACCTACTATAGGTGAAATAACATCAGTATGTTATTATAAAACGAACGAAAATTATAACAACAGGTACCTACTGTCCGAACCAAAATGTATTCCTCTGTGAATATATAATATTATTTTATAAGAAATACCTACACACGTCGTGACGTAGCTTGAGACACTATCTCCGTCCGTCGTCAAACATCGTACTTCGTTCGGCATGGTTCGGCTTTCATTGATATATCGCAAACAAGTGTGCGTAATTAGCGTAGATGCAATACGGGTGTGTGATGCGCGATCACTATCTTCGTACTACTCATCACGGAGTCTTACCCTTTCCCACAAAGGTATAGGTGAAATAGCATGCTTTGTGGCCTCGCCCGCTGATAAGTTCGGGCCGCCGGCAAGTGCATCCTTAATAATAACACATACTCGAATCGATCGAAAATTCTCGATCGTGCGCTCGAAGAGTCAAGACCTCCTGAGGATGCTTTGTTTAGAAGCGAAACGCGTCGAAAATTCTTCCGGTTTGGCTGCGTGGCGTTTGTGACGTCACCTCGGCTTAGCAGGAAAATTAAGCGGAATTGTCACTAGATATATTTTTATATTTTTTAAGTATTTTATTAAAATATTAATTTGATGTTTTCTTAAAATATTTTAAAAGTATGTGTTATTATTTAATATTATTATTTACTACTAGCCGTACCTGCGACTTCGTTGGCGATTGCCGTACCTGCAGACTAATTATTCACATTTGAGCACTGTTTATCTCACTAGTTGGTCTGCGGTGAAGCACTCTTAGTAAAGCATAGTTCAGAAAAGAGCTTTTTACTTTGGATTTGAAATCTCCCAGGTAGTATTTTCCCGAAGACAGTAGGTAGTTTTGAAGCAATGATGGTCGAGCGGTAATAGCTATGGACTGCCGTGCTGCAGGTCCCTGGTTCGATCCCCGCCGCTTGCCTGAGCTTCACTGCATAGCGGAAGGGCATTTTGCGATTGCCCGCCTGGCTAGCTACCACCCTCAAGTAGAGAATCTGTCGCCAAGCACCTAACGGTGTGTTCTGGCAGCAGTTCTAAAGAGCCAGTGAAATTATACGCACATGAGACTTAACAACTATGTCTCAAGGTGACAGGCGCGGTGCAATTCGTGACTTGTGGTGAAATATTACTAGCCAGGTGAGCATTCGCAAAAGCCTTTCCAACATGCGCTGAAGCTCAAACATGCGAACATTTGCACGATGCCTTTCTACCATGCGGTGGAGCTCGGCATTGGGAAAATTTTACCCCTCCGCTAATATTGCTTCTAGGATTCTCTCTACGTAAGTGATGATGCGGTCGAAGATGTTGTTCATGCTGTCAAGGACAGCTGCCGGAACAAACCGTTAGGTGCTTTACGACGAAGTTTCCACTAGAAGGTAGCTAGCCTGGCGAGCAATCTCATTACAAAGCCCCTCGGATAGGGATGATCGACCTGTGTGAAAAAAAAATTATACGTTCTGTGTACGCATTTTGTGTTCCAGGAAATATAATTATAAATATTTCTGTTGATGAGGGTGGCTGACTCACCCAACTGTAATACCTGTGGAGTCACAGAGGACGTTCATCACCTACTTGTGGGATGTGTTCGGAGTAAGCCGATGAGATCTTGGATAAGTGCTGAATTTGGACTCAATTTGAGTGATATAGGAGTAGTGCAGGGTATATTGACTGATCCATTAAGTGAAATAGCTAGGGTACTCTGCAAAATGTTGCTTGAAGTACTTAATTCGTTTTAGTGCTAAATATTCCTGTAACTCTTAACGGGGCTGACATAGTGGCTAAGCGACCAAAAGTCCCAAAAAATAATAATTTAGAAATAAAAAAGTATATTTCCGTGGTGACACAGATTACATCATTGCATACAGAGCCTAGCGACTTTAGTCGTCCCCTCGCCTCGCCCGAGAATCCACGTAGTAGTGGTTTTTCTTTAGTATAACTTACCTACATAGATGTAATATACGACGTTGTACATAACATATATTGTGAACGGACATTATAAGGGTGCGTACCATTTGAGTGAGATTCGCTAAAAACGATCACACTCCCAAAAAGTTTTCCACATGGGTCTTGGCGTTATTTTCGCCTTAAACGCTACATCTAATGTCAAAAGTGACAGAAGTGGCAAATTTTAGTGGCATTCTTAGCGTTCTTATCCAAAAATGGAACGGGGATGACAGTTACAAACGATCACGTGATCACAACCACAGACGCAGAATGTGATCAAAATTATCGAAATTAACGTTCTTAGCGTTAAAAATATTTGTTATTATTAAATACATATAATGCAATTTGTTTCAGGATATTGGAAATTACATATGCCCAATATGTAATACTGTTTTGACTTCGGTGGACTCTTTTACAGCACACTATAGGAGACACATGAGAAGGTACGTTTAGTTTTTATTTATAAGTTTGGTTTCGTATGTTTTGTACTTGTTTATGAGATCTATTGCTATCCTTTCCTTCGATTGCTCAGGGAGCTGACTAGTCCTAATTTTTCTCTTGTTAGGTAGGTATTGTGTTCATGGTTACCATTACAGTCAATACAAGCCAACCACTTACCTTGAAACTATTGAGCATCTTGCAGGGTTCCGTCCATGTGTGTACTGTATCGGTTGTTGCACAAACCTAAACCATCAACCCGAGTGAAGGCACTCACAATCACTTTAATAAATATAACTGTTACCAGCAGAATTCACCAATACTAGCACCAAGCTACGTCCGAGAAGCACTGACTGTCATACACGTATATTTTTAACCATCGTGTTTTTGTCCCAAAACTACCCTCTCCTTTGCCGCTCCTTCGAATCTCAGCTTGTGACTGCTGCATATTAAATATAATAATAACGCCTGAACAGTATTTTTTACACGACTGCATAAAAAGGAGTTATACGTGTTCAGGGTCATATTTGTATGTTTGTGAGTTTCTTTATTCTACCATAGCTTCTAAACAGCTTAACTGATTTTAATGTATGAGATATCGTTAGATTCGGCTTGATAGCTCAAGTGACACTAGGTTTATCACACATATGTAACCCTTATGCATTTTTTTCTTTGAAAAATAAATTAAAAAAAATAAATATACTGATTGAAATGGTGATTTTGAAAAATAGAGGGGTAGCGGCAACATTGATGTCTATTCTATACGAATTCTCTTTTAAAAACCTTGAAGCAGTGATGGCTCAGTGGCACTGGCTTTGGACAACCACGTGTCCATGGTTTAAAGGGAGTTATGCGAATGCCCGCTTGACTAGCGACCACCCTCAAATAGAAAATCAGTCGCCAAGCACCTAATGGTGTGTTCCGGCAGCTGTCTTTGAGAGCCAGTAATTCTAGATTAAGTCTGTTAACACCTTCCACCACATTACCTTCAGGTGAGATTGTGTTCAAAGGCATACATGTCTAGAATAAAAAAAAACACTGAGGAATATTCAAAGTCTTATCCAAATTGGTTCAGCCGTTTCAGCGTGAATGAGTATCATACATATACAAAGACATTTGTATTTATAAGATTTGTCTGATACGTACTTAGTTTTTTAATATTAGTTAATGCAACTGTCATATAGATAGATAGATAGATAGATAATTCTTTATTGTTACACCAATAAAATACAAAATATAATAGAGGGTATTAAAACATGAGTGTTGTTTCAAAATAAGATTGCACGAGTGTTTTAATACCTAATTATATGCAGTTGCATACACTACTTTATTTAACCTCATGGCTATATGTAGCTACATTAAATAACTTTTTTATCCAACAAAATATTACTCAAATTCGTATGTACGAAATAGCGCCAAAATGGAAAATGTCTGTTATTGGTCTATGGCTCGGAACCAGCGCTCACCACAGATAATCTATACTTAAATTGAACTGAAACCTCCTTGGTCGGGACACATTGTACTTTAATAATTAAAAAATTGTTTTAAAGCATTGTTTTGTTAGGAGAATAATGCTTTAATTTAACTTTTTAATTTTCTTAAAGAAGTATGTAAATAAAAGTCTGTATTTCATTTCATATTTAGAATATTACCGAATGAGATTTTATAAAATATTTTATTTCTTCTTTTATAGGTACGAATGTAATATATGTAAAAAACGCACAATGGATTTAAAAGCAATGCAGCAGCACTACTATACTACGCATGAGATCAGCTTAAAGCAGTACAAGTGCGGGGACTGCGGGAAGATTTCTGAGTAAGTAGATAATAATAATAATGCTAAGAGTGCTAGGCGAGACGGCAACGCGGGAGTCCCGAGCTCTACTTGAAAAAGACCACCGAATGTGGTTTAAACTATAGCCGGAGCTATCTGACTTATTCACGTGAGTTATCCCGTATTATTTACTTAAATAAGTGACAACCACGTTAATTTTTATCTTAAAAATAATACGTATAAGGGCGAGCGAAGCGAACCCTATCACTATCCGACAACTTGCTCATATTGTGGCCCCTTTTACTGTAAAACTATCACGGCTATAAATTTGTGCTTAAAGATAGTAATTTAACGTCATATCTAGATGTGTTATCTGTCAAAAAAATTGAATTGTATACCCATAAAAAAATAACATTAACAATTTTGTATTCATTGGATAGAATGTTATTGTACTACTAGCGCCATCTGTTAGAAACCACACATGTAACATTGCTGCAACAGAACTAAACTCAATACTCAAAAACATCGTAGTTAATCTACTTAAAACTAGATGACACCACTAGATCTTGTCGTATCTTATCAGGTCTTGTAAGTTGTGATCGTTTCTTGACAGATTTTCCTTTTACGTGTAAGCTTATATTTTCCGTTCCGGTTCTTATTCTTACTAGCTAAGAATTGGAACGTGGTTGCTTATATTTTCCGGTCCGGTTCGTATTCTTACTAGGTAAGAATTGGAACCTAATAGCTTATATTTTCCGTTCCGGTTTTTATTCTCACTAGGTAAGAATTGGAATCTGATTGCATCTATTTTCCGGCCCGGATCTTATTCTTACTAGGTTAAAATTGGAACCTGGTGGCTTATACTTTCCAGTCCGGATCTTATTCTTACTAGGTAAGAATTGGAACCTGGTTGCTTATTCTTACTAGGTAAGAATTGGAACCTGGTTGCTTATTGTTACTAGGTAAGAATTATTGGAACCTGGTCGCTTATGTTTTCCGGTCCGGATCTTATTCTTACTAGGTAAGAATTATTGGAACCTGGTTGCTTATGTTTTCCGGTCCGGATCTTATTCTTACTAGATAGGAATTGGAACCTGGTTGCTTATTGTTACTAGGTAAGAATTATTGGAACCTGGTTGCTTATGTTTTCCGGTCCGGATCTTATTCTTACTAGATAGGAATTGGAACCTGGTTGCCGCCTTACACTACCGGTTCGCCCAATACTTAATTTTCATTCTAGTTGTGAGCCAGCTGCCGCCGTGAGAGGTCGTGCGATATCGACGAAGATTAATTTGTAAAGCATCTATTACTTCGATTTTAAGGAAAAAGAAATTATTTCAGAACTGATTTCATAATTGCTTTATTTATTAATATTATGTGCACATTTGTAGTATAAAATTTGCGTGTCCAATATTTTAATATTACTCGAGACACACCAAGCAATAATGAACGCTATATGCAATGGCTTACCGGGCAGAATCATGCCTGTGTGAGGCGAGCAGTAAATTTTGCATTCGATTATGTTTAATTGACAAGCCTGCATAAATATCACAATAATTTTAATAAATTTTCTAAAATATTTATAAAACTTTTTTTACATGTTTACTATTATTTTTAATACAGATGATAAGTTTTTTTTTTCTTTATTCACAGCTCAGTAGACTCGCACAGATATCACACAGATACACACAAATCTAGACTGCAGTGCACGAAATGTGACAAAACATTCAGACATCGTGGCGGTTTGTTGAACCATAGACTGTAAGTATTGCAAATACGATTTCAAACGATAGTTAGTTTTTAATATTATTATGTTTGCAATAACGCCTGCTATGCGGATTACATTACAAAATTACGAATATACGATAGGAAAAAAATTAAGTCATGTGCGGGATTCGAACCCGCGTCCATCCAACCCTTTAGCCGTATATTCGTAATTTTGTAATGTAACCCGCATAGCAGGCGTTATTGCAAACATAACAATATTAAAATTATAAGGTTGCGTCATCATTTACAAGTATAAAACCAATTGCAAAGTTGGTCTTGTTTGTAGTACAACGTAAGTGGTACTATAGATGTCGCACCATCCCAATACGATGGTTAAAGAACGATAGGAAAGATTTGAGTTATGACGTCATGTCATGTTAGCTCAATTGGTTAGAGCATACCCCGGCTCAAGGGGAGGATGGACGCGGGTTCGAATCCCGCACATGACTTAAATTTTTTCTATCGTTTATTCGTAATTTTGTAAGATAGTTAGTTTGCTTAGCGAATATGAATATGAAATAACATTTATTTTTATAGGTTATAAGCTAGCCTTTGATCTCTATCTCACCTGATGGTAAGTGATGATGCGCTTGAAGATGTTAAGCACACCGTTAGGTGCTTGGCGACAGATTTTCTACTTGAGGGTGGTAGATAGCCAGACTGCGAATGCACGCAAAATCTGTCACCAAGCACCTAACAGTATGTTCCGGCAGCAGTCCTTGAGAGCCAATAAAATTACAGGCACATGATGAAACTTAACAACTGTGGGTCTCAGGGTGACGGGCGCGGTGCAGAGTTTGTTAGAATAAGATAAAAAAAAATCTTTCTTATTCTGACAAAATAAGAGATATATAGTCTCGGAGATCAGTCTCGGTCGTGCGCTCGTAGAGTCAAAACCTCCTGAGGATGATTCGTTAAGAAGCGAAACACGTCGAATACAATTCCGGTTTGGCTGCGTGGCCTTTGTGACGTCACGTCGGCTTAACAGGAAATTAGGTGGAATTGTCACTAGATTTATATAATTTTATAAAGATTTGTTAAGTGTTTTATTAAATAATTAACTTAATGTTTTCTTAAAATACTTTTAAAATAATTGTTATTATTAAATATGACATTTATTTTTTTTATGCACAAGGATTTAATCTCGTTCGGAAATGAAAATGTTGTGCTTTATACGTTATATGCTAGCTTTTGACCTCTGTCTCAAATGATGCGCTTGAAGATGTTAAGCACACCGTTAGGTTTGGCGACAGATTTTCTACTTGAGGGTGGCCAGACGGGCATTCGCAAAATCTGTCGCCAAGCACCTAACTGTATGTTCCGGCAGCAATCCTTGAAAGCCAGTAAAATTACAGGCACATGATGAGACTTAACAACTGTGGATCTCACGACGGGCGCGGTGCTGAGTCTGTCAGAATAAGAAAAAAAAAATGTTTGTGGGGTTTGCCACAATCCTTACTCTTGGCAGGCGTCTTGGGGATCCGAGCGTGCAATTGTATCTGTCTCCTCACTGGCTTGATTCAAAGTAATATCAATAAATTGATTTATTTTCCAGGACAGTTCACGAAATGCACAATATATTTCCCTGCAGCCATTGTGATAAAGTGTTTCGGTGGAAGAACAGTCTCAAACGACACTTGGACGCCCATGAAGCTAAGGTTGGTGTGTGTGTGTGTGTGTGTGTGTGTGTGTAGCGCCCTATTTTTACAGACCATTGCCATATCACTACTATATCTTACCTTATCTTTACCTCTTCTTTTTTAAGGGGTTCTGTACCCTAAGGGTAAAAACGGGACCCTATTATTGAGACTTTGCTGTCCGTCTGTCACCAACCTGTATCTCAAGAACGGTGATAGGTAGACAGTTGAATTTTTTTTTTTATTTTTTCCCATACAACCACCTTGTTTTTTTTACCTTTTCTTGCTCGATACTAATAACGGTGACAGGTAGACACTAACTATTCACAGAATATTTATTTTTATGTTATTTTACGTTACGTTATCTTTAAATATAATTATATGAATAAAAAAAAATAAGGGGGCTCCCTATTATATAATAAAATATGTTTTCGCCGTACCTACCCAGCTCAATCGGACACTGCGAAAAGTGTCTGTAACTTGCAAGATTAGGTTTCAGATAATGGTACGGAACCCTTCGTGCGCTAGTTCCACTAGCACTTGGCCGGTATTTTTTCTATTGCTCATAGGTAAGCCTATGACCACTTATGACACATCTTACTTGATGGTAAATGATGATACGATTTAAGATGTTGTATAGACTAACCTATAATTACTCTCTCAAGGACAGCTGCCGGAACACACCGTTAGGTGCTTGGCGAAATAATTTCTACTTGAAGGTGGTAGCTGGCCAGGCGAGCATTCGTAAAATGCCCTTCCACCATGCGGTGAAGCTCAAGCCAGCGGTAGGTATCAAACCATGAACCTGCGGCACGGCAGGCTATAGTTTTTTTATATTATTTATAATAATAATGTTTTTTATTTCAAATAACTAAGATCCATATAATGTTAGTAAACTTATGCTATGTGTTAGTTACGTTATAAATATAAGAAATACAAATAAATGATGAAGTTTTCGGCCCCGGGTAATAGGTATAATACCTACTCCACCAGTTCACGAACGCAATGCCTGAATAATATTATGTCTGATAGAGTAGACTTTGACCACTATCTCGCCTGATGGTAAGTGATGATGTGGTTGAAGATGTTGTTCAGGCTAACCTAGAATTACTGGCTCTCCAGGACAGCTGCCGGAACACTTTTTGATTGGCGACACTTTTTACTACTTTGGGGGTGATAGCTAGCCAGGCAGGCATTCGTAAGCCCTACCACTAAGCTATTACCGCTCGCCTATCATTGCTTTCTTTTTTATCGCTTATGTCTTTAATTCTGTGACTTACTAAGCCGCTCCAACTCGAGATTTTATGTATTGTATTAAGCATAGTTAAAGTTTTGAAGCGCTCGTAGCGAAGTTTACTTAGCTTTTCTTAACCTATCAACTAAGTTAAGCAACGTCGCGCGCGGTCATGAGTTGGATGGGTGACCGCTAGTGACATTACTACTGAGCGTGCACATGCTTCGGAGGGCACGTTAAGCCGTCGGTCCTGGTTGTTATCTTAAGATGGAAGTCGTTATAGCATGGTGGTAGGGCATTTTGCGAATGCCCGCCTGGCTGCTACCACCCTCAAGTAGAAAATCTGTCGCCAAGCACCTACTGGTGTGTTCCGGCAGCTGTCCTTGAGAGCCAGTACTTCTAGGTTAGCCTGAATAACATCTTCGACCACATCATCACTTACCATCAGGTGAGATAGTGGTCAAAGGCTTACCTATCAGGCATAAATTAAATTATTAATAATATTAATATTGTTATGTTTGCAATAACGCCTGGTATGCGGATTACATTACAAAATTACAAATATACGATAGGTAAAATTGAAGTCATGTGCGGGAAAAAATTTTTTTCCTATCGTGTATTTGTGATTTTGTAATGTAATCCGCATAGCAGGCGTTATTGCAAACATAACAATAATAAAATTATAAGGTTGCGTCATCATTTACAAGTATAAAACCAATTGCAAAATTGGTCTTGTTTGTAGTAAAACGCAAGTGGTACTATAGATGTCGCTCCATCACAATACGATGGTTAAAGAACGATATGAAAGATTTGAGTTATGACGTCATGTCATGTTAGCTCAATTGGTTAGAGCATACCCCGGTTCAAGGGGTGGATGGACGCGGGTTCGAATCCCGCACATGATTTATTTTTTCCTATCGTATATTTGTAATTTTGTAATGTAATCCGCATAGCAGGCGTCATTGCAAACCTAAAAATATTAAACTAAAATGTTTTTTTTTTTCTTTAGAAAACTACATCGGATGCTGCGTACTGTAGCTTATGCAGCGTTAGCTTCGCATCAGTTGCCTCTTATCAACGCCATATGAACAACAGCTTGAAACATGTCACCAAGGAAGACTTCAGGTAAGATAATAAATAGATTCAGGCGTTACTTCGCGGAAATCCTTATTTAATAATAATCCTGAGGATGCTTTGTGTAGAAGCGAAACGCGTCGAAAATTCTTCCGGTTTGGCTGCGTGGCGTTTGTGACGTCGCGTCGGCTTAACAGGAAAATTAGGCGGAATCGTAACTAGATATATTTTTGTATTTTTTAAGTGTTTTATTAAAATATTAATTTGATGTTTACATAAAATATTTAAAAAATATTTGTTATTACTTCAGGTAAGGTTATTAGCGTGATATTACACGTCTTTATAGCGTGCTCTTTTATAAATCTGATGGACTTAAGATCTAGTATGAAATAACATGTCAAACATGATTTAACTATCTTATTTTTATTTTATTTATTTATTTAGATGCACAATACAAATAACAATCATAACATCAACTAAGTTAATATGTATACAGGGTGCCCGGTAATGAATGGATAACCTTAAGGGTGAACTGGCCGGCCCGTTCTCCATACAAACGCCGTTGGGTGATCACTCCCTTATTTGAGGATTTAGGTCCAAAATAAAGCATAATACCGATTGATCTCGTCATTATCTAGGCTTGTATGATGGCAAAATTTTAAAAAGATAATTAAGTTGTAAGTTATGAGCCTCGAAAACTTTATATGAAAATGTTTCGAGGCTCATAATTCTCAGGTTAATTATTTTATTAAAATTTCGGCATCATACAAGCCTAGATAATGACGAGATCAATCGGTATTATGCTTTATTTTGGACCTAAATTCTCAAATGAGGGAGTGATCACCCAACGGCGTTTGTATGGAGAACGGGCCGGCCAGTTCACCCTTAAATTAGGTATTTGTATATCTAATGGCCATTCAGAAAAAAAAAACAGAACAAAAAAAATCAAGTAGTACCATAGTTATGGTCTTTTTAATAAACAAACATATTCATTTTGCCAAAGTTTAAGCATCCATAGCGTAAAAAAAAAGTATGAATACACATGTGACCAATCACTTTAAAATAAAATGTGCCTAAAGCCGGTTTCAAAATGGTATTTGTTTTATTATTTAATTTTTTTTTTTTTTTGTTCTGTTTTTTTTTTTCTGAATGGCCATTAGATATACAAATACCTAATGTAAGGTTATCCATTCATTACCGGGCACCCTGTATATAACAAATATATTTAGTTTTGAACTGGATTGTGATTTAAAAATAATGTGCATTCAGCAAAAACAAAAAGTATCGAACGGGCACTTTTGTGCTCTAATAAAATAAAGAGTAATGAAAAATTTACAAAAAGGTAATTTATAAACCTGCAACTTAATATAATGATGCTTATGTGGGCACACGTGCACGAGCGAGCAAACAAGCTAAGCGATATGCTTCAAACTATGTAAGAAGACATATTTTTTCTTGGTTAATAATTGATTGATTGTACTGCGCCCGTAAACTTGAGACATACAGTTAAGTCTCATGTGCCTGTAATTTTAGTGCGTCTCATGGACTGCTGACACACTATTAGGTGCTTGGCGACGGATTTTCTACGTGAGGGTGGTAGCTAGCCAGGCGAGCATTCGCATGTCTTTCCACCATGCAGGGAAGCTCAAGCTGGCAGTGGGGATCGAACCCTGGTCCTGCGGCACAGCAGTCCGTAGCTATTAGCGCTCGGCCATCATTGCTTCAAGATTCAAGGCTGTTGGCTGATTTGGTCATTGAACCTTAAAACGAGCACTGTCTTTCAGGGGCAGATGCCGGAACTAGAGCGTTTGGTGAAATATTTTCCGCCTTGGGGTGGTAGTTAGCCAGACGAGTTAACAAAATGCATACATATTTCTAAATATTATTACAAGCACTATCGAAAATATATTTAACCACCATTCCCCATGACGGTTAAAGTAATACGATTGAAGTGTGAAATTTCGGCTGAGAATGCCGTGTCCAGGTGGCCGAGGAGGTTTAGGCATCCGACGCGATATAGGAGGACGCGGGTACGATTCCCGCCTTGGGCATAAAATTTTGTACTCCAATAATTTGTTAAATAAAAATGCATACATGCCTACTGTGAAGCATGAGCCTAGTGTAGGATAAAACCTTCATATTCGCTTGATCGGCATCGGACGCGTATTTCCTAAGACCAATCGCATATTGCATTTCTCTTAAAAATCTTACTATGCCTTACTTTTTCCATTATAGATTTATATGCGACCATTGCAATCGAAGATTTGCGGATAAAACAAAGCTCCGGGACCATATTGAAGAAAAACACCTGCATAAGACTTATCAGTGTAATATATGCTTGAAGGTTTGTTACTGTCATAAAGTTATCACAATAGTTAGCTTTGTTTGACCACGTTTGTTTAATAGCTATACTAACTCATACTTGGCCGATAATTGGGAAAAATAAATCCTTTATAACACTTATATCTGTTTTAACCCATTGGCGATAATGATAACAATAGAATTTCATTCATAACTAGGACATAGTGGTCCTGACGATACCAACTTATTAAAGTTTCATCAAAATCCGTTAAATGGTCAAGACGTCTAGGATAACTGACAAGTAGACACATAAATGATTGAGCTCTCGCTCCTAACGGATTAGAAAGGTTAGGACATTTTTTCTACGGTCACTACTTGGTGGGGTGGTATTTTTTTTAAGCCTGATAGGTAAGCCTTTGACCACTATCTCACCTAAGTAAGTGATGATGTGGTCGAAGATGTTGTTCAGGCTAACCTAGAATTACTGGCTCTCAAGGACAGCTGCCGGAACACACCGGTAGGTGCTTGGCGACAGATTTTCTACTTGAGGGTGGTATCTAGCCAGGCGGGCATTCGCAAAATGTCGTACCGCCTTGCTATAACGACTGCCATCCTAAGACCACAACCGGGACCGACGGCTCAACGTGCCCTCCGAAGCACCGAAGCGGTCAGTACTAAGGTCACCCATTCAACTCATGACCTCGGCGGACGTTGCTTAACTTTGCTGATCAGTTAAGAACAGCTAAGTAAACTACGCTGCGAGCGCTTCAAAAGTTGGCGGATTATTTTTAGATAGTCGATAACCTTTCCACGTATAAAAGGCAGAATGCCGAAAGTTCGGTACATAATGTACCATTTCGTCTTTTTAACAACACATACAGAAAACACCGATTCAGATTGTACTTTTTCAGACATTTTCTTTTTCTCCAGTCGGTTTCGTTGATAGACTGATATGAGATAAAGGTCTTAAAAAAGAGGCCTGACCTGCACTTTTTATTTATTTTGATCTATTTGACTACCTGTAAGAAACTCCTGATTTGACAAACAACGAACTCCGTACCACATATTCAATTTTCGTTGTATAATCTGTCGCTAGAAACACGAAAAATTTTACTTTGGTGAGTTGTGGTACAGGCCCACCTGAGATGGCATCATGGCGGCGGACAGTAGTTTGGGGAAGGTGCGAGAGAGTGATAGAGAAAGAGTGGGAATGAAAGAGAAGCGTGGATTGGGAAATATACAGTTCTCGGAAGCTGCACCCTCCACTCCTTATTGATGGTTTAAAAAAATAGGAACGTCGCATTGTGAAAATCGTCAGATTATATTTTTTTCGTACTGCTTAAAGGATTTCCTTCGCACTTGAATATTTCGAGGTGACTCTTTTTTCAACTTTGAGACTCGGCTAGATGTACACTTTTCTGTATGAAATCAGCTTACTATGTCTTAATATTACGCGCTCGATTTTTTCTGAGGATTAATTTACTTTACTTTTGGCTGCCCAAAACGCACGCCCCATATACTACGGGTTCATATAATGGCAGGGATACTTCACTAGGTGCAACATGTCTCCCTATGTGGTTTTCTGACGCGTTTGAGTAAAACACAAAATCCTCGCAAACGCCTTTGGGAGGTCTGAAAACTGAGACAATAGTGCTGACCCGTACTTATCTGAAGAGAAAGGTCCGTTCATCAGCAGTGGAAACATGAGTGGCTTATACGGAAGCTTTAGAAATTATTTTAAAACATTCATCTCATATGCCACATAATTGAAATATTATAACTGATGAAAACCATTTCAGGTATCAAAAAATCGTGTCAACTTAGACCAGCACATACGGAATGTTCACAAAGGCAGGCCCAATAACAAGATGTGTCATCATTGCGGCAAAGGGTTCCCTGTAAGTAAATTTTAAAAGTCACCGATATATTTAGATGATAATATGCTTAAACTTGCCTTTTAACTGTAAATATATTTCACTGTGCATGCGAGGAAGCTGAAAAAAAGGGGACGGTTATAAAAAGGATGTTTGTTACTCTATTCCGAATAAAGTGAAAACTAACTGGGCCCATAACCTGATAAAAACCACTAAACATCCGATCATAAAAATATACTAATTAAAATAAAATTTTATAGCGTCGGATACATTAACCCTAGAGGAAATTGAGGGTAGGTATTGGACTAACTTTAGCTAATAACTATTGTCTATGGCATTTGCACCACTGTCTATCTCTTGGGAGGTAATGATAACGTCGAATGTATTAGCCAATAAGACTGAATAGGAACTGGTTCTCAAGGATAGCTAACGGAACACGCCGTAAGGTACGCAGTTTTCTTTTTTTTTTGTTATTGTGACGGATCAAGCACGAGGCCCACCTGATGTTAAGCGGACTAACCTCTGCCTATAACAGAAGCATTTCGTCACTAGTCACGAATTGCACTGCGCCCGTCACCTTGAGACGTAGTGATTAAGTCTCATGTGCCTGTAATTTCACTGGCTCTCAAGGACAGCTGCCGGAAAACACCGTTAGGTGCTTGCCGTCAGATTTTCTACTTGAGGGTGGTAGCTAGCTAGGCGGGCATTCGCAAAATGTCCTACCACCATTCTTCGATTGAAACAGTGATTAATGGTTGGCACACATTGTTCCAGACTGTACCTATCTATTTCGCGTCAGCTCTTACCATTCAGTATACTTTGTATGTAATCCATACTACAAGGCACATTGTACAATGCCGTATGGGCGTGGCCTCGGTTAGGGACAAGATTACGACAAGTCCTGAGAATGAGGCGAGGTCCCTTTGTTACGGTACCGTCTGCGACCTTAAACAGGTAGTTAGATCGTGATTGTTTACTGGCAAAAGTAGGATAAACAAATTAAGATTCTCAATTGTATGGTGGTATGCATGGTGGCAGAGTCCTGGCTAGCCACCACCCTCAAGTAGAAAATCTGACGCCAAGCAACTAACGGTGTTTTCCGGCAGCTATCCGTGAGAGCCAGTGTTCTTACCATTCTAGGTTATCCTGAGCAACGTCTTCGGCCTTATCATCACTTACTATCAGAACACATAGTGGTCAAAGGCTAGCCTATCACTACATAGTATATATATATATGCTTAGATCTTTAAAACTACGCAATGGATTTTGTTGCGGTTTATATAGAGTGATTCAAGAGGAAGGTTTGTTATGTATAATTCATGCATGCATACATGTAGAGAAACAATGATAATTTAAGAGGTTGGTTTCTAATGTGATGTCGTAACTTAACACATTTTTGTGCGCTTACATTGCGAAAATGTAACCCTACGAGAAACATCAAAATACTACAGTATTGTACGCCTTAAAAAGGTCTACAAAAAAGTCCGTGATGGTATATGTCTATCTTATTGTCTAATGACATAGAAACTGTGAACGTTGTAGTATATTTAGTATCAGCGGATCGCTAGTAAGATATAAAAACATATAGTTTTACAAACTCAGTACCTAATTTACCTACAATTTAGTGTCTCATACAAGGTAAGATCTACTTGAGGGTAGTGGATAGCGGGACGAGCATTTGCAAAAATGAGTTTCAGTTATTATCGGGTTGCTAACCAACACATAAAATAACTGAATGATAAAAATGACAGTAAATATGCAGCGCGTTTCAAGCTTTAACCGATGGATAGGCTAAATCGATGACTGTGAAACGCAAAGATAGTGTTTTATTTATTAAATATGTTCTGGGTAGTATAACCGGAACTTACTCGAACATTCTGAAACAGGGCCTAAATCTAATAATAATGTATCTGTTTCAGACAAAAGTTCAACTGGAATCTCATATAAGAACACATACCGGGGAACGTCCCTTCATATGTGAATTTTGTCCTACAACGTTCTCGCAGCAATCAAACTTGTACAAGCATAACAGACAGGTATACAATCTTCTTCTTATCTCTATCTCACCTGCACCTATCAACAATGTATGTCCTTCACTAACATTCAGTTTGTAGTAGTATTGGTTTAGGATTTCTGACCGTCCTGTCCTCTGACCTGACTCTCCTAGTGGTTCCACTTTGGTAGTATACTGGTTATCTTTAAAGTTGTATAAGCTTTAAGATAGTATAGAGCCTTATTGTGCACCTATTATACAGCAACACCCTAGTTATGTCGACGTGCTTGCTTAACATTAGGTTATTTTTACATCTGATTTTCATCACCGACGAGCCATGGTAGTTCTTACTCTGTTCATACTAAAATCTAAATTCGTTTTACATTTTCTAGACTGACAATTCTAGAAAAGGATAATTCTATTTAATTGTCGGTGTGCCTTTATAAACAAAATATACTACGAACTATATACAATACTACAGCTACTACAATGAAAGCGTTTACACAACTTACAAGGCATAAGTAAGATCATTGTGGGTAATTTTACATTTGTAAAGTGAGCAACAAGTTACATGACGAATAAATCTGCGTAAAGCATACCCACAATTGAACAGAAATGACAAATGTAAGGTCTTTCGCAACGTGAAACTATTTTGAATTATTGATAATATTTTTGTTAGCCCAGTTGCTAAGTTAACTCGGCCAGGATACGAATATATGTGCTTGTTATGCAGTATTTTATTTGTCTGTATATGGCATAAATGAACTAATCATTCATACTTGAAGATCACTTTCCAATGAAATGAGAATACTGTTCAAAAAACGTTTTTGGCACATTATGATGGTAGTAACGATGTGGTCGATAGTTGTACACGCTCTGACGACGAAACCTGTTTACTTTTGCCCTTAAGACTCCCAGATCATATGCATGCCGCATATTAATGAAAATCTTTGTGTGCAAAATTACCACTAATTATGTTATTTTCACTATACTTCTAACTTAGTATATCCCTTTAGGTACATCTTAATATGAAATCAAAGCGCTACCCGATCGCAAAGAAGAGGAAAGATGAACGTCCGCCAGAGTTATCTTTGGAACATACAGAACTACCAATGCAATATAATGTTGATATAGAATTTCCTTTGTAAAACATCGCTGAATACACTTATCGGTGTGTATGAATAGCTCAGAATGCCTTTTGGCCTGTTGATCTCTAACATTGATGTTTCTTAGGTGCCTAAAAAGTATTTTTCACTCTGGTTTTAAAATACCTAGCTAAGTTAAATGAAAAGCATTCTTTTCTTAAGCAGTCCCCATGTAAAATAAATCTCCAAAACACATGGAGCAGATTTAAACTATAATGTCGACGAAGGGGTGAAATGACGCTTCCTTTTAGCTAATGGAAGTGTGTTTAACTATATGCAGTTCCTATTGTTATAGATGTTGGACGCATTCCTTATCTAAAGCCACGTCCACTCCTGAACATGATAATACAAATAATAATATTTTTTTTATGCATTTGTCCAACCTTTCGCGGATTATTTCAAAAATCAGTGAAGGGGGTAAAGTTTTTATATTGGACGAATTTTGTTGCTTGGGTTAATATATTTTTAGATTGGAAATAGAGTTTTTGTACAATTTGTGTGGTTTTTGCGGCAGGGCCGATAACAATGAAATTATTTTTATTGCAAAGCTTAAATTGTATTGTAAAAAAAAAACATAGTTTTGAAGTATTTTCATTAGGTAAGAAGATCCAATGCGACAAATTCTTCAACATATACTTTTCAGTGTCAAAAATAAAAGAAAATACTACAACGCACACATCTGGTCGTTGCGAACTCAAATTATGACCGAACATACTATCACGGCTGTATATCCACGAAAGGGTAGGCTGAGGTTAGAATACCGCCGTTTCGATTTTTATTTGTCAGAAAAATGCAATAATTTCCAGTGAATCTATGATGGCAAAGAAGTTAAGTAGGATTTTGTAGAAAAAATATTATTATTATGTAGCAGCATATAAAGGTTATTTTCTTAAGATTATTTGAGAATAACTTTGGACATGACTGATTCCACGACTGAGTTTATTTAATTAAAATATATTGTAAATTTAAAATAAGGTTTATATTTAATGAAATCGTATATGAGATAAATTGAATAAGAATCAATAGCAATTAAGTATATATTATTAAATTATTTTATATTGTTTTGTATCGTTTACATAAACAATGTGCGTGTAAAAAGACTGTCATGTTAAGATCATATGAGATTGAATCAAGCTAGTAAAGTATACTAGGATCGTATTAATGGGAAATCCGTGGTCTCAGCCTGTTCCTCCGGGAAATAGGCGTAATTTTATATTAGGTTTATTGTGCGTACTCTTATACATTATTTTTGTTAATAAATAATTTTTATGTAATATTTGTATTATTGATTTTGTATTGTGCAATGTATTGTAGTAAATTTAAGTATTTATGGTAATAAAAATTAAGTATTATATTGTCGTGTTTTAGTTCAAGTACAAATGTTAACCTTTTTAGGGTTCCGTACCTACCCAAGGCAAGAACTGAGCCCTATGATGAATCCGCTGTCTGTATGTCACAGGTTTCTAGCACGTATGAGTGATGAAACCTTTTTTTTATGGCTAATAGGCTAGCCTTTGACCAATATCTCACTTGATAATAAGTGAAGATGTGGTTCAGGCTAACCTAGAATTACTGGCTCTCAAGGACACCTGCCGGAACACACCGTTAGGTGCTTGCCGACAGATTTTCTAATATAGTGAGATTGGCTATGGATTTCCGCGCAGCAGGTCCATGGTTCGAATCCCGCCGCGGGCCTGAGCTTCACCGCATTGTGTTAGGGCATTTTGCGAATGCCCGCCTGGCTGGCGACCACACTCAAGTAGAAAATCTGTCGCTTAGCACCTAACGGTGTGTTCCGGCAGCTGTCCTTGAGAGTCAGTAATTCTAGGTTAAGCCTATGAATACCTTCGACCACATCATCACTTACCATCAGGTGAGATTGGGGAAGTCATACCTGTTAGCAATAATAAAAAAAAACTTTACCTCAAGACATCACTTCAACTCTTAATAAGTTAAAAGCAGTATTATTTGTTTGAAACGTCCATACTGCAACGTACTCTGTACAACGCCTTGTCTAGATCCCCTCAACTCTTAAGGGTGAACTGGCCGGTCAGTTCTCCATACAAAGGTCGTAGGGTGATCACTCCCTTGTTTGGCGATTTAGGTCCAAAACAATGCATGAATGAACTCGTCATTATCTAGGTTTGTATCGTAACAAAATTTTAAAAGGATAATTAAGTTGAGATTTATGGTCCTGTAACATTTTCATGTAAAGTTTTCAAGGCCGATAACATTCAACAAAATTATCTTTTTAAAATTTCGTTACGATACAAACCTAGATAATGACGAGTTCAATCGATATTATACTTAATTCTGGACCTCCGCTCCTCCGTAGCTAGCCAGGCGGGTAATCACAAAATGTCCTTCCATGGTGGAATAAAGCTATCAATAGTTTTCCATACAAACGTAGTTTTGTCATATTTTAAATACCACGTTCAAACTCTGAAATTTTGCGAGCATATTGCTTAGCCTCTAACAATGCTTCTGGTTTGCCAGTTTTTTTTATTTGTTATTTATTTCATCTCTAAACATAAGTTAGTATTCGCATACAAAACGACTTTACCGAATATTTTTGAAAATACTCAATTTGACGAAAATCTGGCAAACCAGAAGCATAGATATTAGGCTTAAGGACATCCATGCAAAAAATTTAATCGAGTTTGAACACTTGGTATTTAAAATATGACGAAACTACGTTTATATGAAAAGCGCCACAAACACTCTAGCCTTAACACGATTAGGTATAAACCGTCAGAATCGTTGCCATAGTAATTAAACAACTTTAAACGGTTTAAATCGCGTATATTTATCATTATTTTTGTCCTGACGTTCCAAACACTTTGCAGTGATCGTAATAATAATAATAATCTCTATAGACGGTTGGATCAAGGGTCTGATGCAGAAGGCAGTGATACTGGACACAACACACATTGTCCGGAGGTTCTCTCTGCAGCCCTAACCACCGGTAGCTGGGGCTCTGCCCCGCTACCAGCAGCGGCACCACAGTTTAAAGTTTTTTATAATATTTGTTATTGCAATACTGTTGTAAAAAATTTAAAATTATGTTGGAAAATAAATAAAGTGAATAATAATAATATTTTTTTATTTTCGTAAGCCATACACGGATAAACTTAAAATAACATAACATTACATCTAATAAACTATAATGGCTGCGAAAATTTTATATTACAATGGAAACTGTTGTTTCCGAAACTAAACTATAAATTAGTCCGTATTTTTGGATAAGCAACAAGATTTATCCATTACAAATGGAGGTTCAAGGAATCGTGGTCCATAGCCGATGCCACTCACGGGGTGACTGAGAGCAATCGATGACACCTGCAGCAGTATATACTTACTGAGTCGCAGATGTCAACGCCCTCCGAAAGTACTATTAGGCGACTTATCAGTTTCATCCAAAGGAGTTGTATAAATATAATAAAATACAACCTTGGTCTCATCATTTTCTGAAGCAATGATAGCCGAACGGTTACAAAGTCAAAATCATTTATTCAATTTAGGCGTCTACGACGCTCTTATGAAGATCAATTACAAATTTTAGTATTTAAATATTCTACATTGTACTGCCACGTTCAACAAATAAATTATATAGAGCCACTGCGAGAAGAACGGGCAAGAAACTCGGGGCCATTCTTTTAAACATCTTTTAACAATGTGTTACATACTTACTATATAAAAGAGAAATTACAGTATTTGTTTAAATTACGTAGGTGACAGGCGATAGCTTGGCAAAAGCGGAATTGTCCAGGCATATTTGTCGTTTAAGTACAGCTATGGACTGCGGTGCCACATGTCCATGGTTCGATCCTTACCACCGGCTTGAGCTTCATCGCATGGTAGAAGGGCATTTTGCGAATGCTCGCCTGACTAGCTACCACTTTCAAGTAGAAAATCAGTCGCCAAACACCTAACAGTGTGTTCCGGAAACAGTCCTTGAGAGCCAGTAAAATTACAAGCACATGAGACTCAACAACTGTATGTCTCAGCGTAACTTGACGAATCTATTATAGGCAGAGGGTAACGCTTAACATCAGGTGGGCCTCGAGCTTGTCCCGTCACAATCAAATGAAAAAAATACATACAAAAAACTGACCATAGCTTACTCGCTACTGCTATTCCAACTTTCTAAGTAGGTATACTTCACGGTATCTGAACAAAAGGTATCCAAATTAAAACAATGACTTTCTTTTCAAGATATAATTATATTTATTATTCAAATTAGTACTTATAGTCATATAAATGCTCATCTTATTATTTAGAAGGCACTTAACATTGCTTGTACATATATTTCCATTAATTAAATAAAATAATACATAAATGAATACCACAGGTGTTTATCATATCATAAAACTAACAAGTTAACATACGACGAATTCATTTGCATGGTGTTAGGTACTACATAAACCATTTAAAGGTGTAGCAATGTTCATGTAGACTATTCAATCCAGATCATGGCGATTCTATAGCAATTCTCTTACAGTCCCACCAAATTATCTGTTCAGGCGGCAAAAAAAAAGAACTACAACATTACAAAATCACAAATATACGATAGGAAAACTTTAAGTCATGTGCGGGATGTTTTTTCCTATCGTATATTTGTGATTTTGTAATGTAATCCGCATAGCAGGCGTTATTGCAAACCTAACAATATTAAAACTACAACATTCCTTCAAATTGTGACAGTTTGTAGTTGATTTCCTTGACCAGTAGCGCCCTCGAAAACTGCACAGTTAAGTTGGTGGTACTATAAGTTAAATGTCTTTATACAATGGTCACTTCTTCTTCTTCTCTGTGTGACATTAAGGGCCTGTTTCAGAATGTTCGAGAAATTCCGGTTATACTACCCAGAACATATTTAATAAATTAAACACTATCTTTGCGTTTCACAGTCATCGATTTAGCCTATCCATCGGTTAAAGCTTGAAACGCGCTACATGTTAACTGTCATTTTTATCATTCAGTTATTTTATGTTCTGGGTAGTATAACCGGAACTTACTCGAACATACTGAAACAGGCCCTAAGTGCTAAAACTCGGTAAAACTTTGCATGTATATCCTTGAGCCTAATATCTATGCTTCTGGTTGGCCGGATTTCCGTAATTGTATTTTTTTCAAAGCTAAATCTGATATTTCATACCAAAAAAAGTATTTTTTTACCTGGCGGCCCGCGCTCTGTAAAATTAGACAAATAGCTTTGCACAAAAGTCAATACATTAAATATTTCAATTGCTTCAGAAACAATTTTGTACAATAGCTGCTGAATTATTATTATTTATTCTATTTATTTATTATCAGGCAGACAGTTGTAACAACTGATAGTTGCCTGTATCCTGCTACTCTCTACTAGGTTTTTTTGTTAACATTAAGATATTTGTCGAGTTGATTCTTGAACAGATTTACAGTTTGGGCTTAAAAAAAAACTGAAACTACGTCTTCCAGAAGTTTGTTCTATGCATTGACTACTCGGTTGCTGAAATATTACTCTTAGCTTCTGCCTTCGAACGCGTGAAATTATTCATTTCGTTTAAAAATTAAAAAAGTATTTTGTTATCGTAGCTGCCCTTACGTATCCACTGACTGGAATATTAATTATTAATAATTAATACTTATTATATTAATATTAATAAATATTATATTGATATTAATAAATATTATATTGATATTAATAAATATTATATTAATATTAATAATATGAATAATTAATACTTGATTGATAGATAACCTACATTATAAAATTAATATTTAATGCGTGTCAGCTGGTGTTCTTCTCTAGATGTCGCTACGTGCTATCAAATTTAAGCTTATAACTGTAGTAATGTAGTAGTAATATCTGGGCGATATACGCCACAGGTTTAGAACTCGCTTTCGTTTGAGATGACTTCCGGCCATTTTGATTTGCCAGTTACAGCTACGTACAAGTCTAAATAAAATACAGTCTGAAAGTCTGAGTGATTGTTACCTGGCAGACGTCTCTCTTTCAGACTGATCTTGGTTTTTTTCTGTATATCAAACTTGTGTCCATTTTCATTATTTACTTGACACTGAACTTAACAAGATTGAGGAAACATGGTAAAAGGACGTTCGGGTTTTTACCAAAACAAAAACGGTTCGCTGCACTTTCGGTTTGCTGTTTGTATGACGAAACCTTGAACAGTTTTACACGTGTCTTCTTCTCAGAGAGCAAGAGAGAAGAAATAGCGTGTTTTTATATAAAAATAAAAAAATATCTTTATAATTTAAATAGTCTATCGAAGTAATTCTGTTATGCACCGTAAACTAAACAAAAATTAAGGAAAATACATAAGATTTTTTTTAGTTTGGGATACAGTCCGAATTGGCTTTAAAACAATTAAAAATGATAATCATATCATAATATTTATTTTGTGCAATTGCGGGTAGTATGGTGAGATTTAGTAGCCATAAATTGGTGTTATCTATACTTACTATAATCCGTAATTGAATAGAAACATGAAAATTTTACTAATACCGTAGTTATGTGTTCAATTTAGATTTAGCGTCAATAGAATAAGATTTTATGTATCTCACTATATTTTAGTTTTAGTTGGTGGTGGATAGCAGAATTACAACCAATGAAGTAAAACTCATATAGCATGAACTGTGTTATTAAAGTTCCCTTAAATAATTAATTACATTTAAATTAAATATTATAAAATGTGTATTATATAAGTGACTATCTTAGCACCTTATTTTTATATTTATTTAACCACGGTGGAATAACTACCGGCGAGCAAACCTACTCAAAAATCAATAGATCTGGTAAATAATACGTCTAAGTTTATTTTTATTTATATGTTTAGAAAATGCGCTCTAAAATAGTTGCCAATATTTGGCAATATAATTTGGCGTAATTCTGTTCTTAACCGATCTGCAAAGTTAAGCAACGTCCGCCGCGGTCATGAGTTGGATTGGTGACCTCTAGTAACACTACTACTGGGCTCTTCTGTGCTTCGGAGGACACGTTAAGCCGTCGGTCCTGGTTGTCGTCTTAGGATGGCAGTCGTTATAGCATGGTGGTAGGGCATTTTGCGAATGCCCGCCTGGCTAACTACCACCCTCAAGTAGAAAATCTGTCGCCAAGCACCTAACGGTGTGTTCTGGCAGCTGTTCATAAGAGCCAGTAATTCTAGGTTAGCCTGAACAACATCTTCGACCACATCTTCACTTACCATCAGGTGAGATAGTGGTCAAAGGCTAACCTATCAAGCATAAAAAAAATCTTTAAAATACAAGCAACTCTAAAGTTAAGATAGAAAATCCATTTAAGTAAATGTAGAAAATTGTATACTTTGAGAATGCATTCTTAAATCGACAATTTGACACCAATATTTGACACTTTTAGATACAAACAACTCGAAATTCAAAAGGCCTGGTAATAAATCTATTTAATTTTACTTTAGAAATGTTTAGTTTTTGAGAATGCATTCATAAAACTACAATTCTACACCAAAATTTGACAGTTTAAGATACAAATAACTCCAAAGTTCAAAATGCCTGGTAATAAATCTATTAAATTTTACTTAAGATATGTTTAGTTTTTGAGAATGCATTCATAAAACGACAATTCTACACCAATGTTTGACACTTTTAGATACAACCTAACCTAAACCAATAGGGCTGGGAATCAATCCATCTAACTTTAATTTAGACATTCAAAGATGAGTATGTACTCTAAAATTGACACCAATGTTTGACACTTTTAGAAACAAACAACTCGAAAGGCCTTGTAATAAATCTTTTTAATTTTACTTTAGAAATTTTTGTTTTTGAGAATGCATTGATAAAAACAACAATTCTATACCAATGTTTGACACTTTTAGATACAACCTGACCTAAACCAATAGGGCTGGGAATCAATCCATTTAACCTTAATTAAGACTTGAGTATGTATTGTATGACACCAATGTTCGATACAACTTACTCCAAAGTCAAATGTCCTGTTATTAAATACATTTAACTTCACTTTACAGATATTTAAACAAAGATAATGCATTCTTACATCAAAAATTCGATATCTATGTTTTACATTTAGGTACGACCTACTCCTAAACCAAAATCAATACATCTAACTTTAATTTAGACATTTATAGATTTAGAGAATGCACTCTAGAATTGACACCAATGTTTGACATTTTTAGACAAAATCTAATCCAAAGTCAATTTTACTTTAAAGATAATAAGGACACCATTGACACTTTTAGACAAAATCTAATCCAAAGTCAATTTTACTTTAAAGATAATAAGGACACCATTGACACTTTTAGACAAAATCCACTCCTAAGTCAATTTTACTTTAGATATAATAAGGACACCAATGTTTGACACTTTTAGACAAAATCCACTCCAAAGTCAATTTTACTTTAGAGATAATAAGAAATAGAAAATGCATGCTTACAATGATACCAATGTTTCACATTTTAGATAGAAATTACTCCTAAAGACACTTTTAGATACCTACTCCTAAAGGTCTCACCAGATCTCAATCCATTGTTGAGATGTTTAGACTTAGAGAATGAAATCTTAAATCATTTTTTTTTAGTTAGATACTATACCTAAACATAAGGCCTGTGGTAATCAATCACTATATATTTTTCCAATATAATATGAACACCTTTTTAGAATAGCGTATACTACTACTACTTAACAAAATATCATGCAATAATACAATTTAAAATACATTTTTGGTCGTATTACATAAAAATATAACTATTTATTTTCTTTATTTAGTATAATTATGTTTAAACAATTTTTAATTCTCTATTCTTCAATATTTAACATTCTAGTTCATACCACAATTGAAAAATTATTTGTTAATCGGAGGGGAAGCCAGAGACCATGGATTCCCACTAAAAAGTTGTTTAAACACAATATTCGCGTACACTTTAGAAATACGTAACTATGAGTAAAATTATCAAGAATTTCATATAAATGCTGATCAAAAATTATATTTTTTGTACATTTACAGGTAGAAATTTAGAATAGAAAAATATTTGTTACAAAATGGAAATACATTACATAACACCCTGTATTTCATATTATTAATAATTAATTATGAATATTAATAATTATTAATGATTATTAATATTACCATTTGTTAGGTACGTTGGAATACTTTGTACAATTTTATTATTATCATATATTAAAATAATATGTATTAATTTTCAAAATCTTAAGGCGATTTGCACCAATCATCATTGACCTGTAACTGAGAGTCTTGCTAAAAATCCGGTCTAATAACTAGTTGATGTCCAATGTTTATCTTCCACTACTATATTCATGCTATTTCGGCAAAAGTATACTGGCCAGTAGAGATTGGTCAAAACTTGAATTTATAAAATCATATGAAAACTTATAATTATAATTAGTAGTATATTTTACAGCCATATCACCCAATGGTAAGTGAAGGTGTGGTCGCGGACGGAAAACTGGTTTATCCTAGCAGATACTGGCTCTCAAAAACAGTTTCCGGCAGACCGTAAGGGGCTTAGCGAGAGATTTTCTACTCTAGTGTGGCATCTAAACTAATATTATAAAGTGGAAAGATTTGATTGTTCTGAAACTACTGGACCGATTTGAAATTATTTTCCATGATTAGAATCCTATATAATCTCTGATGAACATAGGTGATAGAATATTTTAAAAAAAAGTTAAGGATCCGTATGAAAAGTTCTATAATATCAAAAGTGTAAAAAAAAGCCAAATAAATCGTTACATCGCGTACGCTGCGGAAATTATTGACAATATCGCAAAATTATGTACTACAATTTTATAGAGGACATCAATATCTACAAAAAAGGCCTCGATACCATACGTCTACCTATTCCAGTTATGTCACAATACCTACTTTATATGTTAAAATAAATGCCGGTTCAAAAGTGTGTGTAAAATTTTATAATTTTTAAAGTTCGGGCGGGCCGCTTGTCTTTCGTTAAAATAAGGATATCCTGTGATCACTATTCAGTTCTATTACATCTTCTACTACATCAACCATAAGACAAGATAGTTCAGTCAAAACCTCAGTCACAAAGATATGCATGATTGGGGCAAATCACTTCGTTAGCGATACTAGTTCAGCTTATAAGACCACGATCGCAGCTAAAGTAAACATCACATTGAGAAATATTGCCAATTATTGCTCTTTGGGGGACGCTACTTGCAACCGCGCCGATATTTCAATCATACGACCTCACTTTAGTGGAGTTCAGTATGTATGGCGGCCATCTTGAATCAGCCATCTTGAATTTGGCTGTCAAGAAGAGCATGTTAATAAAATAGCTGCCGCGTAATTCCTCCCGCCAGCTTCTTAATAATAATGAGTACTTACAAAAATAATTTGAATATATCACTTTTAAGACTAAACATTACCATTTGTACTACAATTAGGACATTTATTCTGCACCTCAAGTTGAGCCAATCGCTTCTGCAGATGCGATATCGTTGCATCTTTTTGTTTCAGCTGCGTTTTTAAAGTTGTTATACTGTCTTCTAAAGCTCCATATACAGCTTGGACTTCGGGCTGGTAACTAAAAACCTGCGGGGGCTCATCTAAGCAGAAAAATTCTCTTACCATGGGGTGATTCGGAAGCTTCTTCAATACTGCATTGACAAATATTTGCAGACCCCTTACTCGATCCTCCAAGAATGCCGGTTCGAAGTTATTCTTGAACCATCGTTTGCCAGGTAACGGTAACATGAGGTTGGGTTGTTCAGCTTTAATTCTTGAGTATAGCCGTACAAAATCGGTGTATCTTCGGAAGACCAGCCAAGATTGATCCCGTTTGTCATCCTCAACTTTTAGTTTGTATATTGTGAACCTGGAAGTAGTTTATTACATGAATGATGATTTTATTTTATACTATCAGCCGGATTGTCCACTGCTGAACACTGCCTATTTATGGGGGGTTTGTCATTATTCTCACGTTTGGCAGATGTCTTGGGGATTAGTGTAAGATAGCAATTACTCAGAAGGCTGCTTCAACACGACACGCGACGGCTTAGCGGGAAAATTGGGCGGAATTGTCACTAGATATATTTTAATATTTATTGATTCTGTTTTCTAAAATAATTATTTAATATCTTCCTAAAATATTTTTTAATAATTAATATTTATTTCTTGATCTAAAGTTGACAGCTATGACCACCCCACATTCATTAATAAATAAACAAAGATATATTCGTATTCTACATGATGTGACCTTACATAGTTGGGTGAAAATGTATTTTTTTTCGGGTTACTTCTCATGTAGTGGAGACCCCATAAAAATTGTATTGAATTTCTAGCCAAATATTCTATTTTGGGTCTATTTTTTACAGTAATAACAAAAATGTTTGATATGTAACTCATTCCGATTACGGGCTAGAGCCCAGTGAGACCAGTGACTCACGGACGGGCGGACAGACAGCGGTGCCTCGTTATATCTAAACGCATACCTAGACGCAAAAAAAGGAGCCGCGCTCGCGATAAGAACGGGCAAGTAACTCGAGGTTAATCTTTTTATGTCCTTACTCTTTTAAAATTTGCAATTGTATTATAAAATTATTACAATATTCATTACGAAGGTGAATGGCGGTGGTTTCGCAGACATGGAATATCCCAAGCATTTATGTCTTCTAAATAATCACCAATTTTATAATACGCTCTTGCAATTAAAATATTTTTTTACATGCTGTTTGTATTTTCCTTCTGTGAGAACTGTAAACCCGTGGGGTGCCTTGTTAGAATTGCACCTGCCCATATCATCCCGTGGGTGTCGTAAGAGGCGACTAAGGGAAAAATACTGGAAGGTGGTCAGCAGCGCCTTCTGCAGCACTGCTATCTTACACTGCGATCCCCAAGACACCTGCCAAGCGTGGAGATTATGGCAAATACCCCCTAATAGGGTAAGCTGTGTTCAGCAATGGACGATCCGGCTGATACAGTACAGTACAGAGAACTGTAATATCTTTAGGAATCTAGTCATAAAATCGCACACAATTACCTAAGAAAGACTTTATTTGGCTTTGCTAATCTTAACCTGGCAACGCTAGTTTATTCATTCAGCGCGGATTAGGGCTTGACACCGCTTCACTAAGCATTTCTGAATTAATTCGATGACTGCAGCGCATGCTGCTACTGCGGCGCGTCAAGGTTCACCTTTATGGGCTAATAGGGTTTCCGTTTCGGCACGGAACCAAAAAAGAACATGTAGTCACGCCTTTATACTACCATGTATGGCCAGACATGTTTTAGGCTCGTATTAATTTATGCATCTCAAAGTAGAATCGATCTAAGAAGCAGTTTTGACATTTAATGTATGGAACATTTGTCAAAAACTGCGTCCGCGACTTTTTTTGTACAAGGAACCCAGTATATACAACCCTGGAATTCGACACATCCAATGTAAAAGCCCATATTTCATACACATGAATAAATTAAAACATTGCTTACCTCGCCCGTTCTTCCATAACTTCATACCCAACTATGGGTATCTGTAAAGTATCGTACTTCTTTATATCTTGACTATGTAGAGTTATATCGACATTGCTAATACTGTTCGTCGTTCTATTAGTTTTGTATGCTTCGTTTATGTTACCCATGCTTTTGTGGTGGCTTCTCGGCTGGATCGAACGTCTTGGTTCTAGTACCTGTCCGAAAGGCATTACGTTAAATTCTTAAAGTCCAATATGTCATTAAATCACTTCATATTCTTACACCTGTATATCCCAGGAGTAGATAGAGGTGTATGAACATTAAACACCCCTTAATTCACCAGATGTTTTAAGGGTTCATGTAATAGGCGACGAAAATAAAGCCTTTGACCACTATCTCACCTGATAGTAAGCGATGATGTGGTCGAAAATGTTTTTCAGGATCACCTAGAATTACTGGCTCTCAAGGACAGCTTACTCAGTACACACCATTAGGTGCTTGCTACTAGGCACAGTGCTTTGAGATTTAGGATAATAACTAGTTAAATAATTACTCATTAACACCAAATATACCGAATCATTGTGATAAAACTTGGCACAGGAACACCTTGAAATGAATCTCATCAGGATGAAGTGATACGGAAATTAAAACCCGCATAGAGATTTCCCGTAGTGCCTTTGGGAGCATGAAGAGCGTACTATGCAATCGCAGACTAAATATCTCACTGCGCACTCGCCTTCTTCATTGTTATATCTGGCCGATACTTCTATACGGATGCGAGGCCTGGACTATAAAAGACCAACTCAGGAAACGTATAGAAGCATTCGAGATGTGGGCCTACAGGCGCATGATGGCAATTTCCTGGACTCACAAAGTTACCAATGTGGAAGTACTGCGGCGAGTTAGACTAGAACGCAAACTTATGAAAACTGTCAAAGAAAGAAAAGTATCATATTTAGGCCATGTGCTTAGACATGACAGATATTGCCTTCTGCAATTAATAATGATGGGAAAAGTTGCGGGAAAGAGACGAGCTGGTCGCAGGAAGAAGTCATGGCTGCGAAACATCAGAGAGTGGACAGGGATTGCGAGTGCTGCTGAACTTTTTCACCTCGCCAAGGATAGAGACGGGTACGGAAAGCTGATTGCCAACCTTCATTGATTGAAGAGGCACCAAGAGAAGAAGAAGAAACATTCTTGACCACATCAACACTTGCGAATAAATTGCTTATCTGTTAGGTGAAGAAAAGGCTAATTGAGCTGTCTGTTCCCATTGATTTTATTATATGTATACATAAAACCATACATAAAATATTTTTATAAAGGGAGATATTTTATTTTAATTCATGACATTATGTGCTAGTCATATAATTATTTGTTAATCAAAATAATTTAAACACTTTTTAAAAGTTTTCAGATGTTACTCACATTAGAAATAAGACTGTTCCAACTACATCATTCAATAATATACAAATTTGTTTCGACAATTTATTAACAATTTGTAACTTTGATTAGCCACATCTTGATTAAGTGCCCCAGATAGTTCCGAACCAGACATCATGAGAGAAAAAAAGATGAGAAATTACACCAAAGCATGCCCATAAGTTACCATACCACAGCCCTCCCTACCCTACTTCCAAATGGTTCAAGATTACATTCAAAATACTATTTTTGCCTAGGATGTCCCAAAATGAACACCTAATGTGATAATTTTTAGCACTTGTGGGTGTTATTTTTGCTACCAGTGGGCTATAAATAGTGGTACAGCCTGCTTTTATATTTTATTATCAAAATGACATTTGTAGTCCAGCCCTAATCCATTATGTTTTGTCGATAATTGTGAGAGAAGATACGAAAAGTATGAGAGTAAGAGAGTTAGCCATTTTAACACATATGCACTTTAAAATGCAACAGAGTCCACAGCCAAGTAAAACTATTGTTATTTCTAGCGTTAATTCAAGCGGAAGAGGCAGCGGCTGGCAGCGCAAAAGGCGGTAGTTTTACTTTCAACGGTACATGATTACTCCTACGCAGTACGCACCTCATTATCCGAAGCAGCATTTTCAGTGTAACGAGTGTTGTAGCAGTTGTTGAACTTGCTGATTGGGTCGTGGATGTCTTCGCTGGATGTTGAAGATACTTCATTGTTCAACTCATCCCTGCGATGATTGTTTTGTGTTTGTACTATCTCCATTTTTGTACTGTTGTTTTATTTATGCTGTTGTCACTGTAAAAAAGAGTATAATTTTGTAAATTTTAATATTTTATTGCAAGTGACACTTCTTTTTTTATTGCTATAAAAATGCTGTGTGCTCTTGACCACAATCTTACCTGATAATAAATTATGATTTGGTTGACAGTTTTAATAGGCTAAATCTAGTGTTACTGCCTGCACAGCTGCCAGAACACACCACTAAGTGCTTGGCGACAGATTTTCCATTTGAGGTGGCCGGATTAGTTATCCCTACTGGTTTATTCTAACTTATCCTAAATTTTCCAAAAAAAATCATTCATCTACTACTACAATACAACATATATACAAAACCCTTTTATTTAGTTAGTTAATATAATTAATAAAATTTTATTATAGATACTTAATTACACTATTATTGTTATCAGTTTTAAAATTTATATTTTTTATTGTATTCATTCTATTTTATAATTTGTTTTCATATTTTTAACATAAAGCAATTATTCAATTATAATGCCACCAAATTCACATGCCGAGTGACGGCAAAATAGGAGAGCTTAATCTGAAATACCTAAGACCTATGTAATACCCTATTTTCTCATTTCATTTCACTTAATTACAGTGGCCCATTTCTGGGCAAATGCCTCTCCCAACTTCTAATCTTTTCTATTAGTGGTTATTCTTCCCCATATTACACCTGATTGAATAATAAGTATATTCAAATTGCAATCCTGACCAGGCACCCCACGGGGGACAATTATCTTTCCCCCATCTATTTGGTCTTATTAACTTTTTGTTTTATTAGGGTACCATTCAGATGTTTTCTTTGTTAAATGATTATCAGTAATTCTCATGATTCCCCAATTCATTCATCCCCTACTACTGGCTCTGTGTGCTGAAGACCTAACAAATTAATGAAATATACCGAAATATACTTGCTTGTTATTCAATGGTGAAAATTCTATATAATCTGTGATAGGGATTGATATATATTGCAAAGATAATTTCATTTTTTTTTCTCAAAAACTATGCCTCTACGCATGTTGAAACTTTGCAAGTGTGCTTATAATAATGTAACCTTTCTGTAAAAAAAATATATCAACCCCAAACCTGACAGACGTCAATGAAAAGGTATGCCCAACTATGGCCAGATGTAGTTGGTTTTCTTGACTAGTCTATACATCTCTACATTTTTGCAGATTTCAATGGGTTAATGGTAACCCATTAACCCATTGAAATCTGCAATAATGATAACAATAGAATTTCATTCATAAATTGGCCATAGTGGGTCAGCCGATGGCAACGAGTTAACCTAGTAACTGAACTAATTATTATGTTGGAACTGTATTCTTTCATTGTTGTTGATAATTTTCTGTAGTTTAATAACTATAATAGCATTGCTGGGATGATGATAGAAATTAAACAAGTGTAGTTTTGCATACCTATAGATAATGTTAAATTTCCTAAGCTGCATGCACCACGGTGCTTCACAGCTTCTATCTGCAACGGCACATGATCAAACATAATAATTAGTTCATAAGAACCACAAACAGATTGCATAGCTATCCATTTTGACCAAAGTATATGTATTTTGCTAGGTATTAGGGGTATCTTAGTTTAAGTAGGCCTAGTATTGTCGTAATGCTGGAGTCATCCTATTAACAAACTGAACGTTGATGATATCTTGATGACCACTTTGTCACGCAATTACTAAGACCTATAAAAGACCTTCAAATCAATCACAAATTTACTTACGGTTTCACCAGTGACACTGTTTACACTTTACACAGGTGTGAATTCGCGACCGTGACTCGATGGTGCATAATTTTAAATGTCACGAGCAATAAAAACAATAGGAACAATGATGTTTTTGTTACACCATACTAGTTGGTGAAAATTTGTTGTTTCTTTACACACAAAACAAGAAGCTAGCTCTCGTTAATATTCAAAGTAAATGAACACTTAACAACAAGACTATTTTATTCCTATCATATTCGTTTCAAGCGAAAATAAAACTAAAATACGTAAAAAATTACAAAACACAAAGTTAAAACGTAAAGCACACTGACGTCTGCAAAGATTACTAACCTCTGACTGACACAGACGACGGGATCGTTAGAAATGTAAAAATAATCGATTATGAATAAATCGATTATATTTTACTGGCGATTTTAACACCAGCTGTTTGTTGACATCGTCGTTATTATATGACCCCTTCTGTTCTTTTATGGATAGAAATTTTTAAATTCAAAGTTTTAACTGAAGAATTACATTAAATTTTGCTATATTACTTCGTGGCCAGCCACAAAGTTGTGTGTTTTTTTATAAGTTAGGTACTGATTATGAATATTTCAGGCGTTTAATTTGATCTCTAAAAAAACGATTATTTAAACCCATTTGGATATAGATATGACATGAATAGATTATTTTGTAATTGATTTTAATACAAATAAATAAATCGACTTTACTGACAGCACTCAAAACAATTTAAGTCACTACTAAAACTATTGAGTGGTAATAAATAAAAGTATAGGCATAATTTATTAAATCAGAAATATTGTGTCCGATTCCATTCCGAACTAAATTAAAACTACTTTTAAGAATGTTTTAATCCTGTGAGATCTAAAAAACAATACATAATCCCTTATCGGATCAAATATGACCAAGATACAGCGTATTTAGTGTAATATATAAATTAAAATATATTATTAATATTCCGGAGACCGAAAGGGAAAGGAAGGAAAGCAATGCCATGTGAGAAATTCACACCTATAACTCTAATCCCCAAAGCGCTGGCCAAGCGTGGGGATTATGGCAAAAACCACTCTGAAGCGCTGGTAGCGAAGTTTGTTTAGCTGTTCTTAACCGATCAGCAAAGTTAATAACGTCCGCCGCGGTCATGAGTTGGATGGGTGACCGCTAGTGACATTACTATTGAGCGCTTCTGTGCTTCGGAGGGCACGTTAAGCTGTCGGTCCTGGTTGTCGTCTTAGGATGGCAGTCATTATAGCATGGTGGTAGGGCATTTTGCGAATGTCAGCCTGGCTAGCTACCACCCTCAAGTAGAAAATCTGTCATCAAGCACCTAATGGTGTGTTCCGGCAGCTGTCCTTGTCCGAGAGCCAATAATTCTAGGTTAGCCTGAATAACATCTTCGACCACATCGTCACTTACCATCAGGTGAGATAGTGGTCAACAGCTAACCTAAAACGTATGTGATAGAGCACAAAAATAACTCAGTCTTCAGGCAGCTCTATTATTCCTGGCCGGTGTAATAGTGAAGCAGGGGGTGTGAAGAATCCCCCCCAGTTACCGCCCACATAAATGACGTATACGTATGTTATGTGTTGCCCTTGGCATTGGCAACACATAACATACGTACGCTCAGGGAAGGACCACAAAATTGTCGAGTTAGAGGAAGAACTGAACAAGTTACGATGGGATGTCAAAGGATTATCAGAAGATAATGAATAGATTCAGGCGTTACTTTGCGGAAATCCATATTTAATAATAACAAATATTTTAAGAAAAGATCAAATTAATATTTAATTAAAAAATATATCTAGTGACAATTCCGTCTAATTTTCCTGTTAAGCCGACGTGACGTCACAAACGCCACGCAGCCAAACCGGTAGAATTTTCGACGCGTTTCGATTCTACACGAAGCATCCTCAGGAGGTCTTGGCTCTACGAGCAAACGTGGCACGTTCTAAGTTGTTTGGTTGTTATAACTTACTCCAAGGTTCGAAACGACTCGGTTGTTTTATTACCTCAAATATCAGTTTTTGGCGTGGAACTAGAAAAATATATAGACGTTTTATGATGTTTGAAAAGCAACAACTACCGTTACCTGCAAAATACAAAAGATTGCCTATATTAAGTATTTTAGAGATTATTTTAGTTATGTAGTTGTGTCATTTCTTTGTTTTAGATAAATCATCATGGTCTTCAAAAGTCTGGTCGTATCTTCATTCTAAATACCGATCATATTCTAAATTAAAGTAATAACTCCACGTGACTTATGAAACTAGCATGGACGGACATTGGCAGTATTGTGGTAACATTAAACCGCAGAAGCCATTAACAAAGAAATAATAATAAGATTGCCTATAATTCTCTCATCAAGAAATGTCAGTTAAAGATGCAACCTTTTAACGACCGATTTTGATGGTTCAAAAGTTGCGCTCTAATCGAAGGTTGTGAACGACGTTCGAGTGAAAAGTTGCAATACGACTTCCGTGTGCGCTCTAACCAAGGTTCTGAACGGCCCCTAGCTAGCTGGTGATTCTGTAATCCAAAGAGAATTTAATACCTGTAATCTTTGACCTAGCTTTAGCGGTGGTTTCCATGGATCTATGAAATCTATTGTCCATGGTGGTTTCTTACATTATCTTCATAACTCCCTCTACGATTATCTTTGAATTTGGTTTGTTTACGTTTCGTACAAAACAAAACTACTCACTAATACAATACAAATACCTTTATTGTGCAAGGCTATAATAGATCATTAACGAAATTGTGAAGGTATTTCCATTCATTATGAAGTGGTGAAGGTGATGTTTCCTTTCATCATCACGCCTGAATAAAACAACGGAGCCAATAGATAGACACAGCATATGCTCAGGCTGGACTTTCTAGCAGCACAAAACCATTACGTTTGTGACTTTCTGATCTGTTATTACAAAACAGAAGTTATGACTGAATTATCTACGATAACTACCTTAAAATGCAAGCAACAAGTAGTACGCGCGGTAAGATTCAATGTTGACGGCTCGTACTGCCTCACATGCGGCGCTGACAAGAAAATAAAACTCTGGAACCCACATCGTCAACTTTTATTGAAAACTTACGGTGGCCATGCAAATGAAGTGCTAGATGCGGCTGGATCATGTGACAGCAGTCACATAGTGTCTTGTAGCAGTGATAAATCGGTAATTCTCTGGGATGTGACCACAGGACAACCTATAAGACGCTACAGAGGTCATGCAAGTTCAGTCACGTGTATAAAATTCAATGAAGAGTCTACAATGGCAGTTTCTGGCTCTGTAGATAACACAGTATCATTTTGGGACATCACAAGTCGGAGACAAGAACCCGTCCAAGTTCTAAAAGATGCTAAAGATACTATTACTTCAATACAAGTTACTGATCATGAAATTTTAACCTGTTCAGTAGACTGTCATGTTAGATTGTATGATATCCGAGTGGGAACAATGATTTCAGACTATGTTGGTCATATAGTCACATATGGCAGTTTAACGCATGATGGACAATGCTACATACTTAGTTGTAATGATAATACAGTTAAATTATTCGACAAAGATTCTGGAGAATTACTAAACACATTTTTAGGGCACAACTGTAAAGATTACATGTTAGAGAACACTGTTAATGAGAAAGACAGTCATATAATCTCCGGATCGGCAACAGGAGAAGTTATGTACTGGGATTTGATTAGTGGTACAATAACACAGAAGCTGCTGCATAGTTTGAATAAACCAGTTGTAACTTTAAGTCATCATCCTTTAGATAATATGCTGTTGACAGCATGTGAAGATGAAATAAAGCTGTGGGGAATAAAAGCAGAGGAATGAGTTCGATGGAAAGTACATTTGTTCTATCTAAAGAAGGCAGGGAATCAGTATTGCCCATTCTTGTAGTTGAGATGTGAATGGAGACTCGCACTCTTGTGTGCGTAACTGCAAGCAGCGTCATCAGCAAGTTCATTGTTATTGATTCAAATCATATACATATGTTGTTTAGTGATAAAATAAAATTATTTTGATAATTTACCATTTTAATCTATTATTTTAGATGTAAACTTCATAAAGACATAGGAATCATAGTTGCGGCTTACACTTTATGAGATCCTTCTACTTACTTATAAAACCATCGTAGCTTGAGAAAGAAAATTGAGGATACAGACATTGCATAATCCTTTCTACAGAATAATAATCCTATCTACAACAAGATGAAAATGATAGCTATGTAATATATGTGCATGCAGTGAGCAGAAATGCTAAGCCCTAACCTAACATGAATTTTGTATCCCCATGTCATTAGTGGTGTACCTTGATATACGATTGGTAGGATGCATGTTGCTCCTTTATATGGGTTATTATTCACTCTGACATGATAGAGTCCTTGAAATCATACAAGCGGCAGTGTCTCGGTAGCTATGGCAAAAAAAAAAAGATTTAGCATGAACAAAAGATATGTTGATTTTGTAAAAGAAGGACATTCTACAAAATTCCCATCTAGCTTCCAATTGGCCTCTTTTGTGGATGTGGTGTTTATCATCCAGACCAGATATATTTCTGTATTCAAAAAATCTAAAACGTATAGTACTTATACAACTTACTTTGCCATGGGAAACAAACATGCCTAAAGACCACACGATAAAAACAAAGAAATCTGACAACCTAACAAACTAACCAACAACGGTTTTGTAGTTGATTTATACACTGTAGAAGTTGGAGCAAGGGGTATATCTGTGAAATCCCTTTAAAACATACTAAAAGACCTTCGTCTGTCAAGAACAACCGTAATTTCCATCCTAGAACATGTGTCAAAGGCAGCATTAGGAGGATCTTACCAAATGTTGCTTAGGCAGGTGAGGCTTGAGCGGTGGAGGACAGATATAGAAGCCTACGTAAACGAAGCCCCCTAGTCCTAGGGAGGGTTCTTGCAAGTCTCAAGTGCCTGTGACTTAGGCCTCTTCTTCTGCAACAAGATGGAACCAGCATCCGCACGGTAAAGTCTCTCTAGATACATTCTTTTGAATGGTGGTAGGGCATTTTGCGAATGCCCACCTGGCACAAGCAACTAATGGTGTGTTCCGGCAGCTGTCCTTGAGAGCCACTAATTCTACATTAGTCTGAACAACATCTTCGATCACACCATCACTTACCATCAGGTGAGATATTGGTCAAAGATTGACCTATCGGACATAACAAAAAACATAATTTTATAATAAATGATTTTAGAAAAAAGATAGACCAACCCGCCTTTGTGAGATAGAGTAACATAATTATCCTCTATTTTTTAAATAAAATACACAAGTTTTAAATGCATTGGTTTGTAATTAAATATAGTAATTTAAATCATATTCTACATCTTTATTTACTTGGCCACTGGTATATTGTGTTTCTTCTTTCTGGTATATTGTGTTTTTTCTTTTTTTCCTCTTCATCATCAGCCAATACACATTCACAGCTTGATAGATCCCTTCGATTAGGTCTTCGGGATCTTCAGAGTATTCAGTTGCTATCAGACACTCGGTACTTCAATGTAACTCCATGTCATCACTAAGTGATTTATACTGTCTCTTGCCTTTCAAATTATGCCTTTGGTAATTCTGTGGAAATTAGGTAATGATTTTAGTCTTAAGGCCTGTTTGCACATTGATTAGTGTTTAGTGCTTAGTACTAAAACACGTTTGGACAGCAACTGTTTAGTGTTTAGTATCTCTGTTTAGTGATCATGTTTAGTAGTTTTCTCTCCGCCCGCGCGATCGTCCGTTATCTCGCAAAATCATTAACCTCTTATTGCGGAGTTGGATAAAACTATCCTATGTCCTTCTCCGGGTCTCAAACTATTTCCATACTAAATTTCATTCAAATCGGTTGTCTTTAAGTTTATTAATTGCATACAAAAATACATATCTTTCCTCTTAATAATATTAGTATATATATATATGTAATATGAATGACTACAATGTAAATAACCGAAATATTATGCATTAACGTATAAAAGTGTTCTTCTATATCCGATACCATCACGGCATTTTATATTTCATACAAAATTGTGAATGCGATTGTGCGTTAAATTTCATTAAATGTAATTTTTTTATGCATGTCCAACTTCGGTGACGGGAAAAGTCAACCGATCTACTTAACACAACAGCTAAACAGTATTGGACACTATTCAAACTAAACGGCTTTACTAAACAGCGCTACTAAACACTAATCAAAGTGCAAACAGGCCTTTACTGTACTGTATCAGCCAGATTATCCACTGCTGAACAGTCTTCCCCATTACGGGGGGTTTGCCATAATCCTCACGTTTGGCAGGCGTCTTGGGGATAGCATTTGAAGATATCAGTTCCTCAGAAGGCGCTGCTGCCCACCTTCCGGTATTTTACCAGTAGTCGCCTCTTACGACACCGACAGGTAGCTATGGGGGGTGACATTCTAACCCGGCACCCCACGGGGAATTATTATACCTTTGCGTTTTATGTGTGAAAGTTATGCGGTGTAGACACGGAGCTACTTGTAGTCTAGACTATAAGTGGAACGCTTATAGTCTATATAGCTCACAAAAAACATTTTTAATATAATTATGTTTGCAATAACGCTTGCTTGGCGAATAACATTACAAATTTACGAGAGAAAAAATTATAGTCATGTGCGGGATTAGAACCCGCGTCCATTCACCCCGGGGTATGCTCTCACCAACTGAGCTAACATGACAACGACTGATAACTCCAATTTTTCCTCTTGTTCTTTATTTAACCATCGTTGGACGTCATCGGACGCGGATTCGAATCCCGGGCATGACTATAATTTTTCCTCTAGTAAATTTGTAATTTTGTAAAAAACTTGTTTGTAAATTGACATACTCACCAATTTCAAAAATCCATTAGCTTTACTAATATCCCCACTACATTTGTTTTGAGTGGAATGTCTGATCGCCTCGTCGTGTGTGTGGTACCTTATATTACACTGCACACATTCGTACCTGTCAAAAAATATCAATTTATAGATAATATTTTTGTAAAACATATTGCATTATCACCAACATTGATTACAGCAATCAAAAACTAAAAAATATAATTTTGAAGCAGTGATGGCGGGCATTCGCAAAATGCCCTACCACCATGCTATAATGACTGCCATCCTAAGACAACAACCGGGTCCGACAGCTTAACCTGCCCTCCGAAGCACGTGCATGCTCAGTAGTAATGTCACTAGCGGTCACCCATCCAACTCATGACCGCGCGCGACGTTGCTTAACTTAGCTAATCGGTTAAGAACGGCTAAGCCAACTTCACTACGAGTGCTTCAAATGTTAAGATTTTTTAAAGATTTATTGCTGGTATGTAAGTTTTTGGCGACAATCTCACGTGATGGTAAGTGATGACGTGGTCGAAGGTGTTAACAGGCTTAACCTAGAATTACTTGCTCCCAAGGACAGCTGCCGGAACACACCGTTAGGTGCTTGGCGACAGATTTTCTACTTGAGGGTGGTCACTAGCCAGGCGAGCATTCGCAAAATGCCCTTCCAACATGCGGTGAAGTATAAGTCAGAGGAATTCGAAACATGGACTTAGCCAATGCCACTGAGCCATCACTGCTTCGATGCTTTTATAATTATCGTCTTAGGGCCTGTTTCAGAATGTTCGGTTAAGTTCCGGTTATACTACCCAGAACATATTTAATAAATAAAACACTATCTTTGTGTTTCACAGTGATCGATTTAGCCTATCCATATAGCTTGAAACGCGCTGCATGTTAACTGTCATTTTTATCATTCAGTTATTTTTGTTCTGGGTATTATAACCGGAACTTTTTTTTTTTTGTGTTATTGTGACGGGACAAGCCCGAGACCCACCTGATGTTAAGTGGACTAACCTCTGTCTATAACAGACGCATTTCGTCAACGACGAATTGCACTGTGCCCGTCACACTGAGACGCAGTTCTTAGGTCTCATTAGTCTGTAATTTTACTTACTCGAACAATCTGAAACAGGCCCATAAAATTATATTGATTGAAAATTATATTTTGCATGGTGGTAGGGCATTTTGCGAATGCCCGCCTGGCTAGCTACCACCCTCATGTAGAAAATCTGTCGCCAAGCACCTAAAGGTGTGTTCCGGCAGCTGTCCTTGAGAGCCAGTACTTCTAGGTTAGCCTGAACAACATCTTCGACCACATCATCACTTACCAGTTGAGATAGTGGTCAAAGGCTAATCTATCAGGCATAAAAAATAATATATATAATAATAATAATAATAAATTTTATTTCCAAAAACATACCAAAGACCTATAGTAAAGATAAATAATATGATGTTTACATTTTGTTGTCTTAAGTAATATACAAGTTTCACAACAATTTTGTCAGCAGAACCTACACTAAGAATTAACTTGTGTTGTAGGTTTCTGCTTGCTCTTCAAATTCACAGTTTTAAATTGTAATTTAGGTGACCAAAGATAATAAAAACATGAGATAGGTTGGTAAGCATAAAACATTTTGAAGTACACTATAATTAACATTATTAGCTTGTTATGTTCGTGTGTTTTTGAAAGTGTGGATATATATGTGTGTGCGCACGCGTGTCTGTGTGAGTGAGTGAGTGTGTGTGTGTGTATGTGTTTGTGTGTGTGTGTGTTTGTGTGATATACGAACCTGGTGTAATGTCTGTATTTGTGTTCCGTGACACTGCCTGGGGTAGGTATCACCTGGGAGCATATATCGCACACTATGTTTGCACCTTCTACCTGTTAAGTAAAATGATAATTAAAAAAATTACAAGTATAAAGTAACATTATTCCTATTGTAACGTGGTCCTTGACTGTGGCCCTTATAGACAAGCTCAGAGTCACTCAACGAGCTATGGAGAGAGCTATGCTCGGAGTTTCTTTGCGCGATAAAATCCGGAACGTGGATATTCGCCAAAGAACCAAAGTCACCGACATAGCTCTCAGAATTAGCAAGTTGAAGTGGCAATGGGCGGGCCACATTGCTCGACGAACTGATAACCGATGGGGAAAAAAGGTTCTCAAATGGTTCTCACAATACACCGGAAGACGTAGAGTTGGTAGGCCCCCCACTAGGTGGACTGACGACATCGTGAAAGTCGCGGGTAGCCAGTGGTTACTAGTGGCTAATAGCCGTTCTTTGTGGCGTTCTATGAGGCCTTTGTTCAACAGTGGACGTCTTCCGGCTGATGATAATGATGATTCCTATTACCTTGAAGTTATCTTTTTGAAGCAGTTATGGCTCAGTGGCATTGGCTATGGACTGCCGCGCAGCAGGTCAGCAGGCTAGCGACTACCCTCAAGTAGAAAATCTGTCGCCAAGCACCAACGGTGTGTTCCGGCAGCAGTCCTTGAGAGCGAGAGAAATTACAGGCACATGAGACTTAATAACTATCTCTCAAGGTGAAGGGCGCAGTGCAATTCGAGACTTGTGACGCAATGCATCTGTTATAAGCAATGGTTAGTCCGCTTAACGTCAGGTGGGCCTCGAGCTTGCTCCATCACAATAACATAAAAAAAATGAAAAAAATACGACTATAAAGTAATATAATTTCTATTATAAGTTATTTTTTGAAGCAGTGATGACTCAGTGGCATTGGCTATGGACTGCCACGCAGCAGGTCCACGGTTCGAATCCCACCGCGGGATTGAGCTTCACCGCATTGTGGAAAGGCATTTTGCGAATGCTCGCCTGGCTAGCTACCACCCGCAAGTAGAAAATCTGTCACCAAGCACCTTAAGGTGTGTTCCGGCAGCAGACCTTGAGAACCAGTGAAATTACAGGCACACTTTGCAACTATGTCTCAAAGTGACGCCCGCAAGTAGAAAATCTGTCGCCAAGCACCTAACGGTGTGTTTGCTGTCCTTGAGAGCCAGTGATTCTAGTTGTCTGTTAACACCTTCGACCAACGACACTTACGATATGTACAAGTAAATTCAGAATAAAGGGATTATTATTATAAAATATAAAATACTCACAGGGCCGTGTTTTCTTCTAATGTGGTCCTCTAAGTTCTCTTTATAATTAAATCCAACGATGCAGGTTTCACATCTGGGAATTTCAAAAACAGTTTTTTATCACAACCCTTAGAAAAATATTAATTGGCTTTAGATGACAGCGGGAACAAAATTCAAATTTCATTCTAACATTGTAAATTTTACATTAACGCCTGGTAACCAAATTACAATAAAAAACACCAACTTCACACAGAAAATATTCTAAAACAAAAAAATTCACTATAAGTAAATAAACCAAACCATACTTTAGTTTTTTTGTACATTGATATACATTGACAAGTGAAAATGGGGGTAGACGCTTTAACTATTTATGGAATATTTAGTTTTATGTTCTCTTTAAATATAATTACTGTAACAGCCGACTAGTCCACTGCTGAACACAGCCTCCCCTATTAAGGGGGTATTTGCCATAATCCCCACGCTTGGCAGGCGGCTTGGGGATCGCAGTGTAAGATGTCAGTTCTTTAGAAGGTGCTGCTGCCCATCTTTTAGTATTTTTCCCTTAGTCGCCTTTTACGACACCCACGGGATGATACGGGGAGGTGCAATTCTAACCCGGCACCCCACGGGGGATATAATTAATTAAAATAAAATAAATAATTAAGGTCGCTCCCTTAATTATTTATTTTATACAATAAAAGAGGTTTTCGCCGTACCTACCCAGCTCAATTGGACACTGCGAAAAGTGTCTGTAACTTGCAAGATTAGGTTACAGATAATGGTACAGAACCCTTCGTGCGCGAGTCCCACTCGCACTTGGCCAGTTTTTTATTATGTAATTAGTGTCACCTGCGCTTTCAAGCCAAATCTAATAATACATTATACATTCAAATCGGTTAGACCTTTCAGAAGTTATGTTGGAATGAAGAAACTCACAAACATACATACATGAACCCTGAAAACATAACTCTCCTTTTTTTGGGCAGTCGTATAAAAAATATTACCTGAACTTATATCTGAGGTATGCATCCGACTGGGCCTGCAGAACTCTCTCCCTGTTCAACTCATCTTGACTTAGTTTGACTGTTTTTATTTGTGATGGCGGCACTTTCCGTTGTTTCCTTACTGAAAAATATATTTGGAGATTAAAGTCAATATGAATTATTCAATTGAGACGTCTACGACGCTCATATGGAGGTTAAGGCTCTTAAGAATTACAAATTTTAATATTGAAATATTTTACAAAGTACTGCGATGTTCTGCAAAAAAAATGTATAGCACCACCGCGAGAAGAACAGGCAAGAAACTTGGGGACATTCTTTTATACTTCTTTTATTTCTCTTACCATTATTTTCTTCTTTTATCAATATTTATTTATTTTGTGTGTGTTGGTTGCCATACCGTTCCTTATGGGTTCATAATTCTCACCTTTAACCTACCCAATGCAACCCAGAATGTTACTTTAAATGACAAGGCAGCCTTTTGTAACACTTGCTTGTAATTTGAATATTATAATCAGTGATTGGAGTAGGCCGAGCTTTCCTTAGTACTTGCAATATGCTTTCATGGTATGGATGTGCCTGAGATCCCGGGATTCACTGGGATTTTAATTATACTTGTATACTTATTATTATTATTGTTGGTAATGACTTTTAGAGGTACTCATGTAGTATTTCAGAATGACAACACAATAGTTAAAACAACTGAACGCACTTTATGCACCAGACAGAGTGAGCTATACTATTGTTATGAGATATGGTTATGAGTTAAGAGACAAAATAAAGTGCCGCAAGCCCTCTGCTATAATCTTCTTTATTATTTTTTACAAAATTCGTTGGGGTAGGGTAGTCAAACTTATGTTCATAATTTTGGAGTATCAAACCAGCTAATGCTTGGAAAAGTCCCAAGTAAACTGTATAGCATTGGTGACTTTAAAAATGATGCACACACTTCCGATAATTTTCTTGCAAGCAAACTTTAACTTATCCGATTTTCTTTAAAATCCCGGGATCCCGGTGTTATGTCCATATTAATGTATACACTTGAGTTTGTTCAAACAGTTCTACCCACTCCAATCACTGAATATAATATAAAGTATTCTGATTCCCCCATAACGCATGGGGGCGCCGGGCTAGAATGTCACCCCTCTTTTGCTACCTGTGGGTGTCTTAAGAGGCGACTAAAGATAAAATACCCGAAGGTGGTTAGCAGCGCCTTCTAAAGAACTGATATCTTAAAATCATCCCAAATACGCTTGCCAAGCGTGGGGATTATGGCAAACCCCCACTTAACGGGGAAGGCTGTGTTCAGCAGTGGAAAATCTGGTTGATACAGTACAGTATTCTAATTTATGTATTAAAAACTTAACTATATAAATTTGTTGTTGAGCTTACCTGACCTCTTCTTTTGTTTTGATGTACTTAATTTTTTCTTTGGCTTCAATTTGGGCTCTGTTTCATTATTAATTGTAGGACTGTCTATTGCAGTAACAATTATTTCAGGTGTGTTTGCTTCTTTTTGCATCAAATCTGGACACAAATCTAAACTATCATAAAACATTTTCTCTGGTTCATCTATTTCAATATCCAATGACTTTGTACTGTTTAGTAGTCCATTATCTAAATCTGTACTTAGGCTTTTGGCGGGAACTAAGGGAATGTCAGTTAAAATCTCCTTGCTCAATAAACTAGGCTCTAAAAAGGATAAATATCCTCCATTCAAAAATTGTAACTGGCTGCCAATAGTCAGAAAACTTTGATTGTTACGTTCCAGTATTTCCAAAGCAGTTTTGATATTTTTATTTAACCTGTTCTCTTCATTAACTAAATTATCTTCCATAATTTCAGTGTTTGGCATGCTATGGGTATAATTTTCAACAATATTTAGACTGTCTGGCAAGTTACTAGCAAAATTTTCTTCTATATTTGAAGTCACTGGCAAGCTGTGGGTAAAATTTTCTCTAATATTTGAACTTTCTGGTAAGCTATGACTAAACTTTTCATCTATATTAGAATTGTCTGGTATGCTATGAACAAAATTATCTTCCAAATTTAATTTATTTTCTTCTACATGCGAACAGTTTGATAATTCAACAGAAAAATGTTCTTCCATATTTGAACCAGTAGGAATGTTTTGAGCAAAACTTTCTTGCTCATTTAAATCATTTGATAACTCATGAGTAAAATTTTCCGCCATATTTGAATCATTTGGTAATTCATGGGTAAAATTTATTTCCATATTTGAATCATTAGGAAATTCTTGGGCAAAATTTTCTTCTGTATTTGGATGATGTGCATGTGTAAAATTTTCATGTAGAGACTTTTGTAATTGTGTGGTAAAATTGTCTTGTATAGAATTTGCAATGTCTTCATTCGTTTTGTTAAAGTCGGGCTGCTTTGTCTCTTCAGAAGGTAAATGAAGATCATACACTACTTTTTGTTTAAACAAACTGTGGAGCCGTTTCTTATTTGTTGTTGTGTCAGTAAATTCCTGAAAATATATTAAAGAAAATAATCACTTTTAGAGTTACCTATGAGGTTAATCTAGCTAGCAAAATACCCTAAAATACCTGTACTACTATCATTATAGGTATTGCGCTAATATTATAAATGCAAAAGATTGTGAGTGAGGATGTTTGAACTTCACATTGAAATAGCTGAACGGATGTGAATTAAACTTGGAATATTGAATAAAAATTGAAAGAATGTTTAGGTCCTGATCAAAAGTATTAACACAGAATACTTTTCATCATCATCACTTTTCATTGCCACAGATTTTTCTGCTGATAGGTTTGTTTTTGCATTGATGTACGGTCTGCAGATTACATTACAAATATATGACGAGAGTAAAAATAAACATTTTAGTTCTTTATCAGTATTATTTTCAATTGTTATTTTAAAAGAAAACCTTTTTTTATTATTTTCTTTTAATCAAATAATCTCTATATTTGAATACTTAATTTTGAACATAAACAGAACTAAGCTCAAAACTTAAATGCATCATAGTTAATCTACTCAATACTAGATGACAGCACTGGAATCAGGTTGTTGAATAAATGAGAGCCTTCACAAAGCTCAGCTTATTGCTAGTTAGATAGTTATTATTCCTATGAATAAATGAATACACAACCAACTATTACTTTCAACATTAAATGGGTTGTGGTTGTGGTGCTGAGTTAGAATGTCACCTCCCCATCTTGTGGGTGCGAAGCGTGGGTGTTTACACACCTATGCTTACACCTTTGGGAAATACAGGCGTGATTATATGTATATATTAAATTAAACACATTTGAACCAAAATCAACCAGTGGTTCTATGAGCTGAAGACGTCACAACTGAAATAAAATATTTTTACTTCCTCAACAACCATATCTTTGATGAAGAAAAAATCCATATTATTATAGAATTTTCTTACAAAATTACACAAGAATCGTTTGAGAATGCTACCTGTAAAGGAGAAAAGTCAGACGTCCGCCAGACAGACATCCAAAAGCATTTTTTACTGTGCTAAAACAGAGGCGCATTCCTTGTGCCTCAAACTCGTTCAAAATGAAAACATGTTGGAACACCAATGTTCCACACAACATGTTTGTATGAGCTGGAGTGATGAATAAAAAAAAGTCCGAGATTTATTTATCTCATGATTGAAAAACCGTGTCTAACTGAGATCTAGTCTAACCGTAAAAATAACTTTTGAAATTTTAAAATTTTGCATATTCATGACTACATTCTTTGCATAGTCAAAACTTACCCCTGACAACAAGATATCACAACTTTCAAGTATTTGTTGTTGAAAACATTTGATTTTCTTCAATAAACTGTGACATTGAAGACATACAAGTTGGTTGAAGTGTTTCAACTGAAACAAAAAAATCTAAGTATTATTGTAAGAACTGTTGGGAAACCATGGGTTCGCTCGAACAACCTGGTTTGCAGTTTGTAAAACCTTTAGATTAATTAAAGAATTGTACCTGAGGTTTAACAAGAGCATCGATATAATCACTGTGCTGGCATTTATCTAAATTATACATAGGCCCCTCACGGTCGAGGCAGCATATACAAAATGGATTGAAGGGCTGTATAGTCTTCGTTATATCTTGGTTTAAGCCAAAATCCTCAAAATTCAGGAGAAGAAAACGAGTCATTATGAACAAACAATCGCAGAAATAAAAATCGATATTCCAGATTATGGTAAACAAACAAAATACTCACACACTTAAACACAACACAGACACAGAGGGTGCGTACCATTTGAAGCTAAATTCGCCAAAAACGATAAAAACGATTACTCTCCCAAAAAGTTATTCCACGTGGGTCTTGGCGTTATTTTCGCCATAAACGCTATGAGGCTACTGGAACAGTTTGAATTCTCTACAACTAATGTCAAAAGTGACAGAAGTGGCAAACAGGGGAGAACAGTTACAAACAATCACAGTGATCACAACCATAGACGCAGATCTCTGGTGGAACGTCAAATCGGTTGGAAGCAAATTTTTGGTTTTATTTAAAATTTTATTCTAGCTTGATTTTTCGCTTGTAATTGGTAACCAGACTAGTTTTGTTGTTACAAATAGATTTTTAATTATTTATTAACATCTGTAGATAGTTATTTATTAGTTTCATTTAGGCCTTATCATTATGAATGAACCACCGGATCCCGGTGGTACAATAGATGTAGTTCAACCTCCTTCTCCGGCCGCATTTACATCCGTCCATACTATAGATGAACAGCCATTTGAAACAGTTACGAGAAAACGCAAAGCGCGTAAGATTTGTGATGATCATCCACGTTCAGGTTCTGAATCATCGAATGATACAGTTGTATTGAATGCCGATATAGTTCTTCATCCTGGTCAAAGTACTCCTCCTAACTGTTTCTCCTCTGTTAATGACGTTCTATTTTCTGAGACTCATGTAAACCGAATTCAAGATTCTACTATCCTTCCCTCCTCCTCTCCACAAAAAGACAGTCCTCAATCTCACATTCCAATCGGCCGTCAGTCATATGACTCATCTGATCGTGGTCCCTACACAGTACATGTCCAAAGAATTGAAACTTCACCTTCTGCTGGCTCCACATTACACCCAGTGACATTTGGCAGATTTTTGTTTAGCCGTTCCCGTGAGTTTCAAGGTATTGTTGATGGTTCGATTAAAAGCGTCGGTCGCAATCGAATATCATTAGATTTTCATTCGGCCGTTTCTGCCAATGATTTTATAAAGTCTCCATCATTACCCAATAATAAATTAAAAGCATTTATTCCATCCTTTAATATTACTCGGTTAGGCGTTGTCCGAGGTATCCCCGTTGATATGTCACCTGATGAAATTATTAATGAAATTAAAGTTCCTAAAGAATGTGGCCCAATAATCAAAGCTCGACGCTTAAATTTCAAGGTCACTATTGACGGTGTTATACAATGGAAACCATCGCAAACTGTTGTCCTTACATTCGATGGTCAAGTATTCCCTCCTAGAGTATTTTTAGGTTACAATTCACTCACCGTGTCTTTATACTCATTGCCTACTATTCAATGTTTTAATTGCTGCAGATACGGCCATACAAAAACTCAATGCCGTTCAAAACCAACCTGTTTCAAATGTGCTTCAAATCACCTTGCTGATTCGTGTGAGGTTGATTCAGATGATGTGAAATGTGTTTGGTGTGATGGTAAGCACTTCGCCACTAACAAAATTTGCCCCGAATTTCATAGACAAAATAATATAAAGTCTGCCATGTCTGAGAAAGCGATTTCATATGCCGAAGCTTCAAAACTGTTTCCCGTTTCCAAAACATCATATGCTGAAATTGCTTCGTCCTCTTTTGTCCTATCTACTCCTCATCAAAACTCGTCCAAAAATTTAACATCTGAGCCTTCTAAAGTTCATTATAGGAAAAAAGCTTCAAAATCTGTTCACGTCCCTTCTCAATCTCGTATTGGTTACGATCGTGCTGCCCACTTAAATATTATAAGAGACGATTTTGATGTACCTACTCAAAATGGTTGTGCCCTGCGTAATCCTTTATCTAAAAATTCTGAAACGCTTTCTGTTCAAGATATTATTGGTGAACTCCTCAAGCTCCTAAACTTACTATCTTCTCTTATGTGTAATTCTCCTTCCTCCTCTCCTAACGCTTTACCGACCAACGCTGCTTTTAACTTGAATTCTCTTATATCTCTTCTTCAAAATGGATCCCACAGACAGGATCCTTCAGTGGAACTGTCGTAGTATTTATAATAAAAAGTCTGATTTAATTTTTTTGATCAACAAATATAAACCGTGCATCCTGTCTTTCTCAGAGACATGGCTTAGACCAGATTCCCTTTTTAGGTTATCTGGCTATGTTGATGTTCGAAGAGATCGACAGGATGGTTGTGGTGGTGTTGCTCTTTTTTTAAAAGATAATATATCCTTTTCCTCTATTTCAATTCCTTCTCAAGTTGGCTTTGAAGCTGTGGCTGTCCGTACGAAATCTTTTGTAATAATTTCCTTATATATAAGCTCTCCTTCCATTTCTGTTATCCGTAAGCTTATCCTTGTTCTTAACTCCCTTCCTAGGCCTCTCCTAGTCCTTGGCGATCTTAATTGCCACCATTCTGTCTGGGGTTGTGGTATTTCAGATTCTTGTGGAGTTTTTTTATTAGATTCCCTTGATACCCTCAATCTGTGTATTCTTAATGATGGTTCTCCTACAAGAAGAACCCGTCCAAACGAATTTCCTAGTGCAGTTGATCTATCTCTCTGCTCTCCAAACCTTGCTTCTCTTTTGTCATGGCACGTTCTGCTTTCAACTCATGGCAGTGATCATTTTCCTATTATTCTAAATATTTCACTAAATTTTGCTCAACCAGTCTATCGCAATTCTCCTCTTCTTAAATATATTTTAAATGACAATGCTAACTGGGATAAATTTAATGAAATCGCAGAGATAGAAATTTCTAAACTACCTGTGATTAATAACAACAACATTAAAATTTGTTCGGAGGGCCTTGCTCAAGCTCTTTTAGATTGTGCTGATAAGACTTTCTATATTAAAAAAAATAATTCAGGTAAAATGCCTTCTCCTCCATGGTGGGATAAGGACTGCTCGGAGGCTATTAAATCTCGAAATGAAACTGAAACTACCTTTTGCCTCTCCATGACAAAAGAGAACTTCATGCAATTGAACAAAGTGATTGCTCAATCAAAACGTCTCTTCCACTCTAAAAAATTTCATGGTTGGAAATCTTTTTGTTGCTCTATAGGCCCGCATACTCCGCTCTCAATTATTTGGAATAAAATTCATAGATATAGAAGAGCTTGGTGCCCTCCTCACCGTCGTTGTTGTCCGAGTCAGTCTTGGGCTGACTCATTTATGGACAAATTAGCGCCTCAATATTGTCCTCTCCCTGATGAACTTCCTGCTCAGTTTACCTATAGTTCTAACGACGTTTTAGATCAGCCTTTTTCCATCGTAGAACTGAAAAACGTTTTGAAATCTGTTAAAGATTCTGCTCCAGGTATGGATGGCATTCCTTATTCATTTTTTTCTAAGGCTCATGATTGTGTTCTTAATTATTATCTATGCCTTGTAAATTCTATCTTTGATTCTGGCTATGTCCCTGATAGTTGGAAATCGCAATTTATTATTCCTATTCTCAAACCTAACAAAGATCCAGATGATCCTTATTCTTACCGTCCTATTGCTCTTTCATCTGTTTTAGCTAAACTAGCTGAACACCTAATTAAAAATCGACTCGGGTGGTTTGTTGAATATCATGGTTTACTTGCGAAAACTCAATATGGTTTTAGGAAGGGAAAAAGTACCATGGATAGTCTTAGTATATTCACTACAGATATAAGGCTTGGTTTCACTCGTGGTGAATCTATAGTCGGAGCTTTTCTTGATATATCTGCTGCTTACGACAATGTCCAACTTTCCATTCTAAAAAATAAATTAATTAAATTAAAAATTCCTGTTAAATTAAGAAATTTTACAATGAACCTTTTGACGGAGAGATTAATTTTTCTCCGTTGTGACAATCCTTCAATTTCATCGAGTAGAGTTATCTGGCGTGGTTTACCCCAAGGATCGGTGCTTAGCCCACTCTTATATAATATTTATACGTATGATTTAGAGTCTTCTGTTGGTCTTTGTCGTATTTTACAATATGCTGATGATATTCTCATTTATAATTCCAATCACAAAATCGATGTGGCGAGTGCTTGTCTCTCTCACTCGCTTCAGCAATTGAATGTTTGGCTTACCGAAAATGGTTTGGATCTATCTCCTTCTAAAAGTAATATAGTACTCTTTACTCGTAAAAGAAACTCTCCTCCTATCAATATCTTCATTAATAATTGTCAAATCTCAGTTAGAGAATCAATAAAATTTCTAGGTCTTGTGTTAGATAGTAAGTTAAATTTTCGTCAGCATTGTGACTACATTATCAAAAAATGTGAAAAAAACATCAACGTTCTAAGATGCTTATCTGGTGTTTGGTGGGGAGCCCATCCTTTTAACTTAAAACTTTTGTACAATGCAATTATTCGAAGCGTCTTAGACTATGGATGCTTTCTTTTAGAACCTGCTAACAAGCTAAGCCTTAGTAAACTCGATTTGATACAATCAAAAGCTCTTCGAATTATCACAGGGGCTATGAAGTCTTCTCCAGTCAATGCTCTCCAAGTTGAGTGTGTTGACCCTCCCCTTCACCTTCGGCGTCAATTCCTTGCTAACAGATTCTTTTTCCGATTTATCCAATTCTGTAATCACCCTTTGATTCCAAAGTTACAACTGCTTCATCAATATGTTAACTCTTCTCGTTTCTGGAGATGTAAACATTTTCCTTTGCTTATTAAAAGTTACGTTATTTTTCATTCTTTAAAAGACCCTGTTTATCGTTCTCAAAAACTTCCAATGTTCAATTATGAATTTAATGTTATTATATCTCAACCACATATAATTTTAGAATTTGACATTTGTAAAGGTGATCTATATGCAGATGAATACTTCCGCGAGCTACTTAAAAGAGATTGGCGTGATTGGCATACAATCTTCACAGACGCTTCAAAACTTTCTCCAGTTGGCTGTGTTGGTTATGTCGAGCAAACCGTGGTTTGCCCGGATGAAATTAGGCAAACGGTTCACATCAACATTAATCCGTATGAGGCTGGGTCATTGTTGTACTCCTACTCATTTAAAAAAGATTCACGTTAAAGATTCCTCTATCTGTGAATGTGGCTTGGATGAGGGGGATCTCAATCATATATTCTTTTCATGTCCACTATATAATCATGTAGCGTTTTATTTATGCCTTGAATCTTTAAAAGTTCCCTTTCCAACCTACATACCTGAACTTTTATCGTCTAATAATATTGATATTTATATAATTTTATCTGACTTCCTCTCTCTCAATAATATTCATTTATAATAAGTTCATAGTTCATATTAATCATTAAAATTTTATTCATATATTTTGCACTTTTTCTTTTTAAAAATATGTTTATGTTAAATATTTCATGTATCTATCTATCTGTGTAAACTATTCTGGTCATCCTTTTTATTTTATTATTATCAAAATTTCGTCATTTGTTATGTAATTTTTGACGTGAAACTGGCACAAATGTCATTTTGACAATTGCCATAATAAAAAAAAAAAAAAAAAAAAAACCATAGACGCAGCATGTGATCAAAATTATCGAAAATAACGTTATTAGCTTCAAATGGAATATACCCAGAGTATGTATTCTATGTGATCTATGGCACACAGCCACATGGCACGTAGAGCTAGATTTAGGGCATATAAAGTCCCACCAACTTATCTGTTCAGGCGGCAAAAAAAAGAACTACAACATTCCTTGAAATTGTGACAGTTTGTAGTTGATTTCCTTGACCAGTAGCGCCCTCAAAAACTGCACAGTTAAGTTGGTGGTACTATACCACTGGACCATAGGCTTAGGATGTACAAGACCAACAGTGACGGATGAATGGTGTAACAAAAAATGAAATGTAAATTTGTGAGTGACATAGTGTTGTAATGACGCGAGCGTAATACTATCGACAGTTTTACTTGTTGAATCTTAGGACACATTCGTTTGAAATTATGCCCTATATAGTTCATTGAGACTATTGTAATGATCGTATACAACACTGAAATCACAGAAATGCAATATATGCAATTTCATTAACTTGAACAACTTATTTTTCAAGTTATTATGATTTGAAAACCAAACTACTTAACTGATTATGATGATATTTTAAAGGGAAGAATCTTAAAGTATATCCTTTCAAACAAAATACGATGTTTTCAAATGAAAATCAAACCAAATATCATAACATGCATACAACCTTATTGAGAACCCTTTTTGATCTGTTAAAAATAAAACTCATTCAAAGTTGAAGTCAAATGCATTTATTGTAGGTCTAAAATGGTACAGCACTTTTAAAAGTAAACTACTATAACTTCATCGTAACAAGATGAAATAAAACTTACCATTACTAAGTATTATGATTACCATTAACAAAATCATTAAGCTGCAAATATACAGGTACTGTAAATTATTAAATTACATTTATCTGAATACCATTTCCGTAAAGCATTCACATGTGGTAAGCAAAGGTCGAATTTGTCCCTTGTGTAAACATAGCTCATTGGGCTGTAGAAATGACGATGTGTACATAATTTCGATGATCTTTAATAACTGGCCTACTTAACATATAATTCTTTAAAGTCTGATTTTAAGTCTAAAAGCCGTTTTATCATTATTTTTGTATCAGCTTTTAACCTTCTTAAGAGCTAATTTTTTTCTGTAATTTTTGTCACAATTTAGAACATTAGTTAATAAGTTTTTTTCCTTGGAGACAGTACTTGATTTGAAGGGCAGGTAATGGCTAACGGTGGTAATATATCTCTATTTAAGTAAGGTCAGGGCCGTCTTATTTTCAATTTGATCTGAAAGGAAAAATAAAAATTATTTTGTGTCAGGATAGCCATAGCTATCTAGCGCTGCAATGAAGCGAGTATTGTAGATTTTATTGCACTGGGGACGGTAAGGGAAGGGTTACTAGAATGACTCAACATATCCTACAGTCTTTACATAAAAAAAAATTATTTAACCCTGTATTTTACTACAAATTAAAACTTTACGTTACTTCTGTCATCATTTCCTAAAGCTATTGCCTACCATTTCCACAGCTTTATGCATTCAGGGACATTAAAAGTTGGTATTGAGTCTTTCATTAGTATACATCGATGTTTTCTTTGTATGAAGCATTTTGATTCAAAGTTTACTACAAACTGTAGAGTTTTTATTTAGATTGCGTCAATAATCCGAAGCCTTTTATCACATACTGAAAATTTGTTGGTAATCTGTAACACAAACATTATTATACGCGTGCATATAGTTATTTCAAATTCTGTTAAATAGCCAATTTTTATAAAGATACTAATATTTTATGATAGAAGTAAGAGATATTTCCAATTATTTATTGAGAGTTAGGGGAACTTTTCACAGAATACGTCATAATAAATTTTGAATAATATATCTTGTGATAATATTTACTCCCTTACTCGTAAATACTCAATAAGCTATAAACTGATCTGTCAACTTCTCGCTAATTATTATGTAATAATATTATTTTTAAACAAATTTATGATTAAACTACCGGTTATTTTTGAGGTTCGAATATGTACCCAAGCATTCACGTCGAAGCTACATGTCAGACATAAACTATCGACTTTATCGATACTTGTGACGTCAGGACTTTGTCAAGCCCTATCGTAAACAAATGTTTTTGTATTTTTCGTAAAATACCTAAAATCCTAGGTCTGGGCACTGGACGCCAATATCGTTATTTAGGATAATTATGAACACATTTTATGTCTATGGTTCATATAAAATACAGATCTACCGATAATAATACAGAAAATAACGAAATTTGCGTCAAATGGAATACGGCCTAAATCAATGCTCCGGAACAACTTTTATAGCTATTACTGTTCATGAAATTATTTTCTGCATGTTTTGGAAATTGGGCTCATTACGAAGTTTGTTTATAATAATAATTTGGTAATCACTAATCTCTGGCTTAGCTTGTATTGATTATTCTAAGCTATGTAGCGTGTACATTTGACAGCTAGCCACTATTTGGTCGATTAAAAATGTAGTAAAATTTTGGGTAGTTGGAGCAAAATTAGCTCTAATAGGTCGCCACGGTTATGATCAACTCTTATCAGGAATAAATTTAGCTCGATTGGAGTTCTGAAACGTAGTATCAGGCCTGTAGCGGTCTAACCACCTATCGTAGTCACATGCGGCTGTGAGTAATTAATTTTGACCACGACACAATCAGATGTGCCCAATCGCTAAATTTCTTTAGATCGCAGGTTTCCAATTTCTACCTCTCCACCCATAATAATACTGTTCTCTGACGTTTTATATTACCATTTAGTTTTTATTTTTATTTTATGTTATATATCTATGTTTGTAAGTATATATTATATATTAAGTTGATATTCATGAAAGTAAATTATCACACCAACTGAAAGTATATTTTAATTAGGAAGAAACAGCTAACACGATTTTATGACATAGAGACTGTAATATCACCTTCGAAGGTGTCCGAATATATTCTGATTAAACTCCCCAACAGAAAAATATATATATATACCTAATACATATGAGTAACTCATAAAGTTACCAGCAACTATAATGACGTATCAACTACGTCCAAGACAATAAACTTTATTTTACGCAAACGCTCGTAGTTTAGAAAACACGATGAACTTAGATCTATCATAGAAATTTTTAAGAAAACTTTGATTATAATCATTTTAAAAGAGACATGGATTTAAAATGAACAAGACGCCCAAAGGCTAAATATACCAAATTACAAACATAACTACAATTACCGGACTACAACCGTTGGAGGTGGTGTATCAACATACGTGCATAAAATTTTAAATCTTGAGTTCCTTGATGGTTTCTGTGTTGATTTAACAATAATCTGTGGATTTACTTGAAAATCTTATCTCTTGATATTGGAGTTGTCTACAAACAACCTTCTTAAAGCGGTACAAAGTTTCTGGAGACATGCTTTGCAATGCAATAACCAGTTGTCAAGGCGCAGAAGAGCAATCGTATTTGGGGACCGTATAAGAATAGGACGGGCTCTCGGCTAATTTCACTCATACTCACTCTAATAAGTACGATCAGCAGAAGAAACTTAAAAATGGAGCAGTGCCATATATTTATACGTAATATTAAATGAATGACCCGAAATTTTTAATTATAATAAATTCATTTTTTTATGTTGACAGCACAGACGCCATCTTGGTTTGATGACAACGCGGGCGTCAGGGCCTTATTTCTTCGACAGTGTACTACTACGGGACACGTTTCCGAGTGTTTATTGATTATCTCGTTTAATTTATTTTTTTGACTGTTTAATTTGCTGTTGTTGACTGTTTGATGATTGTTATATATTTTTTTGTTACCCGTCACGATGAGTCTGACTCAGTTGGCCATTAGGACATGCGGCATCGAAGTGCAAAGCGATTCAAATTAATTAATTTATTTATTTCTTAGGAAGACCAACAGTATTACAAATATCTTATAAAGAACTAATACCTAAATTAAGATACCTAAGCACAAAATATTGCTAACAAATTAAATCAGTTCAAATTATTTATGTGTTTACTGTACCTAGTTATGCGGCCACCCGGTCTCGTCATAACAACTGGATCAGCAGTTTCTCGAGAAACTGCCGATGCATTATCAACAGCGACACCGGATTTCTGTATAACGCGTGGGTAGCTGTAAGGATAGATTAAGTTAGTCTTTAAGAACATACGACTTTGTTTTGACGCATATTTTATTAGTATTAAGAGCAAAATAAAATCTTTTATTAAAAATAGTGTTTTTTAAAAAGCTCTTTCGCGCTCCCGTAAACTTGACTGGCGCAGCCGGTAGGATCGCATAATTAGCTGCGCCGCCTTTTTTTTTTTTTTTTCATTTATTTTCATGGATCAACTAACAGTACACACAATCAAAAATGTACAAAAAAGTTTAAAGACAAAACATATAACTAATTGCGATACCAACGACGTTGACCACAAGTTTACATTTTCATATATTCATGTGCTGAGAATTAAGACTACAAAGTATTTTATATTTTACAAATTGTTTGATAAGTTGCTTATTATATGCTTCACTAAAATAATAAAAATAGAAAGGAAAATTTAGAACAGCTGAATTACAAAACAGTCTCAGCTGCTTAAGGAGAAACTATGATGACAAGGTCAACGTATCCTGTTGTACTTCCTTCAGCAGCCCAAACACTGACCTTTTAAAACATCCCACTCTCTCATGAAATATATCTATAGAATTAAAATGTTCATTATAAGATTTTGTCATACGGTACAAGGGAGATCGTTTGCCAGCATTGGTACGACAAAATGTTGTAGCAAATATTTTTTTATTATTACGTGAAAAGGCCCTAATGGGTACATTATAGCTAAGCTTATTAACTAATTCAGAACAGTCGTATCGATTATTACAAATATCACGCAATAACATTACATCTAGTTGTTTCCTTCTAGACTTTAAACTTAATAACTTATATTTTTTTAGTAATTCTTCATAGGGCATAATTCTGTGATTACATTTATAAGAAACGCAGCGCAGAAATTTCTTTTGAACTCTTTCAATGTTGTTACTGTAACAGTTGTAATATGGATTCCAAACAGATACAGCATACTCTAGTTGTGATCGAACTAAGGATTTATATAACAGCTGATATGTTGATTCGTTCTTAAAATTACCAGAAGATCTAATGACAAAATTAAATAATTTAAATCCACGAGATATAATATTCAAAACATGAATGTCTAAGGTTAATTTACTATCAAGTGTGATACCAAGGTCTTTAATTACCTGTACTTTGTCCACATAAGTGTTACAAAGTGCATAATTGAAGTGACTAATATTTATTTTACGAGTAAATATAATGGATTTGCATTTTTTAAGGCTGAGTGACAGTTTATTTTTCAAACAGTATGCAGAGAATCGATTTAAATCCTGTTGAAAGTTAATATGATCTTGATAAGTATTAATAACATGAAATGCTTTTAGATCATCGGCGTATAATAAAAATTTACTGAACATAAAGCATTTACCAATATCATTAATGTATAATATGAAAAGCAATGGACCCAAAATTGATCCTTGCGGTACGCCAGAACTTATTGGCATAGTATCAGATTCATGACCATTGATCACAACTGTCTGACAACGATTGGTTATGTATGATTTAAATGAAACAGGTTTAATAAACAACCGTTCACACAACCACCATTTAAATTTGGCAACTCGAACATAGCTAACATGGCTAACATGTCCAACACGCCTAACATGGCTAACATGGCCAACATGCCTAACATATCCCGCATACCTAGCATGCCCATTCAACCTAGTGGGTTCAAACTACAGACATCGGCGCCGCCGCCGCCTCGATTTAATTTCGGTATCCCAAATAATCAAGGGAGATTCCCTCAAGTTAACCAAAAACCTTTTGGCCTTCAGCCACAGTTTGGGTACAGACCACAGTTTAGCCCCCAACAATTCAATATGCAACAGAGGTATATGCCACCATCTCAGTTTAATTTAAGACCACAACAACAACAATTTGGGTATCGCCCCCAATTTAATCAAGGACAATTCGGATACAAACCCCCTCAAATAATGAATAAGCCAGGCAACACTGACGTGTCTATGCGTACTGCAGCACCAGCTAAGTCTCAAAGGCAGACGCAGCCACAAGGGTTTCGTCTTAACGAACTAGATTTAGGTGAAGCCACTTCTTATGAGTATAACAATTATGAGAACGTTTACGAATATGATAATCAGGAAAATTGGCAACAAAATGAATTAAACTACTACGCAGACTACCAACAGCCGGAAATGAGTGAGCAGGAAGCAGAAAATGAAATAATGAAGAGTGATAGTATGCATGAGGAAGTTCAAAATTTTTACATTCAGGCCTCGAAGAAACCTCAGAAATAGTACAATTGAACTGCGACATTAAACTTAAATTACCATACGTGTACATACCCGAAATAGACGCTAAGTTTATGATTGATACTGGGAGTACCAGATCATTCATAAGTCCCCACAAGGCTCATGAATTCTTTAAGTCGCACACGGTCTGTGAACCTTTCACGGTTATAAGCACACATGCGTCGAGCAGCCATAATGAGGTGATCCATATTCCTTTGATGCCATCTTTTCATAGTGCTGAATGTCATAAGTTTTATGTTTATGATGTGGACACCAAGTACGACGGGTTGATAGGTAACGATCTTTTGAGGCAACTCGAGGCTGTCATTGACCTCAGAGATTCGAAACTCATCACTAAGACAACCACGCTACCTATAATTAATGAAAGCAATAATTATGATATTGAGTTAGACTCGCGAACAGAACAACTTGTGAAATTACCTACGGATCAATTCTCCGGGGAAGCAATTTTAAATTATACAAAATTCTGTGAAGGAGTTAGGATGCCTTCAGCTATCGTGAAGTGTAAAAATGGTTATGCTACCACTATCATACAAAATACGCTAGATACACCCATGACTTTGACTATAACAAAACCTTTTAAGGTTATTCAGTACTGCGAACGGACCAATAGTTTGAACTGTACAGACGTAGAAATGAAAGACATGGAAGTAGACAAAATTTTAGATGACAATTTGACACGACTGAGACTTGACCATATGAACGAAGAAGAACAAAAATATATTAGTGACATAGGCAAGGAATATAAAGATATATTCCATAGCGATCAGCTACCTATGACATTTACGAACCAAATTAAGCACTGTATTAGAACTAAAAACGAAGACCCAATCTATGTTAAGCCTTATAGGCAACCACCGGTACAAACTGCAGAAATAAAATCTCAAGTCGAAAACTTACTTAGAAATAACATCATCGAAGAATCACATTCACCTTGGAATGCACCTGTGCATCTTGTCCCCAAAAAACTTGATGCTTCTGGTGAAATATTAGGTCCTTACATATGAAATTGGCGTTTTGTATGGGAGGAACAAAAAGTCGAATATTTTTTAATATAATATATTTAATTAATCAAAGTATGAACCATTATTTTCTATGCACTTTTGCCATCTCATAGGTAGTTCATTGATCCCTTTACTAAAAAAACCAGTCGGACGGGAATCAATAAAATCTTTGAAGGCGATTTGGACTGCCCCATCGGTGTTGAATTTTTTCCCTTGCAAGAAGTTATCCAAATTTCGAAAAAAATGGTAATCTGTTGGAGCAAGGTCCGGGGAGTACGGAGGATGTCTTAGACTTTCCAATTGAAGCTCTTCTAATTTAGTAGCCGTCTGTAGCGCAGTGTGTGGTCTAGCGTTGTCGTGAAGCAGCAGTGGCGTGGAGCGATTGACCAGCCTAGGTTGTTTAGCCGCTAGCTTTTCCATCATGGTTTGCAATTCCTGACAATAGACATCAGCCGTAATAGTCTGGCCAGATTTGAAAAAACTGTAATGAACAATACCGGCACTAGTCCACCAAACGCTTACAAGTAACTTTTTTGGGGTTAATTTTCGCTTGGGGCAGGATTTGGCTGGCTGGCCAGGATCTAACCATTGCGCTGAGCGCTTCCGATTATCGTAAAGAACCCATTTTTCATTACAGGTAATGATTCGGTTTAAAATACCTTCATTATTGTGCCGGTTTAGTAATGTAACGCAGCAGTCGACGCGCGTTTGCCGGTTTGTTTCAGTCAATTCGTGAGGTACCCACCTTTCAAGCTTTTTAATCTTCCCAATTTGCTTCAAGTGAATTAAAACAGTTTTATCACTAACATCGCAGCCTGCAGCTAACTCGGACGTGGTTTGCGATGGATCCGCTTCCACAATAGCCTTCAACTCTTCATTATCAACTTGAGTCTCAGGCCGTCCACGGGGCTTGTTCTGCAGGTCGAAATTTCCAGAACGAAAACGTTGGAACCAAAAACGAACTGTGTTTTCTTTTGCAACACGACCGCCATACACATCATTCACCCTTCGAGTTGTTTCCGCAGCACTAGTGCCACGGCGGAACTCGTACTCGTAAATAATGCGATATTTAAGGTTTTCCATTTTGTAAAATGAGTGACGCAAACAGAAAAAAACAGAAGAAAAAAAACAAATGAATGACGATCATCGAAGCACAAATACATGAGTCTATAGCTGTACAAATTTGAATTTGGAATTCCTTACCAAAGAGGAGAAATTCGTGATTAAAGTGGCCAGTACGAAAAACGCCAATTTCACATGTAAGGACCTAATAAAATACAGGATGGTAATTGACTACCGACGTTTAAACGACATCACTATAGACGACAAATACCCCTTACCCAACATTACTGACCTTTTCGACAAGCTAGGAAAAAGCAAGTACTTTACGACACTTGACCTTGCAAACGGCTTTCACCAAATAGAACTAGATAAAGATGACAGACAGAAGACCGCATTTAGTACCGAAGCAGGTCATTATCACTATCTTAGGATGCCTTTTGGTCTTAAAACCGGGCCGGCTACCTTTCAGAGGATGATGGATAACGTTTTGAGAGGGTTACAAGGGCTACACTGCCTAGTTTACATGGATGACGTCATTGTGTATAGTACTAGCTTGCAAGAACATCTAAAAGACTTACGAACAGTTTTCGACCGACTTAGAGCGACTAACTTAAAGGTACAACTCGATAAGTCGGAATTCTTGAGAAAGGAAGTTCTTTATTTAGGCCATACCATCACTGACGAAGGACTGAGACCTAACAATGACAAAATTAAAGCTGTACTAGACTATCCACTTCCAAAAACTACAACAGAAATAAAAAGTTTCTTAGGACTCATTGGTTACTATAGGCGCTTTATTAGAGACTTCGCCAAAATAACCCAACCACTAACATCTTGCTTAAAGAAACGAAACAAGATAGTAATTGACCAAAAATATATAGACGCTTTTGAAAGATGCAAAGAGCTCCTTACAAATGCACCGATCTTACAATTTCCAGACCATAGTAAACCTTTTATACTTACGACTGATGCCTCAAATGTAGCTTTAGGTGCCGTACTGTCTCAGGGAACCATAGGCAGCGATAAGCCCGTTGCCTACGCCAGCCGAACCCTTAGTGAAACTGAAATGCGATATAGTACCATCGAACGCGAACTCCTTGCTATTATTTGGGCAGTCAAACATTTCCGACCATATCTTTATGGTAAACCTTTCACAATCTTCACCGACCATCGACCTTTAGCATGGTTGTACTCTCTTAAAGAGCCCAATAGCAAGTTAACGCGCTGGAGACTGCGTTTACAAGAATACGATTTCAAAATAATCTATAAAAACGGGAAACAAAATACTAATGCAGACGCCTTATCCCGAATAAAACTGAATGCCATAGGTGACTCTGACGATGTGTCAATGAAAGCAAATTTAGACGAGACAGAAAAAATTAATGACCTACTAAGAGATATTGACGTATATAGAGAAATTGACGATAGAGTAGAGGCTCCAGCGAGTAGAAAAGATAGCGAAGAAACTTTGTCGGTATCAGATACCTCAGAAACATTAACTGCCAGCGACACATCCGAATTAGAAAAAACTTACCCTCTTCCTCCACTTTCTAATAGTAGCTCTACGGAAACGGCACATTCAGCCGTAGAACTAGAAAATAAAGGTATTCCTATTCTTCACGAGGCCATTGATACCAAGCCAAATCAAATTTTGGTATACACATGGTTCAATAAAAGTATACAAGTGAAAGACATTTCAAACAGCAAACAAAAGATCCTTGAAGTATTTCTGCCTGTAAACGATGAACAACTAATTACGGATGTTCTAAAGCAATATATACAACCTAAACGCAAATATTTCATATACTTCGAAAGCGAACAACACAGGAAAGATTTCAATAGAGTTATTATAAGATTATTTAAGGAAGGTACCGTTGAGTTTTACGAGTGTACTGAAAGAGTTGTGTATGTGGAAGACGAGAACGAACAAAAGGCTATAGTCCTGCAACATCACGAAGGCAAAACTTGCCACCGGGGCATTAAAGAAACTATGCTAAGAATAAAAAGAAATTATTTCTGGACTAACATGCAAGAGACAATATCATCCGTTATAAATGGATGCGAAGCATGTAGAAAGACAAAATATAATAGAAAGCCACTCAAACCTCCCATTCAACTAACTCAAACTCAAGATGCACCCTTTCAGGAGATTTTCATAGACATATTTAGCATAGAAAACCGTTCATATCTGACTGTAGTTGACGCCTTCAGCAAGCTAGCGCAAGCAATAGAAATAAATAATAAATCAACAGCAGAGGTGGTTCGCGCATTAATTAAATACTTTTCCATGTACGGCGTGCCCAAGAAAATAAGTAGCGATCCAGGAACCGAGTTCAATAATGAACTCATAAGAGAGTTAGCAGCTATGTATAAAATCGAATTGCACATTTGTACACCACATAATCCAAACTCTACAGGCATTGTTGAACGTTTCCACTCTACATTAATAGAAATCTACCGATGCAGCATCAGTAATGACCTACGCTATAATGGCTTACAATAACTCTATACATTCTGTTACCGAATTAACTCCTTTTGAAATTGTATTTGGCCACACGGACGCCAATAAAATGTTTGATGGCGAATTCGAAAAATGCTACGTACAACAATTACTAAAAGATCATGCAAAGCGAACTAAACACCTTTATCAGTATTTATCGGATAAAATGTTACAGAAAAAGGAAAAGATTAGGGAAAAACGAACAGGAGAATGTGTAGTTCTACACGAAGGTGACGTAGCTTTTGTCAAGGATATTAATACTAGAAAAAGCAAGGACAAAGCTAGATACCGAAAGGCAAAGGTTAAAGGTCAGATAGAAAAGAATATAGTACCGATAGAAATAGGAAGTAGGGAAACGAAAGTAGCAATTAAGAATATTAAACGTCCTCCACAGGTGGTGCGTGGTCATGATGGCCCTTCTCCATTGCAGCCGGGGCCTTCATCTGCAAAAACTTGACGGAAACCCTGGATTGTTACCCGTAAAAGAAGGACAAGCTTACAGACAGGAAGATAAATGGATTATAGTGAAAAAACTTGATTTGAACGGTTTAGAAAACGATTTGGAATTTAACACACAGAAATACGAAAAGTTTACAAAATTAGTTGATTTACATAAAACTTATATTACAGAATTTTCCGGTATCAGAACTCAAATTGAATATTTAAAAAATATTACTTATATAAAACTGCGACAGTTGATTCCATCCAGAAAAGTAAAGAGAGGTCTAATCAACCCCCTGGGTTCAATAATCAAACAAATTTCGGGAAATCTAGACTATGAAGACGCGGTCCGCTACGATAAAGAGATTTCAAAAATTGAGTCGAAACAGTTCATTCTTAACAAAAGAATGACCGTGGTTACCAAAATGTTAGATAATTTGATAAATAATACAGGCACTTTAAATGAAAATTCAATAATTTTAGATAATCGATTAAGACGAATGGAAGAGTTTATAAAAGCGGGAAATAATAAAGAAAACAATGGTTTGTACCTCACTCATGCTCTAAATATGTTTCACATGTTTAAGATTTCTTTTAGAACATCATATATCATGCTGAGTGAGATAGAAACGGCATTAGCATTTACCAAAGTATCTGTATTACACCAGTCGGTTATTAACGCAACAGAATTGTTAACCCTTCTTAAGGCAATAGAACAAAGTCACCCCCTAATGTATGAAGTTACTGAAAACAATTTATTGAAATTCGAACGAGTAATCAAGGTAAAGGCATTTGTAAAGGCAAACCAGATAATTTATATTCTAGAGGTACCCTTAACTGATAAGAAAATATATAACTATTATAAAATGTATTCTATTCCAATTTACAAATCTACTGTTAATAAGACTATAGTAGTTTTTCCTGAATTTCCCTACCTTTTGGTGAAAAATTCTATGTACTTGCCTGTTAGAAAGCCCTGTGAGAAGATCCATACTGATACGTTCCTATGCAGCGACGAGAGCATCGTACAGTTCCAGAAGCCAACCTGTGTAGAGCAACTCGGAGTTGGAGTTTCGAGCAGATCTGACTTCTTGTGTAGCGTATAGCGTCGAAGTAGAGGACATCAAGGTCCAGCGAATCAGTTTAGAAAGCTGGATTGTATTTGCGCGTAAACCGACAATATTAGCAGAAAAATGTGAGAGTGACGATGTCAAAGAATCACTCCAAGGTACATATATAATAACAACGACGCAAAATTGCTTTCTTCACCTGAACGAATTAAAGTTAACATACCAACGCACAGTTGCTGAAAACCTTCAGTATCAAATTACGCCAGTTATTAACTTACCTGAACTGAAAATACTGAATTCGACATATTTACCTTCCATTAACATAAAGGATATTAACTTAGAGGAAATGAGGCAGTTTTCGCGTATTCTGAAGCTGACAGGAAGTGATATGTTCAGTGAAAGTCTCTATGGTGACAGTGAAAACGTCAATTTTAGTGGTATTAACACTAAAAGTATTAGTTTAGCTACTGTTATATTATATGTGTTTCTACCTGTAAGCTGTATTAGTTATATAGTGTATCGTTTTAGAAATAAGTTCTTGCGAAATCATCGGAACCCGATCGAAATCTCAGTGGAACCCGATAATTTCGCACTTGATGAGGGAGAAGTTATGCGGCCACCCGGTCTCGTCATAACAACTGGATCAGCAGTTTCTCGAGAAACTGCCGATGCATTATCAACAGCGACACCGGATTTCTGTATAACGCGTGGGTAGCTGTAAGGATAGATTAAGTTAGTCTTTAAGAACATACGACTTTGTTCGGACGCATATTTTATTAGTATTAAGAGCAAAATAAAATCTTTTATTAAAAATAGTGTTTTTTAAAAAGCTCTTTCGCGCTCCCGTAAACTTGACTACCTACAGTCACCTACAACTTCGTTTACCCACCTATGACTACTTGTTTTTTTACACGACTGCCCACATAGGCGTGTGTTAAGTTTTCAGGTTTCATGTAATGTATGTATGTAGGTATGTTTGTGAGTTTCTTTATTTCACCATAACTTCTAAATGGCTTAACCGAGTATAATGTACGAGATATCATTAGATTTATCTTGATAGCTCGAGTGACACTATGTACATAAAGCAATAACAAACAAACTGGTGGATTTTAGACGCCACATAGTGAGAAAAACAATTAATTTTTTCTTCCAAAGCCATCGAGTTGGGTATCAAAATGAAGGGCTTTAAAAAACGATTCCATAAATATATTAACTTCTTGTTTTAATTTCAATGGATCGACAAATTGCTTAACGAAAATAAATTATTTGCAGTCGGGTTTTTTTTTCTTTATTAATTTATACATGTTTTAGCATTTCTTTTTTTGCACACTGTACCAAGTTCTAGTTTTGACGTCACAGCATGGCGCTAGGCCGATCCTATTCTTATTTTAATCGTGTTGTTAACCTTAATATAAACTTAAATGCGTTGCAGAATTAATAATTGTGACCATATTTTGCGTCTATGGTCACATTTAATATGAACCACAGACGTAAAATGTGGTCAAAATTATCGAATAAAACGAAATTGGCGTCAAGTGGATTACGCCCTTATTAGGGGCCTTATCAGTGTTACCAGACGAGGAAACAAATATTACAGTGTTTCGTGCTCAAAATTACAGTGTTTGTGACAAAATTACAGCAAAAGTAAAAAAGAAATACAGCAATTTTTACAGTAGATCTCAATTTTTTTTTAAACTAAAATACACATTCTAAATTTAACAAACCAACCACTTATCAATCACTGTCACTGACTGCACGATACGGGTCTTTTGGGTCACGTCGCAGCCAAGTTTTGATATTATTGTCACTTAACCACTCGTCTCTGATTTTTTGTTTATAATGTACCTTTTTTGTTTATTTTTGGAGTTGATGGTCCGCTTTGATTATCTTTATCACTATCGTCAGATGAATTAGGCATTTTTAATTCTCAAGTCTTCAAACAAAATAATACTTTCACAGAACTACTTAACAAGCCGAATAAATTCGTAATGCATTGCAAAACAACCAATTTACAATAAAATTATACTAATTTAAGTTGGTCCCAATAGGCTTGAAAACTTACTTAAGTCATGGTTGACAAAATTTAGGCGGTTAATACTATAAAGTGGTTCTTAGCCTATGACGGGAAATTCCCGCATAGTATACACCACGCACACACACACACCTTCATTATACAAGTAACGGCGCCGCTATTCATGACCGTTAAAATAAGACATTTTCGTTCTTATGACAATAGAAACAAAGGTTATGACAAAAGCAAAGAGATGGCGCGGGCTCTAGTAGCCGGTTGCGTATCGACAAGATCATAATTGTTTTCTTTTCACAAAGGCTGCGTTCAGTTTACATTGATTTTTGCTTGTAGAAAAATTACAGTGTTCTCCATACACTGTAATTTTACCATTACAGTGTACAGTAGATCGTGTGAAAATACAGTGAATCTGCTGTAATTACAGTGTGTCTGGCAACGCTGGGCCTTATCAATCTATGGAATAGACTGTAGAAGATACTCTATGGGAAAGCAAGCGTAGGTTTTAAAAAAAAAGTGGTGTAAATTATAAAATTTACGTATTTTTACTACAGTTAGTTCGAACAATATTACAACCGAATGGTTCTTGTAAAATGGGGGCAAAAACTCCAGCTAACGATAGAGAAACACGCCCTTCGATAAGTAAGACATGCGAGGAATGCAAAAGAGATTTTCAATCTATAGCAGCTTGTAAGGCCCACACCATGGCAAAACACCCCGAGAAATATAAACAGATGCAAGCCAGTGAACCTCAAAGTAAAGAAGCAAATATTGTTGTTGTGACGCCGACATCTCGTGGTCGTACGAGTAAAAGATTGCAGCAGAAAAAGACTATTGAAGTTAATGTTCCAGTAATTGACAGCAATACCGATGCATCAAACGGCCAAAAAACAGTATTTGAATGTCCTAAATGTTTAAAAGTATTTAATGTATATTTCTCGGCGCTTAAACATATCCAGAGACGCCACTGTGAAGATGATGTTGGGAATGCTGTGTGAGTTATATTAATATGATAAACAGAGATGTACTCAGGGTAGGGCCAAGTGTAAGGTTTTCTAAGGCTCTAGAAAAGTGTTATAAGTAGGGCTAAAAAGAGGTGTTTGCACAGGAAAATTAGGGAGTATATATAAATACATCCACTTTATGAGAAAAAAAATGTGTGCTATATGGCTTGACCAGAGATTAACAGATCAAGGTCATTTCAGGCTGAAGTAGTTCTTGCAGTGCTTTTGTCTTCGCTACCATTATTCCCTGTTTAAGCCTCTGCCCTATTAGTAATACTAGACTCTATCCTTAATGCTATTAGTTATTTAACAGCTCATACAATATTACTTAGATATACCAACTAGCATTCACAATGTTTATCTGATTGAAACTAAATTTATACTGTCAGTGCAGAGATGGTTGGTGCAGAGATATATTGCCAACATTATGTGATGAAAAAATAAATTAATAAATTGTGTGCTCCACGTGTCAAGAATGAAAATACTTCATGTAAAAGCGAAGAGTGTTGAAAATTCTTCCGGCTTGGCTATGTGATGTTTATGACGTCACATTGGCTTAGCAGGATAATCAGGCAGAATTGACAATGGATATATTTTTTTAACTGTTTTTCTAAAATAGCAATTTAATGTTTTCTTAAAATATTGCACTATATGCAAAATTTTAAGAAAATGATGATGAAAAAGACATGACTATATGCAACATAAAAAACCCAAAATATGTATGCAAATGCGCAAGTAAAAAAGCTAAAATATGCACTAAAATCTATATTTAGGGCCAAAATATGCAACACGTCAAAATATTTTAAATTAACATTATTTTAAATTATTTTTATAATGAATGGCTCAATTGCAAAATATACAATATTAAATTTATTATTTACCTTTAAAAATATGTTTGACCAAGTACTAAATGTTCTGTAGATAAATTGTGTCTACAATCACTTAATACATTACAAAATTATGCATATACGATAGAAAAAAATTAATTCATGTGCGGGATATTTTTTCTATCGTATTTATATATTTGTAATTTTGTAATGTAATCCACATAGCAGGCGTTTTTGCAAACATAACAATATTATAAAACATTAATACATCTTTGTAAGCAGAAAAGCACCATTCTCTGCATACTGAGCTGGCTGAGCAGAATTTAAATTTAGTAGCAATGTTTGGAGTTGTGCCAGGCAAAATTTCACTATCATTTCATTTCATCATTTGGTCATTAGTTATAACCCAAATTATTTGTATATAAATTATCACCTGCACCAACCACGCATTGACAATATGGTAATGGAATCCGCATAGCAGGCATTATTGCAAACCTAACAATATTAAAAAATATGGTTCATGTTGTATAGGTATATGCGTAATAATTCAAGATCACTTACCTACCAGCCACAATAGAAGAAGAAAGCAGTACAAGTATTTTAATATGTTTAACTGGTACTACGCCTTTATTAAAAAAACACTATAAACTATATACAACACTACAGCTTCTACACTGCAAGCGTTTAGGTAACCTTAATGCCATTATAGACACACAGGTAGTCCGAATGGTCCAGGCCACCAGTTGGGCGCATACCGATACAGGCAGTATTGCCTCGTTGAATAGAAATTATTATTTGTTGGGCCAATTAAGTGCCAGCATAGATTATTTTAATTTCTTGGACATGTAAGATAAGTCATGTGGCCATTATTGAATGTATGTATAAACGTTTTCAATACACTTAGGTGATTAATTACAAACTCCCAATTTACAAATAACATAGAGATCTACCTAAAAGTGAAATAATGAACTCTAATAAGTTACTTTTCAGAATCTGTTGGCTTCAAATAAATAAATTTTGGTGGTAGCAAGTATAGTACCACCAACTTAACTATGCAGTTCTCGAGGGTGCTACTGGTCAAGGAAATCAACTACAAACTGTCACAATTTGAATGGAATGTTGTAGTTCTTTTTTTTGCCACCTGAACAGATAAGTTGGTGGGACTATAACTGTATCTATCTGTGTAAAGAAATTGAAGGTACAAGGCAATATACACCTGGGCCCCTTTTCATAATACTACAAGTTCTATTATTACAAGTGTAAAGTACACTTGCCATATATTGCCCAAAAATTTAATAATTTTTAAATATTATACCATATTTTGTGTATTGGTGCATACAAGTCAATACTTCCAGCTGTATAAAACTCTTGCAATTTATTAAGTGACAGTTAACACTTGTAAATATGACACTTGTAGCTTTATAAAACATGGCCGTGTTCTAAGGTTGAACAAAGTGATGTTTCCTACGACTAGTCTTCTCTAAAATTTGCCAAATTGTGCCCTGTATTCCATAAGTTTGTAATTATTGAATAGTGGAAAATCTGCTACTCTTCAAGACCGGCACTCTTATTAGGTCTAGCATTCACACAAGTTGTGACTGAATCATCAGATACTTAAATAAATCTTTAAATCTTTGTTGTGATATTGTGCAAATGCTGGGCTATTAGATGTGTGTACAGCTTAGCTAAAAAAAAAAATTATATTAGTCTCTTATCTTTTTTAACCCCATGAAGTGGCTCAGTTTACATTTTTTTTTTTTTTTATGCTGGCGGTATGCCTTTATAATGAATATTTTTATTTTTTTTCATATTTGTTGATTTTATGTACAGTATTACCTTTTCAGCTCAGCAAAGTCGCAGAACTTGATCAAACCTGTCCGTAAGGAATTGTCTGCAACTAGTCCCAAGCAGACAAAGGAAGACAACCAATCTAGTGATGACAACACTGGAGGCTCTAATGTTGTCAATGGAAGCTATAGTTGCCTTGGATGTGAACAACGCTTTATGAGTGTTTCAGCCTTTGATAATCATGTTGCTGTGTCACATTCTGATGATGTTGATTCAATGTTTTTTAATAATCACAATGGTAATTAATCTTTTTATTATAAAATAACAATGTTCTTATAACATGTTTAGTTTTTTGAAAAAATGCATGCATGTATTGCAGTTGACTTCATAAAATTTGAGGTGTGTTGCATTTATATGTTGATATATTAACTTACCACATTCTCACATATTAGAATTCCCTTTTTTACAATAATTATGAACACTCATCTAATATAAATACTACAAACATCCAATTAACACCCTACAAAAATCAGAGACAAGACATTTCTGCTTATTTTATTAATGACGTATTAACCCTGGGCAGGATTCGAATCTGGGACCCCTAACTTTGCATAGCAGTGACACAATAAAATCTTTAAGCCATGGTGATTAAAATTTAAAGTTTATGGGGTTCTAACATCATATAAAAATTATCCTACTGTTCCAGATTTCCAACTGTGGAAAACCGATATGGAAACCCAAGTACGAGTAAAATATCTAAGTCTAAGTAACACTTCAAACAGGCAGTATTATCAATGTAACTATGTGTCACCAAAGAATTCTGCAGAAATCACCCACTTATGCCCATCAGTGTTGTTGGTGAAGGATTTTCCAAGAGGAGTACAAATCCACTATTACAAAACTCATTATGAACATTCATGTGACTACAAAATTGCTAAACAGTTTGTAAAGTATTTGTTATCTGTTCCAAAAGAGAATGTAATCATCAATAACAACACATCGAAGAAAGATGGTGGTGATCTTTATAAAAAACTAAAGAATCTTTTAAATACCATTATTGTCGGTTCAGCTAAAATTAATATCACAAGTCTGAAGAAATTGTATAGCATGGCATTAGACATGCAGACCTACTTAAATAAATATGACGAAGACCATGAAGACAGTGATACAGCTATGAAAACGAAAGCTTATTTAAACAGCATTGATATAACTTTAAAAAATATAAATAGTGATGTTAATAGCAATGATCAAAAAGATAACAAAAAACATTTAGCAAAATCAGACAAAGAAATCGAAAAACAAGATGTGACAAATAAAAGTATGTCTGATGATCAAATAACCAAGGTTTTAGAAGTAACAAGGACTTCAGCGCGGTTAAAGCGAAAAAGTGACGTTATTACTCCTGTGTCAAAGAGACAAAAAGTTGGACCTGACAATGTAATAGAAGCAAAATCAGGAAAAAGTGACATCTTTTCTCCTTTAGCTAAGGAACAAAAAGTCGAATCGGACACAAATACAAATGAATCAAAACCAGGAAAAGGTGACAGTTCTACTCCCCTGTCAAAGAAACGCAAAGTTGAATCTGACAAAAAAGCAGAGAAAAATGCAACAGACACAAAATCAGGAAAAAGTGAGAGTACTACCCCTGCATCCAAGAAACAAAAATTTGAGTCTGATAAAAGTTCAATAGAAACAAAATCTGGAAAAAATGACAGTACAATTCCTGCATCTAAGAAACAAAAATTAGAGACTGACAAAAATGTAGCAGAAACAAAATCAGAAAAATGTGACAGTTCTACTCCTGTGTCTAAGAAACACAAAGTTGAATCTGACAAAAATACTGCTGAAATAAAATCAAGCCTGAAAGAAAATAATTCGATTACCAAAGACCTTAAATTTATCTCACCTCGAGTTATTAAATCACCAGCAGTTAATCAATCACCTTCCTTCAACGACTCCTACAAACAATTTATTGACAGTACCCTCAAAGTTCCAACAACCAAAAAAGATTGCTTGAGTTCCAAGAAAAATAGTAAAAAGGAAATTGTCAAAACTAAAATAGGCCAATTTAGTCCTAAAAAGCTGGTGCAGACAAAACTGGATTCTGAAAATGTTGATATAAGTCCTAAAATAGCAGCACTGAAAAAAGCGGAGTCACCAAATATTTATGTCAGCCCGAAAAAAGGAGTGCCGAAAAAAGCACCCTTGGAAAGTGTTGTAATTCCTCCTAAAAAGGCAACACAGAAGAAAGTGTCAGAGAATGTTGATAATATTGTTAAAAAGAAAAAGAAAGAACCCATCAAATCACCTAAACTTAGTATAGCTAACTTGAACATAGAAGATGTGGAATATGAAGTAGTGGAACAGGAGAATGACTGCAACATTCTTGTCTTAAAAATTTAATTCTTTTGAATATTCATCAATAAAAATTTGGTTAAGTTCCCAACCCAGTACCCAGTATGTTTGTTTTATCATAGACAATCTCTAAGTTCAGAATGTATGCAAGTCTTGAGGTTATGTCTCTTAATTTATGTAATTTTAATGTAAAAAAAGGTGGGACATAAATTTTGCTGAATCAGATTGATAGCGTCAAGGTAATGTTGCGCCGAACGGTACACTTTTTAAACCACCGCCGCGGTAAGGTTCTTCATTCTGCTGTTTTTGGACTTAAATTTCTTTACATGTTTATTCGTAGCTTTCTTTAGAATGCATGACAACATTTTGAAGTAAGTTATATTTATTTTCCAAAGGATATCATAATTGCTTTTTACTACCTATACTTACCCAAAATGTATTACTATTAATTGTATATTTACTAAATTCGATGATATGTTGGTGGTATGTTTATTTACGTAATGGTTTTCTTAGCAATCTTGTTGTCCAGAGCGTGGATAGTTTATTATTATGTTTTTATTTGTACCCAGTACTGCCATATCTTTTAGGTAGGCATCACGGTAGCGGCGGAGGCTTTATCACTTTGCGCATGCCTTAGCTTAAAAGAAATCATGCAGTTTCAATAACAACACATGAAATATGTGAACATCAAGTGACCTATTTAGAACTTGTTATTTTTGTTCTAAGACTATATTTAGCATTATCTTTCCGATTTTGGTTTAAGTAATAGTATAAATTATGTTTTTTTATTATGTTTAAGACCCGAGATCTTATATTAAGGCATCTTTTGTATCTTGTTTTAAAATATAAATAATAGGATATTTTACTGTTTTTTGGAAGCTGACAGTCCTGTAATCAGTGATTAAAATTATTTTTTGTGTTTTAGAGAAAACTTAACAATATTTTGTAGTTAAAAACTACAATTTAATGAAGAAATTTAAATATATTAAATAATATTTTTAGTCATCAGTAAGTAAGAACTATGTTATGTTATTAAAACAGTGAAATACCTTATTAATTTTTGAAATTAAGTTTAAACCATAATAATTATTAACAGCCTTTCCATTACTACAAAATATAAGTATGAAATGAATAAGCATTGTACATATTTTTCGTAAAATAGGATTAAGTAGTAGTAATTTTGTGCAGTAATGTTTGTAATAAATAAAATTAGAAAATAAACTAGTATTCTTTTAGCCCCCATACTCAATCCTTGAAACAGTCCTGTGATTTCCATAAATAAGGAAGTTTATACAAAATTATATTTTACCCAAGGCACAGAATAAAAAGGACAACATTAAAAAGGAGCCCTAGGTGTAAGCTAGCCTGATAATGTGCGACCACTGAGAGCGTTCAACAGTTTTATTATTTTTGTCCCGAGGGCCAACTCTCACACCTCTTATAGTAATAATAACTCAATCTTACTGCAAAATTGTATACCTCCACATCAATTAAGCAACCTTACAAACGGTAATAGACTCATCCCCTCATCCGACCCATGGTTTAAACCCCCCCCGTCGCCGACCACGGCAGGTATTAGACGACCCGGATGACCCCATCGCAGCCATTACGTTGGCAGGTTTAGCGTTGTCCGCAAGTCGTCCCGGTAACATCCCCAGGTGTGCGGTAATCAGAGGTTACACAATCAAACACCGAGCTCGCCGGCGAGCTCTAGGCAAAAATAAAATCCCGATTAGTGTCTCTCCAAATAGTCACAGAGTATCATTCAGTAGGGCCCATTCTCAACGGTACAACACTGCAGATGTACCGGGGCATTTAGTTCCGATTCCCCCATTGTCTATCGGCAGCGAGACAAGCCGAGGTCCGAACCACAGCTGTGGTGCCCTTGAGCTCGCTGTCACCCCTCCCGATAATAAGCGTAGCGTTTTCGGCGCTCGCAGGAGACGGAGGTATAAGGCGCTTTTCGCCTTATGCGCCCGTCTCAGAAGTGCCTTCGGCACTTCTCCCTCCCGGGCTATAAAAGGGCCTCCCTCGCCCAAAACCCGGTGGAGCTGGACGTCCGCTTAGCGGTAGTCAGCATCTATGTCCTCCCTAAAAAAAAAAAAACGGTATAAGAATCGCTCGTCGTTTTGATGACGCCACAACAAATTGTTCACTCTTTGCGCGAACTCTGATGTGACATTTATCCATCTTAAAAAAGTTACTTTCTAGCAGCGGATTTAATCTGTTTTGACAATCTTACAATAAAAATGGGTTTAATCAACGTGTAAATTACGTACAATGTTTTTAATTCTATTATTCTTTAAAATAAATGCAGCAAAATTATTTGATGAGTGCAACTGTACTAAGTAACAGACAGCTGTGGTGCAGCATACAATAAAATGTCGTATAACTTTGGTAATCCCGTTCCGTAACATCGTAGAACGGAGTAACGTTATATTATAAACATCTTGTGTCTCGGTTGCACATCCGTGATACATATTTCATTCGTTCATTAAGTAGGATCAAACCAATATACCTTTTACAAAACCATCATAAAAAAGGATATTAAAGAATTATAGATATAAAAACAATGTAGCTGTACGTAATTTACACATTAATTAAACCCATTTTTATCGTAAAAGAGTCAAAATAAAGTTTAAATCCGCTGCTAAAAAGTAACTTTTTTAATATGGATAAACATGGCAGATTTGTCGTTGGAACAGTAATACTACGTGTTAAATGTCACGTCAGATTTCGCGAAAAGAGTGAACAATTTGTTGTGACGTCATCAAAATGATGAGCGATTGCATTTGTAAGCTTGGTGGTTTGGTTGGAGGTGATGTGAGAGTTGGCCCCCTGTTCAATTCAAAGTATAAGAACAGACACTATATTTAAATACATAATATTGTGTCAGTTGGGTACACGAAGAAAATTACCTTAGGTGTCTATATATTTTAATTTTTGTTTGTAGTGGCAAAAATAACATATTTATGTTGATGTTATTGATAAAATGCTAACACACTCTTAGGGTTGACTCCTGCTAGTCCTAACAAACATTTTGAGATGAAAATTTTATTTTTCTATTTTTTGTGTTTGTTTATGTGTATATGACGGAATTAGCACGAGGACCACCTGATGTTAAAAGTCTCATGTGCCTGTTATTTAATATTGTTTATTACTTAGCTCGATGTAAATATTCAAAACTCTATTCAAAGGGAGCGTGGCGCTGTCCAGTGTTGCCGCGGTGGGCGCTCTTGGCTCGGAGAGACTACAAATTTTAAACAATAAGTTTTTCTAGAACTGTCTGACACTTTTAAGTTCTGTGTCTCGTAGTAAAAGACAATGCCTATTACAACTACAAGCCAAGGGCGCCCGAAGCACCCCGCGCGTCGCGACATCACTGGACCGCCCCGCGCTCCCTTTGAATAGAGTTTTGAATATTTACATCGAGCTAAGTAATAAGAAATATTAAATTACAGGCACAAGGGACTTTTAACATCAGGTGGTCCTCGTGCTTATTCCGTCAAATACACATAAAAAAAAAACATCTCAAAATGTTTGTTAGAACTAGCAGAAGTCAACTCTAAGAGGTTGTTAGCATTTTACCAATAACATCAACATAAATACCTGTTATTTTAGCCACTACAAACAAAAATTAATACAATACAATAACCCTGTATATATAAATGTAATAAAACTATTTAATCTTAATATTATTTATTATTCATCGATAATTGTATTATCTAAAGTCTAAGTTTTTCCCTTTTCTTTGCATTTTTGAGAATATTTACCCTAGGAATGTGTATTTTTATAGGTACATTATCAGAAAGAAGCGATGTCCAGAAAGAAAACCTACTTTAATATATATATATATACGCGAGAATTTTCGATTGAAAATTAAGGTGATTTTTCGATATTATCGATAAAAAAGGGTATATTTTAGGACATAGAAAAGTAAGTTTTCACCAAATTTTGTAAAAAAAAAACAGTTTTATTGTTAAAAAAAAACAGTAGTTAGTATAACATAAAAATAAATACCACTAACTTTGTTCTTTGAATTTTTCACATAGTTTTTGAGGTTGAGTGAAAAAAGTGTTAATACAAAAGTTGTAGATCTTTTTATTCAAACTTGTAGCTAACTATTTTTCCATAGGATTTGTAGTTTTGCCGGAAATCGAGATAAACCTTTTTTACCCTTAAAAACCTTAAACTTTCACTTCACTTATTTCATATTCTCTTCAATTTTCTACGACTTTCATCCTAACATTTTTTTTTCTCTTTTTACCATTTTTAATGGCTTCTGCATATTACTTGCTGAGTGGGCTTCTGCCCTGGTCTATTAAAGAGACACAGGAGTAATTTCCACAATTTCGAAAACAACAATGCATTAGGTAGGTACTTGTTACTGCAGGCGACTGTACGTAATTTCGTGTTATCTACGATATACGTTTTTTTTTCTAATAGTAAAAAAAAGATTTTATTAGCATTGAAGAATATAAGTAGGTAACTCAATAGAATTAGTTACATTAATGTATGTAAATAATATTAATTTTACATGATTATAATTATTCGAAAAAACATATGAAACAAATTTCCGGGAGGTATTCCGGACACAAGACAACTTGCATTATATCTATAGAATAAGGTAAAAGGCGCCAATAGGTGAGTCGCGAACGACGGGACGCGATCACACGCGATGCGGTTAATGACCTCCAGCCTGAAAAGACACATTCGCAGTGTAAAAGTTAGAGTTGAGCAAGTTCAGTAATTATTATATTATATATGAATAGTTTGTATCTAATTTGTGCTGTATGACTGCATAGAAAATATAATAATACCTGCAGTAGGTAGTTAAAATGTAAAAAGTGTATTATAAAAGAATTATAAGTTACTAAAGTTGCCAACAAAACAAAGTTACACTAGAGGGCGGAGTACGAATATTTACGTGGGAAAATAAATACACGGATTTCATATAAAACGTTTATTTATACAATTTGCGTGGAATTTGAAAAAGTTACAGATGGGAAAAAAGGTAAAGAAAAATAAATAGGTAGACTAGTAGTTTCGCAAGTTAATAAAAAAATTATATTTAGCTAAAGTGGAACAGTCGATGCGGATACATTAGAAGAACACGCGAGTAAGTATTCTGATGTTTAAGGTAAAAAAAAAGGTAATGATCAACATTTTTATAATAGATCAGCCAACATATTCAGTAAACGTATAATAATATAAAAATTATGAATGTACATCTTATATGGAATAGACAAATCCGATATGGTATGATGATTTTTAGTTAAATAACCTTTTTAATATTTGTTAGTACCTGGGCGACCGATCTTCATTCCGCGTTTCTTATAGCACCATCTCACAAAGTTTCGATCAGTCCAGTGTGTGGCACTATATGAAAATTTCGAAAAAAAGCTACCTTTATATAAAATATGATCCATTGACATATGATATTAATATATGATCTTTTGACTGGGTGAATCGATTTTGACGATTCTAATTTTAATTGAAAGTTGATGCTTGCCGTGTGGTTCCATTCAAATTTCATCAAAATAGGTCAAGTCATTTTTGAGTTACACTCTAATAACTGAAAAGTGTTTACCTATCTTGATGATATAGTGACAGTGAATGACAATCGATCCCATAGGTAACAAGGGTCACTAAAAAAGGTGATCATAACAATTTTACCAATAAATGGAACCGACTTCAACACACGAACGTGTGAAATAACTTGTCGAAGTCGGTACCATGCGCACAATATTGTGATATTTCACACATTTGAATGTTAAATGTCGGTTCCAATTTTTGGTAATTTTTTTTATTGTCCGAAATCATAAATTTATGTGGCATAAAAAAACATCAAAGAAGACATTTCGAAATCTACTTATGTGGGCAGCAGCACCTTTTTGTGGAACTGATATGTTAAAATCCCCAAGACGCCTGCATGGGGCGCAAGCGTGGGGATTATGGCAAACCACCATAATATAGGAGCATAATGGGGGAGACTGTGTTCAGCAGTGGACAATCTAGCTGATACAATAACAATTACAGTACAGTAGCAATAATTGCAAAAAATAGTATTACTTACGATTTGAAATATTTTATTCGCTATTAGTAGGTAGGTGTAGGTAGTGTTATGTTTTCATTCGATATTATGGTGTTATTGAACGGCAATAAATATTTAATACTGATGAGTTGGCAGATGAGGTAATGGCAACACGAAAGCGACAGTAGCGCCACCATTTGATGGGATAAAACATACGATTCTTGAGTTGAGACGTATGTTTTATCCCACCAGACTGGAAACATCGGAGCCATAGTAGAAGGAGTGGTCACTCACTCTTTCTACTATGTCGGAGCCGTAGGAATCTGTTTCTGATTCTCACTGTTCTGTTCATTACAGTAGGTACTTACAAACCTTGACTGTCAAAAGTTATAAACTAATGACATAGTAGAAACTCTTTCTACTATGCTAATGATGACCTACAATTCATTCGCAGTTAGATAGTCACTTATCTATTTTCGATAAGAAATCACTAGCTACACTGCGCAGTTATATATATATATATATATATATATATATATATAACTACCTACTATTTTATATATTTCTATTCCGTGGGAAGTTTGTCTCTGGTTTTTAATTCGAGATTAAAATAAATAAACAGTTATATGCAAAGATTACGAAAGATACGTTTATACGTATTAAAACAACGTTTGTAAACGACACCCGTGCCGTTAATTGATGTATGTACTTGTATAGATAGATTATGTTCCGGAGATGCGCCGGAGTGCGACATAAAATCGGACATTCTATGTGAGCAACAGGGATAGCGCGCAGCGATGTCGGAACTAAGATTATTATTTCTACAGATGCGATAGGACAAATTAAGTGATTCGGAGGATTAATGCACACTTATAATTTTATATTATTGTGTAAAATTTATTTAAAATTATCAATTTTTACCATCACAAGCTACTTAATTATCGAAAGTTAATAGTTTTTTAATCGGTTACTTAGTGAAAAGTTGATGTTTACATTTTTTTTGTGAAAAATTCAGCGCTTTGAAATTGATTAGGTATTAATTTTGTGAATTGAAATTCTCGTGAGTTTCACACATATTTAAATATTATAAATTAAACCGGCAAAAAACACTCAGGGCGAGTGCGCAGCTGCGTCTGCAAGCTCCCGGCGGGCACTGATGATGAGCATCTGATATGCTCGAAACCCGGGTCGACGTATTCAATCCTCAACGTGAGTGTTTTTTGCCGGTTTAATTTATAATATTTAAATATTGATTTTGTGTTAAATTTTTGATATAATAGTATGGATAAATCATACGGAATTAATATCAGTAATAAAAAACACAACTTTCGTTTATAATCATTATTTATATGCAAATTTTTTTTTAAAGAATAGTATCTATCTTACTGAATATTCATTTAGTAAAGTAGGTACTCAATCACAGATGTCACATCTACTCTATTCATCTATGACACGGAACATCGCGACCGATAACCGCGCTCTCCATCCTTATCCTGCGCACTACTGCATACGTTTTACTATCCTTTTCTATGATATCAAGCGCTCGTTTTCAAAAATACATAAAAATATTTAAAATACTAAAAGAAGATGTCAATTTATACAGACTTATAGGTGATACATAATTCCTTTTGTTTTGTATACTGTCCTTTAATTATTACCACAGCTCTGTACAAGCAAAATTGCATTTTTTTTTTAATTATATGCGTCTCAAAGAGACGCGCGCACGTTGGACTGTCTCTCGCTGAATGAGTGCGGTCAGATACGAGACTGTCCCGGGGGTCGTTTAGATGGGGCCATTTCAGTGCGCCATATAACATATCTTATATATAATATCATTGGTTATATGTCAATATATTATGTCATTGTCAAACCGACAGGTAATCTGTAGTCGTGCACCCTGCTGCGCTAAGTTTTTTATATTTTATTACATTGAAATAATTCCACATCCATATAATATATATATTTACCTAAGTCGCCTCTTACGAAACCCACGGACGGGGGTGACATTGTAACCTGGCATTGGGCCACAAAAATACCAGAAGGTATTTTTGTTTTAGAGCACTGATAGCTTCTACTGCGATCCTCAAGACCAGTGTTGCCGTTCAACAAATTTAAAAGTCTCTAGCCAGTTAAAGAAATTCCTCTAGATATGGAAAAAATCGTTCCATAAAAATCCGCTAAATGTCGCTAAAACTTATATATGTATGTATGTAACGCTCAAAAAAAGTATCGATTCTCGTTTCATTTTCCTACTAGAAGATGATGTACTTACCTCATTAAATATTTTCCATCAATAGAAAATACAACTTATTCTGCTAGTATAAAAGAAGTAATTCTCTCATTTTGTTTCGTCTTCTCTATTTTGTTATGCAAGACACATAATATGTAGTCAAATTTTTCGATTTAATCAACAATCTCGGTCATCAGCAGCTTATGCATCCCAATTGAACTAAAGCGGCTGTCACCCTCAGTTTCTGCTCATTACATTTTAAATGAAAAGGCAATATAAAAAACATTGTGCTTTTAATCTTGCAGTTTTAATTACTTATTAATATTTGAGATCCATATATGTAAAAACCATTTCAAAATTTTAATTATAAGCTAGGCACTTGTAATGGTCTTCCTTTGCGAACTTGGTTAATTACATCGTCTGGGATAAATCGGAAAAAATGCATACACTAATGTAATTAAATTGATTTATTAAGTTTGACAAATCAGTATCTTTAATTTTAAAACAAAAATGGTTGCCCTTCTAGTGATATATTGACTCGCCTAAAAGTCGCTAGAAGTCGTCAACATTTTTTTTCTCGCTAAATTCAAAATTTTATCCGCTAAACATTCACAAAATCCCCTAGTTCTAGCGACAAAGCCCCTAGAACGGCAACACTGCTCAAGACGCCAGCCAAGAATGAGGATTCTGGCAAATCACCCCAATGGAACATGGTTCAACGGTGGACGTTTCAGATTTTATTGTGTGACTTGTGAGTAGGCATAGTTTTTCTTATATTGGTGAGTAACGACAAAAGTATTAATTACTTATCTTAACAAAAGTAGGATTTTTAGGAGGTTTTGTTCACAAATGTCTGCTTTGGTCCTGTTTTTCTTGGTGAAGTCTTTCAACTCGAACAGCCTTCGAAGCGAACTGCTTACTGCTTACTACTTATGGATAAGTGAAGCTGGAGCGGCGGAGGCTTGATACCGAAGGCGAGTGAAGCCGCTGCGACTAGATAGCATGACAGCTAAAGCACCGTGTACCCGTATTAGCCGTAGGGTCTAAGAAAACTCAGGATCATTACTAACAATTAATACCTCATATGTAACTGTATGTATGTAAACGCCTGCCACTTACCAGACAGAATAGATTATGTACAATATGACGCTCAATTCTTACTACTATTTTTTTATATGTTTATTTCTGCAAAACTGCATGTTCTGCGGATTACATTACAAAATTACAAACTTTCGAGTGTATTAAAATTATATCCCACACATGACTATACTTTTCCGCTCTTAAATTTGTAATTATGTCAATTTCACAATGTTATAATAGAGTAGTAAAATTGTTCAACTCTGCACTAACTGGCCCCTGTAACCAAAACCTAAGGTTACAAGCGGCTTATAGGCGTTCTTTGTGACCTTTTTATGGCGGAGGTCTTTTTTCAACAGTGGACGTCTTCCGGCTGATGATGATGATGATATTGATGAATCACAACCTTACAGTAACTAGCAGTTATTCAAAACCTTATAACCCATTGGCGATAATGATAACAATAGAATTTCATTAATAACTAGGACATAGTGGTCCTGACGATGCCAACTTATAAACTTCATAATGTTACAAGATTTTATTTAAATGTTTGGGATTTATAATATCGCGGTGACATAAACATTGCAAATATTTAATCAATCAATGAAAACATCTCAAAACAAAATGTTGTTGTGTATTACGTTTATAAAATCCTCCTGTCCATTAATTTCACATAATTTATTTTTAATATAATACACTGGTATAGTTAGGAAATCGAGAATGCTGAGACGAACGGCAAAGTGATCGAACGGTGGATCAAAGACGTCAGTGAACTGCATCTGTCGCAGCCTGCACCCAGTGTCATTTATACCGGGTAAGTGTACCTACAGTGATTCAATTTACAATGTTGAACAAAAGCTTGCCATAAACCCCACGCTTGGCAGGCGTCTTGGCAGTTGTAGATGATGAACTTTTTTTTTTCAACAACAACAACCTTTAGTGGCTTTTGGAATGAATCAATTTCTATGTAATTTACAGATACCAACGGTAAATATTACTAATCGAGAAATATTACAAAAGAGGCAGCTAATTTTGGCTTCGTAGAGCGTTAGCTGTGTTGCACACTGTGTATATAGCCGATTTTTATATAGCTGATATATATACATATAAATATCGGCACTCTTCCAATGACATCGCAAGCGTTTAAGTATACATAATGTTAGTTTTACAGCTGTATAAAGTTCACTCGGGAAAACAAAACACAAATAAGATATGTACTTAATAATTCTAAATATAATTACAAGCGCTTTCATGTGCTAAGCGAAATATATTTAACAAATTATTGGAGTACAAAATTTTATGCCCAAGGCGGGAATCGAACACGCGTCCTCCGATATCGTGTCGGATGCCTAAACCCCTCGATTACGCGATATCGGAGGACGCGGGTTCGATTCCCGCCTTGGACATACAATTTTGTACTCCTATAATTTGTTAAATGTACTTAATAAATTCAAATTACAATAATTTACAATAATAATGCATGGATATACAAATTAGCTTTATTTTTTATTAGCAAATGCGTTGATTGCTGATGTGTGATATTTAACGCCCGTACCAGTCAGTAAGTAGCTTGAGTCATATTTAGGAGACAGTACGTTGGTAGAACCAGGTTCATTTAGTTCAGAGCTAGGTCTGTTATGGTTTATAATAAGTCATTACTATTAATACTAGTGACTCTTGGAGCTATAAACCTTGCGACACTGCCCTTCCATAGCTTACGATTAAATTCACTGCCCACACTGATGGGGGAATAGGTCAAAAAATCCAAAATACATAGTTATACTTCGAAAACTGATGAAATTAATTTGATGCGACATATGTAATTTGCATTTCTTCACTATCTGTGAAATATTCAGACAAAAAAGTTGCTTGATAAAGGTAACAAAAAGCTATGTTACATTATTGATTTTTTTTCTGTAAAGGACATACAAAAGCATTTTTGTGTAAGCTACAGGAGAGACGCTTCGCTCGAACTTCGTTCTCGCTCGGTCAAATATACGCATTTCCTTCTAGTAAGTAAATTTTACTATTGAATATAGGTAAGTTTATTCCGTTTGATGGAACCGCATTACGGGAAGACGGGGGTTGGATAAAACGAGTAAGAATTATACAAAACATAATGGAACAGAGCAGGGTGGAAAGAAAACAATTCCAATTAAATGTGTCTCAACAATTAAAATGTGTTTTATGTATGTATCGTCAATTGGTAATGCATGTGCTATTTGTCTATCGATAATTATAAGTAGTAACAAATTATAAATGTATACCTAATAATATTGCTCACCATCTCGGTATGTTACAGAGTCCTTTTTTAATAATATATGTGAGAACTGTATACTCCTTAACCTGTGACAATGCAATAAAGCTATTTGATTTGATTTGATTTGAAAAATATCAATACGTTCAACTAAAACAGACTTATTCGTAGAAGAATACGCCTTCTTTTGCATGGCTCGATGTGTTTGTATTTTTTCCACAACATTTCACTGAGCAGTAAATCAAATTTTTATTTTTTGAATTTTAAACACTGTTGCTGTCCGCAGATAACCAAAACCGAACTGCCAGTCTATCTGTAGGTAGCAGTTGAAATACGCTTCTGATGGGCGGCTGAGGGGAAGCCAACTGGTAGTAGAGTACAGTTACTCAACTGGGTTCATAGTATATGCTTAGGCCCATCCCTGATTCTATAAACAATATGATAATTATATTATACACATTCATTCAATCCTCCCTTCTATCAAGCTCTATCTACATGTCATAACTCACCGCCGCCCAGCCGTCTGCTGGATTTGGTTTCCATATCTCTTGTTTTTGCAATCTTGCGTTAGTACCTTGAATTAAACAGTCCTTCTATTTTATTCAGTTTAAAAAGTAAACGAAATTCGGTATTTGGTTTTGCGTACTATCATCAATTTTGGAATGCCATCACTCAACACATTTATTCCTGCGTTGGTTTTCTCCAAATGGTTGCTATAATTATGTTCTTCATCAAGTCTTGAACTAGCTAAAATTCCTGAACGTAATTGCGGAAATTCAAAAATTGGTTGGTAATTTGCGTTTGGCAGAAATGGATTTCAACGAACTCTTGGAGCGCTAAACGGTAGATCCTAATGGAGTTGAAGTATTACATTACCCAGATGAATGGTGTATACCATGGTGTATACGCTAAAGCGCTTTTCTATCCACTGGAGGATCCTGTCAGTAGATCCTAGTGAGGCACACTTTTCTGACAACAAGCTCAATCCAGTTGTATGTATAGTACAGATCCTTGGCTATTTAGGTTTTTGTTTACTGGCGGTATGCCTTTATTTACAGAATACTACGAACTATATACAACACTACAGCTACTATTTAGGTACATATTAAATGTGGTACCATAGATGCAATATGTGTTCAAAATTATCGAAAGTAACGAAATTAGCGTCAAATGGAGTACGCCCTATGTCCAAATAGTATAAATTATCTGTGCATTCGGTGTTAATCTGTGCCACGGTCGTGGATAAATTGGCCACGGTCCATGAATTTAAAATTTCGAACCGTTATAAAAGTTTGCGTTTGTTTACCATTTCTAATATTACTTAAATTATATCCAAGATTACTAACCTCCCATATTATATAATCAGATCATAGATCTAATAGAATAATCAGATCAGTGTTTACTCCAGTTTACTCATAAACGATGCTTGAACAACCTTGTTTGTTTACATGCTTGAAAGTTCCGTGAAAATATTTTCTTGCTGATGCATCGTGAATACTGCTAAATGTTTATTGTTCTACTGTTTTTGTGTTCTTCTTAGCATTGCTGATTAAAACCGCCGGTAAAATGCCTCCAAGTAAAAACCGTGAGTATATATTGTACCGACAATTTTTTTACTTTATTTGATAACAGCCTAGTTGTAGAATTTGAATTTGTTTTCATAAAGTTCCAGGCTTATGATTAGAAGGACTGTTTCTTTCTGTTGTTTGTTGTATAAAGCGACGAAGAGACGTATGTGCCTAAAGGGCAGCATGCCTCTATTATAGTCTAAACATGGGATGTATCTGTTCAAATTATCCTTAACTACCACTAAATTACTACAAATTGTGACTGCCAACATTGTAAACTGTTTTAAGAACTGGCTATGAACGAACGTTAATAAGTGAACATCCAAAATGAAATGACTTCTGACACTGTATGAAGACATATTATAAGCAATTGCTCTGGTTGCCTATAAATAAATCAAAATGTTAAAAACCTACTGAGTCTATGTTCAAAATAACAACAAATCATTATTTTTATGTATTTTTTTTTTATGCCTTGTAGGTTAGCCTTTCACCACTATCTCACCTGATGGTAAGCGATGATGTGGTCGAAGATGTTGTTCAGGCTAACCTAGAAGTACTGGCTCTCAAGGACAGCTGCCGGAACACACCGCTAGGTGCTTGGCGACAGATTTTCTACTTGAGGGTGGTAGCTAGCCAGGCGGACATTCGCAAAATGCCCTACCACCATGCTATAACGACTGCCATCCTAAGACAACAACCGGGACCGACGGCTTAACGTGCCCTCTGAAGCACGGAAACGCTCAGTAGTAATGTCACTAGCGGTCACCCATCCAACTCATGACCGCGCGCGACGTTGCTTAACTTTGCTGATCGGTTGAGAACAGCTAAGTAAACTTCGCTACGAGCGCTTCAAATTCTCTTCAAATTTAAAGTTTTAAAACTAATGCCTAGTACTTATTTCGGTAGTGTATTGTTGTAGTGCACAATAAATATTGACAATGAACAAAACAATTGATCTTGTAATAGAAAGATCAGCGATAGGTATCCAAAATCAAGCCTTCTCTTTCCTGGTTATTGTAATTGATTGGACTTATACGATGGAGATGCATTCAAAACACTATTATATTTATATCTGACAAGTTTCTTGTTTGTTGTAAGACAAGTTATTGTTTTACAACTAATAGGCTAGCCCTTAACTACTATGGGTGCGGACCACTTGAAGTTAAAATCGCCAAATGCGATAAAAACAATCACACTCCTAAAAAGTTCTTCCACTTGGGTCTTAGCATTATTTTCGCCATAAGCGCTCAAGTGGCAAATTTTAGTGGCATTCTTAGCATTCTTATCCTAAATGCAACAGGGGTGAACAGTTACAAACAATCACAGTGATCACTGTGGTCGAAATATACGAAATTGGTGTCAAGTGGAATACGCCCTATGTTGCCTGTTGGTAAGTGAAGATGTGTTCGATGTTCTTCAGACTGACCTAGAATTACGGGATTTCAAGGACGGCTGACGGAACACACAGTTAGGTGCTTGGCGTCAGATTTTCTACTTGAGGGTGGTAGCTAGCTATGTGGGCATTGCCGTACACCCATGCGTATAATGACTGCCATCTTATGACAACAACCAGGACCGACGGCTTAACATGCCCGTCAAAGCAAGTGAGATAGTGGACAAAGGCCATATGAAGGATAAAAAAAATTATTAGCTTCACCAGGATCCTGAATGAGATACATCTGAATGATGAAGCATCCTTTAGTATATGATATTGATTGTTACAAATTCTACTTGAAGTTTGTTGCTAGCCAGACAGGAATTTGCAAAATGCCCTTCCACCACAGATTCACTGTGCAGGTGCCGGGTCCATAGCATTGCAGAGGAAGACGCCAGATAGGCCTGGAACTTAAAACCCAGGAAGTAGGGTTAAAAGGCCTTTTTACGATGACATCAATGCTCCCCTTCACCGCTCGAGCCTCATCCCCTACCTAACCGGAATGTTTCAGAAAAAACCTTAATGTTTCAGAGTTGGCCGAAATGGAAAACATTCTCAGCAAGATGCCAATGGAAATTTGCTGTCTTATCATGTCACCAGAGTTTGGAGTACCCTGGAAGCAGGTAAATACAAAATAATGGTATGCTAAGCCATATCGGCCATCACACTAATATCACCTCAACAGGTGGAAGATGTCCTCCGCTGAACAAAAGCTTTCCCCATTGGATGGGTTTGGCATAATCCCCACACTTGGCAGGCGTCTTGGGGAATGCAGTTCTTCAAAAGGTGCTGCTGCCCACCCTTTTCTGGTATTTTTCCTATTGTTGCCCCCTTCTCCTTTAGTATCTTAATATATTTAACGCAAAGGCTTGTGTCTTAGTTAGTTACTTGTTCACGCTCAAAGTGAAATTCAAGCTGCATATTTGAATTAAAAAAGAAATTGAATTAAAAAAAATTGTCTTGTAAATATTCACCAATATTTACAAGACAAATTTTATTTTTTAATGTTATTGTGAGAATAACAGGCACGGGGCCCACATGATGTTAAGCGGTAATCCCTGCCTATAACATATGAATATTGTCACAAGTAACAAACTGTACTGCGCCTGTCACCCTGAGACATACAGTTGTTAAGTCTCATTATGTGCTTGTAATTTTACTGGCTCTCAACGACTGCTGTCGAAACACACTGGTAGGTGCTTGGTGCCAGATTTTCTACTTGAGTGTAATAGCAAGCCAAGCAATCCATAGCTATTATATTCCTTTCTGCCAAACCACCTCCATTTACATGTGTAATAAATATTGTAATAATGTTATAAGAGACTTATAAATTGTATAAAAGTGAAGACACATAAAAATAATGGCCCCGAGTAGGCATTTTTCTCGTAGTGACTCTACCATTTTTGCTGAATGCGGCAGTAGAATGATTTAATAGTAATATTTTGTAATTGACGTTCATAAAATCATCGTAGACGCCAAAATTGAATAATTTCGACATAACGATTTTGATGAAACTTGGAATATATAGGTTGACATACATTATATATCATAAATATTTTCTTTTTTTTATTATTCAATTAGTCGTAAAAAATGCAATATTTTGTTCTTATCATTTAATTTTCATATTTGACTCAGACTTTACGTCAATGCTATTTGACTCAGACTTGACGTCGATGCTATGTTTAAAATAGATTTTTATTATATACATTATATGTGACAAATTTTAGTTTATTACTTCTTACTTTATATTGGAGTATAATTAATAATGTGTTACGTGCCCTACACTCACACGTTATGCCTACCTATGCAACTTTGACGGTAACTGCAATTGGGGTCAATCAATTGGCGTACGTGACCGGCCGAATGCAGTTGCAGCACTTTTGCCTCGTGTCGCCGCCCGCCTCGTGGAGCCCCGCGTCCACGACCTCACTTCGGTACCTACCTCGTCCGAACTTAGACATAATTTTAGTTAATATATTTTAATGTAATATTTTAATTAAATAAATTTATTAAAATCATTTCGGTTTTTTTTAAGTCCTTCGGCAGTGACCAACATAATTGGCGCAGTCGGTAGGATTTAAAAAAAACCGAAATGATTTTAATAAATTTATACTCAAACTTCAGTGGACCGACGAGAAATGATTATGTAAGTGCATTGAATTTTTTTGTATTGTGTTGCTTCCTTGAAATCCTTTACCTTTCAAGATTTTTCATCCAAGGAAAAACGTAGCTGAATCTGTCTCCTCAAGGCAGATTCATAGGCATAATAACGTAGATTTAAATAGAAGTATTAGCTCTCTAGAATCAGAGACAGACTTAGATTCAAATAATTTTTTTTATAGTCTAGCAGATATGGACCCTGACACTATCTTTAAGGCTCTTAGGCCAGTGCCGGAATTCGACGGCAACCCAAATGTTCTTACAAGATTTATTCGCATATGTGATCAAATAGTTTCGCAATATGTTAAGGAACAACCAGGGGCCGAACTAAATAATTTATGTGTTATAAACGGCATATTGAACAAAATTACTGGTAATGCGGCCCGAACAATAAACTCTAACGGAATACCTGAATCTTGGCAGGATATCCGTACGTCACTTATTAATAACTTTTCTGATCAAAGAGACGAAACCGCGCTATATAATGACCTCTCATTACTTAGCCAAGGAGGTAGCACGCCCATTGAATTTTTTGACAAATGCCAGAACCTTTTTAGTACCATCATGACGTACGTTACTCTACATGAAACGGTTAGCACTACTATAGAAGCTAAGCGTGACTTATATCGAAAGCTAACTTTACAATCATTTGTAAGAGGTCTTAAAGAACCCCTCGGATCTCGTATCCGTTGTATGAGACCGTGTTCAATTGAAAAGGCACTGGAATTTGTCCAAGAGGAATTGAATGTTATGTATATGCAGCAGCGCAACGAGCTCGTTGATAGGCGAATTCCACAGCAGCAGCAATCGTCAATTTTGACTCAGAAAATTTCACCTTTTATACCTACTGCTATGCCAAAACCATTTAATTTTGTGACTCCCCAAGCTAGCTTGCCGAGACCCATGATGATGCAGCCGCATCAGGTTACTCATCACCAGCCGTCCTTCCGTCCACCCGTTTTTAATTCAAATCAGCCGCGCATGCCAACTCGAACACAGCAAATGTTTCGCGCACCACCCCCTAACTATGACCCTAATAATGCATTTCGAATGCCGCCCCCGCGGCATACTCCCCAAAACAATGGCCCGAAACCGATGAGCGGAGTCAGCCATTACGTAGCTAAAACGCTACCACCTACCATGTCGGGACATGATTGGCGGAAATTCGGAAACCCGCCGCCTACTAACTATTTTAAAACGCGAGAAATGAACTTTAACGAAACTGCAGAAAATAATGAGACGTATAACTATGACTACTACAATGACACCAATGACTATAATTCCTATGAATATAGTGACTACTACGATAGTAACTACACTGTTCCTGACTATTACACCGCATACAGTCCTGACTATACCCACCAATATAATGTAGCAAACGCTATAGAAGCTTCTCAGCCTTCGACTAGCCACGACCAGTACCAGCCGGATTTTTACGAAGACCGTTCAGACCCCGAGCCAAAATAGAGGTCAACATCCAGTCAAAAAGGGAACTACGTTATATACAGATATCTAGTCCCCCTCTCAAGCTTTTGGTAGACACTGGGGCAAACCAATCGTTTATCAGCCCTGAAGCTGTGGAACGATATTTTTCACATGTACCATTAAATTTTGACCCCTTTGAGGTCACCAACTCTCGTGTAACCAGTACTCATGACCATTCGATCACGGTACCCCACTTTTTAGAGTTTAACGAACAAAAGGAAATTAAACTTTTTATCTATAAATTCCATAATCACTTTGATGGTTTGTTAGGCCTCGATTTATTAGACGGAATTCAAATTGATCTGAAGCGTAATAACTTAGTGACAGATCATGCAGTGATTCCGCTTTCAAGCTACACATGCAAGAGAGCAAATTCACAAGAAACAATACCAGCTAGAACCGCGAAACTAATAAACGTTCCGATCCAAAGCCCAGACGGTGACGTCTACATTTGTGAGCAAGTGATGTGTAATTGCATCATCCATGAATGCGTCACCACAGTAACAGATCAGACATGTACTGTAGAAGTCGAAAATCCCACAGACTCTGATGCCACTATTACATTTGACCAGACTATACAAGTTGATATTTTTAACACAGAAACCATGACGACAGAACCAAACTCTGAACGAATAAATGACGTAATATCCCGACTACGAACGAACCACTTAAATGCGGAAGAAAAAGTAAATTTAGAGGCATTATGCGCACGATATGCTGACGTATTTTACATTGACGGAGAGGCTTTGACTTTTACGAACAAAATTAAACACCACATTAAGACTACAGATGAACTCCCAGTTTATACGAAAAGCTACCGCTACCCCTTTATACATCGTCAAGAAGTTAGAGATCAGATCACCAAGATGTTAGACCAAGGTATAATCAGACCATCTGATTCTGCCTGGAGCTCGCCTATATGGGTGGTTCCAAAGAAAGTTGATGCATCTGGGAAGCAGAAGTGGAGGCTTGTAGTAGATTTTCGTAAACTGAATGAAAAGACTATCGACGACAAATATCCCATCCCTAATATTTCAGATGTACTTGACAAGTTAGGTAGATGCCAATACTTTACCACGCTTGATCTAGCGTCAGGATTCTACCAGGTAGAAATGCATCCTGATGATGTACCTAAAACCGCATTTAACGTAGAGCATGGACATTTTGAATTTTTAAGGATGCCCATGGGATTAAAAAATAGTCCTTCAACATTCCAGAGAGTCATGGACAATGTCCTCAGAGGCCTTCAAAATGAAATCTGCCTCGTATATTTAGATGACATCATCGTTTTTAGCACATCTTTGCAAGAACACCTGGTAAACCTTGAAAAAGTATTCCAAAGGCTGCGGGAATCTAACTTCAAAATTCAGATGGACAAATCTGAATTTTTGAAATTGGAGACAGCTTATCTAGGTCATATTATCAGTAGAGATGGTATAAAACCCAATCCAGACAAAATTAATGCCATAGAGAAATATCCCTTGCCGAAAACCCCAAAACAAATAAAACAATTTCTAGGACTACTAGGATACTACCGAAAATTTATTCCTGACTTTGCTCGTATAACGAAGCCCATGACTAAGTGCCTTAAACGATCCAACAAGATAACTTTTGACTCTGAATATATTGACTGCTTTGAGAAATGTAAAACCTTGTTGACTAATGATCCAATCTTACAATACCCTGACTTCAAAAAGGAATTCATCTTGACTACGGACGCATCTAACTTGGCAATTGGAGCGGTGCTCAGCCAAGGATGCATTGGTTCAGATAAACCTATTTGTTACGCATCCCGTACTCTCAACGATAGCGAGATAAACTATAGCACTATAGAGAAAGAACTCTTAGCTATAGTATGGGCAACAAAGTATTTCAGGCCATATTTGTTTGGTCGTAAATTTAAAATACTAACAGATCACAAGCCCCTGCAGTGGATAATGAATATTCGAGAACCTAATTCGAGACTGACTAGATGGAGATTAAAACTAAGTGAATATGACTACACGGTAGTTTATAAAAAAGGCAAATCTAATACAAACGCAGATGCCCTATCTAGAATTGAAATTAACAATGAGGAAGTCGATTCAATGATTGCAAATCCCACAGAAAAGCCACCTTCGGGAGTAGGATCTACAACAGCCACAGCCCATACAAGTAACGAGAACCCTATTCTTGAAATTCCTATTACTGACGATCCCTTAAATAAATTTCATAGACAAATATGTTTTACAATAGTAGGAGACATCAAAAGACGAACGACAGCGACAAAACCCTTCGACACCCACACACGCACGTATATACAGGTATCCGAATCCAATCTCGAGCAGGACGTGGTAAATGCTATAAAAGAATATGTCAATCCTAAGGTTAAAACCGCCATTAAAATCACACCACCCCTGGGAATGTACTCTATTATCCCTATTATACAAAATAGTTTCAAAAGTTCTTCTATGAATCTGGTCTTAGCAAAGACTGAACTAGAGGACGTAAAAGAGTACCTAAGACAACAAGAAATTATAAAGCATTACCATGAGGGTAAAACTAATCATAGAGGGATAAACGAATGTTATCTGGCCCTATCACACAAATACTACTGGCCTAAAATGAAGGAAGAAATTGCTAAATGTATTAACGAGTGCACAGTTTGTGGACAGACAAAATATGACAGACACCCTATAAGACCTAAATTTAACATTGTACCACCAGCGACTAGACCTCTTGAAATAGTACATATGGACTTATTCACAGCGCATAACGAAAAATACTTGACATTTGTAGACGCATTCTCTAAATACGGACAAGCCTATCACTTACGGGATGGAACTGCTGTTAGTATCTTACAAGGACTCTTGACTTTCAGTACTCACCATGGTCTGCCACTGACAATAATCACAGATAATGGCACTGAGTTTACTAACCAAATGTTTGCAGAATTTACGAAATTGCATAAGATTCACCACCATAAGACATTAGCCCATGCCCCGAATGACAACGGAATCATCGAAAGATTTCATTCCACCCTCTTAGAACACTTACGAATCTTACGACTAAGACAGAAAGACGAGCCAGTAATTTACTTAATGCCTTACGCAATATTAGCTTACAACAGCTCAGTACATAGCTTCACAAAGTGCAGGCCCCATGACATAATCCGAGGTCACTTTGATCCTCGAGATCCCTTTGACATAGACCTTACTGAACACCTAATGCAACAATATATTATAAACCACAAAGATCAGATGAAGTCAGTATACGAGAAAATTAATGAAACTTCATTAACCAACCGTACAAGTATTATGGAAAATAGAAACAAAGACAGAGAGCCAGAAATAGAATACCAGCCAGACCAGCAGGTATTCATTACTAATCCTCTAGCTAGCCGAAATAAACTCGCTACGCGTTACACGCAGGACAAAGTTCTAGCCGACCTACCAATTCATATCTATACTTCTAAAAAGAAAGGTCCTATCGCAAAATCCCGGTTAAAGCGAGTGCCTAACTCTGCAAAATTGTTACAGAATACTCCTGACCCTCGTTCACCTGACGCTGGCGCAAGAAATAAGACTTGAAAGCTTAGACAATGGACCGGGTATACTTCCATTTAAACTTGGACCAGCCAGACTCATCACCCACTACCATTCCTTTATTCAATACATAGACTTGACTAAAATCGAAAACCAACTCGACTCAGTAGAATCTCAACTTAAACTATTTGAAAGTAAGTTGACCAATGACACATTCCTTCTATACGAATTACAGATAAACTATCTAGAAACTAAACTAACTAAAACTCGTAATCAGCTTAGCACGTTAGAGCCAATCAACTTAAGAAGTAAGAGAGGTCTCGTAGACGGTCTAGGATCTTTCGTCAAAAGCATTACTGGTAATTTAGATCATACAGACGCTGAAAAATATAATAATGCTATAAAGATTTTAGAACATAACGATCAAAAGTTAATGTCTGAATTAAACGAACATATCAGCCTTAATAAAGAATGGATGACTCAGCATACCATTCTACTTACAAAAATAGCAGAGAATCAGAGGAAAATTAATAATAGTTTGCAATCGATTTTGGATAATAACGCTTATTCTGACAATAATCTTCTCAAATATGCGAAGTTTGCGCAGCTTTTAGCGATAATCAGCGAAAACGCTGAAGACATATACGTAGAATTAAATAGGATAGAGAATATATTAGCTTTTATACGTGCATCGAGCACTCACCATAGTATGTTAAGGATAGATACATTAAGGATTATGTTAAATAAACTTAAGATAGTATATGGTCAAGACCGGATATTGGACACGGATCTAAGAGAATATTACCGAGTAATCAAACCAGGATATTATTATTCAGGTAGTAACATAGTTATCATTTTTAAGGTTCCTGTCATATCCCCGACATTATTTGATTTTTACAAATTATCCTTAGTTCCCAACAAAAACCTTCAAACTTTCATACCTCCATATCCTTTCCTAGCAACCAATGGCAAACTATTCATGTACATAGAGGCTGAATGCCCGAAGTTTGATCATCAGCACCTATGTGAAGAAAACGCATATAGTCTCCCACGGGAACATCCAGATTGTATCCAGAACATCATTATGCATCAATCCATTGACCAAACATGCCGACCTACCAAAGTAGCCCTAGACAAAGAAGCAATGGAGCAGCTAGATGATCAGCACTACACGATCATCTTCCCGAAGCCAACAAAGACAGAACTACAATGTGGAAGACAAAAGTTCATCACTCTTCATGGTAGCTATCTTGCCACTTTACCTCAAAAATGCTACATGCGCACTGAAGAATTTACAATCATAAATGTAAATGATCGACTCAAAGGACAACCACTGCTTATAACCGAAATGTCACATAACTTCAATACCAACCAAACTATAGAAATTCCGCACATAAAACTCAACTCTATTAACCTGAAAGGACTACATTCCGTTGAAGAAAAGATTCTAATGCAGCATCCAGTGAAGATAGACTATGCAGATACTTCACTCTACCATACGACAATACCATTCTATGGAACTACACTTGGAGTAGTAATACTTATAATTATAATCATCATACGAAGATATAACATCTGCACCAAACCAGCCGGAAAGGAACCCTCACCCGAAGAAAAGATGGAAGGCGATAACCACACATATGAAGATCCTGAAAAATTAAAAGCCCAGAGCTCTAAGACAGAAGCATTTTCGCTCAGAGTGCTCAAATAGTTGCTGTTCTAAGGGGGGAGGTGTTACGTGCCCTACACTCACACGTTATGCCTACCTATGCAACTTTGACGGTAACTGCAATTGGGGTCAATCAATTGGCGTACGTGACCGGCCGAATGCAGTTGCAGCACTTTTGCCTCGTGTCGCCGCCCGCCTCGTGGAGCCCCGCGTCCACGACCTCACTTCGGTACCTACCTCGTCCGAACTTAGACATAATTTTAGTTAATATATTTTAATGTAATATTTTAATTAAATAAATTTATTAAAATCATTTCGGTTTTTTTTAAGTCCTTCGGCAGTGACCAACATAATTAATGTTATGTTAAGATAATAATATGCATGTTGATATGGATTTGGACATTATATTAATTCATGATTTTCATCTTAACTTTGTATAATCCACAAATTTATTGTTGTATTTTTTTTTTTTTTTTTTTTTTTTTTTTTTAATAATAATAAATCTTTTTTGCCACAAAAGAAAATTACAATATTGACAATGCATAATCGTTATTAACACAAACATTTAATAAGCCAAATATTGTGTGATGAACCTCAGATGCCTAAGCTAGACTTGAGAAAGCCTGTAATATAGGCATCTGCGTTTCCCCTAGTTACATATCATATTACGTGTACCAGTTAAAGATTGCATTGAATCAAACTAAATAACAATTATATATTTGAATGACACATGATATTTTTATGAAAATTAAAAATGGAGAAATGAAACTAATTACATATAGAACAATGGGCAAAAAAAATATATTTAATTATAAGAATTGAAGCCTACCTTCTATTTATGGTGTGTGAAAATGTTTGCTTGTGTATGAGTGAGCGCGTGCGCGTGTGTGTAAGTGTGTATGTGAGGGTGGATGTGTGTGTGTGGTTAATGCGTGTGTATGTGGGATGAGGAGTGCAGTTATGTGAGTGCTCTTATTGGAGTTATTATATATCTTATTGGATTAAGTAATTTCATTTTAATAGTGATTCCGTTTTATCATAACTATAAGTGATTAATATATCTGTAACAGATTTTTTAAGTTTATAAAAATTCAATTTTTGCAAATTAATGTGTTTCGCCAATTGATTGTAAATATGACCACCCAGAAAACCAGAGAATCTCTTGGCGAAAACTGTGTTACATTTCGGAACGACAAAAACATTACTATTTTTTCGGTTATTCTTCCACTTTGGCTGGTGTGGTTGGATCTTTTGCTGCCTTAGTATCAGTCTGAGGATAAATAATTGCCTTACTGTTAATACTTTGGTCTGCTCATACAATGTCTCAGTTGGAAATCTAAAAGGTAAGAAGTTCATTACCTTTAAAACTGCACGCTGAGCTCGCTCTAGTCTTATCAATGTCGTTTTCGCACATCCTCCCCAAGTATCTACGCAGTACATAAGCAGCGATTGACAAAGTGCAAAATAAATAGATTTTAATAATTTCTTGTCTGCTACATGTCGTACATTCTTAAAAATGGCTATAAGCTTTCGTACTTTGGCTGCCAGATTTTTAATATGTAACTGGAAGCGTAAAGTACAATCCAGTGTAATACCTAAATATTTAATTGTTTGTACTCTCTCTAGTTTATTACATGAACATGTGTTATTGGAACATAAGCTTGAAGCGTTATAACTTTGGTGAGCAATGATGTTATATAAGGTCAGAGGAGGTTGAGATATACTTAAAATTGAAAATGTCATAACTTTAGTTTTCTGTGCATTCAGGCTTAAGAGATTTTGCGTTAGCCAATCTGACACTTTATTGAATCCTTCCTGTGCATCTTGGAAAACTTGGTCCCAACTCTCTCCCCGGAACACAAGAGCTGTGTCATCAGCAAAGGTAAAAAGGTGGCCGTTACGTAATTTTAGGTTACACAATTCATTTATGTAGACCAAGAAGAGAGTCGGACCCAATACGCTACCTTGTGGTACACCATATTTTACTGGTAGAGGTTCACTCAAATGACCCGCCAGTTTTACACATTGCGTTCGATTTTCTAGGTAACTTGAAAAAAATTGTAACTGTAGTCCCCGTACCCCCAAGTGTTCCAATTTATGAAGTAGTAGTGGTATTGATACGGTGTCAAACGCCTTTGCAAGGTCTAGAAAGATTGCAAGGCACTTATCACCAGTATCGACAGCTTTTACGACATAGTTCGTTAAATGGGAAACCGCATCAGCCGTAGATCTATTTTTACGGAAACCGTATTGGTTTAATGAGATTGCGTTAGTTTTATCAAGAAAGTTAATCAATCTTTTATTAACTAGACGCTCTAGTATTTTTGATAAGGATGGCAAAATTGATATCGGCCTATAATTGCTAGTTATATCCTTCCTCCCGGCTTTGAATATAGGAACAATCACAGACTTTTTGAAGATTGAAGGAAAACAACCCGTGGAAAACGCTAAATTAAATATGTAAGCCAATAGACCAGCAATAGATGTTATATTGTCTTTAATGACTTTCATTGGAATATTGTCAATACCGACAGAACAAGAATTCTTCATTGAATTGACTATAGAGATAATCTCAGCAATGTCTGTAGGGAGAATTACGAGAGAGTCGGAGGATGAGGAGAAATTACGTATGTAACTTATCATTATAGAGTTTCGAGACTGAATTATTTCATTTGCTAAAAATTCACCGATACCAGCAAAATAAGAATTAACCTTATTTGCGGATTCCAATGTAGAGGAGCATAACGACACTAGATCGTGAGGTTGGTTTTTCTGAGGTTTTAAGTGTGTTATATCATTTATAACCCGCCATAAATCTTTGGGATTTTTTGCATTTTGTAATTTAGAACGCTCATACTGGTGTTTTAATTTCCTTAGTAATCTAGTTAAGTAATTTCGATACCTAGAGTAAGTTAACTTTAGCGTTTCATCGTTGGGTGATTTTTTTAACTTTTTATGCATTGCATCTCTATTTCTCATGCACCTTATGAGACCAGGCGTTACCCACGGCTTAATTGGCTTTTTGCGACGTGGAAGATTAATGTGTTTTGTATGTAACTGTATAATGTCTGTTATTTTATTAACTAAGTATACGGCAGCCATATCACAATCAGGTATACCAAGTATTTGTAAGTTAATTGTTTTAAAATCATTATTTATGGCTTTATAATTTATTTTTGTTATACTTGTAGGAACTGTACACCTTTTATTCGATGCAAGGGATAAAACTAATGTGTAATGATCGGTCACACTACTATTTACCACTAGAGTAGTGGCACTTAATCTAGATTTTAGCATTAAATGATCTAAACAGCTATTGAGTCTTGTTTTTAAAGTATGTGCTGGCAAAATTCCATGAGATGCAACAAGATTCAAATATGTAGCTGCGTGTCGGTCCAGTGTATCGATCTTTATGTCTATATTAATATCACCAATTATAATAATGGTAGAATATGATTTTAAATCAGTGAGAAGTTTATCTAAAGAGTCTATAAAATTCTCAGTATTTTTAAATTCATACGGTCTATAAATTGAAATTATCGCAATGTTATTTTCTACAATAGTTACAAAACAGTTAGCTTCCAGAAAAGGTGGTTCAAATGTGTTATGTTTGCATTGCATTTTTACAAACAGTACCAGTCCATCATTTTGATTGTATAGTTTAGTTGATGCAAAAGATTCATATTGCGATAGTTGAGGTACAATCGGATTACAAGATAACCAGCACTCCGAGAAAATAATTATGTCTGGTTCAATATCCATTCTGGACAAGAGTATACAAAAATCATCAATGTTACGGGAAATACTTCTAATATTTTGAGATATAATAGTTAATTTTGACTTGTTAGCATATTGTTTCGGCAAATAATTCGAGCATTCTTCTGGATCACATGAAAATGTATTGGACACATTAATTTCATCGAGTTCTGTTATTATTTCATTAATTAAACTATCCATGATGATGCGAGTACATGATTATAGTCATAGCGTTTTTGCTCAGATTATATAAAACAGTTGCATTCAATATAAGAAAAAGGGTGAATATAAAATAGTTAACAGATAGTATTTTGATATATAACAAGTGAATATAAGAAATAATGAATGTCTGTGTGGTGTACGAATGAGAAGTATTTACTATTAGTAATGTATTTACGATGGCACTTTTGTGTGATTGAAGGTATAGCAATATTGCCCAATTACTACTTAATTTTAAAATAACAATTATGAAGTGAGTTCTATTTTCTAGTCACAAGTTTTGTAAGTTAGTAAAGTCTTCTTCCGCCGTGATTCGAAAGAAGGGTGTGTTATCTTTCTTACGCAAATAGATAACTCCGTTTGATGTCCAACAATAAGCGAATCCGTTTGTTTTAGCGAAGTCCCGTGCAAGATAAAACAGTTTCTTTGACTTGAAAGTAAGATTCTCCGAGACATATATTGGCATTTGGGCTCCCTTATTGATATATATAGATAGATTTTTTAATTAACATGTTTGTCACATATAATGTACATAATAAAAATCTATTTTAAACATAGCATCGACGTAAAGTCTGAGTCAAATTTATACATGAGTCCCGCACTTGACACTCTGTCCAAATGTACCTAGCACACTCGCCGCATTACCGCTGTATGGCCAAGGAGATCTATTGGGCCATCTATTGTATTTATATATATGTAATTTTATGTATTGTATTTACATATTAAGGGTGAACTGGCCGACCAATTATATAGGCTTGTATGATGCCGAAATTTTAATAAAATAATTAACTTGACAATTATGAGCCTCGAAACATTTTCATATAAAGTTTTCGAGGCTCATAACTTACAACTTAATTATCTTTTTAAAATTTTGTCATCATACAAGCCTAGATAATGACGATATCAATCGGTATTATGCTTAAGTCTGGACATAAAATCTCAAATAAGGGAGTGATCACCCTACGACGTTTGTATGGAGAAGTGACCGGCCAGTTCAACCTTAAGATTAACAAGAGTATAGCTACAACTTGTTGATCTTAATTTTAATAGTGTATTGCTTACCAATTTTTATTTTATTATTATGTTAATATTAAGTTTTTTTGTAAATTGACTTGCCTGGTATAGCTACTAATGTTATAAGGCTAATAAACAATTTTAATTCGATATATGTAGATTGTTTAGGTCCTCCATTAGCAATTTTCATCATTGTTTATGCAAGTGTAACTACAGGGCACTGCTAGTTTTTATTTATTGGCAATGTAGCGGCACAGAATAAAAAGGAGCAGAAGGTTCACTCCGCAGAGCCATTCCAATAAATAAGCAACTCTAGCTACATAGCAATAAAGTGCACTTCAACTCGCAGGAGTTGAAGTAGCATGGAGTTCCTAATATTTATATTCACCTACAAGTCGTCTCTCTTTCTATCGCATGTGCACGCATAGCTCTGTTCTCTTCTGACGTGGCACGTACCGTACAATAAGCCCGTCCAGACGGATACGCTGTACCTGTAGCTTTGTATATAAAGGACTCAACCGCCAGGTGCAACAGGATTCTTTAGTGTCTTAATATCTTAACAGGTAGGCTATAGTCTGTGCCAAATAGCATGGCATTAGAGGTCATTCGCCATTCGCTGGCCTTCACCACGATGTCACAAAATACATTGCGTCTATCGCTTATTCTATCGTTCACCATACAAACTATTACTAAACTGTTTTCATCATTGTTTATGTAAGTGTAACTTTAGGGCACTGCTAGTTTTTATTTATTGGCAGTGTAGCGGCACAGAATAAAAAGGACCAGAAGGTTCACTCCGCAAAGCCATTCCAATAAATAAGCAACTCTAGCAACGAAGCAATAAAGTGCACTTCAGCTCGCAAAGCATGGAGTACCTAATATTTATATTCACCTACAAGTCGTCTCTCTTTCTATCGCATGCGCATGTATAGCTACAGGATTCTTTAGTGTCTTAATATCCTAACAGCTAGGCTATAGTCGGTGCCAAATATCATGGCATTAGAGGTCATTCGCCATTCGCTGGCATTCACCACGATGTCACAAAATAGATTGCGTCTATCGCTTATTCTATCGTTCTTTCGTTATTTCGTGGTACAGGGCCTATAAGGACGCAACGGTACAAATAACTCAACAACCGGTAGTCTAGCGGAGTATAGCTACGATCCTCAAGAGAAAAATCTGTCGCCAAGCACCTAACAGTGTATTCCGGGAGCAATCCTTAGCCAGTAAAATTACAGGCAAATGAGATTTGATAGCTTTATGTCTCAGGACGCAGTGTAGTTTGTTACCTCAGAACTTTTGACCGGGCGAACCGATTTTGATGATTCTTTTTTATTTGAAAGCTGATGATTGCCGTATGGTCCAATTTAAATTTCATCAAAATCGGTCAAGCTGTTTTCGAGTAACACTCCAATAACTGAAAAGTATTTTCCGTCTTGATGATATAGTCATTGACAGTGAATGACAATCAATACAATAAGTAGCAGGGGTCACAAAAGGGTAAAAATTTTTTTAAATCTAAAAAACTGGAACCGTCTTAATCACTCAAATGTGTGAAATAACTTGTCGAAGTCGGTACCATGCGCACAATATTGTGATAATAGGTACTTTGAGCCATCATGTTACCGACTTCAACATTTGAGTATTGAAGTTGGTTCCATTTTTTGATATATTTTTTCTATTTCAGGTATCCCGTGCTATACGCAATGCCAGGCTACCGATGCATCCAAGCAGCGTTGCTCATGTAATGTGCACGCATGCAGCCAGGTCGCTTGAAGAGGACGAGATCCAAGAGATATTGAGACGACTGCGACTGCACTGTGAGTATTGAAGCAGTGATGGCTCAGTGACATTGGACTGCCGCGCAGCAGGTCCATGGTTCGAATTCCGCCGCGGGTTTGAGCTTCACCGCATGGTGGAAGGGCATTTTGCGAACGCCCGACTGGCTAGCGACCACCCTCAAGTAGTAAGTCCATCGCCAAGCACCTAACGGTGTGTTCCGGCAGCAGTCCTTGAGAGCCAGTGAAATTACAGGCGCATGAGACTTAACAACTATCTCGCAAGGTGACAGGCGCAGTGCAATTCGTGACTTGTGACGAAATGCATGTTATAGGCAGAGGATAGTCCGCTTAACATCGGGTGGGCCTCGAGCTTGTTCCGTCCCAATACATAAAATAAAAAAAAAACTTGTTATTACTCCTTTTATGGTTGGTGCACACTGATCCAATCGGCACTCACTTCCCTTCTTAGCACTAACACTCAACTAGCTCAAATATTTTCGTCTATTTGTAATTTTGTAATGTAATCCGTGGAGCATGCTGTACTGTAATGTATCAGCCGGATTGTCCACTGCTGAACACAGCCTCCCCTATTATGGGGGGATTTACCGGAATCCCCACGCTTGACAGGCGTCTTGGGGATCACAGTGTGAGATATCAGTTCTTCAAAAAGCGCTGCTGTCCACCTTCTGGTGTGTTACCCTTAGTCGCCTCTTACGACACCCACGGGTAGAGATGGGGGGATGACATTCTAGCCAGGCACCTCACGGGGAAACGTGGAGCATGCATTATTGCAAAAATAAAAATATTAAAATGTACTTCTAGGTTAGCCTGAACAACATCTTCGACCACATCATCACTTACCATCAGGTGAGATAGTGGTCAAAGGCTAACCTATCAGGTATAAAAAAAAAAAAATATATAGGGTTGCGTCATCGTCAACAAGTTTAAAGCTAACAGCAAAATTAGTCTTGTTTGTAGTACAACGTAAGTTGAACTATAGATGTCGTTCCATCCTTATACGCCATCGTAAGATTAAGATCGAGAGGACTAATTAGAGTTATGAGTCATATGTCATGTTAGCTTAGCGGTCATACCCCGGCTATAGGGGTGGATGGCGCGGGTTCGAATCCCGCATATGACTATAATTTTTCCTCTCGTTTTAATTTGCTAGTTGTAAATTAACAAAAAATAATGGTAGCCAGGCGAACATTCACTAAATGCCCTTCTACAATGCGGTGAAGCTGACGCAGTCCATTTTCTGCTTGGCCATCATTGTTTGAATTTTTTTTTTATATCTGACAGGCTAGCCTCTGACCACTATCTCACCTGATGGTAAGTGATGATGTGATCGAAGATGTTGTTCAGGCTAACCTAGAAGTACTGGCTCTCAAGGATAGCTGCCGGAACACACCGTTAGGTGCTTCGCGACAGATTTTCTACTTGAGGGTGGTAGCTAGCCAGGCGGGCATTCGCAAAATGCCTTACCACCATGCTATAACGACTGCCATCCTAAGACAACAACCGGGACCGACGGCTTAAGCACGGAAACGCTCAGTAGTAATGTCACTAGCGGTCACCCATCTAACTCGTGACAGCGCGCGACGTTGCTTAACTTTGCTGATCGGTTGAGAACAGCTAAGTAAACTTCGCTACGAGCGCTTCAAATCTCTTAGAAATATAACGTTGTTTCAGTGTGTTCGATACAAAGCCGTAGGTGGCACGTGATCAACCTCATGGATCAGGTCACGGACGAGCCTATTACACAGAAGTGGCTGCAAGCATTGCCTCAGCGTCTCACTTCATTATTGGCGTCTGTCAAGCGTGGCGGAGTGTCCCCTGTGGTATGTATGTTTTCTGATCAAGCTGGAGGCCCACCTGATGTTAAGCGGACTAACCTCTGCCTATAACATATGCATTTTGTCACAAGTCACGAATAGCACTGCGCTCGTCACCTTGAGACATAATTGTTAAGTCTCATGTGCCTGTAATTTCACTGGCTCTCAAGGACTGCTGCCGGAACACACCGTTAGGTGCTTGGCGACAGATTTTCCACTTGAGGGTGGTCGCTAGCCAGGCGGGCATTCGCAAAATGCCCTTCCACCATGCGGTGAAGCTCAAGCCCGCGGCGGGATTCGAACCATGGATCTGCTGCGCGGCAGTCCATAGCCAATGCCACTGAGCCATCATTGCTACAAATTTTTTAAAGTCGTCGTACTGTTCCCGGCTTAAAAGAAAACGATTGGTTCATATCCCCCTGTATTATACCGGATTTTCAAGATCTAAATGGTGACCAAGGCAGCAGCATGTTACTCACGTTAGCGTGAGTACATTTACTCTAACTTTTGATATAAATAAACTTTTGAAGCAGTGGTGGCTCAATGGCATTGGCTACGAACTGCCGCGCAGCAGGTCCATGGTTCGAATCCCGCCGCGGGCTTGAGCTTCACCGCATGGTGGAAGGGCATTTTGCGAATGCCCGCCTGGCTAGCGACCACCCTCAAGTAGAAAATCTATCGCCAAGCACCTAACGGTGTGTTCCGGCAGCAGTCCTTGAGAGCCAGTGAAGTTACAGGCACATGAGACTTAACAACTATGTCTCAAGGTGACGGGCGCAGTGCAATTCGTGACTTGTGACGAAATGCATCTGTTATAGGCAGAGGTTAGTCCGCTTAACATCAGGTGGGCCTCGAGCTTGCTCCGTCACCATAACATAAAAAAGAAAAAACAACAAATCGACGACACAAGACAATATTTTAGTTTTAGTCACTGTTTTCGACGCCATCCGCTTGTGGGTATTCTTGTTGATAGTATGCCAGTGACCTTACCAATATATAAGGGCTTGAGATATGAGTTGGTAGCCCCCCACTAGGTGGACTGATGACATCGTGAAAGTCGAGTACAGCCAATGGTTACAAGTTCTTTGTGGCGCTCTACGGGGGAGGCATTTGTTCAACAGTGGAGTCTTCCGGCTGATGATGAGGATGGTTGCCGCACACTTGTCCGACCGGCACCGTTTCGCCATCGGCTCAATGCATGGCATACTTCTTTCTTTGGAACTTCATACTAAAACGCCGTACCAGCATCGCTTGGACTGGGGGCTAACTTGCGAGTATGAGAATAAGGCTAGATGATCTGGATACGGTGCCGTAGAGATGCGTGTGCGTTGACCGTGATTTGAAAACTTTGTTGAAATGATGTTAAGCGGACTAACCTCTGCCTATAACAGATGCATTTCGTCACAAGTCACGAGTTGCACTGCGCCCGTCATCTTAAGACATAGTTGTTAAGTCTCATGTGTCTGTAATTTCACTACAGAACACACTACTCCTTGCACCTAACGGAACACACCGTTAGGTGCTTGGCGACAGATTTTCTACTTGAGGGTGGTCGCTAGCGGGGCGAACATTCACAAAATGCCCTTCCACCGGTGCGGTGAAAGTCTAGCCCGCGGCAGGATTCGAACCATGGACCTGCTGCGCGGCAGTCCATAGCCAATGCCACTGAACCATCACTGATTATTAATATTGCTTAATTCAGAAATCAACGGACTTGAAATATTGTGTTTAGTGTTTTATTTTCAATGTCTACCCAACAGGTGGAAACAATGATGCTGGAAGACCTTATTTACATTTCAATACAGTTTTCGACAAATAAAACTCCCGCTTTGTATGTGGCAACACCGCCGGGACAGCCAGTGGCTCTCGTCTCTTCGACAGCCTCTGGAAAACTGCTGAAAGCTTGCGCTTTAGGTAAGAATTAACATTTCCATAGAGTTTTCGATAAATAAAATTGCCTAATTATATTACAAAACCACAAATATACGATAGCAAAAATTTAAGTCGTGTGCGGGATTCGAACCCGCGTCCATGACATGATGTCATGTTAGCTCAATTGGTTAGAGCATACCCCGGCTCAAGGGGTGGATGGACGCGGGTTCGAATTCCGCACACGACCTAAATTTTTCCTATCGTATATTTGTGATTTTGTAATGTAATCCTCCGCATAGCAGGCGTTATTGCAAACCTAACAATATTAAAATTGCCTAATTATATTTCAATAGAGTTTTCGAAAGGCAAAATTCGGGTGTCTTTGTAAATTAACATTGCCTCATTATATTTCAATAGAGTGTTCGAAAGGCAAAATTCGGGTGTCTTTGTATGTGGCAACACAGTGGCTCTTATCCCATCGACAACCTCTGAAAAGATACTTAAAGCTTCCGCTGTAGGTAAGAAGTCAAAAGTAAATAAAGTTTTCGAAAGGCATAATAATTGTCTGCTTATATTTCAACAAAGTTTTCGATAAGCCAAACTCCCGTTTTGTTTGTGTTAAGTGAGTTAACCTCAGATTAGGAAACAAGGAAGATAGGTAATGGAGGCGTGGCACGTGCGAACGCATCTGGCCTAAATCAGGCTTGTTTGTAAGAGAACCATTGCGCGCTTAGTACAAATCAACAAACAATCAGTTCTTTCGATGACGCAATGGATCCGTATTTTAATAGCTGTATCTGTGTATGTAACTAATGAACGTAGCTACAGGCTGAAGTGCAACCCATTTTTGTATGTGTACGATTAGGTGTATTAGTTTGCAGCGGAAGTCTTGGTGTGCGTGGCGAAATGTGCGTTTGTACGCCATACTTATTGTTTTGATGTGTGAGTGAAATGTGTGGGAGAGACGCGCGGACACTTTTATGTGAACAGACACGGACTGAAGGCAAATCTCTCTATTTCTCTGATCTGTGGTGTTAACAGTCCGATGCAGTCAGTAGCTTTCATGCTTTCGACCACCTCTTGGAAGCTACTTAAACCTACGCTCTGTTGGAAAGAATTTACATTTCAATACAATTTTCGAAAAGTAAAGCTCCCGCTTTGTTGTCGCGATACCGCCGCAGCAGTCAGTGGCTCACGTATCTTCGACAATATCTGGGAAGCCGCTGAAATGCTGTGCTGTGAAAGAGTTTTCATAAAATTCAAAAGCTGCATTAGAAAATATTATGGCATATCAAAAGCAATTTCATATGGCTCACACGCCTACCAGGGCCTTCGAATAAAGATTAAATTGTAATTTTTACATTTGTGCATGTGTGTAATGCAGCAATGATTTTATATGATTAAAACTTTCAACACAAAATGCATTTTTCGTATGATACTGGCCCTCCTCTGAAATTTCTTTAACTTTCTGGCCCCCAATTAAGAAAGTTTGCACCACTGGTCTGGTCGAATGTTTTGTGCAGCTAGAAATACTGTTTTTTTATACCAAGTGAGAATGTGATAGAACTTCTAAATACAAAGTAAAATCCGGTATCAGGCGGATCGTTCACTAAACACAGCCTTTCAGAAAGGAGGGGGATTTGCATCCCCACGCTTGGCAGGCGACTTGGAGATCGCAGCGTAAGATAAAAAAAATAATTCTCTATTTTCAGGACTAGGATACAACTATTACGAGGACGCGTGTCTCCACGGCAAAGACAAGGAGTCGTTGTTCCGCATCGCGAGCTCCAATTGTACCGCGGCGGTAGACAACCTAACGGCCGTGCCAGCCTACAATCCGCAGCCTATCGTCAAGAACAACGAAATAGACTACACCAATCGGGCGTACGACGAGCAATACATTGATCAGATTATTGGTATGTTTCTACTATACTGTTTTTTTTTTGTTTTTTTTTATTTTTTTTATAATGTAATGGCAATCAAGCAGGCGGCCCACTTGATGGTAAGCGGTCACCGTCGCCTGTGGACATTTGCAACACCAGGGGCGTTACCAATGCGTTGCCGACTCTGTAAGATTTTTCAAGATTGTTCATTTAGGTTTTTTTTTGTTCTCAATTATGACAATCAGTAGTCACTTACATGAGAATATAGTTTGACAGTTGACTTAAAAAATAAACACGTTCGTCGTCATAATAGGATAAGTATAATATTAAAATAAAAAATAATAAAAAATATAGCATTTTACATAAAAGTTTCATACTGTATCAGCCATTGTCCACTGCTGATCACAGCCTCCCACCGTTATGGATGGGTTTGCCATAATCCCCGCGCTTGGCAGGCGTCTTGGGGATCGCAGTGTGAGATATCAGTTCCTCAGAAAGCGTTGCTGCCCACCTTCTGGTGTGTTACTCTTAGTAGCACACTAATCGAAGCGCTCATAGCGAAGTTTACTTAGCTGTTCTCAACCGATCAGCAAAGTTAATCAACGTCGCCCACGGTCAGGAGTTGGATGGGTGACCGCTAGTGACATTACTACTAAGCGTGCATGTGCTTCGGAGGGCACGTTAAGCCGTCGGTCCCGGTTGTTGTATTAGGATGGCAGTCGTTACAGCATGGTGGTGGAGCATTTTGCGAATACCCGCCTGGCTAGCTACCACCCTCAAGTAGAAAATCTGGCGCCAACGCATCTAACGGTGTATTCCGGCAGCTGTCCTTACGAGCCATTTATTCTTGGTTAGCCTGAACAACATCTTCGACCACATCATCACTTACCATCAAGTGAGATAATGGTCAAAGGCTAACCTATCAGGCACAAAAAAAGTCACCTCTTACGATACCCACAGGTAGAAATGGGGGGGTACATTTTTTTATTTTTTTTTATTTATGTAGGTTCGCATTTGACCACTATCTCACCGACCGAAAAAAGGTAAACAATTGTGTACTAAAAATATGTTTTTTTTTTTACAGGTCCAAACCCACCGCTGCTGACCGATCTCGTTATAAAAACGCAAAAGAAATTCTATGATCCCAGCAAGTAAGTATATATATTATTATTTTTTATACCGCACTTGACCACTATTTCACCTGATGTTAAGTGATGACGCGATCGATGATGGAGCTTACCCAGAAACTGTATATATAGTTATGTTCGAAGCAATGATTTCCGAGTGGTAATAGCTATGGACCGCTGCCAGTTGCCTGGTTCGATTCCCACCGCCGGCTTGAGCTTCATCGCATGGTGGGAGGGCATTTTGCGAATGTTCGTCTGGTTAGCTACCTCAAGTAGAAAAACTTTCGCCAAGCACCTAGCAGTATATTCCGGCAGCAGTCATTGAGAGTCAGTAAAATTACAGGCACAGTATGAGACTGAGCTACTGTATGTCTCAGGGTGACGGGCGCAGTGCAGGTCGTCACTTGTGATGAAATGCATCTGTTGTAGGCAGAGGTTAGTCCGCTTAACATCATGTGGGCCTCGAGCTTGTTCCGTCACAATCACCTTAAAAAAAATATAGGTATATGTATTATACCAGCTGTTTTATGACCCCTTTCATCTTTCATAGCTATTTCTTATTTTTAGAGTTCTGTACCCGGAAGGGTAAAAGGGGCCCTATTATGGCACCGACAAATGTTATATACCTACCTTTCCATTAATAGGTTTTAACAAAATATATTTAGTATGTAGGAGTAGGAAAATTATATGTTAATGTTCATCATATTATCTATTTAATTTATCATATTCTTGCCCCGTGGGGTGCAATGCCACAATGCTATTTGTGGGTGTCGTAAGAGGCGGCTAAAGGTAAAATACTGGAAAATAAAATATTAATTTAATGTTTTCTTCTTTTTTATGTTATTGTGACGAAACAAGCCCGAGGCCCACCCGATGTTAAGTGGACTAACCTCTGCTTATAACAGACGCATTTCGTCAACGACGAATTGCGCTGTGCCCATCGCGACAGATTTTCTACTTGAGGGTGGTCGCTAGCTAGGCGGGGATTCACAAAATGCCCTTCCACCATGCGGTGAAGCTCAAGCTCTGGGCGGGATTCGAACCATGTACCTGCTGCGCGGCAGTCCATAGCCAATGCCACTGAGCCATCACTGCTTCAAACTTTTCTTAAATATTTTTAGAATATTTGTTATTATTAAATATGGATTTCTGAAAAGTAACGCATGAATCTATTCATTACGAATTTATTTACTGGCACTCAAGGCCTTCTGCATCAACACACTGCTAACAAGTAGAAATCACTTCAATTGGAAAATCTGTCCTTAAACACCTGCTTGAAGACAGATTATCTACTTGAGGGTGGTAGCTAACCAGTCGAGCAAAATGCCCTACCACCATGCGGTGAAGCTCGACAGTGGGAATCGAACCATGGACCTGCGGCATGCCATTCCATAGCTATTACCGCTCGACTATAATTCCTTCAAAATGTTCTTATGTTGTTAGCGATAACATATACCGACCCCACATATGCTAAAAGAAGCTACACACGACACAATTTTACATACAATCATTGACCTATATATACTAGACGCGACATCTCAAACGAGGATAATCGACCAGTGCAAGTATGCCGGCCGGCATACTCTCCCCCACACGCAGCTGGGCACTCGTAGAGATTACACGCGCTTTACGTACTTGCACTGGTCGACTATCCTCGTTTGAGATGTCGCGTCTAGTATATATAGGTCAATGCATACAATCGGCTATTGCAACATGTTGGAGTCGCAGTTGGCCTAACTCACGTGTATGGTGGTAGGGCATTTTGCGAATGCCCGCCTGGCTAGCTACCACCCTCAAGTTGAAAGGTCTGTCGCCAAGCACCTAGTGTGTTCTGGCAGCTGTCCTTGAGAGCCAGTACTTCTAGGTTAGCCTGAACAACATCTTCGACCACATCATCACTTACCATCAGGTGAGATAGTGGCCAAAGGATAACCTATCAAGCATAAAAAAAAAGTAGCAGTTGTTATCACAATGTCACTCCACATTTGATGAGGAGGCTGTACTGTACTGTATCAGCCGAATCGTCCACTGCTGAACACAGCCTCCCTTATTTAGGGCGTAATTGCCATAATCCCTACGCTTGACAGGCGGCTTGGGATTGCAGTGTAAGATGGCAGTTCTTTAAACGGCGCAGCTTCCAGTATTGTTCCCTTAGTCGCCTCTTACGACACCTTATGAAGCAGTGATGGCTCAGTTGCATTGGCTATGGACTGCCGCGCAGCAGGTGCATGGTTCGAACCCCGCCCAGAGCTTGAGCTTCACCGCATGGTGGAAGGGTATTTTGCGAATGCCCGCCTGGCTAGCGACCACCCTCAAGTAGAAAATCTGTCACCAAGCACCTAACGGTGTGTTCCGGCAGCTGTCCTTGAGAGCCAGTGAAATTAAAGGCACATGAGACAACTATGTCTCAAGGTGACGGGCGCAGTGCAATTCGTGACTTGTGACGAAATGCATCTGTTATAGGCAGAGGTTAGTCAGCTTAACATCAGGCGGGCCTCAAGCATGTTCCGTCACAATAACATAAAAAAAAGATGATAAGCTATTTTTTTCTTTTTACAGGTTGAACATGCCAATAAACATAACAATGACCGTGAAGAGTGATGACCTCGCGAAGTCTCTGAAGGCGTGGGGGCTGAAAGGAGGCATCGCCCCAACCTCAGACTTATTTCATATATTTCGCAAGATTAAATCCAACACGATCAACTATGACGTCCAACAAGGCTCTGATTCTGATTGATTTGACATGTAAGGTGCTGTTCGTTTTGCGTGATTGTTACCAATAGCACGCTCACAGCTGGTCCGATTTGTGCGAATGGCACTAAGCGTTTGCTGATAGGTGTGATTAGTGAGTAGTATCGATGACACAGCGCTAGCAGTAATCACAGCCTGGTGGGTGGGCACTGTGAGCACTCCATGCCAATAGTACTCTGAGCGCATTTTGGACCAAGCATTAGCTTATGAATCTGTGGCTCGGATGTCAAAAAATTTAATAGTTAATGTTACAAAATTACAAATATACGTGAGGAAAAATTTAAGTCATGTGCGGGATTCGGACCCGCGTCCATCCACCCTTTTTTTCTATCGTATATTTGTAATTTTGTAATGTAATCCGCATAGCAGGCGTTATTGCAAACATAACAATATTCAAATTCATAAGTTGGCATCGTCCTGGACCACTAAGTCCTAGTTATGAATGACCATTTAAAACCATTTATTGCTGTCATAATTGCAGATACATTAGATGTAATACATAAATGAGTTTCGAGTACAATTTACTCTTACGAGTGTTCAGTTTAATTATTTATAGAGTTAAATATCAAAATCCACATGCATTACTACAATTCAATGTTATAATTATTACGGAAATATTCTTGTTATTTTCATTTATTATAATTTACTAGCTGACCCGGCAAACCTTGTTTTGCCATATAAATAATTTTGGCTATGAAAAAATAAGGGTTGATCGTAGAAGGGTGAAAATTGAGGATTGTATGTATTTTTGTATGTTGTATCATAAAAAAATAGAAATTAAAAATTTTGTCTAAAAAATAAAAAAAAATATTTAGGGGTTATTAACCCCTAACATTTAGGGGGATGAAAAATAGATGTTGGCCGATTCTCATAGATACCGGATAAGCACAAAAAATTTCATCAAAATCGGTCAAGCCGTTTCGGAGGAGTATGGCAACGAAAACTGTGACACGACAATTTTATATATTAAAAAGATTATAAATGAAATTCTATTGTTATCATTATCGCCGATGCCAATGGGTTAATAGTGAATAGTTAATCTGTGACTTTTATAAGTCTGGTGAATTTAGTCAAAAAATAGGAGAATTACATAAATAAATTTGAAGCTAGCTGAAAATTGGTGGTATTGTTTAAAACAACATTATAAATGAAATCTAAAATATCATCGATCCGATACCTGGAAAAAAAAAACGATGTCAAATGTCACCAAAACGTGATTTTCGCGATTTTTGGCAAAACGGTAAGGTTTTTTCATAAAATTAACCGTAACAGAAATTAATAAATAGATTCAGGCGTTAATTTGCGGAAATCCATATTTAATAATAACAAATATTTTTAAAATATATTATGAAAACATCAAATTAATATTTTAATAAAACAACAAAGAGCAGTGACTCACGCTCGAGTCTAGACAAAGGCGTGCTGACTCAGCCCGAGTCTATATAAAGGCGGACTGAGCCGCCGGCCGCTCATTCTCGATCGTGCGCTCGTAGAGTCAAGACCTCCTGAGGATGCGTCGTGTAGTAGCGAACGCGTCGAAAATTCTTCCGGTTTGGCTGCGTGGCGTTTGTGACGTCACGTCGGCTTAACAGGAAAATTAGGCGGAATTGTCACTAGATATATTTTTGTATTTTTTAAGTGTTTTATTAAAATATTAATTTGATGTTTTCATAATATATTTTAAAAATATTTGTATTACTAACATAAATTATTGTAGATAAGATAATATAGTGTATAAAAATGTCTAGATATTTTTTTCTTAAGACCCACTGTTATTGAGATATAACAATTATAAAAGTTGAAAGAGTTCGTTTTAATATGTATAAGTACTATACATCATATTTCTTTTCGGATACTTTTTTTCCACTTATTAGTATATTTCTAGTAATAATTTTATGTTTATGTGTAAAATGTGAGCTTTTGTATTATAAATCCTGCGTGATGCCACAAAATGGCTCCAACGGAAGACCAGCGCTGGCTTTAAATAAAACTAGCACATGCGGAGTTAGGGACCAATTTATGGGTTTTTTTAATGTTATTGTGACGGATCAAGCCCGAGGCCCACCTGATGTTAAGTGGACCCTCTGCCTACAACAGACGCATTTCATCAAAAGTGACGAATTGAACTGTGCCCGTCACACTGAGACGTACAGTTGTTAGGTCTCTTGTGCCTGTAATTTTACTGGCTCTCAAGGACAGCTGCCGGTACATACTGTTAGGTGTTTGGCTACAGATTTTCTACTTGAGGGTGATCGGTAGCCAGGCAGGCATTCTCAAAATGCTGTTCCACCATGCGGTGAAGCTCAAGCCTGCGGCGAGATTCGAACTATGGACCTGTTGGACGTCAGTCCATAGCCAATGCCACTGAGCCATTACTGCTTCCTTTTATGTAAATATTTGTGTATATAAAGGCATGTGCCTTTTATGTAAATATTTTGTTGTAAATTGCTTACGTCATAAATAAATAAATATAATTTCATTTAATTTTAATTTGCAAATAATAGTAAATACTTTCCTAAAAGAAGAGTTTAACTCCTTTTCCTTTTGCTTCTTGTTACGCACTCCCACACTACATCTCATGGACAAATATTTTATTGTTATGGTAGTGAGATTATGGAATCAACTCTCGGTCAATATCAGAAAATCACCCTCAAAAGCTACTTTAAAAAAGTTAGCTCACGATTTTTATTTAAGTAAAATTTCCTTGTCAGGTCCGTGATGTTGTTCTAGTTGCATTATATATAATTTTCCCGCTTTAATAATTTTATTTTATACATTGCTGTAAAGGTTTATATTTACAGCAATTTATATAAAAATTTATAAATATATATTTTTAACTTTTATTAGTATTATTTATTATCAGATTTTATATTAAATTATGCATTTATTTACTATATGTAGTTATAGTTATCATAGCACCTTATTTCCTTTTTTTTCTTCTGTACTTCTCGTAGTTTTTTCCTTTTAGTATTTAACCTATTTATTTACTGCCGGAACACCGTTAGATGCTTGGCGACAAATTTCTACTTGAGGGTGGCAGCTAGCCAGGCGTGCATTCGCAAAATGCCCTACCACCATGCTGTAACGACTGCCACCTTCAGACAACAACCGGGACCGACGGCTTAACGTGCCCTCCGAAGCACGTGCAGGCTCAGTAGTAATGTCACTAGCGGTCACCCATCCAACTCATGACTGCGGTGGACGTTGCTTAACTTTGCTGATCGATTAAGAACAGCTAAGCAAACTTCGCTGCGAGCGCTTCAAAATACATTTGGAATGATGGTAAAGTGAGTAAAATGGAATTAAATACCATTGAGAAGAACAAGAATGAACGCTGAACATTTTTGAGATAGGATTGATCTTAAGAGCAGCCAACCCGTCTTACTTTTCATACAAACGCTCGTGCGTGATTATGGCGTTGTAACAGATCTTTCTTTGAAACGAGCTAATTGGTATCTTGTGCACTATATCTGGGGTTTTATACAAACAAAAAAGATAAAATTTGGAGAAACAACTTCAGTATAGGCCTTTAAAATCTGCTTTTTTGCACAAATTTTACCTGAACTTTAGGCGTTCAGAATGTACTCATAAATTGTAAAGAACATATTTTGATAGAAACCTTGCAAATATATGGAGATTCTAAATGACTAACATTTATTTTACTTTTATTAGGCTTATTGAAAAACACGTAATTCCTGGATTAAGTTTTATGAAGTTTACGCGCACTTCGTTAAAGTTATCTCGTTCTCACTTCCTTTTTAGCCAAGTGGCGTATAGAGGTATGCGGAGGACGGAGTGAGCCGAAGAGTTGAATGCCAAGCGCTGAAGATGAAAAAAGATGAAACAACTAACTTTTCAATCATGCTCGCTTTGACGATAGACGGACCGGGAAGGAAAATAGTACTACTCTTAAGAGGCCTTTTACATTTTGCAGCCTTCTCACTCGCACTTTTAAAGATAATTTCAAATAGCAACAATATGGTTTATATTTTTTTAAATGTGGTCAATCATTATTTTGCTGCATGCAACTATAGATGTTCTCTACTAATTTTCATTTTGATATCTGTTATGGGGGATCCAAAACGCGTAATTTAGTTATTTTAAATTTTGGGCCTCTAATTCTAATTGGACTCAACATGTAACAAAGTAAAAATATGTTGAGAACATCTATAGTTGCATGCAGCGAAATAATGATTGACCACATTTAAAAAAATATAAACCATATTGTTGCTATTTGAAATTATCTTTAAAAGTGCGAGTGAGAGGGCTGCAAAATGTAAAAGGCCTCTTAAGGAAAATAGTACGTAGCACTTTCCATGCAAATGCGCTAAGTACACTACCACAAAGGTGGCGTGGAAACGTGTGCATATTATGACGATTACAACTTTTTGAATCGTTATATCTCAAAAACGGTGGCTCTTAGGAAAAAAAGTATGTAGTTGTTGTGACATTGTTTGTGACGTCACGTCGGCTTAACAGGAAAATTAGGCGGAATTGTCACTAGATATATTTTTATATTTTCTACCGACTTCAAAAAAGGAGGAGGTACTCAATTCATCTGATTTTTTTTTTATTTAAGTGTTTTATTAAAATTTTAATTTCATGTTTTCTTAAAATATATTAAAAATATTTGTTATTATTAATAATCTTACTGTTTTGCTTGAAAATTGCGAAAAACCCGTTTTTGTGACCTCTAAATTGTTTCCCAGGTGTCAGATCGATGAGGGTTTCTTAGTTTTTTTTTTTTATGTTGTTGTGACGGAACAAGCTCGAGGTATTGATGTAAAGCGGACTAAGTCACGAATTGCATTGCGCCCGTCACCTTGAGACATAGTTGTTAAGTCTCATGTGCCTGTAATTTCACTGGCTCTCAAGGACAGCTGCCGGAACACACCGTCAGGTGCTTGGCGAAAGATTTAATTTGTAATGGTGTTTTGAACAATCCTACCAATATTTAGCTCACTGCGAATTTTTGAACCCTTGATTTTAAATTGACCGGACTATTTACAGTTCGTAGTTATCTTTCTCAAGTATTTTTTTGGGAACGTAAAGAGGTTATGGAATTGTTTAGATAGATGGAAGTTTTTTGCACTTGGTCCGAATCGTTAGTATTGCTAGTACCGTTGGTACTACTGGCGCAACTCGAACCGCACCCTAAAAATCTCCCAGTTTCTAGGACGTTTGTCCAAGTTAACAGATTGAAAACTAAACGATCATTGCTTCAAAAATAAAGTTTTCTATCATTATCGGTTTTTGGACTTACATAAAATTTTTGTAGCTTTAGAATGTCATTTGTTCAGCTTTAAATATGGCATTGTGTTCCCAACAAATTACAGCGAGGGCACTCTGTCTGCCTACACTGAGAAAAATCTAAAGTTAAAAGCGCCCTAATGATGGCCAATTTATATGGAATAAGGCAAAAAACCGACCAAACGTAAATACGTACAAAAACGCCTTCCAACTAGAAGGCGTTAAACGAGGTCAGTGAAGGCGAATGTTACTTTTCGTCTTCGTTTAAGGTGTATTTTGTGGTCTTTCTTTAATATTGACTTTTCTATGAGGCTGATTAAGTCGTACGTTATAGTGATAATCACCGTATATAAACCACGTTAAAAGTAAGGTATATTTTATGGTCAATACTGCAATTATTATCGTATAAAAAGTTCAATTCTGAAAATACTTTACGGAAGGCGTTTTTGACGGTTGTGTTTAATATAAAACATGGTAATTTTTTATTGATTGGTGAAAATCATCTTAAGAGTTGTGAATTCATCTTACGTAGTTACAATTCAACGGTGAAATGTCAAATTTGATTTAAGCCTTTAAGTCGTTTTTCTCAGTGTACATTTGTATTATAATATTAATATTTAAAATTAATAACGCATGCTCTGCAGATTACATTACATTTATTAAGTATATTTGTTAGAAAATGATTCAAAGTGTATAACTGGCGAAGGTAGAACCATACTGATCCAAGTGTTTTTTTTCTATATTGGACTTATATGCGACAAATGCAAGGAAAAAAAAATTCAATTGATGCCACATTGATCCAAGTACAAAACGCGCCTTATATTGCTAGAGGACCTCAATTTTTCACTTTAGTATTATACTTACTTTCAAAAATATATCCTACTATACTGATCCAATTTTTATTTTTTTTCTGTTTTTTTTTCTGCTGAAACCAACATTTTGACTACTTTTAATCAATATATTTTATTATGGTTTTTTTTTTATTTTGTCTGACATATTAGCCATTATTTCGATAGAGAGACGAATTACTTAGCCTTCCATGGATTCACCGTGCGGGTGCCGGGTCCATAGCGTTGCAGAGGAAGAGGCCCAAGTCAAGGTGCCGGGGACTTGCTACCCAGTGAGTAAGGTTAAGGGGCCCCTTTATGATGCATCAATGCTCCGTTTCACCGCTCGAGCCTCCTCCCCTGCCCAACCAAATTCGGTAAGATCCTACTAATGCCGCCTTGGATACACGTTCTAGGATGGAAGTTACGGTTGTTCTTGACAAGCCAAGGTCTTTTAGTAGGTTGTATAGGGATTTTGCTGGTATACCCCTTGCTCAGACTTCTACAGCATATAAATTAACCACATAACCGTTTTTGAATAATTCATTTGTTAGGTCATAATATTTGTTAGTTTTTATTGTGTGGTCTTTAGGTATGTTTGTTTCCCACGGCACAGTAAGTTCTATAAGTACTTGGTGTTTTAGATTTTTTGAGTATAAAAATATATCTGGTCTGGATGACAAAACACCAACATCCTCAGGAATTTTGTAATGTTTTTCATACGATTAAAGCATAATAAATCACGTTTTTTTTTAAAAACAAGTTCAAACGCGTTTCCTTCTTTTTCTCAATATAATGAAAATGACACTTGGTCAGTATGGTTCTACCGTCGCCAACTATGGAACGAGTAAATGGTAGAGTTAAGAGAGAGAGTGCACGGAGCGTTTCCGATACAAACATAGTTTTGTCATATATTAAATACCAAGTGTTCAAACTCGGTGAAAGTTTGCATGTATGTCCTTGAGCCTAATATCTATGCTTCTGGTTTGCCAGATTTTAGATTTATTATTTATTTTATCCCTTTATGTCTTAATAACAATTCTCATACAAAAATATTTTTGTAATTAATTGTGATAATATTTAATATTACGGAAATCTGGCAAACTAGAAGTATATTGCATTTGAAGAAACAGAAAGGCTGATAAAGATAATTGAATGATACAGCAGTTTACCACTACAATCTAATCTAAATACATACCACTACACACAAATATACACTCAGGTACATACATATAATCTCATCTCACCTATTCACTCTTATAGCCTCACACTTACACACTACACAAATACTCATATCCGCACACACTCACGCACACATATCATTATATATATATTGAATTATTATTTAATTTTGAATTTGGAAGCATCAATATAGACTATGTATTATTTACTAATTTTGTACTTACGAAAGGAATGCAGAATTTACGTGTAGATTCTGCAAGTATTATTTGCAACTAATTAGGCCACTTTTAATATGTTATGTTTAAATTTCAGTTGTTTTATTTGTACCTTTTGGAGAAATAAATATATTATTATTATTATTATATATATTAGGCTCAGGGACATACATGGGTGTAAACACTTAGTATATAAAATGTGACGAAACTACGTTTCTATGGAAAGCGCTCCGTGCACTCTAGCCTTAACAAACTGATATGTATAAGATAATAAATAGATTCAGGCGTTACTTTGCGGAAATCCATATTTAATAACAACAAATATTTTTAAAATATTTTATGAAAACATCAAATTAATATTTTAATAAAACACTTAAAAATTACAAAAATATATCTAGTGACAATTCCGCCTAATTTTCCTGTTAAGCCGACGTGACGTCGCTCGTAGAGTCAAGATTAAAAGTCAAATATTTTTAAAATATTTGTTATTATTGATATGTATAAGCCTGTCACATATGTGCGTTTCCGCCTAAGTGTAGTTGTGTCTTGTAAATAAACTATTACATAATATTAATCTCATTTTTATTTCCACTTAATTTATTTTCTATTTTGTGACAACCCTTGCACATATAGCGTAATCGTTTTCATTTAATATTAATGCAAATAATTAGTTAAGGGGATGGCTGGACTTATTGTCCAATTATTATTTTCCAATTATACCCTTCCAACACTTAAAGAAATTGAGAGCATTCTGTAGCTGACACTGATGCCAAAACTGTATATTTTTTGTCTGTCTGTCTGTCTGTGTCCCGGCTGCACATCACTTCAAAACTAGTGAATATAATTCAATGAAACTTAACACGATTTGAGTTCATACTACGAAGAAGGACATTATATACTTCCCGAAATTCAACACGTTTCCCTCTCTCTGGAAAGGGAAAGAACGTCAAAATGTACTCTTATTTGTAATTTATAAACGGGTAGTCCGATTTAATTTTTTTTTTGTTAGTATAGTGACGAGTGACCCCACGGACAGCCCGGCACCCCACGGGCAGCCAGGCAGGCCGGCACCCCACGGGCAGTCCGGCAGCCCGGCAGCACCCTACCTGTTTCCTCGGTTTTGTTTTGCAATCTTGCTATGATAAAACTCTAAAATCGGAACATTGGCCACAATCAGTTTTTTTAACTATCTATCTTTTGCCGGATACATTTTGGAGACTGCGCAATGGAAGTGCAGAATCTAATATACACTTCTGGACTCATCTATTGGCCCACCTTGTATTTTCAGTTTCGTTTGGTCCTAGCTAAAATTTTATATTAGGTCGAGCAAAAAGTTTTTATGCAGTTTTGAACCTGGCACATTCACAATTTCATTCAATAGTCTTTTTTTGAATTTCGAACACAGAATTTAAAGAAACAAAAGACAATTTGGAGCCTGTTTGTTGATATCAAACAATCGAATACTAAGAAAACTTGGTTTTATTGGTTTACTTGGATTTAATTCTTGAAAAAGTGATTGATATCTTTGGTTTTGCAACAAACATTACTTATTCTTAACATTAAGGTGAGGTTCTATCAACTATCTATGGATACTTCACCTGAAGTCGCCGCCCAAGCTGTGGCACTTATTCAGGCCGGACACAGCCAAAGAAACGTGAGTGCTCAACTTAATTTAAGTCGATCAGCGGTCCGAAATGTTTATCGGAGGTACCTAGAGACTGGCGGCTTTGTTCGTCGCCAAGGAAGGCCACGATCTCGGGTCACAACTGAAAGGCAGGATCGATTCATCGTGACGACCAGCTTGAGAAATCGTCACCTTACCTCCATTGAGATACAAAACCAACTTCGCGACTTCCACGGAGTATCTGTGAGCGCTCGAACTGTTCGGAGAAGGTTAAAAGAACGCGATATGGTACCACACAAGCCAGCTAATGGGCCCAAACTAACGCGAGCCCACCGAACAGCGCGCCTTCATTTCGCACGCAGTCATTTAAATTGGACACAGCAAGATTGGAGCCGTGTACTCTTTTCTGATGAGTCTAAAATTGTGTTACATGGCAATGATGGAAGGAAGAAGGTCTACCGACGTAAGGGAGAGCGTTTCGCACAATGCTGCTTTGAAGAGAGGGTTGCTTATGGCGGTGGCTCATGGACTGTCTGGGGCGGTATATCCGCGAGCGGCAAAACTCAACTTGAGGTTGTTACAGGACCACGGCTGCCAACATTAAATGCTGAAAAGGTACATTCGTAAGTGCTTAGAACCTCACGTGATACCATACGCGGACTATGTGGGCCCAAATTTCCTTTTTATGCATGATAATGCAAGAGCCCATGCGGCCGGCATCGTCAGGGAATATCTTCGGGATGTGAACATCACAGTTATGGACTGGCCAGCCAGAAGCCCAGACATGAACCCTATTGAGCACATGTGGGACGAGCTAAAAAGACGTGTTAGGGCTCGTCAGCCAGTTGCCCAGACGATGCAGGAGTTGAAAACTGCCATAGAAGAGGAATGGGAGATGATCCCTCAAAATTTCATAGAGCGGTTGATAAACTCTATGCCTAATCGTATGAGAGCTGTGGTAGATGCCCATGGAGGCAACACGCGTTATTAAATTAAACCTTTATTTGATAAAACATGTTTTTTATTCAAAAATCAATTGCCTTTAACAAGGCGCGTATCCGACTTGTTAGACGTAGCTCCATGTGGTATGGTATTCTGAATTCAAATTTAAAACAATACGATCGAAAAAGATGGTAAAATGTGCCAGGTTCAAAACTGCATAAAAACTTTTTGCTCGACCTAATATAAAATTTTAGCTAGGACCAAACGAAACTGAAAATACAAGGTGGGCCAATAGATGAGTCCAGAAGTGTATTTTCTTTCTACCGCCAAACAAGGCCTCGACAAAAAGACGCCGTTTTAAAATCGGAATTCCAAGGAAACGCACAAAGTACTTTGCTTCAACATTTATTGTGCGAACCGCGAAGGAACTCTCTGAGTTACTTCACTGCTGTCTTCTGGAAAATATAACCGGGGAGTTTTCAAACCCAAGGTAAAAAGCTCCTTTCTGAGCTATGCTTTACTAAGAGTGCTTCACCGCAGACCACAGCGTAGCTATAAAAATGAAATAAAATATAAAAGATAAAATATAATTAGTCTGCAGGTACAGCAATCGCGAACGAAGTCGCAGGTTTTTTTTTTTTCTTTTTAAGTTATTGTGACGGAACAAGCGAGAGGCCCACCTGATGTTAAGTGGACTAACCTCTGCCTATAACAGACGCATTTCGTCAGCGACGAATTGCACTGTGCCCGTCACACTGAGACGTCCAGTTGTTAGGTCTCATTAGCCTGTATTTTTTCTGGCTCTCAAGGACTGCTGCCGGCACACACCGTTAGGTGCTTGGGGACAGATTTTCTACTTGAGGGTGGTCGCTAGCCAGGCGGCCATTCACAAAATGCCCTTCCACCATGCGCAGCTCAAGCTCTGGGCGGGATTCGAACCATGGACCTGCTGCACGGCAGTCCATAGCCAATGCCAATGAGCCATCACTGCTTCTGACACAGCTAGGTATATAATTTAATTGGTCACATGTAATTGAAAGTTAGATGTGGAAATTTATTATCGTTGAGCAGCAGTTACATAACATAGTTTAAAAAGAGTTTTTTTTTACCTAATCAAGCATAATCAAGCAATGAGCTGTTTCTGCCGTGTTAGTTCCGCGTCGGAACTCGTATTCAAAAACCACCCGAATTTTCTAATTTCCATCTTTCTTGTCTAAGCTGAATAAAAAAACAACTGAAAGTTGATAATCAAATGTTTCACATTTTTTAAAAGATGAACCTCATAGGTACCATGTGAAAAAAGTTTCACTCAAAAATCTCAAATCACAACTATTTGTGCCAAGTCGTGCCATAAGGAGCTTATATTTTTTATTTAACTAATAATTGTGCATATTGATTTGTCCATAATGACACCTATGTTTCGGTAAATATGTTGGGTCTCACTTGAGTCTAAGCACTGTCATAGAGAAATGATAAAGGACAGAGTGCTAACGTCATACAATGTACAAAACTCGCGTAAAACTTATTATCGTCGCCGGTACCTCGTAGTTCGGCTTATTAAAAGTAGGTGGCGTTACTATACTAGCTAAAGTGTTTTGATCACAGTGTCATCTAACGAACTCATAATGAAACTCTTGGTGTGTGTTCCCTACACAATGCCATCTAGCGAAAAGTAATAAAACTCAACCATCGATATTTTTCTGCTGCGCTTTTGACTACAAACAAATTATGCGCAAAAATACACTCACATAGGCCCTCAAAGTTTTGAGTGCGCAAACTGCGCTGCGAGAGTGGGCCGTGCCCCGCGCCTCCCCGCGTGATCCCCAACCCGCACTTGCTCCATGCAAGTATATTAGTTTCACAACTATATGAATTGTGAACCAGCGCTCCCCGGGCCAATCCCCATCACGCCGTGCAAATTGCTGATGATACCACATAATATAATACTTACATTTCTGTTAATTTGATTTGCTGTTACTGTCATTGTTTTACTTTATTACTGTCATTGTTTAACTCTTATCAAAAATGTTCCATTTCTCTTATTGTTACAGTAAAACTGGTCAAGTGCGAGTCAAAAATACGTTATATTTTCAATTCTAGTCTGGTCAATAATAGCAGTCGTGTCGTGACAGATTCACGACAGGTTTTTAGCTTGTTGAAATAAGACTATTCACCTAAAGACAGCCTGGCCATAGTAGTACTATACGAGTTCTACTATGACCAGGCATGTGCAAATAAGAAATAATTATGTCAACGCACGACACGAGAGACAAGTGGCGGACGATAGCAGCGGCCGCACCACGCTAAGATCTGTTCATTGAGATTATCTCTGGACGATTGTCCATTGCGCTGTTTGTTGGTTGAATTGGGAACAGTTTTAGGAAATAAGCAGTGATGGACTGTGAACCAATAAAAGACCATACTATTGATGAACGATTAATTCATTTTTCCCGTTCTCGACACCTCATTAGGAATTATGTTAGGTATGATGGCTATGATTAAAAACTGTTCCCATTGATGTGATTTTCAAACGAATGATATTTATAGTATATAAATAATTATATATGAATTGCCGACTTTTATGCATCAAGTATTTTAATTTATCTTTTTGAACGATGGTTATGTTGCTATAAAATATTATTTATATTGTTTAATAAAGAACAAATAAATGGGACCCTAAAAACTAGTTCATTAGCTGTGTTAAAAAAAATCCCTACTTAGCATTCGTCACCAAGAAAAACCGCTTATCTGTTTTTCTTTTCACTAAACAATATAAGTACCTACCTATTAATATTTTATAGCAACATATTCGGTACTGAAACCCTAAAAGTTCATTTAGATGACTTTAAATATTGACTGCTGCGAATTTCATTAAAGTTTTAATATTTTTTGAATACCTACTGATTTACTTACATATGACTGTTTTTTTTTAGTTTTAGTAATCAGCAACATGTAGTATGTAATAATTAAAAATAGTTGAAAACACTACCTTCCGCTTTATTCAAAGATATTGAATTTAAACTACGCACAAGAGTTCGTGAGTTGTGTTCAAATTCAAATTTCGTTATTGTATTGATTACACACATAAATATTACGGGTCTGCTAACACTGGACGGAAAGTAAATTTGTACTAAATCGTAGATCGCCCCCATTATACTGGGACCCGACGAGATAGACTACAGACAAATGAATAAATAACCGTACAGAAGGAAAGCTTCCAAAGTCCAAAATTCTAACCTCTTTTCATAGGGCTGTTACATGTACATGGAAAATGAAAAACTATAGTCCGGCCGCTGAGAGAATACGTTTGACAGTTCGTTTTGTGAATATTTTTTCCTCAATTCAAAGTAATATAGACAGTGTGACTGCATAATATTCTATTAGTCAGGCGAGGTATCTCAGAATGGAAAATTACTAAAATTACTGTATATTTTACTTCATTTAAAAGCCAAAACTACAATACGAACACGAACTGTCAAACGCATTTTCTCGGCGACCGGACTGTAGGCAAATGCGGGTTGGGATTCAGCAATCAGCGCATACGAGCAAATGAATGCACAGAATAATGGGCAGACATGACAGATGTCGAAGTGACAGTTGATGACGTATTCCTAGATTTTAGTTTCATACTTGTATGCCAAAAATCCTAAAAATTACTGGGCCATTGATCTTAGATGTCAAATTGACACTTGTAAAATATCTCGATTTTGAGTTCATTGAATGTTTAGGTTGCAAATATTCTAAAAAATAATAATAAAAATGCCTTTATAGCAGCTCTCAAAGTGACACTTTGACGACAAATTTATCATTTTAGAGTTTATATGTAAGTAGTGATCAAAATCTATTTTGAGTTTTCTTCTATATTTCTTGATATTGATTTCATAGAAATAACATATTCGGAATAACGACGTCCATAACAACATTAACAACCTAGATATCGATTTCCAGACAAATTGAAGTACATTTGAAGCAGTGATGGCTCAGTGGCATTGGCTATGGACTGCCGTGCAGCAGGTCCATGGTTCGTATCCCGCCCAGAGCTTGAGCTTCACCGCAAGGTTGGGGGTAGCGACCACCCTCAAGTAGAAAATCTGTCGCCAAGCACCTAACAGTGTGTTCCGGCAGCAGTCCTTGAAAGCCAGAAAAATTACAGGCTAATGAGACTTAACAACTGGACGTCTCAGTGTGACGGGCACAGTGCAATTCGTCGCTGACGAAATGCGTCTGTTATAGGCAGAGGTTAGTCCACTTAACATCAGGTGGGCCTCGGGCTTGTTCCGTTACAATAACATAAAAAAAAAAAACATTTTTTACTTCGCAGACGTTATCGAAAAACACATTCCTAATTCGTAATATGGCCGTCCAGAACTACCTAGATATCGATTTTCAGCCAAATTGGAGTAACTTTTTCCACTTGGCAGACGTCATCGAGAAACCAATTCCAAATTCGTAATATGGACGTCCAAAACTACCTAGATATCAATTTTCAGCCAAATAGGAGTAACTTTTTTCACTTAGCAGACGTCATCGAAAAAATTGTTCTGAATTCGAAATGAGGACCTCCAGAAAAACCTAGATATCGATTTTCAGCCAAATCAGAGTAACTTTTTTCACTTGGCAGACGTAATCGAAAAAATGTTCTGAATTCGGAATTAGGACGTCCAGAACAACCTAGACTATTATTTTCAGCCAAATCGGAGCAACTCTCTTCAGTTGGCAGACGAAATCGTTATGCAGTATTAAGCTATATCAAAATACCTAATAATATATTTATCACAAAAAGTTCAAAACTCGGTGGCGGACGCAGTGCAATTCGTGACTTGTGACAAAATGCATCTGTTATAGGCAGAGGTTAGTCCGCGTGTTTTGTGGTGGCCTTAACTTGAAATGATTATCAAAAATGGTCAGTATGAAAATGAAATATGTAATAAAAATAAATGAATGAACGCAATATATTTCAAGATAGGATTTTCAGTCCAAACTATATACTAATATTGTTATTGTAATCTAATCCCAATATATTATGTCCAGCTATGCAATGCAAGCCCAAACTATCCCAAAAGTATGGACAACTTTTACAAAAAGAAACAGCACTGAGCTCAGAATATGTCAGATATTAAATCAATAATATAAATTATTGGAGATGCCAGGCCAAATAAACTCAGGTCAAAGAAGTCAAATTATGACAAGATTGAAACAGCCCAGCATTTTCGTATTAAGTTTTCGTATAAAGTTAATCAAAATATTATATTAACAATATATTATTTTGATTATTTTTAGAACATTACCTATTATTGACCGCTTAAATTTTCTATACTTGGGTTTCTTTCGGCCGATCTGGCAATTTTTTTCATTCTTACATTGAAATATGTGCCATCTACTGGAACTCAGTATAACTGCTTGATTCTCTAACTTCCGAAATGGTGCTATAATTTCAATCGTGTTTGATGAATTATACGAAAAAAATTGCCTAATGATTAATTTGTATTTTGTTACGTATAGATATACAAAACTTGTATTTTGATACTCTAAATATATAAATATAGATAGCCAGAACAGTTATAGTAAATATTTTGTCGATTTTGTACAAATTTTGTGTCTGGCGAGCCAAGTAACGACATCTAACAACAATTTGTGAACTATTGTTAGGTGCATAAGGAGATAGCAATCTTGTCCTTTTAATGTATCTTTGACCTATCAGTGGAAAATATTAATCAATCTGAGAAACATTAAGAATATATTAATATTCTGAAATTTGAAGATAAATGTTATTAAGGAACAGCTTTACCAGTTGCTCAACTGCTAGCCTGCTAATAAAAAAAAACTTTTCAACACCCAAACTATAAACTGTAACCTTAATAAACCTGAGAACTATTTAGTATATATAGTGCTGATCGTCTAGCCTTTGACCACAATTAGAGCTAATAGTAAGTCATGATGTTGTCGAAGATGGTTAACAAGGCCAACCTAATATGAACTAGCTCTCAAATATAGCTGCTGGAATACACCGTTACGTTAGCAGAGATTCTACTTGAGGGTAGCAAGCTAGACGGGCATTTGTAAAATAGCCTACCCCCAATCTACAGGAATGCTCAGCATTAAATGCCACTAGCACCACCCATCCAAGTCATGACTGCAATCCTAAGACAACAACTGGGACCGATGGCTTATCATACCCTCGGAAGGGTCATACCCTCTATCTTGAAGCAGTGATGGCTCAGTGGCATTGGCTATGGACTGCCGCGCAGCAGGTCCATGGTTCGAATCCCGCCCAGAGCTTGAGCTTCACCGCATGGTGGAAGGGCATTTTGCGAATGCCCGCCTGGCTAGCGACCACCCTCAAGTTGAAAATCTGTCGCCAAGCACCTAACGGTGTGTTCCGGCAGCAGTCCTTGAGAGCCAGTGAAATAACAAGCACAATGAGACTTGACAACTTTGTCTGAATGTGACGGGCGCAGTGCAGTTCGTCACTTGTGATGAAATGCATCTGTTAAAGGCAGAGGATACCGCTTAACATCAGGTGGGCCTCGCGCTTGTTCCTTCACAATAACATAAAAAAAAAAAAAAGCATGTGCACACTCAGTAGTAAATGCCACCAGTCATCAATCCAAGTCATTACCACAGTGATTACTGCTTTACCTAGTTGATCAATTAAGAAAAATTAAGCAAGCACCACTTTATTTACTTCAAAATTCATAGGTAGTGACTATAGATAGTACCTACTATTTAATTAAGGTCATGCTTTGGAGTGGGTTTATTTTAGTTGGATGTTGGTACAAAACAACCTACTTTCAAAGTTTTTTATGTTGTTTATATGCTTGCAGTTTATTCCACATACCTATTTTGATATTATTACTTACAGTGAATAATGGCTCCAGTGAAATGTTACTATCATAATTGTAGCAACACAAATGCAACCAAATCAATGTTCACATTTCCTATAAAAGATGAATCTCGCTTGAAATTATGGATTAAACATTCAGGTAAGGGTCAGATTACTATATTTAAACATTTAATTCAGTCTTGGAGGCACAAAAATTACCTACTGTAAAAATAATAATCACAATTTTGTGCATTCTGTCCATTATTATAATAAATGTGATTTATTAAATAACACTTGTTTACGGAATGTATTGGGTTTCCTTCCACATGGAATGGCTCAAAATTTTTGGTTAAAATTTATTTTAAGGTTTGATAATTTATTGTTATTGTGTTCAGTGTTCATTACAATATCAATACATAACCTTAATTTGTATTGTAGGGATTCAAATAAATACCTATACTGCATTGCCATTGAATAAATGCAAATCTCTGAATTGTTACTTTAGAAGATTTTCGGACACATCATGAACACTAAATTATTTACAGTAATTTTACCTCGGTCTTAATTTCAAGAACTTGTGTATGCTACAAAGTAATTTTAAGTGTTAATTGGCTAGCCCCTAAAATGGTTTGCACATCATACATAAGATAACAACTTTGTAGGATAATACCTACCTATATATTATATTAGTAACTCACCCGGGTTTTGTACATCATTGTGTACATAGCATCCAATGTTATTCAGTAATAGGGTTACTTACCCTATTAATCCATTATTAAAAAATATACAAATAACTTTCACTAAAAACACCAAGTACAAAAGAAGCTACTAAGGAATGCAAATGATTTAGTAAATGTGCCGTGAACTAGATAATTATGTTAAAAAGAATTTTCTATGAAGGTACTCAATTATATAATAAATTGCCAAAAGATATAAAAGAAGAGAAGTTTATGGCATTATAAAAAAAAAACCAATAGCATGTCATGAAAAAGTAATATAATTGATATAATCATCATAAATAAAAAGGAATTATAAAGGATCATTATACAATAAAATAGTACTTAATTAGATTAATTAAATATATATTAAAATTTGTAAAAGTATTGGTAAATCAAATATATCAAAAAAAAAATTTTAAAATGTGTATACAGGTTTACTGGTTAAGTCGACCTAGATCTATTCAGAGGTTATAGTTCCCATCATTTCTGACTTATTTGACTATGAAACACCCCAGCCTAAACCTAACCGTTTTTGAGATATTGGACTTAGAAGGTTTTTTAAAAAAATATGCCAATTTCTTAAGAATTGGCATTTTTTTTGACTTCTATGGCCTTATTTTTTTTCTAATTCCGATTTTTGAGCACTAGAGAAGTTCATTTATTATTCTAAATGCAAAAAGTCCAAATATCTGAACCATAGTAGAGGACTAGAAGTGTAAAAAAGAAATAAATTAATAAAATCATTTTTTTTCTTTTAGCAAAATTATTAAAAAAATGTATGGCAGTTGTGCTGCAGATGTGCTAAATAATATCTTTGTTCTATTAGCTATCTAACAAGGTATAACAAGCTAGGGGTCTTATCACAATTCTTAGAAAAATCTTTAATAAAAAGCTCACAGGTAGTAGTAAAAATAAGGGTTCTTTTGCCCTATTGTCCTTCCATGGGGCTGTGATGCGTGCGAGCGGGACAAATTGTGCAAGTGCGAGCGAGATAAATTATTCGCGGCCATTTTGTTGTTATGGTATTTATTTTTAGTCTGCTTCCGTGATTCGTCTGTAGTAGATATGCGATATTTAGTGCTCTTGATTTCTTACTCGACTTGGCTTGTATTTCTTCTACGATTTGTGACTGTGCTTGTTAACTGGACTTTGATTTGTGCTTGTGATTGGAACTGTTGAAGATGGCAACCTTCACGAACGAGGAATATGCAGATATTCTGCTATGTTACGGGTACTGCAATGGCGTATCCGCACGAGCTCGTGACGAATACATTGCACGTTATCCCGGCCGCCGAGTACCGGATGTCAGTGTCTTTGACGGAGTTTACCGGCGACTTAGAGAGACTGGCTCTGTTTCAAGGCGACGAGCAGACTTAGGCCGATCACGTGTCATTGATGATGATGAAGAGCAAGACAATGAAATAGTTCAGCGGTTTAGAGCGGATCCGACTACTTCTACTAATGCTGTTGCCCGAGAACTTGGGCTTTCATAGTGGAAAGTGTGGTTTACAATGAATACTACTGGCCTCTACCCCTATCACTACACGCCTGTACAAGTTATCGAAGAAGGAGATCTAGTGAGGAGATTAGACTTCTGCAGATTTATGCTTAATGCAGATTTGGAAGACCCAGCATTTTTAAGACAAATCTTGTGGACAGATGAGTCAAAATTTGATAAAGACGGTATAACAAATTATCACAATGCTCATTATTGGGCCCCGAAAGCGCAACGAAATCCTAATCAAAAGAGGACAAAAGGATCACAAAGAAGATTTAGTTTGAATGTCTGGATGGGCATTATTTCAAATCATTTAATTGGGCCTTTCTTTCTGCCTGACAATTGAAATGGAGAATTCTATGAACACTTTTTAAGAGAAGAACTACCTGATTTGTTAGACGATTTTCCCCTAAATCTTATTAGACACATGAGGTTCCAACACGACGGTTGCCCTGCACACTAAAGGAGAGGGGTCAGGGAATGGCTAGACCAACAGTATCTAAATAGGTGGATCGGAAGAGGTGGACCCATACCGTGGCCAGCGAGAAGTCCTGATCTGACCCCCATGGATTTTTATGTGTGGGGCCACATGAAGACTTTAGTCTACGAAGACAATCATCCGATTGAATCTGTTGGGGAGTTGAGACGGAAAATAACTGCGGCAGCAAACGAAATAAGAAGAGATTTAACTACTGCTGTAGTAAAAAGTGGACTGAGACAAAGAATGAGAGTGTGTGTGCGAAACAGAGGCGGTCATGTGGAACAGGACTTGTAAAAATAACAATAAATGTTGTTTTATAACTATTTGGATTGTTTTATTTCATTTTCTGACCCAGGTGATAAGTTTGATCCTAAGTCCCATTTTTTCATTTTTTATCTCTACCTGTGAGCTTTTTATTAAAGTTTTTTCTAAGAATTGTGATAAGACCCCTAGCTTGTTATACCGTGTTGGATAGCTAATAGAACAAAGATATTATTTAGCATATTTGCAGCACAACTGCCATACATTTTTTTAAAAATTTAGCTAAAAGAAAAGAAATATTTTTATAAATTTATATCTTTTTTACACTTTCAGTCCTCTACTATGACTCCTATGGTTCAGATATTTGGACTTTTTGCATTTAGAATAATAAACGAACTTCTCTAGTACTCAAAAATCGGAATTAGAAAAAAAATAAGGCCATAGAAGACAAAAAAAATGCCAATTCTTAAGAAATTGGCATATTTTTTTAAAAAACCTTCTAATTCCAATATCTCAAAAACGGTTAGGTTTAGGCTGGGTTGTTTCATAGTCAAATTAGTCAGAAATGATGGGAACTATAACCTCTTAATGGATCTAGGTCGACTTAACCAGTAACCCTGTATATTATAAACTTATTCATACCTTAATACTCACAAACGGATATGACTAGAACATAAAAACAGTAAGCAGTTACCTACTTAGTGTTTTACATTTTGTAATATATTCTTTCAGTAGGTATATTTAACTTATTTGTATATTGAAAAACAAAAAAATAAAAAAAAACATCCATATTGAAGGAAAATTATAAAAATCATATCAAAATATACCCTATATAAATACTTATAAACAAACCTGTATCCCTTACAAATAAATCATGCTAACATAATAAGGAAAGCAAAATTACCAAAAATTATCGCTTTACAATTTTGATGTCAATTCCAGTGGTGTTATCTCTGCATAAATAGACACACACATTCCTTACGAGCGAAGCACAGTCCGCACGGACAGTACGGGACCGAGCGATATTTGATTACGTTTTGCAAGTTGTTATAAACTACCCACATACTACAATAATGCTCTTAATTTCAAATATGTATGGCTAATTAATAAGTACCTGTCCGAAGCCTAACAAAAATAATTTAAACTTAATTTAATGTTTCTCATGTAAGTGAATTTATTCATATGAGAAATAAATATCTTTTAACACAGAGTCTGTTTTGATTTCATTTAGAAGACCTAGACTTTCGCCATATAGTAACTTAAGTAATCTTATACTTGCATAGTTAGTATTTAGATATTATCCTGCATTCAACTGAATACTATTTCAGGTAATGCAAACCTTGCATCCCTGACGCACCAAGAATTGAAGTGTCGTTTTATTTGTGAGGACCATTTCAAAGCTGAAGATGTGCGAAAGCATGCTCCAAGATCAAGACTTTTCAACTCGGCTGTGCCTCTTATGTATAAACCTGTTACATCAGAATGTAAGTTTCACATGTAATTTGAGCTAAGCACATGGTAAAAGCTTCCCGTGGGGTGATGGTCTATAATGATCAACGGTAGACGGCTGTTGGTGGTGAAGATGATGATGATGATGACATGGTAAGGTTTCGATGAAATCTTCATAATATATCAAAACATGTCAGATTCAATAATATAAAGTAATGTCAAATAGAAAAAGTATAAAATGCATGCTAAAAACGCATAGAGCCTATGCATGACGTCACATCTGGCTGCATATAAAGCTTACAGAAAATAGGTAGCGCGCGCGTCTGCACAAACGTCAAACTTAATTTTTTACAGCTTAGATTAGAAGATTTTTTTGCAGTGGTTAGAATTTTTATGGGTGGGTATCCTACCAATAACGGGGTATACAAAGGAAGGCGTGAGAGCAATATTATCATATAGTCTTTGAAATTACGACTTAGCTGACAAAAACCCTATTTGGAAATTTGAATTCTGACCGTTGGGCGACCTTTACTGTTGCAATGTTTAAAACTGAGCTTAACAACTGAATTAATGAATGATTTTTTGTTTTATTTAGGTCTTGAAATGTCGTCTCCAGAGTTGAAAGTCAAAACACCACAAAAGGTTTATGCAAGAAAATTAATTAACCTGCCAATGCAGGAAAATTCTTCACCATCCACTTCTATGATAGATGCGCCTCTCCAAACCAAACGTGCAGTCAAGCGTCGCAGGCTTTTTGAAGTCAAAGAAGATCAGTCTGAGTTAAAGCTGTCTGAGGTTGAAACAACAAGTCACGTTTTTAGAAAAAAAGAATAAAGCCCTACTAGATAAAATACGCCGCCTTAGTTTAAAAGGTGGGCAAAAGAAGAAGAAAATGATTTTTTTGGAATCTCTTACATTTTCAAGTGTGGCAGCTAAAACTATTGTTAAGATGCAACTGAGGAGCTCAAAATCAAAGAAAAGGTGGACAAAAACGGAGAAAGAGCTATGTCTTTCGATCTATTATAAATCACCCTCAACATATAGTTATATGAGGAGGCAAGGTATTGTTATGGCGGCGCCATCAACTATTCGAAAATGGTTAGGACAAACAAATTGCCTGCCCGGACTTCAAAAGGATGTGTTTTTAAATGTTGAACAACGTTTCAAAAATGCCACAATTCAAGAAAAATCTTGTGTTATATCCTTTGATGAAATGGCAATAATGAGCTTACTAGAATATTCAAAAAAGTTTGATCTAATAGAAGGCTTTCAAGATTTTGGCAAAGGTGAAAGAGCACCCATGTTGGCAAAGTATGTTTTGGTTTTTTTGAGCAGAGGTCTGTACAGCAGATGGAAATTTCCCGTGGCATATTTCTTGTCAGCTGGAAATGTTACAGCAAATAAATTAACGTTTTTAATTAAAATTGTGATTAACAAATTATTTGATATTGGACTTCTACCAAAAGCTGTTGTATCGGACCAAATTTCCACTAATCAAAAAGCATTGAAGAGTTTAGGAGTGACACCGGTTTCGCCATTCTTTTACTGCAATGATAGGAAAATATTTGCATTTTTTGACATACCACACGCCTTAAAAAATATCAGAAATAATGTCCTAAACAGCGACTTGACAGATGGTGAAAAGATATTTTCATTTAGAGATGTGATTGCCACGTATGAAATAGATAGAAATAATAAAAGTAAATGTTTACAGAAATTGACACCAGCCCATTTGAAGCCAAACAACTTTCAAAAAATGAAAGTTAGTTTGGCCGCACAAGTATTAAGCCGATCAGTAGCCGTAGCTATTAGAACGGCTGTGGGAACAGGAGAACTACAAAGCCAGACAGCATTGGACACAGCAAATTTCATAGAAATAATAAATAACGCTTTTGATGCATTAAATAGCAAAAGACAAAAATCAAAAAACCCATTTAACAATGCATTAACTAAAAATCTTACTAGAACTCGCCAAGCTTTAATAAATGGAAAAAAAATGCTGTCCAAATTGAAAAAAATATTAAAAAAGAAGAATGGCTCCACTGTCTCTACAAGACCACCAAGCTTTGATGGATTTCTCCAATCCATAGAAGCTGTCATGCAAATGTTTGAGGAAGAATCATCTGGTGGCATGCAGTACCTATTGACTAGTCGTCTAAACCAAGATGTCCTGGAAAACCTGTTTGCGATATTTCGATCGAAAGCTGGTTTTAATAAAAACCCCAGTGCCAGAGTATTGCGTACCATTTTTAGGAGTCAGCTGGTCAATGCTCTCATGAAAACGACCGAAAAAAAGAACTGTATGGAAGACGACGATATTTTTATAGAAAATACCGTATTTGATGAATGTACAGACCTCACAGTGGACCAAGAAAATAAACATCATGGCAATGAAGCAACTTCTACAATCGACCATGAAAAACCAAGTACTAGCGTCCAACGCATTGAAAAACAGCAAACGATAACACATACTAAAACTCCTAACCTAACATTAGAGGAGTGTTCAGTAGTCTATTTCGCTGGGTATCTAGCAAAAAAATGTCTGGACGTTAATCAATGCGACCAATGTAAAAACACTTTAATAAAAAACAATCAAGAATTGAACGACCGAAACCAGTTATTAATTATAAATAAAATATACCCAAGTGCATATGCCCCTAAATTGCTTGCACCATCGCAAGCACTATTTGATTTAGTAGATGCATCTTTGAACATATTTAAAGAGTATTTTGATAATATTAAGCACAAAACCAACCTTAGTGACAATTTGTACAATTGCATTAAACAAAACTATAATCGCGAAAGTGGTGTTTGTATAGATCATGAGAAGTACATTATTCACCATTTAATTTTAATAAAAATATTTGATTACTGCAAGTCACACAAAAAGATATTCCTTGAAAACAAAATGAATCCGAAATTAAGAATAATGAAAAATCAGTAATATTTTTGTCTATCGTTTCCTTATATGAGATGAATTCTTATCATAATGAATTATCAGTACCATTTATTATACCAGAATTTATGTCAATTTTCATATTCAGGTGATATCTCAGCAGACACGCGAACTTACTATCGAAACATAGTACGACATCATCTGTCACTTTGACCTATTTTATTGCTACTTAGTATTTATATTTGTACTCTACACCATGAGCTCTAGACGATAAGACTCCACATTCAAAAAAGTGTTGTGGATGTTGTGGCTCTTGTAGATGATACAAGAAAGGATTGCCTATAGTGTAAAAGCAACCAGATGCTGGTCGGACTCCCGCTAAAGATCTTGAACTGTATGTAAATAATACCGATTTTATGGTTCTGTATTCTGTACGAAAATGAAAATACGTAAATCCCGGCCTGTAAGTCGCGTTTGAGAGATTTTTGAAATTGGTACCGACCCCACATGTATGATTGAAATATAAGGGTTGGCATACGTTCGGATGAATACGTTTTTAATTTTGTATTTTTCTTTGTAGTTTAAGTTCACATAATATAATAAACCTCATTTTGACATGTGGGTAAGCCGCCTCGGCATGGATTATTACGTTGTTGAACTGTCGCGAGTATATTAATTCTAGTTCCATGTCTAGGTACCTACTTTGTCATAGATCTGTTCTTAAGTAAATATATTATTTACGCAATATTTAATTCGACGTGACTTTTAACTTACATTACTACAGACCTACGACATGTGGTAAAACTGATGACCTGCCCGGCTAGCATGCGCGCCACGAGTAAATTTTGTCTACACTTGTAAAATAGACATATCGCACGGTGTCTACGAGTGCTAACATGGCAGGACAAACAACTCGTCCTTGTTTACCTGTATTTTGGCTATCCGTGGCTACTTGCCGGCCAACACTAACATGCGCGCCTCAGTTTAATCGATTTTTGACACATCTGCGAGTATTTGCGTGAATTTTTTCTTCCTACTTTTTGAGGATTAGATAAATCTGTAGCACATGAATAAATAACCGTACAGAAGGAAAGCTTCACCACTACACGCACAGCTATTATTGACACGACTGCTATTATTGACCAGACTAGAATTGAAAATATAACGTATTTTTGACTCGCACTTGACCAGTTTTACTGTAACAATAAGAGAAATGGAACATTTTTGCTAAGAGTTAAACAATGACAGTAATAAAGTAAAACAATGACAGTAAAAGCAAATCAAATTAACAGAAATGTAAGTATTATGTTATGTGGTATCATCAGCAATTTGCACGGCGTGACGGGGATTGGCCCGGGGAGCGCTGGTTCACAATTCATATAGTTGTGAAACTAATATACTTGCATATTGCATGGAGCAAGTGCGGGTTAGGGGGTCACGCGGGGAGGCCCGGGGCACGGCCCACTCTCGCAGCGCAGTTTGCGCACTCAAAACTTTGAGGGCCTATGTGAGTGTATTTTTGCGCATAATTTGTTTGTAGTCCAAAGCGCAGCAGAAAAATATCGATAAAGACAGATCTCTTTCACCCGGCTGTACCTTCAGCGATAAGTACCTGTACTGAACAGGTGTGATTAAAAAATCATTTATAGTACCTGTTGCGTCTAAAATTATATACTGAATTGATATTTTGCAAATCCGACGGCGGCCTTGATCTTACCGCCTTAGCTCACAGATTACCCACTAACCTATGTGCTCATGGCCTAGCAATCATATAAACATACATTTCAATAATAATGCACTACTTTATTTAAAAAAAAAAATGTTTTCTTTATTTTATATACTTTTGGAAAATCCTCTTGTAAATAAGTAATGACTCTGTAAATCTAATTGAAGTTAGAGAACCTGAAGAATAAATGTTATGTTTTTAGCTATTTTGTTTTGAGGATTTATTGTTTTTTTTAGGTTTACTATTTGATGATAGGAATTAATTACATACCTAATACTTTCACAGTGTGATAAGTAGTTAGTATTACGTTATCTCCTTAAATAGGAAGACCTTCAGTCTATTTCAAGATGAGTAATAGGTATATTTTATAATTAAGTGTTACTAATTACCTCATATTGATACTACGTACCAACATAAGGACTGTTTAATATGATTGAACGTAAAGTGTTGAAGAAAGAAAAATATAATTTAGATAGGAGGGTACTACTATTGCTCATATGTATCGGTGCAGTCATATGTAAGGTCTCGTAGATATAGCAAATAATATTCCTACTAAGTTTATGCTGATTGTATGTCTGACTGAAAATTCAGATTTTTATTTGTATTAATTTTAATATATATGATCACATATATTGTCTGAATAAAACATGATTTGCACAACAAATATTTATTTTAGTTTCACCCTGATACTGCATATTACTTAATATAAGAACATCAGAAAGTTGAAATACAATCTTAGAACAACATGAAGTTTTCATCGACCTCATAGCAAACACTAAGAATGGACTTTAAAACTATGTGACAGGATAATTAACTCCACTCCTACAAAAGCATTAAAAATGGAACAAATAACGCAGTAATCAACATGTGATAGAACATAATGCAGTAATATGCGCAACTGCTGCATTTAGTTTTAGTATCCTCTGATTCTCAAGACCTGAAGCTAAAACTAAACGCCGTAGGTATAGTAGCTAGGTACCTACTCATTATACCTATTTGATGAATTGATAAATGGAATAAAAGAAAAGGATAATTCAAAAGCTTTATTTGTGTTTTTATGGCAAAAATAAAGCTTTTGAATGATGTTTTAGGATGGCAGTCGTTATAGCAATGTGGTAGGGCATTTTGCGAATGCCCGCCTGGCTAGCTACCACCCTCAAGTAGAAAATCTGACGCCAAGCACCTAACGGTGTGTTCCGGTAGCTGTCCTTGAGAGCCAGTACTTCTAGGTTAGCCTGAACAACATCTAACATCTTCGACCACATCATCACTTATCATCAGGTGAGATAGTGGTCAAAGACTAACCGATCAGGCATAAATAAATAATAAAATGTAAACTTCTTGATTTATGGCCATAAAACACGTACATCTTGTAGGTACATATGTTACTCGCGTTTATTCGAAACCGCTATTTTGCAAGTATACATAGGTACCTACTTACTGCGTTCTTAATTATGACGGCAGTATATGAATGAGTAAAGTGTCGAAATGTTATAAATTAAAACGAGTAATATTTAAATTTTTATTACTTATTTTAGCACCTGCGCATGTGTTTAATATAAAAGAGAGTAAGTAAAAAAAAAACATTAACATAGCATAGCAAACGCATCATCGGGACACACTCGGGAGCCGAAAAAACACGATTATCACATTTATCTCCATAGGTTCCTAATTTTTTTTTCCAAAAATCATTACTCAGTAATGATTTTAAGAAAAAAGATGTATGTATAACACAGGCTCCCTCATTATGGTAGGGTTTGACATAATCCCCACGCTTGGTTGGCGTCTTGGGGATCGCAGTGTGATATCAGTTCCTCAGAAAGCGTATCTGCCACCTTTTGGCGTGTTACCCCTATTCGCCTCTTACGACACCCACGGGCATAGAGATGGGGGGTGACATTCTAGCCCGGCACCCCACGTGATATATGATATAGTTAGGTAATAAATAAGTTCTGTCTCTATGAAACTAGATTTTCAGCCTACTGTGCGGGCGGCGACGCGAGTTGGTAAACAGGACGATCGCTCGCTTCGCCTCTTGCCCTCACACTTCGGTCGGTGGCGGTATTTTGATCACGAGTCACACGGACTACCTACCATAGTAATTAAACAAAAATCGCGTATATTTATCATTATTTTTTGTCCCGACGTTTCAAACACTTTGCAGTGATCGTGGTCGCGGGGTGACTACCTACTAGTTTTGATGAGCTGTTGTAGGTACACATTCGCGATCATGCTCACTTCAAGACAAACTTGCTTCAAAAAAACAAGGATAAGATTAGTAGTAGTACAGTGCGTAGTTTATGTAGGGACCTAATTATTTGTTGTGTTTTTGTTTTAAACCACGTTTGCTGGCGACAAAAATATTGATAAGGTACATTAACCAAAAAATATGTGTGTGTACCTGCCTAAGTGTTTTGTCACGAGTTGCCGCCGCAAACCTGTAGGTATATTATAACGAAAGCTTCAAAAAGCGGAAAGTATCAACGGTTATAAGCAATTGTACGGGTAATTTAAATGTTTGGACATAATCAGCTATTGAGAAATGTGGCGTAACGGAAGGGAAAAAAACATATTGAACTACGGGTCGCAATATCGAACATATTTTCAAAACTGGTATTTTCGGTGTTGACTCCTGAAAAATACCGGTATCCCGGTTTTTTAGATATTTCCGAGATTTATCGGTATATATTTAAATATCGACTATTTATAAAACTAGACTATAGTCTGGTTTTTAATTCGAGATCAAAAATGTAAACAAAGAAATGTCAATATATGTCATTGTCAAACTGATAGGCCAGGGTGTTCAATAGATTTTCTTCAAAAATATTCTCACAAGTGTGGCTATTAAGAACAAAAAAATCTTACACAAATTTTTTCAGGCTTGAATATATGCGTATATATGTACGCGCATATAAAAGTGTTTTATTGTTTCATAATAATGCAATAAATTATAGCATTACATATATTTTTTACATTAAATGCTCCATCCGTTCCCAAAATTAGAAAAAATACCAAGTACTTGTAATTTTTTTGCACGGTTAACACCTTTGTTTACATTTTTGATCTCGAATTAAAAACCAGGGTATAGTATGTTAGTCTTCTTATTTCAGAGGAATATAAAAAAAATTACAATAAAAGAATTTTCTGATTTAATACAATGAAATAAAAGTCTACAAAGTATTTTGAGCTTAAAATTTCTCTTGAGATCAAAATCAAATAGTCTCCAATGAAAACATACATTTGTGCAACACAATAATTTGTAAATAGTAATCTTTATTCAAGTCTCAGTCAGTTTCCACACTATAGGTATAGAATAATAAAATCAGTTACAAACATTTTGTTTGACTTGGATCTTTAATATAAAACTACTATTGTTATCAACTTTTATCGAAAAAAATACTAGGTAGGTCTATAGCAGTAGGCACCACCTATCGTCACCTCACAGTCAAAGGTGGTTTTGGAAAAATGATTGCTTTTTAAGTAATCTTTTTCAAGCACTAGGTTCGCCAGGTGATTTTGAAGCTGCTGTACATTTACTCGAAGATAAAATTCCGGAATTATACCTTTTTCTTTGGCAATGCTACGGCACACCGTCAAAATTAACATACCAAAATAATGATAAAAATAATTTTGAAGCGCTCGTAGCGAAGTTTGCTTAGCTGTTCTTAATCAATCAGCAAAGTTAAGCAACTTTCGCCGCGGTCATAAGTTGGATGGGTGACCGCTAGTGACATTACTACTGAGCGCTTCCGTGCTTCGGAGGGCACGTTAAGCCGTCGGTCCCGGTTGTCGTCTTAGGATGGCAGTCGTTATAGCATGGTGGTAGGGCATTTTGCGAATGCTCGCCTGGCTAGCTACCACCCTCAAGTAGAAAATCTGTCACCAAGCCCCTTACGGTGTGTTCCGGCAGCTGTCCTTGAGAGCCAGTAATTCTAGGTAAGACTGAACAACATCTTCGACCACATCATCACTTACCATCAGGTGAGATAGTGGTCAAAGGATAACCTATCAAGCATAATAAAAAATATTAAAAAAACTAATTATATATTATCTCCCGTAGGATGTCAACAGGGTGATCCTCTGAAACCAGCCTTGCCTTCCACTCAATAATTCTACATCTCCAATCAAAACTTTACATATGGTATATAGATGACGGAACGTTAGGAGGCGATGCGAACACTGTATTGAATGATTTGCGAGTACTTATAGAAGATTTTCGTCTTATTGGCCGTGCACTACATTTTTCCAAATGTCGAATAACAACTTCTAAAGTTTAGAAATGCTTTTAACAGGTTATTCAACATTTACGCCCATATGGCTTTTACAATTATTAGAAATTGCCTTTTTGTACCTAAATTTACATACTATTTGTTAGTAGTGGAAAGTGGAAACACTTCAAGCTTCTTTTAAGCTTGGACAACTTAGTAAAAGATACGTTAGTGTCGGTTTTGAATGTTGAGATGGATAATAGGGCTTGGTTGCAAGCCTCCCTCTCTGTGAGGTTGGGGGGCATAGGGATACGCAAAACTTCTAGTGTGGCATTACCAGCTTTTTTGTCTTCTGTACACAGTACACACAAATTAGTATAAAACATTCTTGCACCATGTTTAGGCTCTTTTGATGTAGCATGTCCGGCTGAGGCCAAAGAGACATGGAGATTGGCTTGTCCATATACTGAATTCCTAAAAATGGTCTCAGAAACAGTGGGTTTGGCCCCTATGCTAGATAGCACGGAAATATATTTTATAAACGTATCCTAGCATGGCAGATCGTGCTCGTATTCTCACTGTTTCCGTGTTGAAATCTGGCCATCCCTTCTTTCAACTCATGATCAAAATGCTGGCACCTATACTGGTAGACCTGGTAGTGGGTTGGAGCATTTGGACTAACAGGCGTAAGTCTGAAATGACTTGTAGGTTATCGAAATGCTTTCATTGTAGTTACTGTAGTGTTGAATATAGTTCGAAATAATAAAGGCATACCGCCGTGTAAGAAACAAAATAATAGTGCAATAGTTAAGTTCGGTATTTAGTTACGTATTTCTAACATTATTTATGTACATTTACAATATTAAACACAATACAAAATAACAACATGTATTCAAATGTTTGAGATATAATAAAATAAGGCCTGGGTTTCATTTTGTTTGAACTTAAGAATTACAAGTTTTGTTTATTTACATACACTTACTTACAACTGTTACTATAAGTGAATAAGTTTATAATATGTTATTTGAATTTTGTTTTTACTAAATATCAAAAATACCAAAAATCCCGGTTTTTGTAAAATATAAACCGGTATTAATAAGTCTTTCATTTGGCTCGGTATTCCGGTATTTTCGATATCCGGGATCCCGGTTTGCGACCCCTATGTGCCAAGCAGTAGTGCCACGAAGGATAAACTAAAATACTTGCAGGCGAGAATGGTTTTCACTAAAAAAAAAAAAAATTCAATCGTAAAATTAATTTCTGAATTAAGTAGGTATGTAAGCTAGTATTGTAAAACACGAGAAATGCTGTTCGCTGCAAAGATTTATAACAAGACGGTTATACATTTTCGTAAATAACAGCATTTTTAGGGTTCCGTACAAGAAAACGGGACCCTATTACTAAGCCGCCGCTGTCCGTTCGTCCGTCCATTGTGTATTAAGACGGCTGTATCTTTGAAACTACGAGACGAAATTTTCACATCCTCTTAGGGCCTGTTTCAGAATGTTCGAGTAAGTTCCGGTTATAATACCCAGAACGTAAAATAACTGAATGATAAAAATGACAGATAACATGCAGCGCGTTTCAAGCGTTAACCGATGGATAGGCAAAATCGATAACTGTGAAACGCAAAGATAGTGTTTTATTTATTATATATGGTCTGGGTAGTATAACCGAAATTTACTGGAACATTCTGAAACAAGCCCTTAGTATGGCGGACTGCCAACAAATGATTATAATAAAAATATATAAGAAAAAGTTCAAAATAAAATAGAGTCCCTTGAAAAAAAGAAACAGCTTGTTTTTATTTTCCTTTTTTTTCTCTATTGTATAAATGGCAAGTCTATCGTTAAAGCACTCAAACGTGAAACTTCTAATAGTTCTAACGTATAGTAATAAAAACCAGTCAAGTGTGGGGGCGGATTCCCGATAATGATCTCGAGATCTATGAAAAAGAAACGATATTTTGGTACATTCCTTGTTATTATGGAACCCTCGCCTTGGTGTGCGTGAGTCCTATTCGTACTTGGCTGGTTTTTGCATTTTGGGATGGCACTAGACAGCATATTGAGACTTAAATAACAAACGCCCCTAAGAAGTGGGGTAAAATATCGAGCCCTGACCGCCTACTTATCGTAAGCGACAAAAATGAAATTTTACAGGGGAAGGTTTTTTTTAGATAGTATTATCATTTTATGTCCTACTAGTCTGAAACTTAGTACTGATTTTTTGTTTTCTGTGATGTACCTATGGCAATGACTATTAATGAAAAAAAATATGTTTTTGAGCCTTTTCTGTCGGTTGCAACACTTTTGCTGTCACAAATAAGCAGTTTATTTAGTGTGAAGTGGCGGTTACAATAAAAGTTTTTGTATCGTAATCGCCTCATACTGACTTTTTATGGCACTAACTAAAATACAATTTAATTTCTGCTGGTACAAAAATACACAAAACAAGCAATAAAAAATAAGTTATTTAAAATTTTTACATTGGTAGAGAGCACATGAGATCAACAACTAGTTTTTACGCTTTACGGTTAAAAAATGATGTGCAAAATATTAAAAAAAACCTAAATAAAAAAAAACTATAATACCCGATTGCAACAAAATCGCCGTGTTTGTTTATAACAGTTAACGGCCTAGCTAGTAATATAAGCAAAAAAAAAATTAAAAAGTTTCAGCCAACACATCCGGAACTGCTTCGCCAGGCTTCATATTTAAATATTCTTCATGATTCCTGACTGGAATGATACTTTTTGGCATAGGGCAACCAGAGTTTTTTGATTCCTTGTGTTAAAGTCCAATGGGCCCATCAATGACACTTGGAGTATTGGCTCTAGACCTCACTATAAAGTGCAAATTCAATCATTATTTTTCGCTATCCTGGAAAACCCCTTGCTGGAACGTAATTGTTGGGTGTTTTTTTTTTCGTAATGCACGATCCTTTAATAACTAAAAATGTTTTTCAATTTGTCTGGAAATAAAGCTAGTGAGAAAGACTTCCATTACATAAAATCGGAGTGTTTCAGAACATCCACGGTGTAACCTGTAGGTTTAGTTCTAGCGTTTTTAATAATAGTTGGCCACTCAGATGGAGCCCAAACTGTTTTGTTACGGATAAATTTATCAATTGTTCAATGGATGGAGTCTATAGGCATCATCGTGGGTCCGAGTAACAAATTAGTTACGTACTTTGATTTTAGCAATTGTGGTTGTATTAAAAACAATGAACTTCCATGGATATCAGTGCTCGATTTCTATTATGCCCAGCACAACTATCAGCATTTATTTCAGTATATGGATCAGTAGTTTCTGACAAAATCAAATATTTACAGAAGTAACATTTTCGTTACAACCTATCCTTCCATGGTGAAAAATATTTCTGCATTCTGCAAAAAATACAAATAATAACAAAGTCGAATTGAAAACCGTGCTCCTTATTTTGAAGTTGGTTTAAAAGTAGAAAATAACGTGCTGAAGTCGGTGCCATGAACACAAAATCGAGCCCTGTCTTCTTAATCAGGGAAATAACTCTTCCCTTAATTTTATTTGAAAAAACATTTTTTTTTCCTTTATTTCGTGATATAAACTTCAATATACGAAGCCAACTGTATTGAATCTGGCAAATAAATATTAGTACCTATGTTTTAAAGCACTTCAGTAATGTACGTTAATTGTGTCTGTGTGACTATCTTCGATCTTCCGTCAATCAGATAACCAAAAGTGACTTAATAATTTAACTATAAGGTATAAATAGGTGTCTGCTTACAAGTCTTGAAACGAAAACACATAGTACATACCTACCAGCTAAATCAAAGTTTGTGTGTTTGTGACTTCTAAATTACAATAAGTTTTTGAAGCGCACTACATACAAGTAAGCGTGCGCTATCGTGGACCACATCGTTGTTTAACATGAGGGAAGATAGTGGCCCAACGCAAATCGATACAATAAAAAATCAGACTTAGGAACCAATTTTAATTATTGTTATCATTACAAAAGTAATGCGTTTTGATGCAGTATGTCCTTGAAAACAGGAGGAGTTATTTTATCGTCCTCTGGTGCAAGTTTTAGTGATAACTGCATGATATTTTAAATCCTGGACTGCAAAACAAAATAACTTTTGTATAAAAGGTTGACCACAGCATCAACTTAGGTTAAAACATTAGTTTTGTTACATTTAGCTGCTGACGTTGACATTTTTGAAAAGACGCTGTTTGGAATGTGCACTCATTTACTCAATACAATTCAAAGCTAAATGTACTCTTAAAGTAATGAAAACTGATTTTAATTTCAAAAAAAATAATCTATTTATATTGAGAGCGATGATTATTGCATCGGAATTGTTACTATAACGAACTTGTCATAAGCACAACACGTTTATTGCAACTTTTTTGGTCGCAAACGATCTAACTATTGGTGTACTCTGTCGTTTGCGATAAAATTTGGTTTGGGTTGCGATACTGTTTTTGGAGATTTACGTAGCCTTACATCAATTTTGCAAATGTCGCTTACTTTAAAAAAGTATAATATGTATTACTAACGATAAATTAGCATTTTCATATAACTCTATGATTTTTCCATTTTAGCTGGAAAAGGTCACGTGCACCTATCTGTTATGGTTCAAAATGTCGCTTACCATATAAATCGCAATTTCGGAAAAAATGTCGCTTACGATAAGTAGGCGGTCAGGGCTCGATATTGCCCATACTGGCTCAGAACTCAAAATTATTTTCTATGTTAAATTTTATGCCACAGTTAATAGTTTTTGTTAACTATTGAATTTCATTCGTAAATGCCCGTTCCGCATTCGGGTGTGTTTTATGCTAACGATAAATTATTTATATTTCAAGTTGATACATACATACTCTGTAAGAAAACAACTTAAAACATGACACTGGAAAATGCACAATACGTGCGAGACCATAACCCACATTAGGGGGAAAAAAAAAACAACTCTGAATGTCACCTGTCATGCGTCACGTTGACAGTTACGCTTCATCGCCACTACCACTACACGCAGATGGTTGAGTTTTATTACTTTTCGCTAGATGGCATTGTGTAGAGAACACACACCAAGAGTTTCATTATGAATTCGTTAGATGACACTGTGATCAAAACACTTTAGCTAGTATAGTAACGCCACCTAATTTTAATAAGCCGAACTACGAGGTACCGGCGACGATAATAAGTTTTACGCGAGTTTTGTACATTGTATGACGTTAGCACTCTATCCTTTATCATTTCTCTATGACTGGGTGAACCGATTTTGATAACCTTGTTTTTATTTAAAAGCTGATGCTTGCCGTGTAGTCCCATTTAAATTTCATCAAAATCGGACAAGCCGTTTTTGAGTTACACCCCAATAACTGAAAAGTATTTTCCTATCAAGATGAATTCTCATCGAAGCTCAAATTTGGTGGTAACACAGTAATATTTCCTCAACGGAATAAGATAGAAATAAAATTTTGGATAGGAAGATAAAACGTGTATTATGCTGCAAGCAAGTCTTATTTTGATAATTTAAGTCTGTTATATGTTACTATATCTGGTGGTAAGTTAAACATAAGCCCATAAGTAGCAAGGGTCACTAAAAAGGGCGAAATAAAAAATTTTACCAAAAAAATAGAACCGACTTCAACACTCAAATGTGTGAAATAACTTGTCGAAGTCGGTACCATGCGCACAATATTGTGATGATAGGTACTTTTGAACCGTCATGGTACCGACTTCAACAAGTTATTTCACACATTTGAGTGTTGAAGTCGGTTCTATTTTTTTGGTAAAATTTTTTATTAATAAATTTATCTTCACTAATATTAAGAGAAAACATTTGTATTAAAGTATTTTTGTGTGACACGAATAAACTTAAAAACTACTGGACCGATTTAGATGAAATTTGGTATGGAAATAGTTTGAGGCCCGGGAAAGGACATAGAATACTTTTTATGCAACTGCGCAGAAACAGGTTAATAGTTTTGCTCGATAACCGAAATAAACGATGCCGGGGCAGCGGCCGGGAAGCTTTTTTCACATGGTTGCTGCATTCTGTATTAGCTGATGACTGTCCTGATTAACTACTGCTGCCCTATTTAGAGGGGGTTTTCCATAATCCGCACGCTTGGCAGGCGTCTTGGGGATCTCAGTTTAAGATCACACAATTCACATGAGACTTACCAACTGCGTCTCAACGTGACGGGCGCAGTGCACTTCATGACTTGTAATGAAATGCATCTGTTACAGGCAGAGGTTAGTCCGCTTAACATCAGGTGGGCCTCGAGTTTGTTCCGTCACAAGAATATAAAAAAAAAAAAATATAGCACATTAGAAGCACATAATATATTAGGTTCAAGGATATACAGAACACTGGCATTTGAAATATGATGAAACTATACGTTTGTATGGGAAACGCTATAGCTAGAGCGGATCCTACACTGGAAGACTGCAGATCGAGAGGGCGGCCGAGGAGGAGGTGGAGAGACGACCTTATCGAGGCAGCGGGCAGCGCGTGGTCAGGAGACTAGCGCAGGACCGAAGCACCTGGTACAGCATGGAGGAGGCCTACGCCCATCTTTGGGTGCCCAGCAATAGTAGATTATGATACAAGTGAGCTAAGTTGCTTATTATACACGAAGCTGTCACGAGGCGGCTCAGCCGAGTGTATAATGAGCAAGTTGCTCACGAGTTTCATACGCACTTATTCAACACCCTTGCGAGGAAAAAAATATATATTGCACAAATGCGATACAAACAACATACAACAACTATGGAAAATAGCGCGCAAGTTGTTTTTTTGCGCGCGGCAAATGTATTCTGGTTGATAACATATAAACCTCTTTCATGTTACAAATCTGTATTACCCGGTTAAATTGAAAGTGCTCTGTTTACTCGCATATAATTTGCAGTTAGGTACTAACTTAACTTTGTAGACATAATTCTATTACGCACTAGTGTATAATATTAATATGCACGAGGATGTTATAGTTCGGTTTATGGCCCTAACAACGATATAACAAAGCTCACTTTACGAGCAAGGGTGTTGAAAAATAATATTTTTTTTGAATTTAGTTTAAGTTTAAGATAATAACAATAACTTAGAAATCAAACTCTAACAAATTCAAAATGAATATTAGAAATATATTGGTAAAAAATGCTATTACAACGTGAGTGAATTCTTCACTGACAATGTATTTCATATTGCTACTGATACCTTGATATGACATTATTAATATGTATAACCTTACGACATTTTTGTAACAACAATCAATTTCAATGTTATTATTCATGTGATTATTATTATTATTGTAAATGACGGCCATCTCGCTACATTTGTACGCCTAAAACAGGCAAAACATGTTGATACAGACCTAACTTAAGACCACATGCATGTTATTATTATATGTATGACATCACATGTTTTTCGCAAATAAAAATTATCTTATCTTATCTTATCTTAATGTTTAGTAAGAATTGGGAATAAATGGCATTATTTTTTTTTATGGGGAATGCTACCTAATTTTTTTTATATTGTTATGATTGCAATAACGCCTGCTATGCGGATTACATTACAAAATTACAAATATACGATAGGATTTTTTTTTTTATCCCGCACATAACTTAAAATTTTTCCTATCGTATATTTGTAATTTTGTAATGCTACATAAGCCTAGCCGTAACAAGAAACAGCCATGCGATGTGTGTCAGCCAGTAATAGATGGTATAAACACACGGTAATCCATTTATGTTTAGTCTATTCTGAGACAATCTTGTTATTTACGAGCTGCCTTTACTACGTTCGTGTAAAACTGGAATAACTATCATATGCCTTACCGTATCCCAACTTACGTGGCGGTCGGTGAAATATGTTTTATCTCTCGTGTCGTAAAATTCTATTTATAAACTTCAATACGTGCTAACATTGACATACTCAATAAAGAATTAAGAGTAAAAAACCGGCCAAGTGCGAGTGGGACTCTCACACGAAGGGTTCCGTAACTAAATATTCTGTGAATAGTTAAAGCGTCTTACTGTCACCGTTATTAGTATAGAGCAAGAAACGGTAAAAAAATATGGAAGCCACCCTTAAATATTTATTTTATTTTATTTTTAGTATTTTTTATTATAGAGGCAATAGAAATACATCATCTGTGAAAATTTTAACTGTAACATGTGACGGAACAAGCTCGAGGCTCACCTGATATTAAGCGGACTTACCTCTGCCTATAACAGATGCATTTCATCACAAGTCACGAATTGCACTGCGCCCGTCACTTTGAGACATAGTTGTAAAGTCTAATGTGCCTGTAATTTCACTGTCTTTCAAGGACTGCTGTCGGAACTCACCGTTAGGTGCTTGGTGACAGATTTTCTACTTGAGGGTGGTAGCTAGCCAGGCAATAGCAAAATGCCCTTCCACCATGCGGTGAAGCTTAAGCCGGCGGTGGGGATCGAACTAGGGTACTGCGGCGCGGCAATCCATAGCTATTACCGCTCGGCCATCATTGCTGCAAATCTTGCTATAACAGATGCATTTCGTCACAAGTGAAGATCTGCACTGCGCCTACCACTCTGACACAATTTTTTTAAGTCCCATGTGCTTGTAATTTCACCGGCATCCATGTCCTTCAAGCCGAAACACAGTAAAGCGAACAAAACTGCTCGGCGGTAAACTATAATTAGGTATCGTGACATTACTGCCCCAGACGAACGCGTACAGAGTTATACTTGAAGCAGTGATGGCTCAGTGGCATTGGCTATGGACCGCACAACAGGTCCATGGTTCGAATCTCACCGAGGGCTTGAGCTTCACCGCATAGTGAAAGGGCGATTTCCGAATGCCCCCCTGTCTAGCAACCGGGTGGTTGTACCCCTAAGAGATTGTTAGAATTTTACCAATAACCCTGTATAGATCGTAGTATTTTGTTAATAAAGGCATACTATTATGGAGGCAAGAAATAATATAAAGATAAAAGAATATTAATTTATATTTAAAAGTGCTTATTTCCTCCTGAGGATGCTTCGTTTAGAAGCGAAACGCGTAGAATACTCTTCCAGTTTGACTGCGTGGCGTTTGTGACGTGATGTCTTGTGTCATGTCACTTGGCTTAACAGGAAATTAGGCGGAATTGTCACTTTTTATGAAGATTTTTTAAGTGTTTTATTAAATTTTATATTTTCTTAAAATACTTTTAAAATATTGGTTATTATTAAATATTGATTTTCGCAAAGTAACTCCTGAATCTATTCATTATCTTAGGATCAAATAATATTGTCCCTTTCGTTAAAGGCTGTTAGTGCCATGCGAATTCAACTTTTTCCCTTAAACAGTTCAGCTCAAAATTGTGCATAATCCCGTGTGCGCATGTCTAGTAAGCACGTGCTAAGTTCAACGAACTTGTCACTTTCGTACCGTCACCTCCCGTGGTCATAAACTGATGAAAAAACTGTCATCAATCATCGTCAGGTTTTTAATAGATTATGCTGGATAGGAGAGGATTCTTATCGTTCAATAACATTTGTAGAGTCGAATTGTAGATTAATTGATTTAACGAAACAGAGGTTTCAGGAGCAAAGCAGGAGTTTAGAAGCATTTTTTTTATGTTATTGTGATAGAACAAGCTCGAGGCCCACCTGATGTTAAGCGCATAAAATCGCAAGTCCCGAATAGCACTGCACCCGTCACCGTGAGACATAGTTGTAAAGTCTCATGTGCTTGTAATTTCACTGGCTCTCCCGTTAGTGGTTTGGCGACAGATTTTCTACTTGATTGGTCGCTAGCCAGGCGGGCATTCGCAAAATGCCCTTCCACCATGCGGTGAAGCTCAAGCTCTGGGCGGGATTCAAACCATGGACCTGCTGCGCGGCAGTCCATACCCACTGCCACTGAGCCAGCATTGCTTCAAACTTGAGTGTGGAAGCTAGTCAGGCGGGCATTCACAAAATGCCCTAGCACCATGCTATATCGACTGCCTTTCTAAGACAATAACCGAGACCGAGGGCTTAACGTGCCTTTTAAACACAGAAGCGGTCAGTAGTAATGTTACTAGAGGTTACCAACATCAAGTATTTTATAGTTTTTTTTTATCTAACAGTGGCCTTATTTCAATTGCTATAGATCTACCCAGTGAGTAGGTCCTAGTCTATTATATAAAATGGCGGTGTTATTTTCATTACATCCTATCCGACCTGATTGCTCCATGACCTAGATGTTAAGCGCATCTAACTGCATCGTGAATAGGGACAATTTGCAAGCTCTCCAGAGCGATCAGGTCATTAGTCTAATGGTATATAGCTGATTGTTGCTATACTAATGATTGTTGCTATACTAATAACTTAAGTGACGTGACAGTGGACAAGTCGATTCCCTGATGCGAAGTGTCACGCAAACCATGACAGTTGAAACATCACCCAGAGATATAATAAGGCCCTGTTTCAGAAGGTTCATTGCCTACCCAATTTTATTCTATTATTACGTTAATATTACATTTTATGTAAAAATACTTGCCTAGTATAGCTAATATTGTTATAAGGCTAATAAACAATTCTAAGGGCCTATCAGAATGTTCGAGTAAGTTCCGGTTATACTACCCAGAACATATTTAATAAATAAATACTATCTTTGCGTTTCACAGGCATCGATTTAGCCTATCCATCGGTTAAAGCTTGAAACGCGCTGCATGTTAACTGTCATTTTTATCATTCAGTTATTTTATGTTCTGGGTAGTATAACCGGAACTTACTCGAACATTCTGATAGGCCCTTAGAATTGTTTATTAGCCTTATAACAATATTAGCTATACTAGGCAAGTATTTTTACATAAAATGTAATATTAACGTAATAATAGAATAAAATTGGGTAGGCAATGAACTATTAAAATTAAGATCAACAAGTAGTAGCTATACTCTTGTTAATCTTAATATTTAAATACAACATAAAATATGTGGATTATACATAATTAAGATGAAAATCAAAATTAAATAATAAAAATAAAATATAGTATCTTTACGATTAATAATAATAAAATATATGATATTATAATGTATGTCAACCTTTGAAATTACAATAAAATATAAGAATAAAATTTTACGAACTATAAATAATAGTATAATAATTTTTGATAGAGAGGATGTCAACAACTAATAATAACTTGATTACTTGGGTATGTCATTTTATTATTATTATTAATGGTATTTTATTATTATTATTATTATTAATATCAGATATCCTACACATTACACAGTTAATTGATGGCTAAAATCATAACTTGACATTAAAATTCGAACATTTTTATATAACATATATATCATGCAAACCCTTCAGAAAAATCCAAACATTCAGCCATAATCACCATGCGGTGAAGCTCAAGCTCTGGGATTCGAACCATGGACCTGCTGCGCGGCAGTCCATAGCCAATGCCACTGAGCCATCACTGCTTCAAGCTTATAAGTCCAGATTTGGTTTAATGCCACTAGCGGTCACCCATCCTCTAATGGCAGCAAACGTTAATAAGCTCCACTACAAGCGCTTCAAAATGTACGTGTATACAATACACACATTTGTCTCTAGGTATACGATGTGACCCAGAATCTGTCCTTGAGAGCCAGTAATTCTAGGTCAGCCTGAATGACACCTTCGACCACATCATCACTTGCCATCAGGTGAGATAGTGGCCAAAGACATATACATATATTATTAGAGAGAGAGGAGAGGAGAGAGGAGTAATGTAATCCGCATAGCAGGCGTTATTGCAAACATGACAATATTAAAACATATATATTATTTCCTCAGACATATAAAAATTTCAATTCAGGTCTTCAGCTCGATAGCAACTAGTAATTATTTTTAGTCAATAATCTCTATGGCGGATGTTCAAATTAAAAAAGGTTTTTTGTGTTTTTTTGTTTTTTTTTATGCTTGATAGGGTAGTCTTTGACCACTATCTCACCTGATGGTAAGTGACGATGTTGTCGAAGATGTTGTTCAGGATAGCCTAGAAGTACTGGCTTTCAAGGACAGCTGCCGGAACACACCGTTAGGTGTTTGGCGATAGATTTTCTACTTGAGGGTGGTAGCTAGCCAGGCGGGCATTGGCAAAATGCCCTACCACCATGCTACAACGACTGCCATCCTTAGACAACAATCGGGACCGACGGCTTAACGTGCCCTCCGAAGCACGGAAGCGCTCAGTAGTAATGTCACTAGCGGTCACCCATCCAACTCATGACCGCGCGCGACGTTGCTTAACTTTGCTGATAGGTTAAGAACAGCTAAGTAAACTTCGCTAAGAGTGCTTCAGAGTTAGGTTGCCTAACTAGTCCTCTTGATCAGGTGATACGCGAGTTTCGGAGATTTTTCCATATAATTTTTACAGTGCTTTACGACGTTTCTCAGGCTAACCTAGAACTATTTTTGTGTTTGCAATAACGCTCTTTACAAATTTACGAGTGGAATTTTTTTTCTCGCACATGACCTACAATTTTTCCTCGCATAAATTTGTGATTTTGAATAACCTAGAACTACTGGCTCTCAAGGACAGCTGCCGATACACACCGTTAGGTGCTGGGCACAGATTTTCTAGCGGTGGTAGCTAACCAGGTGGGCAACTGCCATGCTTGGGGGAGTTGTAAGAGGCAAGGACGAAGGGAAAAATACCAGAAAGTGGGCAGCAGCGCCTGCTGAAGAGCTGCTACCTTGCACTGCGATTCCCAATACGCCTGCCAAAGGTGGGGATTACGGCAAAACTTAACTAACGGGCAGGCCTTTGTTCGACAGTGAATGTCATGGCTGTTCCAGTAAGAGAACCAAGTATATGTATACATAGGACATAGTAATAGATGGTTGTACCCATTGAAGCTGACCTCATTGCTACATGACCTGGATGTTAGCGCATCTAACTGCACAGATTGAACCGTATGACAATTATGCATAATGGCAAGAATGTAGCTCACAGAGTAATCCAAAGAGGTCTTGGCTCTTCGAGCGTACAAATCAAATCAAATCAAATAATTTATTTGCTGGAATACATAACTATGGTATGTACATTTTAATATTGTTCGGTTTGCAATAACGCCTGCTATGCGGATTACATTACAAAATCACAAATATACGATAGGAAAAATTTAAGTCAAGTGCGGGATTCTCCATCCCAATACGATGGTTAAAGAACGATAGGAAAGATTTGACGTCTGTCATGTTAGCTGAATTAGTTAGAGCATACCCCGGCTCAAGGAGTGGATGGACGCGGGTTCGAATCCCGCACATGATTTAAATTTTTCCTATCGTATATTTGTGATTTTGTAATGGTATGTACATTTTTAGTTGTAGTGTAAAATGCGTAGTTTCTATATTCTGCCGTCAAGCAGACGTGCAAATATTTAAGGCTAGTGCTAAAAATACACTAAAAATATTAACAATTTAATCAAATTAATTACAAGGGTTATAGGTAAAATGCTAACAACCTCTTAGGGTTGACTTCTGCTAGTCCTAAGAAACATATTGAGATATTTTTTTGGTCTGTTCATGGGTATTTAACGGAATAAGCACGAAGATCACCTGATGTTAAAAGTATCTTGTGCCTGTAATTTATTATTTCATATTTTTATTACTTTGCTCGATGTAAATATTCAAAACTCTATTCAAAGGGAGCGCGGCGCGGTCCAGTGTTGCCGAAGCGGGCGCTCTTGGCTCGGAGTAGGCATTGTATTTAACTACGAGACAGAGACAAAATGTTTGTTAGGACGAGCAGAAGAACCCAACCCTGAGAACAACATAAAAAGTTGTTGGCATTTTTCCAATAACCCTGTATATCTATTTTTTTTATATAATTGTGACGGATTAAGCACGAGGCTCACCTGATGTAAAGCGGACTAACCTCTGCCTATAACAGATGCACTTCGTCAAGTCACGAATTGCACTGCGCCCGTCATCTTGAGACATAGTCGTTAAGTCTCATGTGCCTGTAATTTCACTGGCTCTCAAGGATGCCGGAACACACCGTCAGGTGCTTGGCGACATATTTTCTACTTGAGGGTGGTCGCTAGCCAGGCGGGCATTCGCAAAATGCCCTTCCACCATGCGGTCAAGCTCAAGCCCGCGGCGGGATTCGAACCATGGACCTGCGGCACGGCAGTCCATAGCCAATGCCGCTGAGCCATCACTGCTTCAAAAATTAATTAAATTCCATATATTATTCTTTAATACAATAGTTTTCTAGTAACCACTGACTTAGCCTATTCCTGTAAACATGACCTAACAGTTTTATTTCGTGAGGTAATTTATTATAAACAGTTTTGCACATACTATAAAAATTTGTCTTACATACATATTTAAGGCAACGAGGTTGATTTAATAAGTTAACGTCGATTACGTTATTACCTGGGAAAAATTCCCTGCAACAGGTGAAATACATAAGAAAATAAATATTTTTTAGTGTCGTAGTTATTTCGGCTTAGCCAGAAAATATGGCGGAATTGTAACTATTCATACTATATTTCATTATAGTTTTTCAGAAAATATTTATGTATGTTATTACGATTGTAATATAATTGTATCCCTTCGAGCCATCTATCACTAATACGAGAAAGGTATCCATCCGATATATCAAGGTTTCGGCTACGCGAGTATCTCGAGCTCTACGAGTCTACGGCTACGACCCACGCGTAACCGGAAACTAAAGTAACTTAACTGCTACGAACCTACGAGATTTCGTGCAAAAAGAAAGGAGTAAAATTCGACACCTTGGGAGACCTTTAGAGAAACAATTCGCTTTTATAGTTAATTTGAGGCATTTTGTGGCTCTGTGACATTTCAGAAAAGTGGTTCGAATCCAGCCGCGGGCTTGAGCTTCACCGCATGATGGAAGGGCATTTTGCGAATACCCGCCTGGCTAGCGACCATATCAAGATCAAGTACAAAATCTATCGCCAAGCACCTAACGGTGTGTTCCAGCAGCAGACCTTGAGAGCCAGCACAGCAGGCACACGAGATCTAACAACTGTACGTCTCAGTGAGACGAGCGCAGTGCAATTCGTCGCTGACGAAACGCATCTGTTATAGGTCCACTTTACTTTTGCGACTTGAACACATACTTATACTGACCACGACCAATACAACTTGGTCGAACGTCGAGGTAAATAATGTACTTAATGAATAGATTCAGGCGTTACTTTGCGAGAAAGAGAATAGAGATCGAAGGGTCTCGATCGTGCGCTCGTAGAGTCAAGACGTCCTGAGGATGCTTCGTTTAGACGTGAAACGCGTCGAATACTTCTTTTCCGGTTAGGCTGCGTGGCGTTTGTGACGTCACGTCGGCTTAACAGGAAATTAGGCGGAATTATCAGTAGATATATATAATATTTGTAAAGATTTTTTAAGTGTTAAATAATTAATTTGATGTTTTCTTAAAATACTTATAAAATATTTGTTATTATTAAATAATATATGTACTTGTTTTTATCGCGATTAAGTCGTGTTAAATAGTTTTTTTTTTATGAATAATAGGCAAGCATTTGACCGCTATCTCACCTGATGGAAAGTGACGATGCGGCCGAAGATGTAGCACACTTGCCTAGAAGATACCTATTCACTCTAGACTTAAAGACCCCCAAGTTATACTGTTCAGGAAACAAAGACGCAGGCAATGAGTTCCACTCCTTACTTATAACAAAGTATCCTTATATGGTAATGCGTGATCTCTATTTTGGGATTACCTATTTTATTTATAGCGGTAAGATTTGTGTTCTGCTGTTATTGATCTTGACTTACATTTAAGTACATATTTATTCGACACCTTCTACTCTCACTTCCTAAATCGTCTCTTACCAACAACTGACAGGTGTAGTACTGGCAAAACATTAACCTGTCAACTACGACCTATCAGTAAAAAAAACAATAAATTATAGAACGAGTGCATATAACAACTCATTTTAGCCAAGATGTTTAACAGCCCGAGCCAGTGCATTAAATTCGATTTAATTCGAGGCTAAAATGGGTTTTATTGTTAACTTGTACGCTCGGATTTTCACTTCAATTGCGAGGAAATTACACAATGATAACTTTAGTAATACCATACAAATTTTGATGAAAATCTTAAGTCATATTTGAATGTTGTTGTATTTTGAGTGTCATTGTTTCGAAAAAACATCTAGGTCTTGATTTATGGTTGGTATTTAAAGACCCAGGTGAACTTCTTCAATGAAATTTACTACAAACTGAACTTCTTTGAACAAATAAAAAAAATACAATCATTTTTATGCCCTTTTGCTCAAAACCCGACCTTTGTGCACTAGGGCTTAAAAAACCGTTTTAGACCGCTTATACCGAGCATAAACAAGAAGTTTATGAGCATGAGATGTGAAAATCTATACTATTATTATAAAGAGGATAGATTTGTATTTTTGAAAAATTCTTTCACCGTTAGAATCCTACACCAACCCTGATGATCATAGACTCGAAAACTTAGGGAACCGTATGAAAACTTTGATTAAGTAACCCAACATGTGAAAAATATACCAAAAAATCGTTATATCGCGTACGCTGCGGATATTGTTGACAATAGAGCAAAGTGGTGTACTACAATTTTATAGAGGACAAATATCTACAAAACAGCCAGTAGTTGAGAGCCAGTACTTGTAGGTTAGCCTGAACAACATCTTCGACCACATCATCACTTACCATCAGGTGAGATAGTGGTCAAAGGCTAACCTATCATACATAATTAATAAAAAAAAAACAGTCGGCAATACCAGATGTCTAACTATTACAGTTACGTCACAATAACTACTTTTTATGTATCTCAATATATATATATATATATTTTGTTAAATACCCGTGCAAAGCCGGGGCGGGCGCTAGTATTATAATTTTTAGATATCCTTCTCGCCACAGATGCATCTGCATTGTTCGTTCAACTATTTTCAAGCTTGATAATGGATAACAAGTCACCTGACAGCCTCAGTCGCCCCATATCGATATTTTTGACCCGCAGCCGCGCCGCGCCGCTGGCCCACAGGCTTTCTGGGTCAGAGCGGGAAAAATCAATAGTGGCTGTTCAAGATATCTTTACACGTTATAACTGCTTCGTTACACGTTATAACAGCTATCATTGTAACGGATATCGTTATAATATAACAGTTATGGTGTTATAAAACGTTATTAGCGTGATGTTTATGTTTTGCTATTTTATGGTGTGTTTTGTAACTAGAAAACGCGAACGGAAATCTTGCGCTGTAATTTTATCGAACCATTTTAGTTATTGGTCTGTCGCAATAACTAATCATGATATGAATCTGGAATTGCAGTATAATAACTACCATATCCTCTATTTACCTACAAAAACTATTAAGTTTTGAACATGGATCAAAAGTAATAAACTGATTTTCGTTAAGACAGTGGGTTAGTAGTCTTTGGTTAAGACTGGAAGGAAGTTTCGAATTTTCATACAAAAAGAGAAAACGTTTCTACCCTCCTAAACAAACACCGACTTAGATGATTTTTGGAAATAATATAGATATTATCAATATCCATGTTTATAGGTTTTAATTTTTATCATTATATTAAAGGAATTTGAATTAATGGGTATATAAATACCGATGTTTTCTCAAAACTTGTATCTCTAGTTTGTGAATTATTAATGGGAAAAATAATGGTAAATTAAGAAAAAAGAAAACATATGAAACCTAACTAGGTTTCATATGTTTTTTTTTGCGTTATGGGAGAAAACTTTTCTCATATAGTGAACATTAATCAAATCTAAAAATATTGGGTTTTTTTAATACTGACAGAATAAAGTTTACTCCCATAACGCAAATTATCCAAATCCTAAGTCAAAACTTGAAGAAGCTGCAATTGTCCTTATCGCACTATTCTGTTCGGGCGTTTAGCGGCGAGACAGCATCACTTTGTTAAAATACCTATTTTTCTGTAGGAGCTTCTCTTCCCGTTCCTCTTAAGACACTGACACATGCGAAATAGCTTTACTTTAACAGATTTTTAGCAAAATGTATTTATTTTGTAGCAGTAAGAAAAGTATATGTTAATATTGATCACATTTTCTAAAGTCAAGAATAGTCCGAAACACGTTTCCTTCTAATTTTCTCGAAAGAATAATATTGCAAAGTTGACTCTAAATTACGCTTATAACGTAAATATCTTAATTATTTACGTATGAATGTGTACGAAAATATATTAACAAAATAGAAAAACCTTATCAAGAGGGAATAAGTCACATTTTCGATTAACGTTACTAGTTTTTTGTTATTAAGCTTACTTTTGGATTTTACCTAAAATTATCGCGATTTCTATACCATCGCCGAAGTTGAACCATGATAATGTGAGGTCAGTTTTGAATCTGCGTGGTACCGACTTTAACAAGTTATTTCATAATTTTCAGTGGCAAGACTGACTGTTATGTAGAGTGACACAGACACAAGCATGACACACTGTTGGAAGTCATCCGTCAGTCACGTTTACATATTAAAAAAACCGGCCAAGTGCGAGTGGGACTCGCGCACGAAGGGTTCCGTAACTAAATATTCCGTGAATAGTAAAACCTGTCACCGTTATTAGTATCGAGCAAGAAACGGTAAAAAAATCAAGTGTCGTATGGGAGTCCCCCTTAAATATTTATTTTATTTTTAGTATTTGTTGTTATAGCGGCAATTGAAACACATCATCTGTGAAAATTTCAACTGTCTAGCTATCACCGTTCTTGAGATACAGCCTGGTGACGGACGGACGGACGAAGTCTCAGTAATAGGGTCCCGTCTTTACCCTTCGGGTACGGAACCCTACAACGGAACCCAGAAAACATGTAATTACCTAGAAAAATGACATGCATGTATCACGTACCAATATAACCGTTGTAAAATGCAAAGCGTATGATTTAGCTTTGACGTGTAGGTACACATTATACTAATAGGTTAGCTAGAGGCCACCAGTAATAGGTGACTTCCTCTGTTGCCGACTATTGCACGGTATCCACTTCCTAAAGGGGAATGCAGTGTTGGGTTGGAGTTTTGAGGGACGAAACTGGGACGGGATATTAAATTTACCCAGTAGCAGTATCATTCTTTGGGAACTAATTCAGCCGGGGAAGTACTGCCATCATACCTATTTCTATCCAAACAGTAATGTCCCCGTGGATCGCCGATTCCCGTGGAGAGCCGGGTTAGAATTGCACCTCCCCATATTATCCCGTGGGTGTCGTAAAAAGCGACTAAGGGAATAATTATACTGGAAGGTGGGCAGCAGCGCATTCTAAAGAACTACTATCTTACACTGCGATCCCCGAGCCACCTGCCAAGCGTGGGGATTATGGCAAATACCTCCTTAATAGGGGAGGCTGTGTTCAGCATTGGACAATCCGGCTGATACAGTACAGTAAGTAATGTTCGATTCCTACGAATAATATATTTATTCGTTGTTCGAATCAGTGCGTTCCGGTTTGAAGATGGCTGAGACGATACAAACCGCTCGTAGCGAAGTTTGCTTAGCCGTTCTTAATCGATCAGCTAAGTTAAGCAACGTCCGCTGCGGTCAGGAGTCGGATGAGTGGCCGCTAGTAACATTACTATTGAGTGCTTCCGTGCTTCGGATCGCATTAGATCGAGCAAGAACACACCACACATATCTAGCCTAGAATTTCTGGCTCTCAAGGACAGCTGCCGGAACACACCGTTAGGTGCTTGGCTATAGATTTTCTACTTGAGGGTGGTAGCTAGCCAGGCGGGCATTCGCGAAATGTCCTACCACCATGCTATAAGGACTGCCATCCTAAGACCACGACTGGGACTGACGGCTTAACGTCCCCCCGAAGCACGGAAGCACTCAGTAATGTTACTAGCGGTCACCCATACAACTCATGACCGCGGCGGACGTTGCTTAACTTTGCTGATCGGTTAAGCAAAGCAAATTACGCTACAAGATCTTCAATAAGGCTTTGCGCATATTCCGTCACAATCACTTGACAAAACACTTGATGATGAAGCACTCTAGGTGGATCGGTATCGAGCAGTGATAGCTATGGACTGCCGTGCCACAGGCCTATGGTTCGATCCCCACCGCCGGCTTGAGCTTCACCGCATGTTAGACAGGCATTTTGCAAATGCTTGCCTGGCTGTAATCTGTTGCCAATCACCTAACAGTGTGTTCCAGCAGCAGTCCTTGAGAGCCAGTAAAATTACAGGCAATGAGACTTAACAACTATGTTTCTCAGTGTGATGGGCGCAGTGCAATTCCTCACTTGTGATGTAATGCATCTGTTCTAGGCTGAGGTTAGTCCGTTTAACATCAGGTGGGCCTTCGCTAACGTTTAGGAGACGTCTCCTGATTTGAAATTGCCATGTTCGAGGTACGGTTTCTCACATTTTCTATAAATTCAATAGTTGTCATACATCAAATAATCGTAAAAAATATATAGAAAATTACGTCTCTACGTGCTGAAGAAAATAAAATTTAATTTTTTGGTTGTTTTATAGAAAAAAACCAACGTAAATTATAAAAAAAAAAACAGATTACGAACGATATAGAACCTCTACTTTTTTCAGTCGTTTAAAAACTAATCATGTGTGAATCAGAATCGCTACTCTAATACCTTATCTAATATGGTACCCTCAACATATAATAATATGCCCCCTGTTTAAAAATATTAAACATAAATAATATATTTCTTGTAGTGGCAACATTATTAGAAACATATGGTAAAGTTGCTCTGGCAACCTTCTTTTTTGTCCATGACTTTTCTGCATAGCACAGGTATTATTATAAAATTTATATTTTATTGGAAATACAGTTTCACTGCTTATAATTAGTAAGTATTTTATTCAACACCCTCAGTGCGAGAGTCCCCCTCGAACGGACTGTGACAGAAAGAGACGGCGAATACCCAGTTCACAATAACTCGGTCAATCAATAAAACGTTATATTATAACGAATTATTTATTTATAAATAACTGCATTGGTGACCAGCGGCTGCGATTAGCGTGGCACGCCATAAACACTGCAATATAATAGCTTAAAACATGATTTATGCAGGGGGAGGAAGCGTATTGCTTTAGCTATTAGTTTTACTTTAGCAAAATGGTGAACTAGATACCATTTTTAAGTTCAATAATAACAAATGTTTTAAAAGTATCAGAAAAAACTAATGAATAGATTCAGGCGTTACTTTGCGGAAATCCATTTTTAATAATAACAAATACTTTTAAAATATTTTAAGAAAACATCAAATTAATATTTTAATAAAACACTTAAAAAATATAAAAATATATCTAGTGACAATTCCGCTTAATTTTCCTGCTAAGCCGACGTGACGTCACAAACGCCACGCAGCCAAACCGATCGTGCGCTCGAAGAGTCAAGACCTCCTGAGGATGCTTCGTGTAGTAGCGAAACGCGTCGAAAATTCTTCCGGTTTGGCTGCGTGGCGTTTGTGACGTCACGTCGGCTTAGCAGGAAAATTAAGCGGAATTGTCACTAGATATATTTTTATATTTTTTAAGTGTTTTATTAAAATATTATTAAACTACTGTGCCGTCATTCGAAACCTAATTATACATGAGAGTAGCGTACTTGACTTCCGCTCCGTACTTGCCGTGCTGTGATTGGTCTACCCAATCTCCTCGCCCAATCAGCGCTGACTCCGCCCCTTCCGCCCGCCATAATGTCCGCCATCACCCCAGGTAGTGCGCCGAGCGCAACATGGCTTCATTGGCGTTTGGATTTTCATCCGGAGCGGTCGTAAGTAAGGAATTACTACTAATCGACCACGTCGTGCTAATTAATATTCAGATATAAAGTGGCAATACCTGGTAAGTCCACGTGGTATTTTACTTTCTGATTTTGTTTTAACGGTGCTACCGTTCGTTTTCTTCAAGAATTTTTAAATCACAACGGTTTTTTCCGTTGGCTTTAGACATTTAAACATTTTAAACTGTCTTCATAACGTGTTTCTGTTCATTTTAGAATATGGATAATAATACTATTGGTCTAGCCCCAACGATGGATGCTACAGGAAGTACGAGAAAAGAACAAAAAGGAAAAAAGAGGAAAATCTACCAATCCTCCAGCTCGGAATCAAGTTCCGATTCTTCATCGAGCTCCAGCTCGTCGTCAGGCAAAAGTGACGTCAAGAGACGTAAGAAAAACAAGCACAAGAGGAAGAGAAACCGTAAGTTCGACTTATTGTTTTCTGAAATAACTCAAATTAAATCTCGGTTAAACGATAATAATCAAAGTAACCGTCTAACCGATTCGTTTTGCGATGATGACCATATTAGCATATGCGCAGACCCAAACATGTGTGGGGAACTATATGACGATGAGTCCTACGTAACATCGCCAGCGAAAAACACCGAGCCATTAAATGACCAACAGTTCAGCTTATCTGTTAAGACAAAATTACGGGAACCTGCAATTCCTAAGGCCCCTGCGGCTTATTTAGAACAGCTCAAACAATTACAACACTTTGAGAAATCCGACTGGAATAGTGTCCGCTACTCTGAAACTCAGAAACACTATATCCATTCGCCAGGATTCACAAGTCTTGATTCCAATGAAGAAGTCAAGAGCTACGACAACTCAAAGTTCACAGCACGAATGGAAAATGCTTTTGCAGGGTTGACATATGCTTTGCTTAAACAAAAAGAAGCCCTGCAAACAGATTTGAAAGGTTTTTTAGATGGTATACATCAAAGTAATTTGAATACAGTGGAAATTGGTCTTAAACTAAACGAAATATTTTCTAAGGGTGAATATTCAAAAGTAACTGATGATATATTTCAAATTGTATGTGGCCATAGAGCAGAACTTGTTCAGAATAGGCGCGAGTCAATACTCACAGCTGTGAAAGACCCGTTCTATAAAAACGTACTTAGAAAACTTCCACCTACATGCACTTCCCTATTCGAAAGTGAAAACTTCAGTACTACTCTACAAAAAGCCGGCGGTGTCAAAGGTATTTTTTGGCCACCATCAGGGCAAAAGGAACGCATACCGGAACCTCTAAATGTTCCCGGACCATCGCAATCATCAATCCAACATACGAAATTTCGGCCTGTACCTCACCCGAAACAAAACGCAGCAAGGAAGCAATTAAACAATGCGTTTCGAGGCAGAGGCGGCAAACAACAAAGACGATATGACGAGCAGCCCTACAAGAGGCGTAATTCCCCCTCATCCCATCGGGATAGGAGAGGAAATAATAGTAACAAAAGATTCTGACTCAAGGCCCTTCCGTGCCGGTCAGCTCCTGATGTATTACAACCATTGGAGAATGCTCGGGGCACCGCCCTACATTCTAAACATCATAAGTGGCTACCGTATACCATTCAAAAAGAAGCCCCCATTGATTTTACCAAGCAAACACAGCAACCAAATTCCTTATTCGCCAGAGATGTCGAAAGCACTTCACAAAATGCACACTCAAGGTGTCATAAAAATTGCAAGGCTGTCTCCGAGCTTTGTGTCATCAATGTTTCTCAGACCAAAAAGCGACGGCACGATGAGACCAATATTCAATTTAAAAAATCTGAACAAGTACGTTGCGGTCGACAAATTCCGATTAATAAATCATCACCGCGTACCAGACTTTCTTCAAGGAAAAGACTGGATGGCCAAAATAGATCTGAATCAAGCCTACTTTCATCTGCCAGTCGCATCAAGCCAACGATGTTTTCTTCGGCTTATTTACAACGACCTTCTGTACGAAATGACCTGCTTACCATTCGGTCTCAGTTCGGCTCCAAAAACATTTGCCTCTCTAAGCAACTGGATAGCCCAGATACTTCGAGAACGGGGCTTGCGAATAATCGTATATCTGGACGATTACCTCCTAGCCCATCAGAACCCACTGATACTGCAAAGCCACATTGCAATAGCCGTCAACCTATTCGAGTACCTCGGCTGGAAAGTAAACAAAGAAAAGTCTGTTCTAAAACCCACACAGAAAATAGAATTCCTAGGCGTAAATTGGGATACGCGGCAAAACACAAAAAGCTTGCCAACGAGGTCACTGGTCCGACTCAAAAACCAACTGAAGGCCAGATTGGCCACAAAGTCAACAAATCTGAAAGAATTTCAGAAACTCATTGGAACACTAAACTTTGCAAGCTTTGTTGTTCTAAGAGGTCGATTGAACTTTCGGGCACTACAGACACAAGCAAATGCTTTAATAAAGTCGCGAGCTCCAGCTTATACGCTAGACCAGAAGTCATTACAGGAACTGAAATGGTGGGTACAGAATTACAAAATCAGTTCTTGCATACACAATCCACAACCATCGCATTACCTCACCACCGATGCAAGCGATATCGGATGGGGTGGCAAATTGAACAACCAAGATATACAAGGTACCTGGCTTCCAACAGAACAAAACCTCCATTGCAACCAGAAGGAAATGATTGCCATATTAAAAATCCTAAAATATCAATGTCACTCCCTCAAATCAAGTTCACTGCTAATTCAATGCGACAACAGGACAGTAGTTTCATACCTTCGCAACGAAGGCGGCACAAAATCACAAGCATTGACGGACTTGACCTCGGAAGTATTCGACATCCTAGACAAGTACAACATCTACATGACGATTCATCATCTACCAGGCATTTACAACACGAATGCCGACCATTTATCTCGCCAGAAATCACATCCAGAATGGCACCTTATAACAAAGGTAACAGAAAAAATATTTGCAAAGTGGGGCACACCAGAAATCGATCTATTTGCCTCTCGCCAAGCGCATGTAGTCCCAAATTACTGTACAATCGACAGGTCGGACTCCCAAGCTCACAGTTACGACGCCCTCGGGCTGACTTGGAACTTCAGACTGGCCTGGGTGTTTCCACCGCCACACCTCATACCAAGAGTACTGGCTCAGTTGAACACATCAACAGGAATTTATTTGATGATCGTACCACGATGGGAAAAAGTGTACTGGAGACCGGATCTGAAGAGCAGAGCGCTAGAGCCTCCGTTCACGATCCGGAACCTATCGGAGGTACTAGTAGATGTGACGACCGGACGTACACCACCGAGAGCGACAGAAATGACACTGGAAGTTTGGAGATGTGGGGGTGGGATCACAGTCTAACAGATTGGAATGAAGAACAGAAAAGTCTTTTATCTACCGCCTGGAGACCATCTACTTTAAATACATATAGACCTGCGTGGAAAAGGTGGCTCTCTTGGTGCGTAAGAAACTCAGTCAACCAACGTAAGCCTAACGGCTCTCAACTTGCAAGATTTTTAGCTGATCTTCATCAAAAAGAAAGGCTATCTTTGAACACTATTTTAGTACACAAATCCGTGGTATCTACTTTTTCTGACCCAGATGATCACAATAAACTGAGTTCACATACACTTGTTAAACAAGTTCTGAAATCAATCTCATTAGCTAAACCAAGGCAGAACCCGCCACCAATCTGGAACATCGATACCTTAACTCATCATCTGAGTCAAAAAATCCCTGAGAACATGAATCTCTATGAAACTTCAGGGCACACAGCAGCTATCCTGCTTTTGTGTTCGGGAAGACGTATACACGATTTGACGCTTCTGAAAATATCTCCGGAATATTGCAAAATGTCACAAGACAGCATAATTCTTTGGCCATCGTATGGCTCTAAAACGGATACAGCCAACCAACAGCAATCTGGTTGGAAGCTCCTTCCTAACAAAAACAATCTTAATTTAGATCCAGTGTTCTGGGTCACTAAACTGATACAATTGTCGCATCAAAGAAGAGAAATGGCCAAATCAGACAACCTCTTTATCAGTACTTATGGTAAACCTAGATCAGCTACGAGGGTCATGATCGCAAACTGGGTCAAGAAAATTTTAAAAGAGGCAAACATTGATGGGACACCTGGCAGCTTCAGATCAGCCGTCGCCTCAAGAAATTGGGTTGAAAACTTTCAACTCGATGACATACTGGCACGAGGTAACTGGAAATCGGCTAACACTTTTAAAAAGTTTTACCGCAAGGAAATCCTACCCTCCAGTAAACAACCTTGTGCAATCGCAACTTTGTTTGAACCTATAAATCATTGACATAACAATTACATATTATATCTATCTATCACAGCAAGACGACTAATTTGTAAACAACTGTTGATTCAGTTATGATTATATTGTATAACTATTTCCTCATTTCAATGTATTCTGAGATAAATAAACATTTATTATGCTATAACATACTTTCATTGTTATTATTCTATTAAAATAACTATTATAAATATATCACATTGGCGTCACCATCACCACCAGGCGATAACAAACACATCTCTCATGTATAATTAGGTTTCGAATGACGGCACAGTAGTTTAATAGCGATGTTTTACCTGCAATTAAAACATTTATTAAACATACTTGCCTAATTCGAAACCTAATACTTTTTACACCTGCCTGGTGGCATAACATGAGAAAACCAATGAAGCCATGTTGCGCTCGGCGCACTACCTGGGGTGATGGCGGACATTATGGCGGGCGGAAGGGGCGGAGTCAGCGCTGATTGGGCGAGGAGATTGGGTAGACCAATCACAGCACGGCAAGTACGGAGCGGAAGTCAAGTACGCTACTCTCATGTATAATTAGGTTTCGAATTAGGCAAGTATGTTTAATAAATGTTTTAATTGCAGGTAAAACATCGCTAATTTGATGTTTTCTTAAAATATTTTAAAAGTATTTGTTATTATTAAGAAAAAACTGAATCAATATATTAATAAAATACTTAGAAAAAATATATTTATGCTTGATAGGTTAGCCTTTGACCACTATCTCACCTGATGGTAAGTGATGATATGGTCGAAGATGTTGTTCAGGCTAACCTAGAACAAATAAAAATATATCTAGTGTCAATTCCGCCTAATTTTCTTGTTAAGCTAACGTGACGTCACAAACGCCACACATTCAAACCGGAAAAATGTCTCGACCCGTTTCGCTTCTACACAAAGCGTCCGCAGGAAGTCTTGACTCTACGAGCGCACGATCGAGACATTTTCTTGGAATACTTTTAAAATATTTGTTATTATTAGGTATGGATTTCCGCAATTCCGAATCTTTTCATTATTCGTAAGTTGCTTTGCGGGGCTTGCCTAATAATTTTTAATCGACCAACTAGGTTAAGCAACGTCCGCTGCGGTAATGACTTGGATGGGTGACCGTGCCACTAACTTACTGCACGAGCTTCGGCGGGCATGCTGTCGTTGGGCACGATTGTTGTCGTTATATCATGGTGCGGTCGGCCATATTGCTATGTTGCCTGGCTAGCTACCAGCTTCGAGTAAAAATCTATCGAGTAGGACCTAACGGTATGTTCAGACTGTCCTTGAGAGTAATTCTAGGTTAGCCTGAACCACATCTTTCAACTGCATCATTACTTATCATCAGGTTAGGTGAGAAGTGAGAGGCCATCGGTTAGACTATTTAATAAGCTTTAAAAAAAGCTTTTACATCTTGAGTTTATAGATGCATATTGTAGTTTTTTTTTTAAGTATAGCTAAAGTTTAATCTCTTCTTAACTCTGATATCTTGGTCCATATATTTAAGTCTAAAAATGCACTCTCCAATAAAATTTTCTAATTTTTAAATTAATTTCATATATGATATGTATTGTAATACCTGAGAAGTAGTATTAAATCTAGGTACTTACCTGAGCTACTTGTGTTTGCCTATTCACACTAGCACTTCCACTAAACGATTCAAAATTCACTCTAAACAAAGTTTTGGAAAGTAATAAACACAAATACTTGATTAATTTGTCACGTTCATCTAAATACATGATATTTTTGTTGCGAATCCCGCCAAAATTAATGTCTATACTCTATAGTTTTTTTTTTGTTTTAAATTGGACTCGTACGACTTGTAAGTTATGGAATTATTATGACATCCAATTTTGTACAATATAGTATGACATCGATCGATAGGACACAATAATGTACAAATATTTGTTATAGTAAAGTGAAAACAAATTAGTATTATATATACAAAGGTTAGTAGATACATTACCTACTAAAATTTCATTATATGGTGACTAAGCAAAAACAAGAAAAGTAATTAATTCTTGCTATTACAGTTCTTGGTTATGATATGTCCATCCTTTTTGCGCAAACTGAGTAGTAAATTATAAAAAAAAACTTAAATATTAAATACTACTCAAATTTTATCAATTTTAATTCATTATCACGACCTAAAAACACTACCAAAGTCGTTTATTTTTTATCGATAATCAGTCTATAGATGCACAGTCTAATCTTACTTCCAAAAGTAGACAGTAGTAGGTACATGCCAGTCTCCAAAACGCACACGTACCTTTATCTCAATATGTGTACTGTGCTCGTACCTTGAATGAAAGAATTATTTCGACGTTTAGCCAGCACAGCATTGCGCCACAGTTTGGCGCATAAGTACCTATTCTGCAATATGACATTGGCAGGTATGCCAATTACGTACAGCGTATAAATTAAACTTGTTCAAACGATATAAGTACGGCTTTATTGTACAAGGTACAATTTTTAACTCTTTCAACATTGACTCAACTTTTAGGGAATTGAAATAAGCTTCAGTTTATTTACAATTATAGCTACATATTTTCATGAAAATCACTAAGTACATGTAGGAACGATTATAGTGTTTTGTTGCCAACTTCATTATTTTAATTTTAGTTAGGTATAGTAAGTACCTATAGTTTATGTATTTGATATTAATTTAGGTAGGTAGGTACTTTTCATTCTAAGGGAAATGCACATTATTTTTGGGTAACGAGACTACGGAAGGAGCCCGAATACCAAGCGTGGGTCACTTCCCGTTCGTCCGTCCCAACTGTGGGGCTGTAACTTTTGAACCTACGTTTGAACCATACTAGGTGTCAATAAACAACGTTGTAAATTTCACAATATTTATATAAGTTATATTATTATTTGGTAGAACATTATGGTCGATAAAATAATAATTCTAGAAACTCTAGCTCGTAAATGGAATCCCGGAAATATTGATATTTAAAATATATACTTAACCAAATTTTTTCACATAATAAAATATAAAAACATATATTATCCCCCTCTACTATATTAGGTATGACGATTAATTTAGTTTATTTTAATTTATTCGTTTGACAAAGGTGTACTGAGTTAGTATAAATTTTAAAGTACCTAACTGACCTATTTTGGCGGCAAAATATTATTATTATTATGTTGAACAAATTTCTAATAGGTATATATAAAATTCCTTTAACGCTATTACTCATTCCGCATTTATTTGTAACACTATAAATATAAAATACCTACCACCCCAAAACTCTGAATATGTAGATATTTAATTTGACAACAGTTTTTTAACTCCATGAAAATAATATCCGATTAAATTCTTTCCAAAAAGTATCACCTTGTACAACAAAAAAGGTCACCGCTCATAGGTGCTGGCATAGCAGTCTAGATTTTACAATAAAAAAATATAATCGAATATCGAAGCAGATCGTCAATTTTTTTATTCACGTTTTCCGTCGTGGCGGAGGTCACTCGCGTCAAGTGAAAATAATTTTTCGCAAATAAAAATACTACCAAATTTTTCGCGAGTGATATTATGTCGGTGCACACAATCCCACTGGTTACGCCTTTCATTAGAGGACCGAGATTTCCGTATAGAAAGAGTGAGTAATTTGTATGTATTTTTAAATTAAGCATTTGCTTGGCTTGCGGTTCATTGACCCGAATCATATTCCTTATTCCAGTGCCTGAGCATTACTGAGTTTGGTTAATATAAATAAACCTGTTTCGTATGTCAATTCCAATATTACAACTACACCAAACTACCCTTTTAATGTTTTTGATTTTTCTTTCTACCCAAGAACTAAACTGTGTTTAAAAAAAAGGCCACGCAAGCACATCTTTCACAAATTGGTTCCTGTGAAAATTGGACAACTGACTCTTGGAGCGACAAAATTCTTACTGATGTACTTATTATTATTTTGTCATTTTAAGCTGCAATATCTTGCTACTAATTTTACATTACAAAAATTCATATTTGTTTTGATATTCATCAGAAACTAAACATGTTCAACAGTGAACGATTAGTTATCATGCCCGCGTCATTTTATATTCTATATTGACCCGCCACATGTATGCTGTGTTGTTGCATCTACAGATAATAAGTAAGACTGCATTGCACTTGTGCACCTATAGTCTGGGCGGCACTGCATTTAATCCGGAGTCTGGAACTGTTCTCATTGGGTAGCAATATGGTCGTGACCCTAAAACATGTTTGGTGGAACGTGCGTGCTTTATCTCTGGCTAACCCTTCGGCGAACACAGACGTGACGATGTCTTTGTTCATCCCATGATTACCGGAAGACTGTCACTAGCCTTTGACCACTATCTCACCTGATGGTAAGTGATGATGTGGTCGAAGATTTTGTTCAGGCTAACCTAGAATTACTGGCTCTCAACTGGACTCAAAAGGAACACACCGTTGGGTGCTTGGCGACAGATTCAGTACTTGAGGGTGGTAGCTAGCCAGACGGGCATTCGAAATAAGCCCTACCAGCATGCTATAACGACTGCCATCCGAAGACGACAACCGGGACCGACGGCTAGCTCTCAGTAGTAATGTCAGCGGTGACCCATCCAAGTCTGACCCCGGCGCACGTTGCTTAACTTTGCTGTTTGGTTAAGAACGGCTAACTACAAAACAGTACTTTCTGTGGCAATTATTTTTTTGTTTTTAGAACGATTTTTTTTTGATAAGAATACCCTTTAAAGTATAAAATAACCACCATTAAAATTTCGAGGCCGGTACCACAATCTTATGTAGCGATTTAGTTACAGCGTAGCTTCTATTTCAGCTTCAGTTCAGTAGAAAATCTGTCGCCAAGCACCTAACGGTGTGTTCCAGCTGTCCTTGAGAGCCAGTATTTTTAGGTTAGCCTGAACAACATCTTCGACCACATCATCACTTACCATCAGGTGAGATAGTGGTCAAAGGCTAACCTATCAAGCATAAAAAAAAGCTTTACTCCATTCAGTTTTTAGGACTAAGTATGAAAAACATCTTGTTGCTACATAAAGGTCTTTGAAGATGTAACAGCCATGTCATATTGATTAAAAAATCCTACTACACAGTTTCTGTTTACTTAAACGACAAAACTGCCTGGACAATTCCGCCTCCGCCAAGCTATTGCCTGTCACCTACATAAATTAAACAAATATTGTAATAACTCTATTATATAGTAAGTAACACATTGTTAAAAGATGTTTAAAAGAATGGCCCCGAGTTTATTGCCCGTTCTTCTCGCAGTGGCTCTATTCAAATTATTTGCTGAACGTGGCAGTACAATGTAGAATATTTGAATACTAAAATTTGTAATTGACCTTCATAAGAGCGTCGTAGACGTTTAAATTGTATAAATGATTTTGACTTTGACTTTGATGTTTTTTTTTATATTGTTATGATTGCAATAACGCCTGCTAAGCGGATTACATTACAAAATTACAAATATACGATAGGATTTTTTTTTTTTCCCGCACATGACTTAAAAATTTTTCCTATCGTATATTTGTAATTTTGTAATTTGACTTTGATGGTTGGTTTCCCCATAGTCACTATAATTTTGTGACCGTGGACATAAAACCGTGTCATTTTTTCCAATTGATTTAAAACTGCCCCTCTATCTACTCGGTAAGCATCACAGCATGAAGTCCTTGTATCTCTTTCAATGCATGACCGCCTGGAATCGATTTATAGGTAAGCGACCTCTACTTTTTTTCACTACAGACTTGTCAATTGGTACCCGAATAGTTAAAAGTGCGCTTCGTAAAATCCCTCAAAGGTTCCGTAGATGCAATTACCCAGTCCAAAATTGTTATTAGACACAGTATAGGCTCTACTTTTTATCTTTTTTTTTATCTTATTGTGACGGAACAAGCTCGAGGCCCGGCTGATGTTAAGCGGACTAACCTCTGCCTATAACAGATGCATTTCATCACAAGCATAGAACATATATTAGTATGTCACAAGTCACGAATTGCACTGCGCCCGTCACTTTGAGACATGGTTGCTAAGTCTCATATGCCTGTGATTTTACTGGCTCTCAAGGACAGCTGCCGGAACACACAGTTGGGTGCTTGGCGATAGATTTTCTACTTGAGGGTGGTCGGTAGCCATGCGAGCATTCTCAAAATGCCCTTCCACCATGCGGTCAAGCTCAAGCCGGCGGTGGGGATCGAACCAGGGACCTGCGACTAACTTTCTAACAAAATATGGGTTTATACCACTCTGTTTTTTTATAATTTATTTATCACTGTAACATTTACATTTATATTTCCAAAGTCCTAGAAAACCAAGTATGGGTTGACGTAACCTATTATAGTACGTTCGAATCGCGTTTGCACAAATAAAGTTTCTGACATGCACGTACTTATACTAATTTTTTTAACGTACCTATTCGCGATAATTGGTTACAATCGGTACATACAAATAATTATCTTTATTGTAGTAATAATACTATTCCTGTGTATATATAAGTACGTTTTAGGGTTCCGTACCCAAAGGGTAAAAACGGGACCCTATTACTGAGACTTCGCTGTCCGCCCGTCTGTCACCAGGCTGTATCTCAAGAACGGTGATAGCTAGACAGTTGAAATTTTCACAGATGATGTATTTCTATTGCCGCTATAACAACAAATACTAAAAATAAAATAAAATAAAATCAATATTTAAGGGGCGCTCCCATACAACAAACTAGATTTTTTTACCGTTTCTTGCTCGATACTAATAACAGTGACAGGTAGACGCTTTAACTTTTCACAGAATATTTAGTTTATGTTCTCTTTAAATATAATTAATTAAAATAAAATAAATCATTAAGGGGGCTACCATACAATAAAAGAAGTTTTCGCCGTACCTACCCAGCTCAATCGGACACTACGAAAAGTGTCAGTCACTTACAAGACGTTAGAAGTTACAGATAATGGTACGGAACCCTTCGTGCGCGAGTCCCACTCGCACTTGGTCGGTTTATATGTTTTCTAGATACCGAAATTTCGGCATTGTAGCAAGTGTATCATTGAGTTAGTTTGCGAGAAAACCAAATACAATACAACTAGACAATCAATAATAACAAATATTTTAAAAATATTTTATGGAAACATCAAATTAATATTTTAATATAACACTTAAAAAATACAAAAATATATCTAGTGCCAACTCCGCCTAATTTTCCTGTTAAGCCGACGTGACGTCACAAACGCCACGCAGCCAAACCGGAAGAATTTTCGACGCGTTTCGATTCTACATGAAGCATCCTCAGGAGGTCTTGACTCTACGAGCGCACGATCGAGAAATCGAGAATCTCGAATTTTAGTATTTTATAAGTGTTTTATTAAAATATTAATTTGATGATTGCATAAAATATTTTAAAAATATTTGTTATTATTAAATATGGATTTCCGCTAAGTAACGCCTGAATCTATTTATTAACTAGACAATCCTTACTAAACATAATACATGAAGGTCTTGAATCTGTTCCCATTTTATAGGATTACCACAGACATGTGAGCGCTTATGCATATCGTACGTGCATGGCCGGCAATATAGACGACACTGAAACTCGGAAAATGTAGAAAAGTTGAGATTCGCAGCGTCAAATACAAGACATTTTTGTTGAGTTTGGTGTACAGTGAACCTTTTTTAATTATGGAGTATTAACAAGCTTTTAAGAGACGTGTCTTCATACCGACTTCGCTTAAATCAGAAGCATAGATTCAGATTAAGGATCTACATGCAAAATTTCACACAGTTTGAACACTTGGTATTCAAAAATAGTTTTTTGAATACCAAGTGTTCAAACTCGTGATATAACCATTATCATCCTAATGCAACATCCGTGCTCTCCAAAGCGCAGAAGCAGTCAGGAGTAAATGCCAGTAGCGATCACCCATCCTATGTAAACTTCGCTCGTAGCGAAGTTTACTTAGCAGTTCTCAACCGATCAGCAAAGTTAAGCAACGTCGCCCGCGGTCATGAGTTGGATGGGTGACCGCTAGTGACATTACTACTGAGCGCTTCCGTGCTTCGGAGGGCACGTTAAGCCGTCGGTCCCGGTTGTCATCTTAAGGTGGCAGTCGTTATAGCATGGTGGTAGGGCATTTTGCGAATGCCCGCCTGGCTAGCTACCACCCTCAAGTAGAAAGTCTGTCGCCAAGCATCTATCGGTGTGTTCCGGCAGCTGTCCTTGAGAGCCAGTACTTTTAGGTTAGCCTGAACAACATCTTCGACCACATCATCACTTACCATCAGGTAAGATAGTGGTCAAAGGCTATCAGGCATAAAAAATAAAAATATATGGAACTGGGTGACTCCTACTTTTGTTGTAATTTTTTGTTGTTTGGTTGTGAACCTAAAGCTGGTCTGGGGAAGTAATGCTCCTTTCCTAAATCCGTGAGTGCGACCATACATGGCAAGCAGTAAAGTTGGCATTAAGTACTGTATTCTGGTTGAAGGGTGATGCCGTTGAAATTACAGGCACATGAAACTGTACAACTTTGTCTCAGGGTGATGGGAGCATTGCAGCTAAGGCAACGCCCGTGCCCTCCGAAGCGCAGAAGTGCTCCGGAGCAAATGCCAGTAGCGGTCACCAATCCAAGTTGTTACTACAGAGAACATTACTAAAACTAGTTGTTCGATTAAGAACGTTTAGGCAAACTTTACTAGGTCTTTTTATTAGTCTAAGGGCCTGTTTCAGAATGTTCAAGTTCAGGTTATACTACCCAGAACATATTTAATAAATATAAAAATATCTGTGCGTTTCACAGTCATCGATTGAGCCTATCCATCGGTTAAAGCTTGAAACGCGCTGCATGTTAACTGTCATTTTTGTCATTCAGTTATTTTATGTTCTGGGTAGTATAACCGGAACTTACTCGAACATTCTGAAACAGGCCCTAAATTCTATAAAAATTTAAACAAGGGTTAGATATTTATCATTAAAAAATCATACTAACACACAGGCTTCCAAATTGCACCAGGGTCTTCACTCGACCAAAATGGTTGGTAAAAAACATCGAGCAACTAACTAAAGCTCGTTGGTAAAAAAGCAGAATAAAATGCACCCGGTATATTCCCAGTTTTACCGCCACTGCATCGTAGTGTCAGGGCAGCCGTAAAACAGATCCCGGCAGGACGTATCTAGGGATGTTGACCCGCTATTTTGACCCCAGGGTCATAGGTCAATAGCCATAGGTCAACGGGAAGCTTCGGTTTTTGTCTGTTCGTGTTAATAATAGTACATTATGCAACAATTGCGCGAAGTTGTTTATGACAATCGATTGTAATAAACAACGCGCACGAGTTTCATACGACGTTTTTCAACACACTTGCGAGGAACAAATACAAAATTTCGATGCGATAATATTTTCTTGATCTTTTTGATAGCGATAGTAATCTGATTTGAAAGGTTTATAATTCAATCTTCTAAAGTTCTACTTCATTAGGTAAAAAACTCTGGTTTGTTTTTATATGAAAAACTAACGAAACAAACTACAATCTCATTGGTGAGAAGTGTGGAAATGTTTTTTTTTCTCTTTAAAACACTAGTGCGGTAAAGTAAAAAAAAAGCAGGAGTGCGTAATAGACTATATTATAACACTAAAATCGGTGCATTTAAAGGCCCGTTACGAGCGAGTGTGTTAAAAAAATATTTGTAGCAATACTTATTGGCCGTATTGTTTGTTACTTGCAGGATCAATTATTTAAGGTGTGATACTTAAGTGATACATACCGTGCTTTTGTGTTATCTACTTTGAAGATAAGGACCTATTATCAAACTTAAATTGCCATTATTGCAAAGATTTATTACCGGTACTCGAAATTTCGACCGTGGCTGCCCATTCGCCTTCGGAATACGCATATCCATTCTTTTCTGATAATTTATTTAATAACCTTGCTCCCTTATACCTAAAGAAACGGTTTGAATTACTAAATAACTAACTACAGTCTTAGATCATCAAAAAATCTGATACTGTCATCAACATCATTTGAAGCAATGATGGCCGAGCGGTAATAGCTATGGATGCCGTGCCGCAGGTCCCTGGTTCAATCCCCACCACCGGCTTGAGCTTCACCGCATGGTGGAAGGGCATTTTGCGATTGCCCGTCTGGCTAGCTACCACCCTGAAGCAGAAAATCTGCCGCCAAGCACCTAACGGTGTGTTCCGGCAGCAGTCCTTGAGAGCCAGTGAAATTACAGGCACATGACACTTAACAACTATGTGTCAAGGTGACGGGTGCAGTGCAATTCGTGACTTGTGATGAAATGCATCTGTTATAGGCAGAGCTTAGTCCGCTTAACATCAGGTGGGCCTCGAGCTTATAACGCTTCCGAGACATTTTATAGCGCGTCATTTGCTGTTGAAGCCGCACGTTTATGCAATGCACTCCCAGTAACCATAAGAAAAGCCCAAACATTAAATTAATTCAAAAATCAAATCCGATATTTTTGCCAACCGTATACGGGGGTATTTGCACCTAAATGACCACGTGATTCGCGGAGTTTTGAGAATGTTTATGACTATATACAATACTATTAACGAAAACTAATTTATATTTGTATATGCTAATATGCATATATACATATATTAGTTTATTAATATATTAGCTTTCCTGCCGCGGCTCCGCTCGCGGATATATCGGTTATCGCACAAAACCATTAACCTCTTTTTGCGCAGTTGGATAAAAACTATCCTATGTCCTTCCCCGTGTCTCAAACTATTTCCATACCAAATTTTATCCTAATTGGTCCAGTAGATCGGTTATCGAGCAAAACCATTAACCTCTTTTTGCGCAGTTGGATAAAAACTATCCGATGTCCTTCCCCGTGTCTCGTATTTCCATACCAAATTTTATCCTAATCGGTCCAGTAGATCGGTTATCGAGCAAAACCATTAACCTCTTTTTGCGCAGTTGGATAAAAACTATCCTATGTCCTTCCCCGTGTCTCAAACTATTTCCATACCAAATTTCATCCTAATCGGTCCAGTAGATCGGTTATCGCGCAAAACCATTAACCTCTTTTTGCGCAGTTGGATAAAAACTACCCTATGTCCTCAAATTATTTCCATACCAAATTTCATCCTAATCGGTCAGTAGTTTCAGAGCCTATTCAATGCAAACAAAAAAACAATCAAATCTTTCCTTACAAAATCACAAATATACGATAGGCAAAATTTAAGTCATGTGCGGGATACGTAATAATATGTGTAATGTAATCCGCATAGCTGGCGTTATTGCAAACCTAACAATAATAAAATCAAATCTTTCCTCCTTATTATATTAGTTTAGAATACGAAAAAACTTAAACCTATAACATTTTGACGGTTTTTAGGGCAACTTTAGGATTCATCAGTGTCTTGGTGGTTAGCACTAACTTTCAATGTAATACTAGCAATGTTTTTTTAATTATCGCAAATAGCTTTAAGTAGAGTTTTAAACCCTAGGTTCACAAACCTTGGAATAAGCGCGATAAGACTGTTTAAGTTTTGAAATTTTGTCAGAGTGTAAGCGACCATTTTCTTGGTCTGACTTCCACGTTATTCAATACGTTTTAATGTTGGGAGTGAGTTCAGATTTTTTTATTTAAGTCATTTGTTACGTTGTGGACTTCTTCGTTCATTTTAGACGAAACACTTTCTTATTATATTATTTAGCTACTAGAGGTCCGCCCCGACTTCGCACGGATATTTAACTGAAATTAAATAAAAATATAAGTTTACACATAAAAAAGTAGTTATTGTGACATAACTGTAATAGTTAGACATATAGTATTCCGTACTTTTTTATAAATATTGTTGTCTTCAATAAATCTGTAGTACATCAGTTTGCTCTATTTTCTATAATGTCCGCAGAGTACGCGATATAAAGTTTTTATTAGTATTTTTTTCGCACTTTGGGTTACATCATCGAATTTTTCATACGGAACTAACTCTTTTAAAGATCTTCTATAGCCTATGTTCATCAATGGTAAAAGAATTTTTCAAAACTTTCCAGTAGTTTCAGAGCCTATTCAATGCAAACAAACCATCAATTATTTCCTCTTTATTATATTAGTTTAGATAAAGAGCAGGCGTTTTCCGCCATACCTTAAAGGTTGCAGGTGCTCGTTTTTACTTCAATACTCTAGTTGGACGAACAGAGTAGTAAGTTCTCCCTCTGCTAAATAGAACAAATCAAAAGCACGATGAAACGCCCGGTACAGCGACATGTCGGGGTCGCCGTGTCGTCTTCATCTAGCATGTCGAGTTTGTTACTCGTGCGTATGGCGTAACGAATCCTTCACGCTGCGTGCAGCTCCCAAATATTTGTGCCCGGTTGGCCGGACGCCAAATAGTTGACTAATATTTCGTTTGAATGTCGTTGACTTGACGCTGGATACAAACAAGTTGTTGTTATTTTGGAGCAGGCTCCAGTGGCTCTCTTGGACGGGTGATGTCTTCCGCATCTCTTCTGGTACGTCTCGTTCTATTGTTACGATTCTAAGTTTGGATCTAACGGTCGTAGGAGTGAGCTTAAGGTTAATCAATGCAGAGAATGTATGGCTATCTTGCTACGAATAGATATAATCAATAAATCAATGAGTTGGATAATATATTTCTTAATTTACTATTCATGTCCGGGGGAGGGTCTGTCCTAGTTTGGGTACCAATGTGTTTCCAATGTTAATGTAAAATGTACTGCTATATTATTGTACTCTGATATATTTAAGTTCAATTATGTTTGCTATAACGATACATACATTTCATTTCAATTTCTTGTGAATGTGTAGATGTAACGTAAGTCAAAAACAGGACAACGCAAACCTTACCGAATTTGCTTATCGCATAAGCTAAATGTACAGACTTAATTTTGAATTGTGTAACCATAACGTATTTCAGTTATGTACAAAGACCTTTCACATCACCCTAATTTGACCTATTGTGGTTATTCTGTAAATATTCCAACCCTCTTTTAAGATATCATCACGACAACTCCCGGACCCCTTTAGTTCATCCACGAGCTTGCAATTCTATTTATTAAATCTACATTTCTACTAAACAGAAGACGAGACCAAGCGTTTCAAACGAAAGTAATTGTCGGATAAACAAAAATATGCTGATGCATTCAACTTACCACAGCGACCGCGCTTCGCTTCGTCAATAACCTAATAATACCTTTTATACTCTATTAAAAAGATGATTAGAATTTGAAATGAAATTAATCTGGTTACGTTTTTTTAATACTTTATACTTTGACTCGCACGCTTTGTACCTTTGACATTTGTCTTTTAATACATTACACAAGTTACATATGCATAAAAGTAATTACAGTCGAATCTTAGTCTTCTTTATAAGTCATACTTATAATTTAGTGTAGTGGTGTATACATATACTGTTAAGAGAGATTAGGCAAGAGCACGTACTTTAATATGCCTACAATCTTGCAAATTTACTATAAAACTTCAGAAATAAGATTTGTAACATACGCAATTTTTTTTATGCCTGATAGGTTAGCCTTTGACCACTATCTCACCTGATGGTAAGTGATGATGTGGTCGAAGATGTTGTTCAGGCTAACCTAGAAGTCCTGGCTCTCAAGGACAGCTGCCGGAACACTGTTAGGTGTGTGGGGACAGATTTTCTACTTGAGGGTGGTAGCTAGCCAGGCGGGCATTCACAAAATGCCCTACCACCATGCTATAACAACTGCCATCCTTAGACAACAACCGGGACCGACGGCTTCACGTGCCCTCCGAAGCACGGAAACACTCAGTAGTAATGTCACTAGCGGTCACCCATCCAACTCATGATCGCGCGCGACGTTGCTTAACTTGCTGATCGGTTGAGAACAGCTAAGTAAACTTCGCTACTAGCGCTTTAAAAAAATTTCACATTGTTAACTTGCTAACGTTTTTTTTCTGGTTGTTCTCAGGCAAGTCGCCGTTCTTCCCCGGCGTGGAGGAGGCTAGCGTGGCGGGCGGCGCTGCTGGTGCCGGCTCGCCCTCTGTGCCCGAGCAGGCGCAGGATGTCGTCTCCCGGCTTAGCGCTGCCGGTGAGTAGGCAACCTCGTGCCCAAAGAGTCACGAGCGTAGGTTTACCCACCCAATGCAGGTAGACGTGGGCGAGGTTACTCTACAGACGTTCCAGCTGTTGTTTCTATGGCATCCGTAGGTCTTTTTCATGGAGTGCATATTATTTATGATTTCTAACGATAAACTTGCCCGCCGAGATATAATAATTCCGACCATGGATCCCAATTATTGTTCATCGGTCATCTACAAAAGGATACAAACCTTGCAGAATTGAATTAAAATGACAATCACCAGTCTGCATTCACTATTGTGTCTTTAAATTTCAAAAAGTTATACCTATAGGTCTTTGACGTGATATTTATAGTAATACCAATAATTATACCTATATTTATGGACATAAGTGTGATTTGGTGTCGTATCGGAATTTGATAACGCAATCATCAAAATCAAAAATATATTTATTTCCTCCTCACAAAATGTTGCTTACGTAAAATAAAAATACATGAATTACAGACAAGAGTGCCAAAATTAAACCTAACTTTGTGAGGGGCTGGTGCCTGAAGTAGGTTTCTAAAAACCTGTATCACAGGTCACCAGGACAATTTGATAACTATAGCGATATTACGGGCAATGTAATGAAATACAATATCCTTACTCTTTCACGACCAAATAAAACACGCGATTTGCAAATCGACCATCTACGAGTATATAATCAAACGATGCATACCGCGTCAGAAGAGATCAGAGCTATGCGTGGGTATGCGATAGAAAGAGAGACGCCTTGTAAGTGAATAAAATATTAGGTACTCCGTGCTTTGCGAGCTGAAGTGCACTTTATTGCTTCGTAGCTAGAGTCGCTTATTTATTGGAATAACTTTCCGGAGTGATGCTTCTGGTCCTTTATTCTGTGGTTGTGTATACACATCGTTTATCATTGCTCTATAAATAAATTGCTGTCCTAGCTGTAGGGTTTCTGACTAAGATACTATCAATTCGTATGTACCAATCGTAATCCTTTGAGTCGGATATGAACCAATGACCTATGGATATGCCTGGAATATGTACAAATAATATTAAAGGCACTAATCCGAACTTCCGAAGCGCGCTGCCGAATACAAGTGCAGGGCGCCAACTCCCACATTTTGTGAAACCATCATAAAAAAGGAGCGTTTTGTTTCATGCTTTAAATAATAATTCGTAGACACAAACTATTACCGACTCACAACCGCATTAAGCAACATTGGTTTGATCATAATTAAGGAACGAATGAAATACGTATCACGGTTGTGCAAGCAAGATACAAGATGTTTATAATATACCGCTATCCCGCTCGCACTGTTCCCAACTACGACGTTATGGGAAGGACCATAGTTTTACGACATTGTATTGTATGCTGCTCAAAAGCTGTCTGTAACTTGTTTAGTTTCATTCATCAAATAATCTTAAGCATTTATTTTAAATAAAAATAGAAATAAAAACAATGCACGTAAATTACACATTAATTAAACCCATTTTTATCGTAAAATACCTAAAATCAAGTTTAAATCCGCTGCTAGAAAGCTTTGTCGCTGGAACAGTAATAGATAGAGTTCGCGAAAAGAGTGAACAATTTGCTGTGACGTCATCAAAACGACGAGCGATTCTATTACTATTTGTAAGATTGCAGATATGAAATTTAGGAGTAAGATTAAATTACTATCACTATAAGAGGTGAGAGTTGGCCCCCAGGCAGCTACACGCGATTATACGTGACTAGCGCCGGATGTAGGCAAAGCTGCGGCAGCGCGGCGGCGCTCGACAAACACTTCATAGAAATATATAAATCCCAGTCAGTAGTTAGTAGCACTTGCAGTCAGCGGAGTCCATCGGAATAGCACCTAAACAATTGAAGAAAATGAAGATATCAGCAGCTAGTAGTAAGTACCATAACAAATATTGTAGGACGTGGTCTCTAGGGGCTGCAAATGGCAGTAAGTCTCTGCTTGGAGGAAAGATAAAGCAAATGCTATCAAAAATGTAGCATTCAGCCTTTTTGTACAGGTGAGTCTTGCTTAGTGAACCTTGCTGTCTTGATGAAGGAACCGCTATCAATGTAAAGCGTGCTGTCCAAGCGCTGTCGGTGAGTGCTATGGAGATATTATGATAACAGGGGCTGCCAGATGAAGATGTTCGCGATGCAAACCAGTTCAGGTGCGGGGGCGTCTCAACACGGAGAGAGGATCAAAGAGCGGTGCTCGCCGGCTTGGCCACCGATCTTACGTACATATGAACGCTTTTATTAAAACCTTAAACTATTATCCTATTTTACGTCAAAAATATTTGTATATTTATACAAAGCAAATTGAATTATTTGTTTGGACTTCTTCCAAACAGAAGCCTTTGTTACTGGAGAGTCTAGTTACGTTTCACACTTAGCCTGCACATCCACAAAAGATGTGTTAGGAACATGATTGTTGTAAGAGGATAAGCTCCACGAATGGGATTGCTGTGCTTAAGAAAATAAAGTGGTCCTATAGGAGGTTTTTTTCCTCTCAAACCGCACATCTTCGACGCACATCTCTTGTGGAGACGCAGTCTCTTGCGATTTGAAAACATACGCAAGTAATTATTTATTTTATTTTATTTTTATTTTACATTTATTTGGGGGGCTTACAGCTATCATTACAAAAAGGTTTAATAACTTAATTAAAAAAAGCCATTAACAAGCCTCCACAGATATAAAAAGAAGTATTTTACACACACGTAATAAGATTATACAAAGCAATAGTGTTTTTTTTTTTTTTTTTTTTTTTTCGTACGCAGCCACTTCTTTTCCAAATACTTGAAAATTTTACGAATTCAAAGTGACATAAGCAAGGTTAACATGAGACAATTTGCTAGAATAAAGGTCGATGGTGTGACCTTCGTGCTCGATAAACTCATTAAAAGCGGTTTGTGATCTTAATAAAAATGATTGTCTGCGATAGTTTGTACGTGCGGGTGGTACGTGAAGCAACCTTCTGGGTCTAGCGTGTCTAGGTGGAACATATAAACTTAATTTACCCACTAAATCAGAACAATCAATTTTGGATTGTGCAATCTTCATGAGCAGCCGTATGTCAGAAATATTACGACGAGTTGAAAGTGGTAACAGATGGAAACGAGCACAGCGAACTATATATTTAGAACGTGGAATTTTGAATTTATATCCTAAGTACCTAATAAATTTCTTTTGTATTCTTTCCAGCCTTTGAATATGTACGGCATAATTAGGATTCCAAACTTGACTTGCGTATTCAAGGTGACTGCGAACGTAAGCACAGTATAGGACTTTTAGAGTCTTCATGGTTTTAAAAATGCCCGCATTACGTATAATAAAACCTAATGCTGATGAGGCTTTCTTAGCTATCATATCGATGTGATTGACAAAAGTGAGCTTACTATCCAAATGGACCCCAAGGTCTCTAATGTCACTCACACGTAAAAGTGGTTGATTTTCAAGTGAGTACTTAAATTGTACAGTTTGTGTCTTACGACTGAAAGTAACCACTGAGCATTTTGATATATTCAAAATAAGGTTATTTGTCTTACAGTAGTTAGCCACTCTTTCTAGGTCTTCCTGCAGAAGTAACGCATTAGAGGGGTTGTCAATTGCCATAAACATCTTCATGTCATCTGCGAATAGTAGGAATTGGGAATGTTCAAAACAGTGTCCAATATCGTTGATGTAGATGACAAACAAAAGAGGTCCCAGCAATGATCCCTGAGGGACTCCAGATGGTATAGCAGTCCAGGAAGAAGTATAACCACTTAATACTACTGCCTGAGTTCTGTTGAAGACATAAGAAGAGAACCACCTGTAGAGATCACCACGAATACCTAGATTGAATAGTTTTCTCAGCAGAATAACATGATCGATTCGGTCAAAGGCCTTGCTAAAGTCGGTGTAGATAGCATCTACCTGTCCACTAGTGACCATTTGTCGAGTAACGTAATCAGTGAAAACAACAAGGTTTGACACCGTTGATCTTCCTTTTAAGAAACCATGCTGTTGTGGATTAAGGTCAGGGAGAATACTACTGTAAAGTTGATTATAAATTATACGTTCAAAAATTTTGGCTAGAAGACAAAGCTTAGATATTGGTCGGTAGTTTTCTACCACGTCTTTAGCACCATTTTTGTGAATAGGTGAGATGAACGCAGTCTTCCATATAGTAGGAACGACACCTTCAGAGAGTGATTTTGTAAATAGTAATGATACAGGATACGCTAACTCGTTAGCACACTTTACTAAAAATATGGCTGGAATAGCATCGGGACCGGCTGATTTATTTAAGTCAAGGGATTGAAGGTATTTCCGCACAATGTCAGGATTGATTTCAATAGAACTAATGTGGCAATTAGAATCGTCTCTAGACGCTGAATGGGTACAAGTGGTAGTAGAATCCAGGAACGTGGACTGAAAATAATTAGAGAAAAGTTCACATATTCCTTGGCCCGTATGGCTTTCATTGCCGTTATATGACATATTGGAAGGAAAATTGGTATGCGAACGTCTGCATTTTACATAAGACCAAAAATATTTTGGGTTCGAAGTGATAGCAGTCTCAATGTTAGCTATATATTTATGAAAACAAGTCTGCTCAACACTATTAGCTCTATCCCGCAGTATCTGAAAAGTGAGTAAATCGTGTTTGTTACCGTAAATTTTGAATTTAGTAAAATATTTGTGTTTTTCTTTAAGAATTTTAATGAGAGCAGAATTGTACCAACGGGGGTAATTATTATTTTTATGTAGTCGTTTTGGGATGTGATAATCTCTTAATTCAACTAATTTTGAGTAAAACTTACTCACAGCATCATTAGTGCTACACTCTGAAAATAAATCGTTCCATTGCGTGTCAGCCAGGGAAGACCGAATACGATCATAGTTACCTTTATTGTATTGGTACATCAGACGCTTCTGAGCTATTAGACATTGAGATTGTGAGACATCAAGTTGGACCAAAAGGGCGGGATGATGAGGGTCTTCCACAGTTAAAGGCTGTAAGCAGGCTGAGACGGAGATGTTTGTGTTTGACAGGACAAGATCAAGTATTCGGCCATGCTTATTTTGGACTAAGTTAAATTGTTTTAGACTGCAGAAATCAAGAGTATCAATGAAATGAGTAAACATATTGGCCGATAACGTGGTAGAAGAAGAAGCAGTAGACGGAGCTACAGCTCTAATACCGTCTTCAGACTCTGACCACGTTATGGCGCTCATATTAAAATCTCCCAGAATAATAAATTTATCAGATTGGCGTTCGATAAATAAGTCTGCAAGTTTGTCTAAGTATATGGTAAGTTGATTAGAGAAACTGTGTCCTTGATACTGTTCACATAGATATAGTGTACATATGTGTATTTTTTGCATACTTTTTCCAGGCCCATCTCTTAAATGAACCGATATCCAAATATCCTCAGCGCTGGACTGCCAGCCAACATTTTCAGTAGCTATGAGGTCCCGCCGTATTGCTACTAAGACGCCGCCACCACGTGACTGCCCAGTTGCACGATCACGACGCCAAATTAAGTAGTTATCATTAAACAATTCACTACTAGAAATGTCACTCACAAGCCAGGTTTCAGTTAACGATATAATGTGATAATAGTCATTTTTAGCCAAGTTCCTAAAAAAAGTTAATGTTTTTGTCCGTAAACCACGAACATTCTGGTGATAAATATTTAGTGTATACATTGTGGGTCAATCCAACAATAATAGAATAAACTCGAAATTATGTTAAGTAGTAACGAAATTAAGTCTGATATGCTTAACTGTTTCCATCCACTAACACCTTCGTCAAAACAAATTGGTAATAGTCGCAAAATTATTGGTATTACAAAAATGAACGTAACCATATAATATAATATTTGACATGGCCCAACAACCATCTCTATCATATTATACCTTATATTTTCATCTTGTACCACCAAATGTGGATAAAGTAAACTAACATTAGAACTTCAACATAAGAGCGAGTTGCACGCATTGGATCAATATGTCACCTCGCACGTGCTTCGAGTATATCTTGTGTAGTTAGCGTGGTTAGTAGTTAGCGTAGCATTAAGGTTGGCCATCCAGTGTCGTCGAGGAAGGCCAGGAACGCTGACACGAATGCATGTCCCCTGGATACTGAGGAGCCTCAGTATGGTTATGCTCGTTGCGACGCCATGCGACTGCCCTTGATGAAGATGTGCAGGGCCGTTCTTCTACCACCATGCATTCTCGGCATATAAGACTGTCAACATGAACAGGGGCCCAACTCCCACCTTTTAAAAACTATTATGGAAAACCAACATCATTATTTCAAACTTAAAATATGAATACTAAGAGCCTGTTTCAGAATGTTCGAGTAAGTTCCGGTTATACTACGCAGAACATAAAATAACTGAATGATAAAAATGACAGTTAACATGCAGCGCGTTTCAAACTTTAACCGATGGATAGGCTAAATCGATGACTGAAACGCAATGATAGTGTTTTATTTATTAAATATGTTCTGGGTAGTATTACCGGAACTTTCACGAACATTCTGAAACAGGCCCTAAGATAATTACAGTGGCCGTCACGAAATAATAATATTTTTATAGCGCTATCTCTATCGCACAAATGCTTTGATTCAATGCTTACAGCTCGCTTTCACGTTGAATTTCAAATATAAGTTTACTATAGTAAAGTAGAGTGCAAATTAAAATTGTTGATGTATGATTAAAATAAGACTGAATTACGAGATGGGAGTTGGCCCCCTGGCCTTTATTTTATAAGCAATATCCCGTGATATTTGAAGAAGTGTTCAAGGTTTTTTTAATGTTTTTGTGACGGAGCAAGCTCTTGGCCCACCTGATGTTTAGCGGACTAACCTCTGCCTATAACAGATGCATTTCATCACAAGTCACGATTTGCACTGCGTCCGTCACCTTGAGACACAGTTGTTAAGTCTCATGTGCCTATAATTTCACTGGCTCTCAAGGACTGCTGCCGGAACACACCGTTGTCCTAAATGACCTAAAATCAGAGAATCGACCTCTTAAGTGTTTTTCTCATTAGTAAGAGATGTGTTTGTGAATGTTCCAGGGTTGTCGATGTGCGTGAGCGCCCTGGGCTCGCCGGCGCGCTCGTCGCCCGTGTCGGCCGGCTCGGAGCACGGCGAGAGGTTCAGTCGCAAGGTGTTCGTGGGAGGCTTGCCGCCGGACATCGACGAAGGTGAGTCCGATTCAATACTGATTGCTATATTCAAACATTCATTACCGGGGGTGGAGTGGATTAGCAGCAAAGAAACATATAGTAAAGATTTAATATTGTTATCGTTTGCAATAACGCCTCCTCGCTCGGATTACATTACAAAATTACAAGATGAAAAAAATATAGTTATGTGCGGGATTCGAACCCGCGTATGACTATAAAATCTGAAGCAATGATAGCCGAGCGGTAATAGCTATGGACTGCCGTGCCGCAGTACCCTGGTTCGATCCCCACCGCCCCGGCTTGAGCTTCACCGCATGGTGGAAGGGCTTTTTGCGATTGCCCGCCTGGCTAGCTACCGCCCTCAAGTAGAAAGTCTGTCGCCAAGCACCGAAAGGTGTGTTCCGGCAGTAGTCCTTGAGAGGCAGTGAAATTACAGGCACAATGAGACTTAACAACTATGTCTCAATGTGACGGGCTCAGTGCAATTCGTGACTCGTGATGAATTGCAACTGTTATAGGCAGAGGTTAGTCCACTTAACATCAGGTGGGCCTCGAAATTGTTCCGTCACAATAACATAAAAAAAAATAAAGAACGATAGGGAAAATTGGAGTTATGAGTCATTGTCATGTTAGCTCAAGCGGTCAGAGCATACCCCGGCTATTGGGTTGGATGGACGCGGGTTCGAATCCCGCACATGACTATATTTTTTTCGCTCGTAAATTTATAATTTTGTAATATAGTAAAATCTTTCATAGAATAAAGTTTGCTTACATCATCATTTTTGAAGTTCACCTCTGAGAGTCAACCCGAAAGAATGTGCCAATCCTCATCCTATTAGGCCCCGGGCCCACTGCGAGCGGTCTAGAGTTCTGCGTTTCACGTTCACTGTGCTACACACAGCAAGCGGTCGAGTTCTTCAGTTCAATCAGTTCCTTCTACATTGGCATAACAAGAGACCTGAATAACAAATCGTTGTTCGGTAACATGGTCGTTTACTGAGGTTAGACCCTTACATTACAACAGACTCAAAAAGAACTTCGACAGAACGTGCGTTATTTTTGCTCGCCGTAGTATAACAGCTGTACAATGCGATTAAAATAAGAATAGGACGGGCTCTCGGCTAATTTCACTCATATTCACGCTAATAAGAATGGTCAGCAGAACAAACTTAAAAATAGAGCCGTGCAATATGTTTATACGTAATTTTAAATGAGTGACCCGAAATTGTTAATTTTAATATATTCGTATTTTTAAGGTTGACAGCACAGACGCCATCTTGGTTTGATGACAATTCGGGCGTCAGGGTTTCATTTCTTCGGAGAAACTAGGTAGTCGCGTAGTAGTACAGTGTACTACTACGCGACACGTTTCCGAGTGCTTATTGATCTTCTCATTTAATTTGTTTTATTGACTGTTTAATGAAGGATAACAAAATGAAGGACTTTTAAAAACGAGTAGATAAATATATTAACTTGCAGTTTTAATTTCAATGGATCGATAGAACGCTTAACGAAAATAAATTATTTGCAGTCGGGTTTTTTATTTTCTTTATTAATATATACATGTTTAATCATTTCTTTTTTTGCACACTGTACCAAGTTCTACTTTTGACGTCACAACATGGCGCTAGGCTGATCTTATTTTTATTTTAATCGCATTGTATGTGCATTCATCCGAGCTATTGCATAGTTCACAGTAAAGGAATACCTCGGAACGTGGAACTGCAGAGCGCTCTATATGGGCCCGGAGCCTTAGGACCCTGTTAGTTTAAATATGATTCGGTTTCCTCTATTCTGACTCACGCCAATAGCAGATAGTAGTGAAAATCCATAGCAGTGATAGTGGCGCGACTTTAACGATGTCGTCAGTCCACCTAGTGGGGGGCCTACCAACTATACGTCTTCCAGTAATATGTATAATATGTATCTATAATTTTTATTTGCGATTGACTTTTATTTTAGAAAAAAGTTAGAATTGCACCTCCCCATATCAACCCGTGAGTGTCGTAAGAGCCGACTAAGGGAAAAATACTGGAAGGTGGGCAGCAGCACCTCCTAAAGAACTGCCATCTTTCACTGCGATCCCCAAGCCGCCTGCCAAGCGTGGATACCCCCTTAATAGGGGAGGCTGTGTTCAGCAGTGGACGATCCAGCTGATACAGTACAGTACACGTTATTTATATACGTAAAATATAATAATATAGTACATAATTATTAACATAAATATTTATATGCGATTAGGTGCAAATATATAATATTGTACTACTTTTAAGATTTCTTTGGAATATCTTGACCGAAATCTCCCCGCATTCCCCATTAACAATCCCCCAGTCCTCTCCACAACTGTTTGTTACGTATATCTAGGATCCTTCCTATCTGTGCATTGTGACCGCCGATGACAGTCCGACTGTCACGGACCCGTGTCGGAGCCCCATTGTCCGCAACTGGGTCACTCGCCGCGATTAGCTATCGTCGTCTTTTGTCATCTACCCCGCATTTGTTTGCGCAGTGGGCTTCTGCTAGTTTCAAATGGTCTGTGTAAGCCAAGGTTGTTTCTTACATAGGCTTTAGAACAATAGACTTATAGTGAAGAGACCAATCTCGATGTAAAATATTTTTTTAATATTATAATTAAACCTACCTGTAACATTGAAAATATTAAATGACTGGTTGAAGTCAATACCATGCTGATGTAAATCACTTTGAGCTCTCATTTTAATGGTTCGACGTCAACAAGTTATTTCATACTTTTCTTAGTTGATATGATAATGATAATATGTTGATGTTGAATGATTGAAATAATGATTTTCACTCTTTTTTCGTGGACTGTTTATGAAATCGGTTTTCACTAATCCACAATACGCAATACTGGTTACCATCGCCAGGATAGTTGCAATTACCATGTCACCGAGAAATAAGCATATCGGCATATAAGCATTACTTCTTATATATATACGCTTAACCGATGTTGATGAAAAAAAATCATCAAAATTGGTTCTTAATTTAGTGTACTGTATCAGCCGGATTTTCCATATGCTGAACACAGCCTCCCCCATTAAGGGGGGTGAAATTTTAGCCCCGCACCTCACGGTGGGGATATTCATAATTGGCGAAGTAAAAATTAAAAAGTTTTAAACACCAAATACAACATTTTAATTGAAAACCTTTTCCTTTTTGGACCTGAATGAACAGATACTTCCGAAATTCACATGATGGTATTCCAAGTTAACAGTAGAAGCACTACACGCTCGCACATTTAAATAATCAAGTTTGATGGGGGGGGCGTGCATTTTAAAACAGATACCTTACTACCCAGGGCGGAATAACTTTTAGTCTTGCACTCATGTACAACATTTTTGAAGTAGTGATGGCTCAGTGGCATTGGCTGTGGACTGCCGCGCAGCAGGTCCATGGTTCGAATACCGCCGCGGGCATGAGCTGCACCGTGCTGTGGAAAGGCATTTTGCGAATGCCCGCCTGGCTAGCGACCATCCTCAAGTAGAAAATCTGTCGCCAAGCGCTTAACGGTGTGTTCCGGCAGCAGTCCTTGAGAGCCAGTGAAATTACAGGCACATGAGACTTAACAACTATGTCTCAAGGTGTCGGGTGCTGTGCAATTCGTGACTTGTGACGAAATGCTTCTGTTATAGGCAGAGTTTAGTCCGCTTAACATCAGGTGGGCCTCGGTTTGTTCGGTCACAATAACATAAAAAAAAAATTAAACGCAGTTGTGTTGTGGTTGTGATAGCCATCTCTTTTACTCACGTGCTTTTCGTATCTTCTTCCTCACTCATCGGCGCTACTTGTAAACATTTGGGCCGAGTTTAGAATGCTACTTTGATGGCAGTAAAGTAACCTACCTCTTGTAAAATGTCATTGTCTGGATGGATATCGATTCTCGCTCTATACAGATTGTGTCGGTGCCACGAACTCTTGAAAAATACTATATCCAATATATCGATCACACACAGAATTGATTGTGTCAAATGTTAATGTAAAATTTACTGCTGTATTATTGTACTCTGATATATTTAAGTTAAATGATGTTTGTTAAACAATAAATAAATTTCATTCCATTTCATTTCATTTCATTTCAATGATTCTGCCTTGTTTATCATATTTATTCGTTCAATTTCTGATCGCAATTATGAATTTCATGTAATGTTACAGGCGTGCTTTTTATAATTTTTTACCGATTTCAAAACAAGGAGGTGGTTCTTAATAATCGGTTGTAAGTTAGTTACCCCATCACTTATAAACCAATATTAAAAAAATAATACGAATTTACTTGTAGATTAGTCCCATACAAATTTCATCGAAATCGATTCAGATTGGTTAATTTAAATTAAAGAAACTGGAAATAATACTTATGAACTGGAACGAAATTCTAGGTGAACAACAACTTCGACCACATCATCGCTTACCATAAGGTGAGATAGAGGTCAAAGGCTAGCCGCCTAGCTATAAAAATATACCTAAGATCTGAAAAAAATCTTCTTTGGAGGGTTTTGTTTGTTTCTACGGCAATATAGTTCAGTTGCAGAAATCCTTTTCCTTGGAGGGTTTTCGGTGCTACTAACTAACTAAAGACAAATATATTCTTTTAATATTGTTAGGTTTGCAATAACGCCTGCTATGCGGATTACATTACAAAATCACAAATATACGATAGGAAAAATTTAAGTATATATTTCATAACAACATTTGACCGGCATTCCGAAATACGGGCCCTAATTGGCCCGACCCAGATACCGCTACGGTTTTTCAATAATGTGTTTGTAATCGTTCACATCCCTGACCCGTCGAAATGCAGCTTATCAATGCCAACGATCGGTCGCTAGGCAACCACGGTTCAAACAAATAGCTCATTCACCAACCGAAGGTTTCAATACTTAGGTACCGATCGATACCAATTCTAACATGCTCAGGTAATCTACCTAATTTGTGTGATTAGAAATAAAGTCTATAAAGGAGCACGTTCCAAGCCTCAGAGTGTAGTTGTTTGGTTGTTTTAACCTATTCCAAGGTTCGGAACGACTCTGTCGTTTTATAACCTCAATTTTTTTGACGAGGAACTAGAAAAATATATATAAACGTTTTATGATATTTGAAAAGCATTAACTACCGTTATATACAAAATACAAAAGAGTATATAATTCTCTCATCACGAAGTGTCAAGGTCATGTCAGTAAAAGATGCAACCTTTTAACGACCGATTTTGATAGTTAAAAAGTTGCGCACAACTCTAAGGTTGTGAAGGACGTTAGAGTGACAAGTTGCACTCCGAGTGCGCTCTAACCAAGGTTCTGAACGGACCCTAGCAGTCACCCCGTGACACGATCACTGCAATGTGTTTGAAACGTCGAGATAAAAATAATGATAAATATACTCGATTTAAACCGTTTAAAGTTGTTTAATAACTATGTGTAATAATCGCGTAAACCTAAGACAACATTATAAAGCCTTTTTCAGTAGTACCTACCATTGACTAGTTCCATTGATGACACCAGTGACACAACTTTGTACCTTTAGTACCATCAATAGTAGTAATAATACTAATTTAGGATCTGTAGTACCATCAAGAACATTGTTATTATAAGTACAAACATAAATTGTACCTATGAAACTATGGTTCAGGTGAACAACTAAACAAACTCGAAATACATATCGTAAAGTGGAAGTCACTTTACGAATGACTTATTCAAATGCAGCTCTTAATGGAAAAAATAATCTGCCACTATTCTGGAAGAATTACGCCGTTAATGGGCATTCGTATTTTATTAACCGTTTTATAAAGGTTTTTCAACAAGAACTTTGTTTTATAAAACAAAATGAAACAAAGAATTTAGATGAATATGATTCAAATTTTTATTGTATTACGAAGAGAAAAGTTTGGCAATTATGAATAAAAAATGATATCTGGCAAATGTCCACCACAAGCACGCTGACAGATGTCGATTCTTTCATTAAAGTTTTTAATCACTTTTTGGCAAAATGACGGGTCTATTTTGCAAGATGTTAACAACTAAATTTTGGCCTATTATCGATATCTGTCAGCGTGCTCGTGTTGAACATTTGTCAGATATAATTTTTCATGCATAATTGCCAAACTTTTCGTAAATGAAAAAAGAATAACAGGCAAATGTCCACCACGAACACGCTGTCAGATGTCGATTCTTTCATCAAAATTTTTAATCACTTTTTGGCAAAATGGCGGGTCTATTTCGCGAGATGTTAACAACTCAATTTTGGCCTATTATTGATGACGTGGATATCACTGACATGTGGTTTCAACAAGTTTTTTCCTGGCCACAAAAATTCAAAAGTAACACCCTTTTGAATTTTCGTGGCCAGGAAAAAACCCAAAATCTAATATAGAATTATTGAACGCTGTTAGCGATTTAACACGATCTGCGATCCATAATGTATCTATATTGTCTATCATGGTTTCGAAATAATTATTTATGATTTTTATAGGACCTGTTTTAAATGATGGAATATTTTCCGTTACAGATGAGATAACGTCTTCGTTCCGCCGGTTCGGACCGCTTGTGGTGGACTGGCCGCACAAGGCTGAGAGCAAAAGCTACTTTCCGCCCAAGGGATACGCGTTTCTATTGTTTCAAGTGAGTATCCCATCTCTTGAAGTAAAGGGAATTCTGTCGTCACCCGACGGAAGACCTTGACTGTTGAAGCAAGCAAACATTGCAGCCTACCTGCACCCTTTGAAGGCCCTAATGAATAAGCCGTTTGTATCAATCAGCTTCTCACGATTTCATCAGTCCACCCTGACAACAGCTGCATTGATGGCCCATGGCAATCCCTATGCACTGCAGTGCCTGGGGAGGTTGTCTAAGGTTTGAAACCTGCTTGAGCTGTACCGCGTGATGGACTGGCATTTTTTGAATGCCCATCTGTCTAGCTACCACCCTCAAATAGATAATTTGTCGCCAAGTATCTACACATTGTCACTTAACATTCGGTGAGATTGTGGTCAAAGTCTAACGTATCGGGTATTACCAAAGCTACTACTACTATATATTTTTTATGAGATATGATGGCAAACAAGCAGGTGGTTCACCTGGTGGTAAGTGATCACCGTCGCCCACGAACATCCGCAACACCAGAGGTCTCGAGGATGCTTTGCCGGCTTTTTGAAGGCTCTTAAGTCGTATCTGTTCGGAAATACTACACCAGGCAGCTGGTTCCATATTGTGGCAGTGCGAGGTAGAAAATACCGTGAAAATCGCAAGGTTCTGGACTTCCAGACATCGACATGAAATTGATGAAACATCATGCTTTGTCGGGACGTCCGATGGTGATTGAGCTGCAGATAGTAAATCGAACAGTTCCTCAGAACACTCTCCGTGATGGATGCGGTAAAAGATGCAGTTATTTGACATGATACGTTTACTGTTTACGTTAAAATGTTCTCTATAACCTTTCAGGATGAGAGTTCGGTAGCGGCGCTCATGGAGGCTTGCATTACTGACGAAGACAAACTGTACCTGTGCGTGTCCTCTCCCACCATCCGCGACAAGCCCGTGCAGATCCGACCGTGGCGGCTCGCTGATGCAGACTTTGTTCTGGACGCCAGCATGCCGCTGGATCCGAGGAAGACTGTGTTCGTGGGTGGAGTACCTCGTCCTTTGAAGGCTGGTGAGTTTGTAGAAGAGTTTCTTGCAGCTTTAAAACCATTGAACCTTTGGAAAACCTTTGGGAGGCGAGCATCGTGAAGCCAACATGTTTTGAAGATGGTATTTTCTTAAATATGCATGAGTTTCTCAGTATTTCCAGCCAAGATTTGCCCTGAGGAAATACCCCAGGAAATACTACCAATACATAATTGCAAAATTAGTCTTGTTTGTAGTACAACGTTTTCTCTCAAGTTTTCTTTCAACGCTCCATCCCAATACGATGGTTAAATAAAAAACTTGGAGGTACGAGTCATCGTCATGTTAGCTCAGTTGGTTAGAGCATACCCCGGCTATAGAGGTGGATGACGTGGGTTCAAATTCTGCACATGACTATAATTTTACCTCTCGTAAATTTTTAATTTTGGAATCCCCTTTCAAAGGTTGCTGGAAAATGTCTGTCCGAAAGACACTAAACATGGAATACGAGTATTATTTAATGTTTAAATTTCAAATTACTCTTTTCAAAGCTAAATTTAGGGAGTCTCCCAACGACTTTGTCAAGGTTTATTTTACGATGGAACGTCTTTAATTTAAATTTTCTCTATCCACCTTCTAAAAGAATGGGGTGCAAAACACTCCGTAGACTAACTGCTTTGTATCTAGAAGGGCAAGCGACATACTCGCGTCCAGATAAAGGACCCATAGTTGCTTGATGGGTACTGGCTCTCCAGTACAGCTGTACGAAATACACTCGTTTATTCAAATAGTCAACTGCTTTTATCACTGACCAAAAAATATATAATTTTATTGGTTATTATGCATGGACATTTTTGTGTTTGTTATTTTTACGAACGGATATTTTTAGTAATGCTCATTTTCTTGCTATGTCATTTTTGGGAATTATCATTTTTATTATTGGTCATATTTATGAATGAGCATTTTTAAGAAAGGTAATTATTACGAATGGTAACATGTGTAGTCATTTAAGAATGTTCGTATTTACGAATGGTAATTTTTGTGAATTATAATTTATATTTATGAGTGATCATATTATGTATGAATGGTGATTATAAGATTGGACATTTTTGCGAATGGTTATTTTTATGAATTATCATTTTTATGTATGGTAATTTTATAAAGATGTATTTTATACTATCATTTTAGATATGGGTTGGAAAACCTTGGCTTTTTATATAATGTTATGTTTCTTTGCGTTCTAGTGGAGTTGGCGATGATAATGGACCGGCTGTACGGCGGCGTGTGCTACGCAGGGATCGATACCGACCCAGAACTCAAGTACCCCAAGGTAAGAAGAATATGTATCCATTTTGAATCTGATTTACTACTACTAAGTACTCATACAGCATGGACACATGCCTCTTCCATAAGGGGGATTTGCTATAATCCCCACGCTTGGCGGATGTCTTGGGGATCGTAGTATAAGAAAGCATTTCTTCAGAAGGTGCTGCTGACCATCTTCTGATTTTATTTCCATCGTCGCTTTTTACAACTTCCACAAGAAGATATAGGGGAAATGATGGAATTGAATTCCAGCCCGGCACCCCACGTGGTATCTAATTATCTACGATTGATTTGTTACAGGGTGCGGGTCGAGTGGCGTTCTCTAACCAGCAGTCGTACATCGCCGCAATCTCTGCGCGTTTCGTTCAGTTGCAGCATGGCGACATCGATAAACGAGTGGAGGTATGTTCTGCGCGAGGTCATAATGTTCTGCGCGAGGTCATAATGTTCTGCGCGGGGGTCATAATGTTCTGCGCGGGGTTATAATGTTCTGCGCGGGGTCATAATGTTTTGAGCAGAGTTGTAATGTTCTGAGTGGGGTCTTTGTTTTGAGTGTATGTTCTGAGGGGTTTTTAATGATGTTCTGTGTTAGCGATGTTTTGAATGAGTGACTGATGTTTAATTGGTTTTTTGAGCGTGACATTGATGTTTTAATTAGTGTGAGGGATATTTTTTATGTTTCGAGTGGGAATTTCTGACCAGCTGCAGTCTTGCTTCGTGGCAATATTGACAAGTTTCGTTCAGTCACAGCAAGGCTAAATCGAAAAGGGCTTGGATGCAGCTTAGGGCGGGGTCGTAACACTATTAAATTGGGGTAATGACGTTATTTATTAATAACGTCATTACCCCAATTAGTTCAAGTTACTATCCTATTGGATAGTAACGTATTAAATGGGTCAATGATTTTTTTGATTGGGATAATAATGTTTTGGTGGGATAGTAATATGATTGGTTAGGTATTCTGGAAGATATTACAACATTATCCAGAATACCACTATATTCTGGATGGGTTATTAATGTTTTGATAGGGTGTGATATGTATTTTTGTTACTGATAGACCACTAACACACCTTTTGGTGTAGGTTGTAGATACCAAACAAAATTTTATGAGAATCTGCTCTCAAGGACAGCTGCCGAACCACAGCTTGTTCTTGGCTACATATTTATCAGGCAGACCAGCATATGAATAAAAACCCTCCACCATGCATAAAATGTCATTTTAATGGTATCATGTTTGAATGGCATTCTCTAACCAGCAGTCGTACATGGCGGCAATCTCGGCGCGTTTCGTTCAGTTGCAGCATGGGAATATCTACAAGAGAATGGAGGTATGTTCTGGGTGGGGTAGTGCGATATTCTGAGCGAGGTTATAATGTTTTTATTTGGTGTGTTGAATGGTCTGTTTGAATGACGTAATTCGCGGTCAACCAGTTTCTTCGGTTGCATATCTATTAGTGCGTAGAGGTATGGTCTAAACTGATTATTCTTCATGATCCTACTGCTTAGTAGGTAACCAAGTAGTGCTAAAAGAGTTTTCTCTCTCCCGTGACGATAGCTGATAAAGTCTTCTATTACGTGTGGACTTAAAGTGAAATACGAGTCGCATTTACTTAACTCAATTATATAAAAAAGTACTACGCATTCAAAATCGTGGGAAAGGTATTGAAATTGTGTATAAAAAAGTACTATCCGAGCCCATATACCTATAATTAATAAACCATATAGCACCAGTAATAAATTATCATTGTGTATATAGGGGAATTATTAAAAACATTTTGCTTAAGTTTTAACCAAAACAAAACCTATTATTAATACAAATTGTAATTATGTGCATATTTAATTTAAATAAAAATATATAATAAGAGCTACAAATTAAACGAGGCAAACAACCGTTTTTAAAACGTAGTAGTTAATTATACTGGTAATCACTATTTAATACTACTGCACCGCCTTCATTGCATTTAAAACAGCTTACCAGATTTGGTTTCAATCAATAAAAAATAATATTATTTTAAACAGCATTGCCGCATGCTAAGCAAAAACATATAAATTTTTGTATAGGAAAAAGATGAATTCTCAGAAAGAGGTAAATCCTATAGCACACTATTGGTAGTGCAAGCAGTAGCGTCACGGTGTATAAGCGTTCTCAATGGGGTAGGGACGTTATGAGTGAGGTAATAATATTATAAATAGTAGTGATAGTACTGTTATGAGAGTGGTAGCAATTTTATGAGTGTGGTAGTAAATATATTACGGCTTAATATTATGATGGGGATAATAATATTAATATGAGTTGAGTAATGATGTTAAGAACTTAAGAGTAGGGTAGTAATGTTATCAAAGCTAAAGTCATTCCTTCAATTTAGGCATCTAATCTCTGATGAAGAATGTCAATTGCAAAATTTTACATCGAAAGATCATATTTTACCTTTATGTTTAGCGTGAAGCGTTTATGAGGAAAAAAACTGATATGAAACTTGAGGCCATTCTATTAAATGTATGTTTTATTATATTTATAAATTATTTATACGTGAACTTGAATTTTACCTTTGTATTTTGTTTTTTTAAGGAACTTTATTTTATTATTAATTATAAAAATGTCCACAATACCCTTTTACTTGTTTTTGACCATCTAAAACCTGCCGTCGCTACCATAATTTTATTCCTAGTGTCGTAGTTGTCATTGTTGCTGTTTAAGTTTAATTATTACTTAAGGTTATACGAGCATACATAATATTTTCAAATACAAACGTACTCAGTAAAACGAAAACATTAATTTATTTATAAACATGTGAAAATTAGTGTGTCATAAGTGAGGTAGTAATGTTATGAGTGGGGTAGAAATGTTTGTGTGAGGTATTAATGTTCTGTGCCGTGCTGTACTGCCTTGTTCAAACTATTGCTATATAATATAAGTTGGTTAGTAATATTTTGGGTGGGCCAGTGATGTTTTAAATACGGTATGGAAGTTTTATAACGTTGTTCTGAGTGGGAGAGTGATATTCTGACTGGGATGGCGATTTGAATTGTTTTGATCGGGGTGTACTTTACTATGAATGGTCTAACGGTTCAGAACTGGCGATATTGACAAGTGCGTAAAGAATTTAAGGGATTTAAAAAAAAACATATATGTACGTTTTGAATTGGGCAGATATGTTCTGAATGGGGCAGTTATGTTCTGATTGGGGCAGTTATGTTTTGAATGAGGTAGATATGTTCTGAATGAAGCAGTTATGTTCTGTATGGAGCAGTTATTTTCTGAACGTGACAATTAAGTTCTGAACGAGATAGTGTTTTGAGTAAGGCATTAATGAATTTGAGCGGAGCTAATTTTATTACGAGTCAATTAGTAGGTAATGTTTTAAGCCAAGTAAATATGTTCTCAGCAAAGTTATGATGTGTTCAGCTGGGTCTTATATTCTGTAGCAATATTTGTGGTGGTGAAAACAGTATGCAAGTTTCTCGATGATGTGATTAGTTCCGTAAGTTTCACATAAGCCAGCTATTTAACTAATTGTGGATAAGTCTAGTAGGTAAGGATAAGGCCAATATTTATAGCAAAAAAAACTGAAACATATCTACGAAACGTCAATTTCGTGAATTTTCTTTTTTCCTCGTACGCAGTTAAAACCTATATTGGTAGAATTGAGCTAAAATTCGTCGCAAATGGTAGAAAACGGTTGAATAACAATAATATGTATGTGTTTTGTCCAGGTGAAGCCGTACGTGTTGGACGATCAGATGTGTGACGAGTGTTACGAGAAGCAAATACAACAAAAGTTGCACGTTTCAAAATCTCCACACCGTTACGTATACTGCAGTGTATGTCGTAAAGGTATTCATCGAGACAAGAATGGTGCAAAAAATATTTTGTTAAAATTTGAGTATAAATTGAAAAAAAATAATTACAATAAAAAGTTGTCGAGCATTCTTTCGTTTGCCGATACTGATATGAATGTTGTGGACGGTGGAAGTTCATAAGGTTCATTATCGTAATTCTTTACTGGTCGATGAGACAAGTAAAGGGTTAAATGATTGGTGAGGACATTATCTGATCAGATGCAGCGATTCTGTTCAATGGTAGCTATGACAAGTTGAAATTGCATGATAGTGGGGTTACCATTTCCGTGACGGATAATAAAACGTTAAATCGCATGTTTTAACGTGATGACTAAGCATCACCGAGTTTTTATTAATCTGGGATAGATCACACCAGTTTTACTGATCAATCAACTTATTGCAATCAATAGTCAACGTTTCGAAGCGTGTATCGTGTTTCTAAGGATCAACGAATGCGTTACCAATTTGTCGCAATCTGCCTTATATATTTTTACCTTTTTATTTAGTACAATCAGTTTTGATTTGTTATAGATATTGACTGCATACGGACCAAATTGCGTAATTTGCAAGATTTAATAAGATACATTTGAATAATTTTTCATTTAAATATAGTACTTAGGTACTTAAATTTAAACGTGTATCGAAAGATAGTGTGTGAAGGTAGACAATCTGAGTCGAATCTAAAAAGGGGTATTGTTTTGAGTATTAACTTTGAAAGAGTATGTCGTTGCCCTTGCATGTTATTAGATTCGACCTTGTAAGACATCGTATCCCGAAAAGACCACGGACTCTAAAAATAGACTGTAGTAAAAAGACTTGCGCGAATTTTTTGATATAATTTTTTTTGTATTGTTTCGAAGCGGTTTTTTCGTGTCGTCTCGAATCTTTTTCGAAATTTATAATTACGGCGAATGTAGGCTTGATAGTGCCTTGTTGTGGCGTATGAGTCTGGTGTACCCCTCCCCTTAATAACTTTACGCCATTTCGGATCCTTTTTATAATGAAAGTTGAATGAAATATTAAGAGTTCTTTTAGCAGTATTTTTCTTCTTCGCACGCGTTTCGGTCCGAAAATAAATGCTGAACTTTTATCCATTTCCCACGTATCATCATGTTTATCCCATGTTTAGGAAATAATTTGGACTACCTATAATATGTATTTGGTAATTAAATCAATAAATTAAACCTTATGGTTACTCGTATCTCTAGCTCGGCAAATAAAATATAAGCCAATAAATCTACAAATTTTCTAAAGGATAAGTAGGTACAATTTTTAATAGAAGAGCATTAAAGTAAAATTGTTTGCCGTAATTATAACGCGTTGTGCAGTTCTCTATCGTGTGAACACACAAAAATGTTCAAGTATTATAAAATTGTAGGCAAATTATTCGATATATGTAGTATTTTAGATATATATATTTCATATTAAACAAATGATAGAGAACTTCATAACGTTAAATTTAAACTAACAAAAGCACATTGAAACGTGTATATATTATGAAATAGTTAAATAGTTTCAGTATGATAGCAAAATAAAACTAAGATTTGAGAGTTCGCAGTTTTCTCTAATGATAAATTTCTAGTTTTTTCCTAGATATATTTTTAATTCATGCCTTAAATAACGCAATTATTAGATTTTGATTAATAGAGAAAAATGTTTGCCCCTACCCTCCTAGAAGAGAATATGTTGAGAAGGGCGGGACGCGTGAGTGTATTAGTATGTTGTGTGTGGTCGCACTGTCCCATTTTGTATTTTTGTATTTTTATAAAAAAGGAATAATAATTGTATAATTCGGATCGTGATTTTTTACTTTACGCGCAACGTCGTCGTAGATGAGACGCTTGGGCGGGTTTTGTACAAACAATCGTGTTTACGATTTTACTACGGATCTTCAAATGTTACAATATGTAAACGGCCACATTCTTTTTTGCGTAGTGCAACATTGAAGTTAGATTGACTATGAAATTATCAAAATAAATTAACTGAACAGCAGAAATTGAATTGGAAACAACCTATTCAAAGTTAAAGTGGATTCTTTTTTTTAAGCAGCATACATATAAATTATGTTTCGTAAGGTAATGTTGCCATTAGCTTCTAGAATGTTGGCCACAATTGATTAGTAAATTAAAACATTCCTTGAAGGTCTGTGTCGACCCAGCGACTAAATAAATAATAATTGGTGTTAGATTTTTATAAACCGAGGTGTGTTTGGGATATGTGGTCTGCGAGCGGATGGTTCTGCTTTTGCACTATTCCTAGAAGCTTGAGGTGGTCGATGTAGTACCAGCTTTCCTGTATATAGCCACTGACAAATACAAATGAGGCTTTTATGAAAGTTTTAAAGCAATACATTGTTTACGCTAGATGAGACTATAGATATTTTGTCACGGAAGTTTCATTCTTGACACCATTCTTTTTGTGAGTAGACAAAATAAGCAAGTAGCCTACATTTTATTGTAAGGTAAAGTGCAACTACCCGTGAACATGTATCTTATTTTGTATTATGGCTATATTTTTGGAAGGACTGTGTCAATTTCAAGGCTTGTTGAGACGCGTAGGTGTGGAGGAGTTTAGTATACCAAATTTATATTTAGTTTAATCTACGGGGGAAAGTTTCGATTCTCCCCTTTCTGCTTTTTGTCTATTACTTCTTGTTAAGCTTTTTTCTCTTGATGTCGCCCCGTAGGATTTAGGTTTCGACCGTTGTCTTATATTTAGAAGAATTGTAGAGTTTGACGAGTATTTAAGTTTGTTTAGAGGTATATTTTGGTTTCGTGACGCTGCGGGGCGGTCTTTTCCTTTTCATGATTACTTTAGTTCATTAGTTTGTAGGATTGTTTTTGCTCTATAATCTTGTTTTGAACGCCTCTAGGCGTGTTCTAGTTGTTGTCTGTTTTCTATTGATAGGTGTGCGATGCGAAGCGTATATATTTTGATTTTAGATTGTAATTTTGTCGTTTGGCATATCACTGCGTGATTTAAGACAAACGGGGGCATGTGGTCGAACGTCGTCGTCGATGCGTTCTTTGACGTACATTTTTGAACGTGAATTTGTACTTTTTTGAGGTATAGTAGCTAATGTAATAATATTAAACGAATTGTTGATGTTTTTTAAATAAAATTGAAGTCGATGTTTCCCCTCGTCGTCGTTCTATGAGTGAGTTTTTTTCGCACTTTTTCACTTGCATGTACATAGTGAATCGTTGGAACTTTCCTAGTGAATAAAAAAAGAAAAATCCGCAAAAAAATGAATTTTTTACGGTTTTGATTCGGTGGCGGGCCGGAGTTAGTAAAATTTTCGTGTTAGCGCTGCGAGAGGCGCCCGTGCGCCGCCTGTCCTGTGCTAGGACTCTAGTGAAATTATTACTTACATAATTTTTAAAAATAGCAAAGAGTAGCGCAATTCATTAAATACCTACCTAGTTGAGTAAATTGTATAATGATAAAATAGTACCTAAATACTTTGTAACGTTGCTAGACAATATAATTACCTATGTTTGTATAAATGAAAATTTGTTGCACCGTCATATTGTCTGGTGTTTTGTCTAATTCCTCACAGTTTTCAAGTTTTCGAACGTTACCTTAGCGACGGCGACGCCGTGATGGTGCATTGAATTTATTTTTAAAAAAGTATTTTCTAAATGGTATTCGCTGACTCGCGACGATGCGATAGCACCACGTGACAGCTTAGCTGCTCAACACCGAGTCGGCATTTACTATTACTTATTTAAATTAATTTGAAATAAGATTTATATATTTTTATAGACAGTTGTTTCAGTGACTTGTTGAATAGAATCAATTTTGTTGTTAAATTGATAATTTGAATAGTAGGTAAAATTCCGATATTTTTTTGCTAATTATATTGAACGCTTTTCTATCCGGCGGCGCGTTAAGATTAAACTAGTGACAGCTTTAGTGAGAAGTTAGTTGATCGAAGTTCTTGATTTGGTCTCCGATCTTTGTTTAGGATAATTTGTTAAGCTTTCTTGTAGAATTAAGCACATTTTTGATTAGATGTAGGCAGTTGTTTGGCGATTTACTTGAGTACGCTTTCTACGCTTTGGTTGGTGGTTATTTGTTTCTTAAATTTATAAGGTATGAGGACGCTTTTGTTACATGTGACAAAGGTACACCTGTACTGACTACTTTATACCAAAGCTAATCATCTAACCTTATCATTCTATCAAGGTGGTTAGAATGTCAATCAATAGTGCCTAATCAAAGGGTTAGAAAAGCCTCAAGAAACCGCGTTCAGCTCCTAGTGTCTAAACCGTCGGATGTAAGAGCGTTCCCACAAATCATTTGTAACAATTTATTAATTTGAAAATTAATTTTAATGTTTTTAAACTGTTTCGCTCCGCTTTTATACCCCGTTATTAGTCCCCTTTGTTTAAATGCCTATGAATTATTTTAGAACTATTGTGGAGATATTAAAATGAATTTGAAACTTTCTTTCTGTGTTTGTCTTGTAGTTTGCTTTCTGGGATAGTGCAATTTTTATCACGTTTCTTTTAGGTGTTGTCACAGATGATATTTTTGTAAGTACACTTGAAGCTGCAATAATGTGGGCGCTGTGACAAGATTTGTACTTGTATAGGCAATACTAAAACGTAACACGATTCATTGGCCAGTAACAGTACCATATATTGAAGTACATTATGTTTAGCATAATACCGAAGGTTGACTTTGTGTCAGGATGACAGATGTCAAATGGATTTGCCATTGCGTATTTCGCATTCTATTTGACTTTGTGATTTTTTAGACTTGTCTCACCACACCGGAGGAAACAAGTGTACAAAACTTTGTTTCACATCTGAAGTAGTGAAATATGTATTCACTGTCAAAATTTCAATGTTTAATTCTATTAGATTGACATCTGTCGTGTTGACATGTTACATTGTGAACAAATCGAAAAGTTGCCATACTGACGTGATTAGTTCATAGGCCAACAACAAATCTATGCATTTTAACAGTTGTTGTTGGCAACTCTATATAATTAACTAAACTATATGGAACTATTTAGTCAAGTTACCCTTCTAATAAATAACGGGATATCGCCATTCGAGAAACACTACCGCTAGGCACTACAAGTAATATCATAGAAGATTTTTATCTACCGTGGTATTACCGGTGTGTAATATTGTCTCTTAACTACTGGCCAATTATATTTTAGTAATATTGTGCCTTTCACTAATCGAATTTGTGAATATCTTTTCATCGGACATGTTGTCACAGCCGCCATGTTTTCTGCGTCATTTATTGTCTCTAATCTAGTGCTGGCCAAAGACCAGCGTCCCAAAGACGTCGCTACCAAAAAGACAAGAAGTGGGCCGACCATCGTCGTCCCATTGATTCCTATTTTTTACTTAATTCCTGGTCATCGTCATATCGGTGCTCAATATTTGACGGGATTTACTTCGAAGACTCGCTATTTTCGTATGTTCCTACTATGATTGTATTATCTACTATGATTGATGTATTTATCGGTACCTCTTGGTACCAATAAATACACGTTTTAGTACCTACTCACACTACATAAATAAGTGACGAGATAAATTCATTTTAATAAGTTGTAAATGTGATATCTGTTATGAATATTTTTATCTTGTGTGTCATTATTCTTGATTTTCATTATTTAGCAAATTAATATAGATAAAATTGTGCTCAAAATACAGCAAGAATATATTATAACCTATTTCCAAATGTGACAGATGTCATGAATATGTTTATACCGTGAGTTTATCGTTCATGGTTCAAGTATTCATTGTCATTATATTCCTGAGAATGTTTTTGGAACAAAAGATAAAAGTCGAAAAACATTGTCACATTAGAAAATTAAATTTTTCAGTTAGACAGTCTAACAAAACGATGTTTTATCTAAAGTAGAATCTTATTTCATATAGATTATGTAGTATTGCACCAGTATTGGGCGTTTTTCCATTACCCGGCCCGGCACCGGCACCGGCACCGGCGCCGGCGCCGTGCCGTTGCCGGGGAAGCAAAAATGTATTAAAATGTATGGCTCGCTTTTTCACTTACCGGCGCCGGCGCCGGCCCGGCATTGAGTCCTGCCGGCGCCGTCGCCGTCGCCGGGGTAGCAAGCTTCCCACCGGTGCCGGACCGGCAAAATTGCATGTGTATTGCATATTTACATGAATTGTAGCCGTGTCAGTGTGTAACTGCGCGGGGCGGGTAGGAGGGTGCGGAGCGGAGGGACTCGTATTTGGTTTTTGGTTCGCTTACAGTGGGTACGCGTCAAGGTCATGGCGTTCAAATACGACATCGTGACTCTTATCGTCGTAGATGTAAAAGATATAACAAATATAGTCAACGGCTTGACGATACCATTGTTATATCTAAACGTAAATTACACTTTACGTGTCGTCGTGCTGAAGTCCGTGTCAGTACTGTACCACTCACCGGGCGTAAGCCAGCATCGACACCGGCGCAGTGGAAAAACGAAACCCCGGCGCCGGTGCCGGTGCACGGCCATGCCGGTGCCGTGCCGGTGCCGGGCTGGCTAATGGAAAAACGCCCGGCGTGAAAGGACTTCAGTTTCCACGAGAAAGTACCGTAAAATATTGAGCTCTATTTTGACGTTTAGGGCCAAAATGGGATCGTGTTATTATAACATTTTACCATTTCTGTTGACGTATATCACAAGCTTGTTTTGATGTATTTTTGATGTTTATTCCTATTTATTTATTTTTTACTTGTTTTGTATAACTTTTTTATTGTAGTTATATCATATTCATATTAGTGTAGTTTTATTTTAGTTATGCATATTTTAAATTATTTTACAGTATTTTTTTTAGTTATTTTTCTGTATTTTTACACTGCAACTTAGAATAAGCTTTAGCCGATTTAAAATTGCACATTGGCAATAAATATAAGAATATTTAACATAATATATATAATGGTCTGAAATGTGAAACTAGTTTTTTTTAAAGAGCATTTCAATTTAGTTACAAACATTTGGAAATCGGAGCTTTACTGAGAGGTTTAAAACTGGATGTATTCTTTTTTTATATATATCTGATAAATATCGAATATTAATTTTTATATTTATTTTTGTTTATGAGATTTAAATGTAGAATTACTATAATCGTTTGGTTTCTTTATTTTTAAGAGTGAATTTTATTTTTGTTGTTTGGATAGTATTACTTAGAATTATGAAGTAACTTGTTGGGAGTTCAGTGTCTACTCGAAAACTTAGAATAAAATAATAAAACTTATCGTAATTAATTAGTCCAATACATTCGGCATGTCTATAGCGATTACCTACTATTGTGGATGTTTAAAGTAACTTTTATTTATTAAACTCGAATAAACTTTGGTACATAGTACTTTTATATTAAAATGATTTCTAGTTTTAAAATACCGAGATTTAAGTTGTTAAAGTTTTGTAGATTAGCACATGGCACCCGACAAGTTGTAGTAGGTATTGTTTAAAAACTGAAATACTTGAATTTTTATATGAATTTTATTATTATAATATGGTATTTTACTAAATATTAGTCCAATATTAAATCTTTATATCACTTGTTTTATTTCACTGTTATTAACCCAGAATCTAGCCATAAGTATTTTTAGTAGTAGCAGTAGTAGCCTGATCTTACCTTTGATAGGTTAGGCATTGGGCCTAGTTTGTTCCGCAGTTAGACAATCTCACAAAATATTGTTAGACTATCTAACTGCTTAGCCTAATTATCTAATCAATATATAGAACGGTTTATCTTCCTTATTAAGTTTCATCTACTTATATTGAACAAGTATCCAAAAATACCTAATCCCAATCGGCCTAGAAGCAGGAAAACCTTTCAGATAGCTCTTATTTATCCGTGAACAAAATCCCATTGTGTTAGATTGTATGTAATTATGTCCAAGCAGATTTATGAAGACCAACTGCCATAAGCTTTTCAAATAATGTTATGGTTCATAGCAAAAAATATGGCCTTGTATCAGTAGTCCGATAATTTAGTTCGATGATCGGACTATTGTTACTATTTCGTCTCAGTAGTCCGGTGATACAGACCATCGGACTACTGAGCTTTTTAGTCCGATGTTAATAATATTTACAGTTCGATGATCGGACTTTTCGTCTCAGTAGTCAGATGTTACATAGGACCTATAATAGGACTACTGAGCCTTTTAGTTCGATGTTTACATTAACTACCTGCCTAACTTTTACTAGAAAAATAAAAAAACACACTGGAATACATATATATAATAATAGTATATAATAATAATAGGACTACTGAGCCTTTTAGTTCGATGTTTACATTAACTACCTGCCTAACTTTTACTAGAAAAATAAAAAAAACACACTGGAATAATGACAAAAAAGCTATTTCTACCAAATCCCCTAGCCCCGACCCTCAGGGCAGGAAACAGCACTCACTTGGTCACAGCAATTACTTACTATTATTCTAGGATTTCGTCAGAGGCTAACTTTTCCACTAGGTACAGTACCTTATTTATACTCGTATATTGAAATAACTCTCACCTTTTATGAGTTTTTGTTAGCCTGGTACTTTCATCAAATTCAATTAGATATTTCATTATCTGAATTTTTAAAGGACACAAGTTTAAACTCTTACTCATTTCTGTATGCCTGGTGATCGCACCATTCCTTTTTATTATTCAAATTGAATGACTAAATGGCGTGACGGTGAATCTGATATCAAAAATGTCCTACTTTGTATTAGTGTTCTTTATTTCAATTGCTTAGTAACTAATATTTTGTTTTATTCTAGTTTTTTTTTCTAGCAAACTTTACGTACTTAATGTTAACATTAAATTAAAGGCTCAGCAGTCCTATTATATGTAACATCGGACGACTGAGACGAAAAGTCCGATGATCGAACTGTAATATTATTAAAATCGGACTAAAAAGCTCAGTAGCTCGATGGTTTGTAACACTGGACTACTGAGACGAAATAGTAATAATAGTCCGATTTAAATTATCGGACTACTGATACATACTAGGCCAAAAATATATGCATCAAATTGCGTTCATTTGCCGTGGTACCATTATTTTTATTTTAAAAAAGAAGCGTAAATGTTTGTGTGGGGACTGGACAGGCCCATACACTATTTAGGAAAGTACTTTGACAGTTTGAACCCTTCTGAAAATCTGACAAACTGAAAAAAGGGTGACGATTGATGGGTAACTTTACTTCTCCGTAGTACAACCAGTTGGACATCGCAGTTGTACCACGGGTCGGTCACCGTATCGATGAAGCAAATGATTTTGTTTCCACTCTAGTGTAGTGGGTGGAGGGGAAAATTTGAATTCCCCGTCCACCCACCAGTGGTAAAGTCCAGTGGACGGGGCATCGGCCGATTGAAGGCCCTCGTCCTACCAGAGCAGCAGTAGTTCCGAGAGAAACATGCCACTGCATGTGTTCGGGCAGCTCTCCTTGAGTGCCAGTAATCTAGGTTCGTTTTTTTTTATGCTTGATAGATTAGCCTTTGACCTCTATCTCACCTGATGGTAAGTGATGATGTGGTCGAAGATGTTGTTCAGGCTAACATAGAAGTACTGGATCTCAAGGAAAGCTGCCGAAACACACCGTTAGGTGCTTGGCGATAGATTTTCTACTTGAGTGTGGTAGCCAGCCAGGCGGGCATTCGCAAAATGCCCTACCACTATGCTATAAAGACTGCCATCCTAAGACAACAACCGGGACCGACAGCTTAACGGGCCCTCCGAAGCACGGAAGCGCTCAGTAGTAATGTCACTAGCGGTCACCCATTCAGGTCATGGCCGCGGCGGACGTTGCTTAACTAATAATAATAATCTTTATTTATAAAAAAAGTGTACATTGATTCGTTCTTAAAAATTAGCTAGTAAATTATGATCATTTATATGTGCAAGAGTATCTGCTGCTGAACTAGGTTCATCACCCGTGTTTCAGCATACAGCGCTCTTCCCCGTATTTTGGACTTATATACTAGCAGGTCTGCTAATAGATGTGAATCTATAATACATTATTTTAACAACCTATTATAAGCTAAGAGAAAAAAATGTATGTTCTTGTTCCTCTTTGTCTGTACTATGAGGGTGTGTGTGTGAGCTGTAAGAGGGTGTGTATATATGTTCAATATGTATTGATTTACTATTGATCACATTGTTTATAATGCATTAGAGATACATTAATATTAAATTTTATATATTTAATTTTAGAAGTTCTTCTGTCTCGTCATAAGACAGACTTTTTAACCAGTTCGTAACAATTTGTTTCATTTTGGATTTGGTACATGGATATATATAAAATTTTTTATTTATAGAATTATATAAATGCGGTCCTAAAAACACAAAGAATTTCTTTATAAAAGTGGTATTAAAACGATATGGTTGGCTGCACACGCTGTGTTTTCGCCGTTTTGTTAAAAAATGAGGTTTTTGTTATAATGCTTTCAATAAACAGCTGACGAACTGTAAGTACATCACAAAATTTGTAAAGAAGTGCAGTTGGATACAAAAATGGTTTATTAGTGGCAACCTTTAAAACAGCTCGTTGAGCTACCTCCAACATTTTTAAATATGATTTTGGAGCTCCGCCCCATGACGAGACACAGTAACATATCAATGATTGACAAAGACTTAAATATATTTGCCTAATGAGCATTAGGCTCGCAACATGCTTGAGTTTTTTAAATATAAACATAATTTTTCGAATACGACCTGTTAAAATCTCAATAAAACTTTGCTGATCTTCGACCACATCATCACTTACCATCAGGTGAGATGGTGGTGAAAGGCTACCCTATCAGATATAAACAACTACGGACAAGAGTAACGCTTTTAGCATCAGGCGGGAGACCTGAGTTTATTACTAACGGCTACCCAAAACATCTACCTGGGTTGTCAGTTCGGAATAATGTGCTTAACAGACCACCAGCTGTCCACCCTAGGGGGTCAGCTATCTTGGGATATTTAAACCTATTTGGTTTTTAGGGTCTGTACCGAGAAAGTAACTGGACAACAAAAGCAACCCCCAACTGAGAGGAGATGAGCCCATGATTTCCGCCCCCTTCTATGAGACCTTTGATAAGGCTTTGCGTCGCTCTTTTCACACAAATGGAGTTTCGTCATATTTAAAAAATTAAGTGTTCAAACATGTTGAAATTTTGCATGCATGTCCTTGAGCATAAAATATTTTATGCTTCTGGTTTGACAGTTTTTCTATTAATTTGATCTCTAAATATGAAAACAGGAATTCCCACACAAAACGACTTTTCCAAGTAATTTTGATAATACACATTTTTATGGAAAAGTTACAAACCAGAAGCATAGATTATTGGCTCAAGGATATTCATGCAAATTTTCAATTAGTTTGAACACTTGGTATTTAAAATATTACGTAACTACGTTTGTATGGAAATCACTAATAAGCTCTAATATTAAGAGACTAGTGGTCTAGGATCAATAGTTTCTGAGATAAAGCAACTTTTTTAAGTCTGACAGATGTCATCTGTATTGAAGATTTCGATGAGTTCTATAACTTTTTTTTTTTTTTTTGCCTGATCGGTTAGCTTTTGACCACTATCTCACCTGATTGTAAGTGATGATGTGGTCGAAGATGTTGTTCAGGCTAACCTAGAAGAACTGGCTCTCAAGTACAGCTGCCGGAACACACCGTTCGGTGCTTGGCGACAGATTTTCTACTTGAGGGTGGTAGCTAGCCAGGCGGGCATTCGCACAATGCCCTACCACCATGCTATAACGATTGCCATCCTAAGACAACAACCGGGACCGACGGCTTAACGTGCCCTCCGAAGCACGGAAACGCTCAGTAGTAATGTCACTAGAAGTCACCCATCCAACTCATGACCTCGCGCGACGTTGCTTAACTTTGCTGATCGGTTGAGAAAAGCTAAGTAAACTTCGCTACGAGCGCTTCAAAACTTGTAAATAAAATAGTGCTCTGGGATCGATAGTTTGGATCAAGGTACACCGTGGTTCCACCAGCGGGAAAATGTGATGGAACTAGAAAATGGCAGTTCGCGGAAACGGCGCAAAATATTATTTTCTGTGGCTGAACTGACTCAAACAAAGAACTGCCAAACTTACCACTACTTATGTCATTATGTTGAAATAACGTGCTGAGGTCTAAAATTATGGTACACAAACTTTAGTATGAATCTAAAGCTGTGGGTACTGCCGTTTTCTAGTATCAGTAAAAAACTACTTTTTTATGTTATTGTTTCGGAACAAGCTCGAGGCCCACTTGATGTTAAGCGGACTAACCTCTGCCTATAACAGATGCATTTCATCACAAGTCACAAATTGCACTGCCCCCGTCACTTTGAGTCACAATTATTGTTAAGTCTCATGTGCGTAGTTTTACTGGCTCTCAAGGACTGCTGCCGGAACACACAGTTACCTAAAGCACCTGCTTGACGACATATTTTCTACTTGAGGGTGGTAGCTAGCCAGGCGGGCAATCGCAAAATGCCCTTCCACCATGCGGTGAAGCTCAAGTCGGGGGTTGGGATCGAACCAGGGTACTGCGGCACGGCAGTCCATGGCTATTACAGCTCGGCCATCATTGCTTCAAAATGTATATAATTCTTATACTGGGACTAGATGGACGATTTTAGCACTAATGGCACAAATTAAAGTCTGGTTAATTTTAAGAAGATTGGTGGACACGTTTTATTGTTAAAGATTGTCTAGGCTGAAACCAACCGTCGCGTCGTCGTCATTCCACCGGGCTACAGTTATACAGACGGGAAGGCAGATAGACGGTGGCATTAATAGGGCACCGTTTTTCCCTTTCGGTACCGGACCCTAAAATCAACTCACATAAAACTTTAAGCCTAAAAATAATTAAATAAAAATATTTTTTTCATTACTTATTGCTATCATATTATTTTTATTAGGTAACTTAAAACAGAGATTTTTCCAATCGGACCATTAGTGTTCTTATTATGTTCTAAATATAGTACCACCAACTTAACTGTGCAGTTCGCGAGGGCGCTGCTGGTCAAGGAAATCAACTACAAACTGTCACAATTTGAAGGAATTTTGTAGTTCTTTTTTCTGCCGCCTGAACAGATAAGTTGGTGGGACTGTAGGTAGGTAGTAACTATGGTAAGTTTTAAATATTAGCTTTTCGCGGTGCGTTTGCTTTAATTTGTCATTAAGGGACAGGAAGGAACAAAGTTTTGCCTGTCCTCCTTTTAGAAACGGGTGGTCAGAAGGAACTTTTACAGATTAAACTTTCGTCTGACCCCCGGCCCCGTCGGCATGGGGAGTCAAAACTTTGTAATTCCTGTTTGACCCCCTGATGGGACAGAAGGCAGTAATTACCTCCTTATATGGTACCGATGGAAGTCTGTCGGGTCAAAGATACATTAAAAGGACAAGATTGCTATCTCCTTATTCAACTAACAATAGTTCACAAATTGTTGTTAGATGTCGTTACTTGGCTCGCCAGACACAAAATTTGTACAAAATCGACAAAATATTGCATAAAACTGTTCTGGCTTTCTATATTTATATATTTAGAGTATCAAAAAACAAGTTTTGTATATCTATACGTAACAAAATACAAATTAATCATTTGGCAAATTATTTCGTATGATTCATCGAACACGATTGAAATTATAGCACCATTTCGGAAGTTAGAGAATCAAGCAGTTATACTGAGTTCCAGTAGATGGCACATATTTGAATGTAAGAATGAAAAAAATTGCCAGATCGGCCGAAAGAAACCCAAATATAGAAAATTTAAGCGGTCAATAATAGGTAATGTTCTAAAAATAATCAAAATTATATATTGTCAATAGAATACTTTGATTTCTTATGACTGTAGGTCCTAATTTATTACACGACTTCTTAATTCGAAAATGCTGGGCTGTTTCAATCTTGTCATAATTTGACTTCTTTGACCGATTATAGTTTCTTTGGCCTGGCATCTCCAATAATTTATATTATTGATTTAATATCTGACATATTCTGAGTTCAGTGCTGTTTGTTTTGGTAAAAGTTGTCCATATTTTTGGGATAGTTTGGGCTTGCATTGCATAGCTGGACATATATTGGGATTAGATTACAATAACAATATTAGTAAGGTCAACCGGGGCTAACGCGTCTATGGGGTTAAGGCATCTAATCCAATTATAATACGAAACACAAAACCTAGAACTACTTCCGCCATCTTTTGAACGTGTTTGATACTAACACCACATTATTTGATCGGTAGAGGTCGCAAGAGGCCTCATTTTTGTATAAATTTCCGCCATCTTGAATATGACATATTTTTCGGAACCTCACGTAAGTGACATGTGATATATAAATATCCTGAAATCCCAATGTTTTGAAGATGGTCGTTAATTTTTAACGGTGAATACTTTGTAATATGAATTTGTTTACGTGTTGTTCTAATTACTTTAAGGAAATTACTTAAGATTTGTAGTCCACGTGCAATAAAAATATTGTAGGTTATATTTTTGCATTGGGGCTATCGCGTCTGTCCCGTTGGGGTGATTGCGTCTTATGTAACGCAATAGCCCCATTGTCTGAGGTCCTAAACCTTTTAATTTTATGATAACAGTGATTGAGGTATATGTATGTATATCTATGCTGTATAGACAGATAGTGGAAACGCGGTCGTTTTAAAATAAAATAAATAAATTGAAATTAATTGAAAGGCAGATTATACAAAGTTATAAATAGGTAGGCAAACTATTTCACTAGGTTTGCTATTTGTTCGGAACTATTTGCATGATGCAACATTATGTGTTAACTAATCGCCTACCTTCGTACGATATTTAAGTTACGTTATTATTGACGAGTTTGGTTTTCGGTTTAAAGGCTTGGAAACTCGTGTTTGTTTACCTTTGTTTGCCTTTGGAAGACTTGCGCACCAGGTTAGATTATTAACGTTTACTGCTGTTTTTTTTTCTTTGTGTTTATTACGTCCTTAGGCCCCTGTCCATACACCTTATATGGTTAAAACATGTAAAAGGAAACACCATATCCTTATAAAATATTATTTACCTAATTTCAGTGTTGTTGTTGGTAGTATGTTTTTATTAATTTCTATATTAACACATAGAATAGAGGGTTGCAAGTACATTTCTATGCAAAACTGCAAAGTTCTACTTCGGAAGAATCTCTATTCCCACTATTAATTAATACTTAACCTTTGAGAAGAAAATTGTTTGTTACTCCTGGAATCTAGGATGGGGCGAATGCGTCTACAAGAGAAAGTATAAATTAGACGCTATAGCCCCGAACATTTTTCTGTCACCCGTAATGAGAGATCATGCCCAGAATTTAGCTCATGATATAATAACTAACTTGATCTCTAGTGCTTTTACATAGTTTCATGATTAACTTTGTTGATAACTCTTCCAGTTATGTGATGCTAAACAAAGACGCCATCGCCCCACGTGGGGCTATTGCATCTAAAAATCTCTGCTTTTAATAATTAATTATTTTCATACAACAAGGATTCAAAATGTCAAGAAATAAAATTAAAGTATAAAATTAGATAAAATATTATATTTTGAGTTCTAGGTTACAGTCTTATAAGTTCAACCATTAACTTGCTATAACCAGTTAAAAATGCCGTAAAAAGTATTGTAACGGAATAGCCCCGGTTGACCTTATATAGTTTGGACTGGAAATCCTATCTTGAAATATATTGCGTTCATTCATTTATTTTTATTAGGTACATATTTCATTTTCATACTGACCATTTTTGATAATCATTTCACCACAAAACACGCAAGACTCATTTTTATGCAAAAAATAACACTGAACAGTGTTTCTCAGTTCCGTGATATTGTAACTGTTGATTTCAATTAATAAATAAGAACTTAGTTTTATGCCGGTCCGATTATGATCATACTTGTGCTTGTCCATGAATTTTTAACGATTGCAAAGCTACTGACAGAAACTTTGCACTGAACATTTTGACGTTTGGAATAAAAGCCAAGTCATCGCTTCAGTAACACGGTAAGTACCTTTGTGTTTTTGTAATTTTGTAACGGTAAGTACCTACCTACTTTATAAATCTAGCTATCTAAGTACTTACCTATATTTTATTGTTTAACCCATTGCATAGTGAACCACATAAATCATTGTACCAAGGGCATGCTCAGAACCTTAATGCGCACTCAAAGTGCAACTTTTCAGACTAACGTTGTTCACAACCTTAGAGTATGGCATTTGGTCCTTTAAAAGTTGCAACCTTAATTGACATGACTGACATTCTGTTGATAGTTATAAGGCATTCATTTCAATTTTGCAGGCAATGGCTGTATTATGCTTTACAAACAAACAGCATAACAAGGATATGTATATTTTATTATCAATGTCAATATTTGAGCTTATAAAACAACCAGGTTGTTCCGAGCCTTGGAGTAGGTTAAAACAACCAAACAACTATGCTTTGAGGCTTAGAATGTAGCCCTACACTTCAGATACCTCATGAATACTTTAAAATCAGTGTCATAGAGAAAAGTAATATACTGGATCAGTGTATACCACTAGGTATCTACCACCATACATTTTTACAGATATAGAATAGCTTGAATAATGACATAATTATTTGTGCTGAGATATAAATAAAGTTTTCTCAAATTTGAATGCAGAGTTTCACCAAACATATTAATATAAAGATTTAGCAAGATAGGTACATATCAACCATAACTTGCAAAAGCCTCAATAGTAATAGTGGTTGAAGCATTGTATAAACTTCCAAATAACATTCTACCTATCCATAGAGAAATGATAAAGGACAGAGTGCTAACGTCATACAATGTACAAAACTCGCGTAAAACTTATTATCGTCGCCGGTACCTCGTAGTTCGGCTTATTAAAAGTAGGTGGCGTTACTATACTAGCTAAAGTGTTTTGATCACAGTGTCATCTAACGAACTCATAATGAAACTCTTGGTGTGTGTTCCCTACACAATGCCATCTAGCGAAAAGTAATAAAACTCAACCATCGATATTTTTCTGCTGCGCTTTTGACTACAAACAAATTATGCGCAAAAATACACTCACATAGGCCCTCAAAGTTTTGAGTGCGCAAACTGCGCTGCGAGAGTGGGCCGTGCCCCGCGCCTCCCCGCGTGATCCCCAACCCGCACTTGCTCCATGCAAGTATATTAGTTTCACAACTATATGAATTGTGAACCAGCGCTCCCCGGGCCAATCCCCATCACGCCGTGCAAATTGCTGATGATACCACATAATATAATACTTACATTTCTGTTAATTTGATTTGCTGTTACTGTCATTGTTTTACTTTATTACTGTCATTGTTTAACTCTTATCAAAAATGTTCCATTTCTCTTATTGTTACAGTAAAACTGGTCAAGTGCGAGTCAAAAATACGTTATATTTTCAATTCTAGTCTGGTCAATAATAGCAGTCGTGTCGTGACAGATTCACGACAGGTTTTTAGCTTGTTGAAATAAGACTATTCACCTAAAGACAGCCTGGCCATAGTAGTACTATACGAGTTCTACTATGACCAGGCATGTGCAAATAAGAAATAATTATGTCAACGCACGACACGAGAGACAAGTGGCGGACGATAGCAGCGGCCGCACCACGCTAAGATCTGTTCATTGAGATTATCTCTGGACGATTGTCCATTGCGCTGTTTGTTGGTTGAATTGGGAACAGTTTTAGGAAATAAGCAGTGATGGACTGTGAACCAATAAAAGACCATACTATTGATGAACGATTAATTCATTTTTCCCGTTCTCGACACCTCATTAGGAATTATGTTAGGTATGATGGCTATGATTAAAAACTGTTCCCATTGATGTGATTTTCAAACGAATGATATTTATAGTATATAAATAATTATATATGAATTGCCGACTTTTATGCATCAAGTATTTTAATTTATCTTTTTGAACGATGGTTATGTTGCTATAAAATATTATTTATATTGTTTAATAAAGAACAAATAAATGGGACCCTAAAAACTAGTTCATTAGCTGTGTTAAAAAAAAATCCCTACTTAGCATTCGTCACCAAGAAAAACCGCTTATCTGTTTTTCTTTTCACTAAACAATATAAGTACCTACCTATTAATATTTTATAGCAACATATTCGGTACTGAAACCCTAAAAGTTCATTTAGATGACTTTAAATATTGACTGCTGCGAATTTCATTAAAGTTTTAATATTTTTTGAATACCTACTGATTTACTTACATATGACTGTTTTTTTTTAGTTTTAGTAATCAGCAACATGTAGTATGTAATAATTAAAAATAGTTGAAAACACTACCTTCCGCTTTATTCAAAGATATTGAATTTAAACTACGCACAAGAGTTCGTGAGTTGTGTTCAAATTCAAATTTCGTTATTGTATTGATTACACACATAAATATTACGGGTCTGCTAACACTGGACGGAAAGTAAATTTGTACTAAATCGTAGATCGCCCCCATTATACTGGGACCCGACGAGATAGACTACAGACAAATGAATAAATAACCGTACAGAAGGAAAGCTTCCAAAGTCCAAAATTCTAACCTCTTTTCATAGGGCTGTTACATGTACATGGAAAATGAAAAACTATAGTCCGGCCGCTGAGAGAATACGTTTGACAGTTCGTTTTGTGAATATTTTTTCCTCAATTCAAAGTAATATAGACAGTGTGACTGCATAATATTCTATTAGTCAGGCGAGGTATCTCAGAATGGAAAATTACTAAAATTACTGTATATTTTACTTCATTTAAAAGCCAAAACTACAATACGAACACGAACTGTCAAACGCATTTTCTCGGCGACCGGACTGTAGGCAAATGCGGGTTGGGATTCAGCAATCAGCGCATACGAGCAAATGAATGCACAGAATAATGGGCAGACATGACAGATGTCGAAGTGACAGTTGATGACGTATTCCTAGATTTTAGTTTCATACTTGTATGCCAAAAATCCTAAAAATTACTGGGCCATTGATCTTAGATGTCAAATTGACACTTGTAAAATATCTCGATTTTGAGTTCATTGAATGTTTAGGTTGCAAATATTCTAAAAAATAATAATAAAAATGCCTTTATAGCAGCTCTCAAAGTGACACTTTGACGACAAATTTATCATTTTAGAGTTTATATGTAAGTAGTGATCAAAATCTATTTTGAGTTTTCTTCTATATTTCTTGATATCGATTTCATAGAAATAACATATTCGGAATAACGACGTCCATAACAACATTAACAACCTAGATATCGATTTCCAGACAAATTGAAGTACATTTGAAGCAGTGATGGCTCAGTGGCATTGGCTATGGACTGCCGTGCAGCAGGTCCATGGTTCGTATCCCGCCCAGAGCTTGAGCTTCACCGCAAGGTTGGGGGTAGCGACCACCCTCAAGTAGAAAATCTGTCGCCAAGCACCTAACAGTGTGTTCCGGCAGCAGTCCTTGAAAGCCAGAAAAATTACAGGCTAATGAGACTTAACAACTGGACGTCTCAGTGTGACGGGCACAGTGCAATTCGTCGCTGACGAAATGCGTCTGTTATAGGCAGAGGTTAGTCCACTTAACATCAGGTGGGCCTCGGGCTTGTTCCGTTACAATAACATAAAAAAAAAAAAAACATTTTTTACTTCGCAGACGTTATCGAAAAACACATTCCTAATTCGTAATATGGCCGTCCAGAACTACCTAGATATCGATTTTCAGCCAAATTGGAGTAACTTTTTCCACTTGGCAGACGTCATCGAGAAACCAATTCCAAATTCGTAATATGGACGTCCAAAACTACCTAGATATCAATTTTCAGCCAAATAGGAGTAACTTTTTTCACTTAGCAGACGTCATCGAAAAAATTGTTCTGAATTCGAAATGAGGACCTCCAGAAAAACCTAGATATCGATTTTCAGCCAAATCAGAGTAACTTTTTTCACTTGGCAGACGTAATCGAAAAAATGTTCTGAATTCGGAATTAGGACGTCCAGAACAACCTAGACTATTATTTTCAGCCAAATCGGAGCAACTCTCTTCAGTTGGCAGACGAAATCGTTATGCAGTATTAAGCTATATCAAAATACCTAATAATATATTTATCATAAAAAGTTCAAAACTCGGTGGCGGACGCAGTGCAATTCGTGACTTGTGACAAAATGCATCTGTTATAGGCAGAGGTTAGTCCGCGTGTTTTGTGGTGGCCTTAACTTGAAATGATTATCAAAAATGGTCAGTATGAAAATGAAATATGTATTAAAAATAAATGAATGAACGCAATATATTTCAAGATAGGATTTTCAGTCCAAACTATATACTAATATTGTTATTGTAATCTAATCCCAATATATTATGTCCAGCTATGCAATGCAAGCCCAAACTATCCCAAAAGTATGGACAACTTTTACAAAAAGAAACAGCACTGAGCTCAGAATATGTCAGATATTAAATCAATAATATAAATTATTGGAGATGCCAGGCCAAATAAACTCAGGTCAAAGAAGTCAAATTATGACAAGATTGAAACAGCCCAGCATTTTCGTATTAAGTTTTTGTATAAAGTTAATCAAAATATTATATTAACAATATATTATTTTGATTATTTTTAGAACATTACCTATTATTGACCGCTTAAATTTTCTATACTTGGGTTTCTTTCGGCCGATCTGGCAATTTTTTTCATTCTTACATTGAAATATGTGCCATCTACTGGAACTCAGTATAACTGCTTGATTCTTTAACTTCCGAAATGGTGCTATAATTTCAATCGTGTTTGATGAATTATACGAAAAAAATTGCCTAATGATTAATTTGTATTTTGTTACGTATAGATATACAAAACTTGTATTTTGATACTCTAAATATATAAATATAGATAGCCAGAACAGTTATAGTAAATATTTTGTCGATTTTGTACAAATTTTGTGTCTGGCGAGCCAAGTAACGACATCTAACAACAATTTGTGAACTATTGTTAGGTGCATAAGGAGATAGCAATTTTAATGTATCTTTGGCACTGTTTAGCGCTGTCGCCGAGCGCGTAGTGAAGTGGCTGCGCGCTCTTTAATATCAAAATCATTTTCTTTTCTGGAATTTTCTAGATACTTTTCATGTCTGGAGAATGGCAGAGCAGGAACTATTTGCATAGTGATCGGGTTAAAATTATTTCATCAATTGGGTCGTTGTTCTTTGGTATGACCAAATGACTCATGCTCAACATGCGATAGCTATACGGGTAATAATTATTATTCACTATCACTATAAAACAATTTAAACATTTTGTGGCACGCTTTAGTGAAAAACTATCACACTTATAGATTTGTGCTTTAACATAGCAGATTCACTTCATATATATATATATATTATTTATGAAGTAATGATGGCCGAGCGGTAATAGCTATAGCCGTGCCGCAGTACCCTGGTTCGATCCCCACCGCCGGCTTGAGCTTCACCGCATCGTGGAAGGGCATTTTGCGATTGCCCGCCTGGCTAGCTACCACCTTCAAGCAGAAAGTCTGTCGCCAAGCACCGAAAGGTGTGTTCCGGCAGTAGTCCTTGAGAGCCAGTGAAATTACAGGCACAATGAGACTTAACAACTATGTCTCAATGTGACGGGCGGAGTGCAATTCGTGAGTTGTCATGAATTGCAACTGTCATAGGCAGAGTTTAGTCCACTTAACATCAGGTGGGCCTCGAGATAGTTCCGTCACAATAACATAAAAAAAAATTGACATCTGTCAAAAAAAAGTATAACCTTTAAAAATGTGCCTACATTAACAATTTTGTATTCATTGGATATAATGTTATTGTACTACTAACGCTATTTAATATATAATATAAGACTATAATACTAGATGACACCACTAGAATCAAGTTGTGAAATAAACGCGAGCCCTCAATAGCTCAGCTTTTTGCTAAAGTCCGGCCGCTGAAAGAATGCGTTTGACAGTTCGTTTTGTGAATATTTATTCCCCAGTTCAAAGTAATATAGACATTTATACTGCATAATATTGTATTAAGCAGGCATTTAAGTATAAAAAAAATAGGGTATATTTTATATTTTACTCTATTTACAAGTCACAACGACAGTAGAAACTTGTACTGTCAAACTGTGCAGTTCGCGAGGGCGCTGCTGGTCAAGGAAATCAACTACAAACTGTCACAATTTGAAGGAATGTAGTTTTTTTTCTGCCGCCTGAACAGATAAGTTGGTGGGACTGTAATAAGTGGTTTATATAATGTGTTTCACTTATTTCGTTCACTTAACAAAGTTAATTACAAATATTGGCAGAAGTTGGTATTGGTAGCAGCTCAAGCCTATGGAACCTAAACGATAGGGCGAGGGGATAAATTTGAGCTACGACTCACTGAATACGATAGCTCTGCTGGAAGAGCATGTCCCGGCTATAGGGACGGTCGAGGGTTCGAATTCCGATGTAAGCTTTTTCGCATAGCTGGCATAAATTAGGGCTACAGACTTTAAGTCATATACCCTTCAGGTCCCAGCAGCTCAATCCAAGATGTTCCTGACACCGGACTTTTGGCCTGCAGGGGTGGTATACCGTTTGTTCAGGGAGAGGAAGCAGAGTAAACCTGTTACGTAGTGTCATCGAATAATATAATTTTTGATATATATATTTTAGATTAAGGTTAAGATGTTCTATGGGTCCGTACATTTTTAAATTTATTTATTGTGTCTGTTACCTGAAATAAAGATTTATTATTATTCTTATAAATATAAAATTTACAATGTCCACCTGCACACAAAGGTGAAACTACTGGATCGATTAGGATGAAATTTAGTATGGAAATAGTTTGAGACACGGGGAAGGACATAAGATAGTTTTTATCCAACTGCGCAAGAGGTAATTGGTTTTGCGCGATAACCGATCTACTGGACCGATTCGGATGAAATTTGATATGGAAATAGTTTGAGACACGGGGAAGGACGTAGGATAGTTTTTATCCAACTGCGCAAAAAGAGGTTAATGGTTTTGCGCGATAACCGATCTACTGGACCGATTCGGATGAAATTTGGTATGGAAATAGTTTGAGACACGGGGAAGGACATAAGATAGTTTTTATCCAACTGCGCAAAAAGAGGTAATTGGTTTTGCGCGATAACCGATCTACTGGACCGATTCGGATGAAATTTGATATGGAAATAGTTTGAGACACGGGAAAAAGCATACGATAGTTTTATCCAACTGACCAAAAAGAGGTTAATGGTTTTGCGCGATAACCGATCTACTGGACCGATTCGGATGAAATTTGATATGGAAATAGTTTGAGACACGGGGAAGGATATAAGATAGTGTTTATCCAACTGCGCAAAAAGAGGTCAATGGTTTTGCGCGATAACCGATCTACTGGACCGATTCGGATGAAATTTGGTATAAAAATAGTTTGTGACACGGGGAAGGACGTAGAATAGCTTTTATCCAACTATATATATAACTTTTATGCGGCTTGGGGAACGCAGTGTAAGATGGCAGTTCCTTAGAAGGTGCTGCTGCCCACCTTCCAGTATTTTTCCCTTACGACACCCACAGGATGATATGGGGAGGTGCAATTCTAACCCAGCAAACAAAATATTACCTCTACATTTAACTACAACTACAACCTAAAGTAAGTGTCAAATAGTACTAGTCTTAATACTTATGTAGATATTTACTAGTACCTCTGTGTTACTTCAGTGTCCCTCCTGCCAATCTTCATTCACAGTTCATTTATATTAATTATTCTATATTGTCTATCGTACACCATCCATCTTGCTTTTTCATTAAATCGACGCCAGAAATACGCGGCCCTATTTGTTTAATTAGTTCGGACTATTTTAAGGTCGTATTCCAAAAAAGAGAAACATTACTACAAAGTTGAACTATAGGTGTCGCTCCATCCCAATACGATGATTTAATAAAGAATGAGAGGAAAAATTGGAGTTTCATGTTAGTCGGTCAGAGCATTCCCCGGCTGTAGGGGTGGATGACGCAGGTTCGAATTCAGCACATGACTATAATTTTTTTCGTATATTTATAATTATGAAAGATACACTGTTCTCATTTGCATGTGAATTTTTAGGTTTCAGTACGAACTACTTGACAAAATTTCAATTACAAATTGACGAGAGGTAAAATTATAGCCAAGTGAGGGATTCGAACCCGTGTCATCGATCCCTATAGCCGGGATATGCTCTGACTGACTGAGCCAACATGACGATTCATAACTCTAATTTGTCCTCTCGTTCATAAACCATCGTATGGGGATGGAGAAACACCTTCCATTCGAACCCGTGTCATCCACCCCTATAGCCGGGGTATGCTATGACCGACTGAGCTAACATGACCCTGACTCATAATTTTATTTTATTTTTATTTTATTTATTAAACAAAATCCACAGCCATTATTTAATTAAATATACAATTGTTCTTATAAATATAAGTTATGGCCAATTATGGATTTACATTATATAGGTTTTCTATTAAAAACAAACAGTCGATTGTGTGAATTCTTTAGACATAATTATGTAAGTGAGCGTCTCTCTACCTCTATATAACTCTCAAAAGTCACAATCATTTATTCAATTTAGGCGTCTACGACGCTCTTATGAAGGTCAATTACAAATTTTAGTATTGAAATATTCTACATAGTACTGCCACGTTCAGCAAATAAATTGTATAGAGCCACTGCGAGAAGAACGTGCAAGAAACTCGGGGCCATTCTTTTAAACATCTTTCACATTGTTAAAAGATGCTGATGATGATTACAACGCTCACAGAAGGGAAGTTCAAGTTGCATGTGAAAAACATATTGATTAAAAAAACCTACTACACAGTTTCTGATTACATAAACGACAAAAATGCCTGGACAATTCCGCCTCCGCCAAGCTATTGCCTGTCACCTACATAATTTAAACAAATATTGTAATAACTCTATTATATAGTACATACTATAGAGTTAATAAGAGTTAGTAAGAGTTAATAATGAATAATAGAGTAATAACTCTATTATATAGTACATACTATATAATAGAGTTATTACAATATTTTTCTCTCCAGGCAGAAAAAAAAACTTAACTTTTTAGGGATAAATTAACCGATTAAATTGAAAATGCTCTGTTTACTCGCATATAATTTGCAGTTAGGTACTAACTTAACTTTGTAGGGATAATTCTATTACGCACTAGTGTATAATATTAATATGCACGAGGGTGTTATAGTTCGGTTTATGGCCCTAACAACGATATAACAAAGCTCACTTTACGAGCAAGGGTGTTGAAAAGAGTTTATCTATCTATCTACTCTTTCCAGGATAAACCATGTGTACATTTTTTATTGACCACTCTGAGGTACGATTATTTAAGTTTTTGACAATAAATTTCTCCGTTAGCACTCTCCCGTACTGGGAATATGCCCGTTAAAAAGCCATTTTTTTAAAAAGTACCGAATAGTGGGTATTTAGTTAACCATACTCTTTCGGAGATACACCATACTGTTTTTTTTTATTGTATAAAGAAAATGTCTCTTAATTCCAACAATTCATCAATATTGTAGGTACAGTCACGCCGTGACTGTGACAGAATGGTAAATCGTTCCCAGATAAAAGAGATTTGTATCAATTTGCCGCTAATACAATAAGAATAGGGGCAACTGGGCTTTTATAGGATTCCAAAAGAATACCTACATGAGTTTTTACGAAAATTCTGTTTTACAACTGGTTATTAAGAGAAAAACCAGTATTAGTAAATCACTTTATTATCTTTATACGATTACACAGAGTAACCTCAACTATTTTTAATGTTACACAAATATCTTAATAAAAACCGTTAAGACTATCTGGCTTTTACTTTAAGCTTTGATTCTATTTAAATCAGGTAACTTTATTTTTAACTCTTAGCAAATCTAGAATAGCTTGTATTATAATATTTACACTACATAAGTATCTATAAATTATATAATAGTAAGAGACTACTTGTCGTTACTAAGGCTCGAGCAAAAGTGAGTTCCGCAGCCTTCCCTTTGCCGCCATTTTGACGCCACCGCGACGTGAAAATCGCTGTGAAGTTGTTGCACGTTGCCGACGTCACATCCGATTTCGTTCGAAAACCCGAGAGCGACAACATTATGGGTACTGACTTAGACTTTTGATAATTATGTTTAATTTCTTACTTATAAACTTATTGGCATTCAAACAACTCATTTAATGACATACTACTAGATACATTACCTATATAATATTGGATGTACATGTCTTATGATTTTTGTAATATTATTTCGTTTTGTTATTATTATTATTTCTTTGATCTTATTTTCTTAATTGTATTTCATGCTATACAAGTACAAAATACCAATTGTATTTTTTATTTTTTATTAAATAATGTATTGTTGACGTGTCCCCAATTATTAAATATCCCAAAAGGAAGACCAACGCTGGTCATTTACGACTAGCACTATGTTGAGTTGTGGCCGATTTGCGGCAGCGGACTGCAAGAACTGTTCTTATGTTATATTTGTTTTTTTATTGGTCTATTTTCTTATGTTATTGCCAGATTTTTGTCATAAATAAAGTGTATTTCTATGTAGTGTGTAATTCATATACCTAAGTCATGTGCCTATATAAATGTGTGTATTATAATAATAAAGTCAGTATTTACTCAGCATTCGAGATGGTTTGATTACTCTCCAATACCTCCATCGATACATCTATTTCTATTTCAATTGCCAACACTGGAGAATGGGACCTAATTTAACCGACTACAAAAAAGGAGGTTCTCAATTCGACTGCTTTTTTTCGTGTCACCTCATAGCTTTGTAGAGTGTGTACTGATTTTGATGTTTTTTTTTAATAATAACGGGATAACTCACGTCAATTTGACAGATAGCTCCCATAGATTTTTTTATATTCGAAAGCTGGTGCTTGACATGTGATCCCATTCAAATTTGAGTAAGATCTGTCGAGTAGTATTTGAGTTATCCATAATAATATATGTAATTGGCTGCGACTACAATGATGATGTTCTCATTTTCACTTGTCGATGTAAAATGAACAAAAAAACTGTACACGATGTTTTTATTTATTGACTTATACTTATGACTTATACTCTATTTTGTTGTTTTATAATATTTTCGGTATTTTGTTAAAATTTTGATAAGTATGTTCTAAAATCAATATTCAAATACCATTTATTTTTACATAACCGAGCGAGAACTTAGTTCGAGCGAAGCGTCTCTGCTTTGACTTACACAAAAATGCTTTCGTATGTCCGGTTGTTCTCCTCTACAGGTCGCATTTCTATTTTGTGTTTAATTTTGTGAGCAGGTTTGACAAACCCATAAACAATTTTTGTCGATCAGTTTTTTCTAGTAATTATTTAGGTATTCTCCTCACGTCTTTCATGCAGGATGGCAAGTGCACTTATGTCAAGGGATCGAATTGAAGTAAATTTTGCCGCCGCGTATCGTATTGTCTCCTATCCTCGTTATTCATTTAACGGTATATTTTCATTACGCTAACATGTAACCTATATATTATACAGTGTGGCACTAGGGTTTGTTTAGATTGTAGGAATCTTTGTTGCCTCATTCCAGCCTATAATTTGGAGCTAAGGGTAGGCTTATTATAGGTTGGTTATGAAATAGTGGATTATGATACAAGTAAGCTAAGTAAATCAGCCGAGTGTATAATGAGCAAGTTGCTCACGAGTTTCATACGCACTTTTTTAACTGCGAGGAAAAAAAATATATTGCACAAATGCGATACAAACAACATACAAAAATTATGGAAAATAGCGCGAAAGTTTTTTTTTTTGCGCGCGGCAAATGTAGTATGGTTGAATAAACCTCTTTGATGTTACAAATATGTATTATCCGGTTAAATTGAAAATGCTCTGTTTACTCGCATATAATTTGCAGTTAGGTACAAACTTAACTTTGTAGGGATAATTCTATTACGCACTAGTGTATAATATTATTATGCACCAGGCATTATATGCTTATGGCCTTAAGAACGATATAATAAAGCACACTTTACGAGCAAGGGTGTTGAAAACTATTAAATACGTTAACATATCAGATTTTTTGGTACCACAGACTTGGTGAAAGTACGCTAATGTTGTTCTGCGTTATTTTCAAAGCCTATTTATGATTTACGATCTCACCAGTCGCCTTTAGCTATTACTGAAACGTCACTGGCCTTGTCCCGGGCACTGAGATGTTGGTGCGGTGGTAGTCAGACGTCCCTCGCAGCACACTACGTGGGTAGCATGTAGGTGGTTAGTTTGTTGACATAGTAATATCACACAACATATGCGGTAAGGGCGTGCCCTAGAATAGGGGCCGCCTCATGAGCAGCAACAAAACGGATATACCGCCCGGCTGTGCTTCACGCCGGTAGGATGGCGTGGTCGTAATAGTTTCACTCTTGTGAAGGTTAAGAAGATCGTGAAACAAATCCCAGCATTAGAATTGACCCGGTAGTAGTTGTTATTAACTAGAGAGAAAACTAGAGATTCTAAATAAAATCAATAATAGTAGTAATACTACTATTATTGATATTTATTTAGAATATCTCGACTCGATCATTAAAAATAAAGTTGGGCTACCTCTAATTGTTGCTGGTGACATAAATGTTGATTTATTAGACGACAGACAAAAATTCTTTAGAATATCAATGCTTTATGGCCGAAAATGGTCCAATACCTGCTATAACAGAACCTACCATAGGTAAATCTTGTCTCGATCACATTTATATATCATGTTCACAGATAAAGAAACAGTAGCTATCGTTTGTCAATCTGATATTACAGTTCACTGCCCAGTTATGATTGCCATGCAATCTACCAAACCGAGAAACTGCTAGATTTTCCGTGATTTCTCGGCCTGCGGCAACCACGAGATAGAGAAAATCTCGTGGTGGCCGCAGGTGCGAGCACCCCAGTTAGAACTGACTCTCAAGTGATAGATGGTCTCATCAGTCAGCAAGGCGAACAGCGTTTACATGGTGATATAAGAGTTCCTATAGAAGAAGCAGTGATGGCTCAGTGACATTGGCTATGGACTGCCGCGCAGCATTTCCATGGTTCGAATCCCGCCGCGGGCTTGAGCTTCACCGCATGGTGGTAGGGTAGGTATCTGTATAGGGTAGGTAATCTGTCGCCAAGCACCTACCGGTGTGGTAGCAGTCCTTGAGAGCCAGTGAAATTACAGGCACATGAGACTTATCAACTATGTCTCAAGGTGACTGGCGCAGTGCAATTCGTGACTTGTGAATGCATCTGTTATAGGTAGAGGTTAGTCCACTTAGCATCAGATGGGCCTCGAGCTTGTTCCGGCACAATAACATAAAAAAAGACATAGTAACAAATGAGAGATATTATGAAAGCTTGCCGTAGTGGGATCTCCTTCTTAGCTTTTGGCTAGTAGGTGATTTATATTTGTGACAGGCAGGGCTGCTTTAGAATTTCCACGACTTTATGCGCGGTGGCGCGTAGTGTTTATAAGGCACCCGGTTCGAGCGAGATTGTACATTTTTCACTAGTGCATTGAAGGATGGCATGCTAGCTATATACGAGTATATGTATATATGTGCAGCTGACCGTAACAACAGGGTTATTGGAAAGATACTAACAACCTTTTTTTTTGCTTTGCACGGAATAAGCACGAGAACAACCTGAAAGTCTCTTGTGCCTGTAATTTATTATCTCATATTTTTTCTAAGCTCGGAGTAGGCATTGTCTTTTCCTACGAGATTCAAAACCTCAAACATTAAGTTTTGTTAGTACTGATATTCTGCGTCTCGTAGTAAAAGACAATGCCTACTCCGAGCTAAGAGCGCCCGACACGGCACTGGACCGCGTCGCACTACCCTTGAATAGACTTTTTAATATTTACATCGAGCTAAGTAAAAAAAAATATTAAATAATAAATTACAGGCACAAGAAGCTTTGAACATCAGATGGTCCTCGTGATAATTCAGTCAAAAACATTAAAAAAGAAGGTTCTTGTAAAAATAAGTAAAACTAACAGAAGTCAACTCTAAGAGGTCGTTAGCATTTTTCCAATTACTCTGTATATGTAGTTACAGGTGGCCAATTCCCATCTCTTAATTCAGTCTTATTTTAACCTTACATTATCAATTTTAATTTGCACTACCGCATGTCACTATAGTAATGTTACATTAGAACTTCAGCGTGAGAGCAGGCTGCATGCATTGAATCAAGATATTTGTGGGGTAGAGACCGTAACTTAACTATAGTGACATGTGGTAGTGCAAATTAAAATAGCGCTATATGAACATTATTGTTTCGTGACGGCCGTGGTAAGAATCTTAGTATCAATATTTTAAGTTTGAAATAATGATGTTGGTTTTCCATAATAGTTTTTAAAGGGTGGGAGTACGGCCCCAGGTCTACATTATTGTTCAGTCTATTATATTTTCTAATGTATTATGTCTCGGTTCTCTAGCTCGAAAACTAAATGAGTAACAAACCTTAAATTTGTCCTCAGTATGCCTGAAACGTAAGTCCAAATTGCGTTTTGCCTAAACTTGATTCTTAAGTAGTATAATTTTATGTTTTGTTTTTCGTTTTGCTGATAAGCTAGCCTTGGACCACTATCTCACCTGATGGTAAGTGATGATGTGGTCGAAGATGTTGTTCAGGCTAGCCTATAATTACTGGCTCTCAAGGACAGCTGCCGGAACACAGCGTTAGGTGCTTGGCGATAGTTTTTCTATAAGCATACGCAAAATGCCCTACCACCATGCTGTAACGACTGCCATCGTAAGACAACAACCGGGACCGACGGCTTAACGTGCCCTTCGAAGCACGGAAGCGTTCAGTAGTAATGTCACTATTAGCAGTCACCCATCCTACTCCTGACCGCGGCGGACGTTGCTTAACTTAGCTGATCGATTAAGAACTGCTAAGCAAACTTCGCTACGAGCGCTTCAAACATACGGACGGACAGATAGGCAGCGCTGCCTTATTAATAGTAGGTACTTCGTTTTGCCCTTTGGCATACCAAATGTAATTCCAGGTTTGTTACTCATTCAGTTAACGAGCTAGTGAGCCTAGACATACCTTAGAACATATAATATGGACAGGACAGAATCCAGTTCAGTAACAACATATATATTGTCTATTATAGCAGATGAAATTTTTGTGAGTTGGTAGACTGAGTACTCTTTCCCACGGGGTGCCGAGCAAGAATGTCACCCGCCCATTGCTACCTGTGGGTGTCTTAAGAGGCGACTAAAGGTTTAATACTGGAAGCTGGGCAGCAGCGCCTTCTGAGGAACTGTTATCTTATACTGCGATCCACAAGATGCCTGCCAAGCGTGAGGATTATGGTAAACCCTCCTTAATGGGTGAGGCTGTCTTCAGCAGTGGATAATCCAGCTGATACAGAACAGTACAGACTGTGTTAGATATTAAAAAATACGAGAATTGAATATCAAAGATATCAGTCACCAATGATATTTTAGTCAGCGGTGATTGCGAAATTAACGATGATATTAAAAAGAACCGGCCAAGTGCGAGGGGGACTCGCGCACGAAGGGTTCCGTACCATTATCTATAACTTAATTTTGCAAGTTACAGACACTTTTCGCAGTAGCCGATTGAGCTGGGTACGGTGAAAACCTCTTTTATTGTATGTGAGCCCCGTTAACAATTTATTTTATTTTAATTCATTATATTTAAAGAGAACATAAAACTAAATATACTGTAAATAGTTAAAGCGTTTACCTGTCACCGTTATTAGTATCGAGCAAGAAACGGTAATAAAATCAATATTGTTGTATGGAGGCCCCTCTTAAATATTTATTATATTTTATTTTTTTATTTGTTGTTATAGCGGCAACAGAAATACATCATCTGTGAATTTCAACTGTCTAGCTATCACCGTTGAGATACAGCCTCGTGACAGACGATTGGACAGCGAAGTCTCAGTAATAGGGTCCCGTTTTTACCCTTTGGGTACGGAACCCTAAAAATCGTAAACCTGACCCGAACTAGCAAGCAAGTTCAAACGAAATGTCACCTACACGTTTAAAATCAATGCACGTCTGCGGACATCTCAAAGGCATAACATTAGTTTGATTAATCCACGTGAAAACTATAAATACTATATTTAAATCCATGAATCGAGAGACGAATTACTTAGCATTCCACGTACTCACTGTGAGGATCTCTGGTCCGTCGAATTGCAGGGGAAAGATCTCGGGGTAGTTTGGGCGAGGTCTTGCAACCCAGCAGCCATATTATCTAACTGGAATGAAGTTGAAGCAGTGATGGCTCAGTGGCATTGGCTATGGACTGCCGCGCAGCAGTTCCATGGTTCGAATCCCGCCCAGAGCTTGAGCATCACCGCATGGTGGAAGGGCATTTTGCGAATGCCCGCCTGGCTAGCGACCACCCTCAAGTAGAAAATCTGTCGCCAAGAACCTAACGGTGTGTTGCGGCAATAGTCCTTGAGAGCCAGTGAAATTACAGGCACAATGAGACTTAACAACTAAGTATGTCTCAATGTGACGGGCGCAGTGCAATTCGTGAGTTGTCATGAATTGCAACTGTCATAGGCAGAGGTTAGTCCACTTAACATCAGGTGGGCCTCGCGTTTGTTCCTTCACAATAACATAATATATATATATATATATAGCAATTCTTGGTCAAGGCCCAAGGCTCCAATGCAATTGCCACAAAATTACCATAGATGAACTTTAATTTGACAGCAGAATGGTCATGTTTCCTGAAGAATTGTGTAAAATTTTGCTAGTAATGGGCTAAATGAATGAATATCAGCATTTAAATAACAATTTTAACTAAAATAAAAACTGACTTCAACCAGTAAATTCTTAAACATTAATGTACTAAATAGTATTAAAACAAATGGTTTTTTTTGGTAATTTTACATCGACAAGTGAAAATGATGACATCCTCAGTGTAGTCGAAGCCAATTAAACACGCATTATTATTAGGGATCACTCAAATTCATCAGATCTCACTCAATTTCAAATGGGACATGACAAGTACCAGATTTTAAGTATAAATCACATAAAAATCGGTAATAAAATATGAGGTAACACACCAAAAAATATATAAGTATAGGAATTCAATTAATAGTCACAAACAATTAAACACGCATCATTAGGGATCACTAAAATTCATCAGATCTTTACAAAATTACAAATATACGATAGGAAAAATTTAAGTCATGTGCGGGATTCGAACCCGCGCCGCGTCCATCCGCCCCTTTAGCCGGGGCATGCTCTAACCAATTGAGCTAACATGACATGACGTCATAACTCTGATTTTTTTCCTATAGTTCATTAACCATCGTATTGGGATGGAGCGACATCTATAGTACCACTTACGTTGTACTACAAACAAGACCAATTTTGCAATTGGTTTTATACTTGTAAATGATGACGCAACCTTATAATTTTTATATTGTTATGATTGCAATAACGCCTGCTAAGCGGATTACATCACAAACTCACTTCTTCATCAGATCTCACTTAAATTCAAATGGGACTTGACAAGTATCAGATTTTAAGTATAAATCACATAAAAATCGGTAAAAAATTATGAGGTAACACACCAAAAAATATATAAGTATAGGAATTCAATTAATAGTCACAAACATCTATACCTACCTAAAACCTTACCCTCGCATCCTCTTTATTTACATATAACCTACCCCCGCCTTTTCCTCGTATATAAAAAGGACCTGAAAGTTCTCTCAATCAGTACATCACTGTATTTCAATTCGATAACATCTCCTGTGAACTATTTACGAGTTTTTTTAACAATATGCTTCAAAGAATAGAAAAGAACATTTTTATATTGATATCCGTTAGCTTCGTTTTGACAGCCGGAAATGACCTCAAGGTAAAATTGACTACATATTTTTTCTTGATTTTTATTTTAGTACAATTTAATTTTCCGTGGGGTGCCGGGTTATAATTGCACACCCCATATCGTCCCATAGGAGTCGAAGGGAAAAAACCGGCCAAGTGCGAGTGGGACTCGCGCACGAAGGGTTCCGTACCATTATCTGTAACCTAATCTTGGAAGTTACAGACACTTTTCGCAGTGTCCGATTGAGCTGGGTAGGTACGGCGAAAACCTCTTTTATTGTATGGGAGCCCCCTTAATTACTAATTTTATTTTATTTTAATTAATTATATTTAAAGAGATCATAAAACTAAATTTTCTGTGAATAGTTAAAGCGTCTACCTGTCACCGTTATTAGTATCGAGCAAGAAAATGTAAAAAAATCAAGTTTGTTGTATGGGAGCCCCCTTAAATATTTATTTTATTTTTAGTATTTGTTGTTATAGCGGCAATAGAAATACATCATCTGAGAAAATTTCAACTGTAACTAGCTATCACCGTTCTTGAGATACAGCCTGGTGACAGATGGACGGACGAACTGTCAGCGACGTCTCAGCAATAGGGTCCCGTTTTTACCCATTGTGTATGGAACTCTAAAAATATACAGCAAAACAACGATTAAAATGAGTAGGACCTATATTTAAGCGAGTTTTAACGCTTGGTATTTGAAATATGACGAAACTGCGTTTGTATGGAAAAGGTTTCGGAGACTCTTAGCCGTATGAATTCCTCGCTGCTGGGCTCGGAATTTGCTATACAGGGGTATTGGTAAAATGCTAACAATCTCTTAGCCTCAACCTTTTGCTAGTCCTAACAAACATTTTGATATGTTTTTTTTTTCTATTCAGAGGTTTTTATTTGTATTTTTTTTTTTTTTAATTTGACGGTATAAGCTCGAGGAACACCTGATGTTAAAAGTCTCTAGTGCCTGTAATTGATTATTTCATTAGTTTTAATTTAGCTCGATGTAAGTACTCAAAGGGAGCGCGGCGCGGTCCATGTTGCCGCGGCGGGCGCTCTTGGCTCGGAGTAGGTGTTGTCTTTTACTACGAGACACAGAACTTAAAAGTGTCAGACAGTACTAGAAAAACTTATTGCTTTAAGTTTTGATTCTCTCTGAGGCAAGAGCGCGGCAACACTGGACCGCGCCGCGCTCCCTTTGAATAGAGTTGTGAATATTTACATCGAGCTAAGTAATAAAAAAATATGAAATATTAAATTACAGGCACAAGAGACTTTAAACATCAGGTGGTCTTCGTGCTTATTCCGTCATATACACATAAAAAAAAAACAAAATAAAAATACGTATAATAAACTTCAAAGAAAACATTATTCATCTCAAAATGTTTGTTAGGACTAGCAGAAGTCAACCCTAAGAGGTTGTTAGCGTTTTACCAATTACCGTGTATAATTCTTCGTTTCGATCTTAATTAAAAATAACGGCCTTGGCCGAACAAACTTGTCTCCTTGAAATACAAATAGATATTGACTTAAGTGTTATTATAGCATGTTTAATTCTGTACCTAGGCAAAAGAGAGCCTTATCATATAGTACTGTTTACATATCTCAGAGTGTTTCTTTTCTTATAGGATAGGAGACTAAACGAGCAGTCGGCTCACCTGGTGGTAAGTAATCACCGTCACTAACAAACATCCGCAACATAGTACCCGTATGTACACTATGATGATATTGGTAACGTTTCTTTCCTTATGTTATACGAATGTATATGTTGAATCAGATCAATATTATTTAATTAATAGATTCAGGCTACGTGGAGTCTCGATCGTGCGCTCGTAGAGTCAAGACCTCCTGAGGATGCTTCGTTTAGAAGTGAAACGCGGCGAATACTCTTTCGGTTTGGCTGCGTGGCGTTTGTGACGTCAACAGGAAATTAGGCGGAATTGTCACTAGATACTTATATATCATAAATTAAATAAAATTATAAAAAAAAAAGTGTTTTATTAAATAGTTAATTAAATGTTTTCTTAAAATACTTTTAAAATATTTGTTATTGTTTCAATATTATTTACTTTACATCACAAAGGAAGCGTATGCCAGTTCGAGGATGCTTTGCCGGCCTTTAAGGATGAAATATGCTCTTTTCTTAAAGGCTCAAGTGGCAAGCTGGTTCTGCATTCTGGCAGTGCGAGGCAGAAAATTACATCAAATAGAACATCATGATTTATCGGGATGTCCGATCCTGCTGCAGGTATAATAAACTGGAGAGTTAATCCTAGTTTTTTGCAGGAGGAGGGAGATCGGGGTGCACACAGCGATCGCCAAGGGCTTTGGTTCGGTCCTCGGCTTGGGAAGCGCTCCTTGCAGCCCTCTGAAGATAACAGGTATACAAAACTGCTATGCTAACTGCTTATTAATGTGGTTTGAATTTTACCGCGCCGTGGAAGGATATTTTGCGAATTCTTGCTTAGATAGCTATAACCTCGCCAAGAGCCAAGAGCGCCAGCAGGACCGCAACACTGGACCGCGCGGAGCTCCCTTTGAATAGAGTTTTGAATATGTACATCGAGCTAGGTAATAAAAATATGAAATATTAAATAACAGACAAAAGAAACTTTTAACTTCGGGTGGTCCTCGTGCTTATTCCGTCACATACCTACTCATAAAAAAAAGCACAAAAATATCGTCTCAAGATATTTGTTAGGACTAGCAGAAGTCAACCCTAAGAGGTTGTTAACATTTTACCAATAACCCTGTAATGCATGCATCTAAACATAATTTCATGCAAAATATACATATCATTCGCCAGTCGCGATGTCCGAACTATTAATGCACCCAGTGCGTAAAAGCCGGGAGATCCAGGTATGATTAATGCAATGCAAGAGAAAATTTTGTCTTTAGAATTTTTCTAATGCTTATTAAGTGATAAATTCATAATTCTACTCTAGTTCTTGAAATCATATTTAGAATAATAACATGATCGGTTATCTAATAGTACTGATGGACTAGTAATCTGATAATAGAGATATACCGAGTACCGGAACGAATCCGGCCACATTTGTAGACTAGTCGGCAACAAGCCGGTAAAAGCGCTGACTGTACTCAACACTATTTACTTTATTCAAATTTATATGCTTAAACATTTGGAGATAGGACTTGGAGAAAGGAAGATTGGAACGTACTTAATTATATAAGTTACGTAATTTGTTTTATATATCTAAAAATCACTCAGCCCGTTGAACAGCACACAAAACTTTGATAAGTAAATAAACACCTATTTTGACATGAAACCACAAGGAGCAAGCTAAATTCAGCTGTAAACGAAGTGCATCGGACACTGACTGTTATACATTCATGCACCACAAGTTAAATAGAAATAAAAATCGGCCAAATGCGAGTCGGACTCGCGCACGATGGGTTCCGTACTATTATTTACACAACATTAGACTATATTATAAACTTTTTAATTAGTTTTAACGAAGGCTATGGAACCCTTTGTGTGCGAGTCCAATTCCCACTTGGCCTTTTTTAGTATTTGTTGTTATAGCGGCAACAGAAATACATTATTTGTGAATATTTCAACTGTCAAACTATCGCGGTTCATGAAATATAGTCTGGTGACAGACAGACGAACAGCGGAGTCTTATTAATTAATTATTATTAATTTTAGTCCCGTTTTAACCATTTGAACACGAAACCCTAAGAAGTAAATTGAAAAGAATTTGGTTAGTCATTCTTGTGCTCTATCAATTTCAATGTATGTAACATTGAAATTGATACAGCACAAGAATTACTAACCAAATTCTATTTACTATAACAAGTGATTTTACATCAATAGTTCATAGTTATTTATTGATAAAAATGATTAACATGTCATATATGGCTATGGTAACAAAATATTTTTTAATAGAAATAAGGACAGATATACAATAGTATACTTAACGTCATAATCTCATACATTAAAATAAATTATAGGTACAATTATGTATTGTCATAAATGTAATGATAAATAAATTAATTATAAATTATCATAATTAGATGTCAAAATTAATTAACTAATTGAATTATTAGAATACAATAAAAAATACAATTGATTAAATTATATTTAAATGTCAGATAGGTGCTGGTCAATATTATAGTTATTATCAATTTACTTGACGACTATTCGCTTTAAAAGACCCGCTGGTGCATAGCAGAATTACGTCTTATTATAATAAGTATACCACTCAAAATTCGACGAATGTAATAATTAGTCTAGTCGGTCTTTTTACAACTGGATAGTCAACCAGTCGGCTTTTCGGCGAAAGTCATAGTGCGCCCATCTCTAAATAATGCCTTCTTGTTTCAGGGATATTTATCTAAGAATGCAAGAAGCAGCAGACGCTATGAAGTATTACTACGACGAATTACCTATCTCGTTACTGGAAAGAAGCGAGCCAGGAGGTAGGACGCCACCTCTTTTTTTAATAGCTGATCCCTAGCCTTTGACCGCTACCTCAACTGATGGTAAGTGATGATACGGTCGAAGATGTTGTCCAGGCTAACCTAGAACTACTGGTTCTCAAGGACAGCTGCCAGAACACACCGGTAGGTGCTTGGCGACAGATTTACTACTTAAGGGTGGTAGCTTGCAAGCCGGCCATTTACAAAATGCCCTACCACCATGTTGTAACGACTGACATCCTAAGACAACAACCAGGACCGACGGCTTAACGTGCCCTCCAAAGCACGTGCACGCTCAGTAGTAATGTCACTAGCGGTCACCCATACAACTCATGACTGTGGGCGATGTTGCTTAACTTTGCTGATCTGTTGAGAACAGCTAAGTAAACTTCGCTACGAACGCTGAAAATATTTTTCCTAGGTATATGTTATACATTTCTGTTTCAATGTATTGGTTCAATCTTGAATTGTTGAAAATTGAAATACGGGCCACTGGCCTAGTTTAAGAGTCAGAGACTCATCATAAATGTATCACAATAAGGATGAAATATTTTTTTTTCTTTGCATTTTTATTAAATAGATTTCTAATTATTTTGTTTAACAGTGGTGAAGAAAGTAATCTTCACTCCGAAGCTTGGCAGGAGCGCGGGGGAGGAAGAAAAGAAATTCTACGCTTACACGCCGCGACTTGGGAGGCAGCTGGAGGAGGAAATGAGAGTCACACCTGACGATCAAGACATGTGAGCTTTTCATACATTGGGAGCCTAGATATATAAATACCACAGATCTCGAGAGAATGGCCACTATACGCCTCGTTTAGCTGAGACCTAATGTCCTATGAAACTCCCCACTTAATACCACATCTACACGTAAACGCCAATAGTTACACAATTCATTCACTCACATAACATACATTCACATACTCCAATGCGAACGAATCACATGAAACGATATTCATTGCGTGATCGAAACGAAAGCCTTAAGTTCTTATACAACTAAACGGCATTGTATGCGTCATGTTTTTTGTATATGCTGTATCTTGGTAATGGTCACCTCGAACAGATTACGACTGACGGGATTTTTAGTAATATTTGCGGTGTATGCCGTGGACGCTGCATATAGGTGTCTCGCGTGGCGTGTAAGAGGACCTATCTATAGATCTGTGATAAACACTATTTAGAGAGGCAGCCATGTTTGTTTTTAGTTAGTTACTTTATGTTTAAATTAAAGGCAGTCATGACTTTTGATTGTTATCTCATCAATTGAAACTTGTAGTGTTGAAACTTGAATTATATCTACCTTCGTGCTATTTCATCATACTCTTGATATTATTCCAGGCGTCCGCATTATTAATTATTCTGCATGTCAATAAATAATGAAGGACGGAAGTCATTTATCTCAGTGTAACTTGACTTAAATTTACAGAAATCTGGTAAACTAGAAGCATAGTTATTAAGCTCAAGAATTTTCATGCAATGTTTCATCAAGTTTAAACCCTTGGTATTTAAACTAGATAAAAGCTGAGCTTTGTGAAGGCTTGCGTTTATTTACAACCTGATTCTAGTGGTGTCATCTAGTATTAAGTAGATTAACTACGATGTATTTGAGTATTGAGTTTAGTTCTGTTGCAGCGATGTTAGCTCTTTGGTTTTCTAACAGATGGCGTTAGTAGTACAATAACATTCTATCAAATGAATACAAAATTGTTAATGTTATTTTTTTATGGTTATAAAATTATTATGTTTTTGCAGATACCACATCTAGGTATAAAGTTAAATTAATATGTTTAAGCTCAAATCTATAGGCGTGATAGTTGTTCAGTATAAGCGGCCACAAAATGTTCACGTTGTGGGATAGTGATAATTATTAGAAAACTACGTTTGTATGGAAAATGCATAGAAGCCTTAAATGTTGTAGGTAAGCTTATATACTACCTCCATCGAGCCAACATCCATCGTCCGGAAGACGGTTGCAGAACAACATACCTGGCTTCACTTTTTTTTACTTTATCTTTTTTAACAGATACAGAGTCCCGAACCGAGTAAGCTCCAGGTCACGATACTTCTCTCCGCGGCTTGGAAGAAGAAACGACCACTTCACTCCTCGACTCGGCAGGGAACTGACGTATGGTGAGTTTTGGAGTAGGATAAGCAGACGAGATATTTATATTCCATTCTCAATACTCAATCATTAGGTACGTACAAATGCGGTTTACATGAGTTATACAGGGTTATTGGTAAAATGCTAACAACCTCTTAGGGTTGACTTCGTCGTATCAAACATATTTGTTGTTTTGAAAAAAAAATGATTAAATTTTTTTAACTGTTTTTTATCTTTTTTTAATGTTTTTGACTGAATAAGCACGAGGACCACCTGATGTCAAAAGTCTCTTGTGCCTGTAATATATTATTTCATATTTTTTATTACTATGCTCGATGTAAATATTCAAAAATCTATTCAAAGGGATCACGGCGCGGTCCAGTGTTGCCGCGGCGGGCGCTCTTAGCTCGGAGTAAGCATTAACACACAAAAACAACATCTCTTAATGTTTGTTAGGACTAGCAGAAGTCAACCCTACGAGGTTGTTAGAATTATACCAATAACCCTGTATAAACAAACTAAAATAAGGTGGAATGGTACATAACTGATAAGCAACATGTAGCGGAATAGGACGATCTATTCTATAATCGAGGCGTTCTTAAAAAAAACTTCAAGAGTATAGTAGTACTTTGCTTGGCAACGGATTTTCTACTGAGGGTGGGAGCTAGCCATTTCTGGCTAACTGCCACCATGCCATCCTTGGACCAATGGATTAACGTGCCCTCCGAAGCACGTGCACGCTCAGTAGTAATGTTAATGTCACTTACAATTATGTCACTTACTTATTAGTAATGTTAAGGTCACCCTTATGATCGCAGCAGACGTTGCTTAAGAACGGCTAAGCAAATTACGCAACAAGCGAAAAACGCTCTTGTCGCTGCGATAAATTAGTAGGGCGTGTTCTTGACGGATAGTGGGCACATTCAGCGATTTACTATATATATATGCATCTATTTTGTTGACACGGGATCTACAACTTCTGTTCTCTTCTTGAGCGATAAAAAAGACCATATCTATTTTTATAAACTTACGTATCGTGCAATTATCCGGTGACATATATAATGCTTATTATTGTAAACAGGGGTATTAGTGCGGCAGTGAGCAAGTAAATCAAAGACATGCTGTCATGATACAATCTGCGTCTATTTTGTATTTTTGTTCCGTATAATTAATGTATATTTTGTTTGTAGTCATCTTATTATAAACAAATTGCGGAAATAATCCACCAATCTACCTGATATGACGCCGCTTGAGGTATATTATGTACAGTCCCACCAACTTATCTGTTCAGGTGGCAGAAAAATGAACTAAAACTTTCCCTCAAATTGTGACAGTTTGTAGTTGATTTCCTTGACCAGTAGCGCCCTCGAAAACTGCACAGTTAAGTTGGTGGTACTATAGAACCTACATCTGTATCTTGGTCGTCCCGTGAAATTGTGTTATCAGATAAAAGGAAAATATCTATGTATTCGCTTTCGGCTGTGAGATAAGTGTCTTATTCGATTAATCGAGTTATTATAATTTCAGATAACTACCCTAGCATTCGAGTGGCACGAAGTATCAACAACACGAAAATCAACCAGCACTGAACCGTTAAATGATTATAAACTTAGATTCCTGTAACAAAATGACAATGGTAGAACGCCGCAACTGATTTGTGAACGAAATATCGATATGATATTCGAAGGTTTGAAACATTTATTTTGGACGAAATAACTTTTTATATTATGTAATTAATCGAGTTAATAATGTGATAAATAAAAATTAATGTTATGAAACTGGTGTTTTTTTGTTTTTATGTTATTGTGACGGAACAAGCTCGAGGCCCACCTGATGTTAAGCGGATTAACCTCTGCCTGTAACAGATTTATTTCATCACAAGTTATAAATTGCACTGCGCCCGTCACCTTGAGACATAGTTGTTAAGTCTCATGTGCCTGTAATTTCATTGGCTCTCAAGGAATGCACCGTTAGGTGTTTGGCGACAGATTTTCTACTTGAGGGTGGTCGCTAACCAGGCAGGCATTCGCAAAAAGCCCTTCCACCATGCGGTGAAGCTCAAGCCCGCGGCATTCGAACCATGGACCGGCTGTGCGGCAGTCCATAGCAAAACATACACACGACTGTCCATTACAGTGGCAGTATCCTCGTTCTCGTCCTACTTGACTGCGCTCACTGCGTTCTGTTATAACCAGAACTAATGTGGTAAAAATGCAATTAATGCAAAACCCCCTCACAACCACGTGTATGTACCGAGGTTATATAAGGCTATATGCCTTGTCGCCCAGGCAGTCAGTCGAGTAAATTCAATAGGTTAATCAGTCAGTCCGTTAGTTAATTTTGTATCATTTAATTTCTAAATTTCATTAAATCCATTCTAGCAATAGTAAAGTGTTTTTTTTAAAAAGGACCCACGGAGCGCCATCCTTACAAATTTGGTGTCAGAAGTGGTATCCTGGGAAAAATTACTGAGTACCGGGAATTTTAGGTGCTAGACGTAGGGAACTCATTCCTGTCTCACCGTTATTTGGCTCCGTGGACGTAAGGTCCTTAAGGGTTAGTGCTACAAGTAGTCGACGATAAGCCTTGGGCAAACCGCCTGAGCCCGCACTCCTGCACTAGTAGTCGACGTTAAGTCTTAGGCACCCGCCTAAGCCCGCACTACTGTGATCGACGTGTAAGCCTCCGCTCTCCAGCGTGAGCCCGCATCGCAACCTGAACACTCCTGCTGGTCTCGGATCTTTGTGGTCATCAACAAGCTCCAACTTTCCATGTGGAGCCCCTCATCAAGCATAACTGATTGAAAACATTATCGCTACCGACTGTCTCAACGCATCATCAGCTCACATTTTTCTATACATTCTCACGGCAACGCAACGTGACTTCGAGGTAACTGCAATACGACTCCCTGAGTCGCCAGGTACACATCGTCGTGCTCGTTGACGTCATCGCTGCATTCCCGCGCACTGTGCGCTACAATTTACGGTTTTGGGGAAACTGTTTCCCAAAATGTTCGTGAACGCCGCTGCTGTTATGTGAGTTATCTTTTATATACATATTTTGCCAAATTCAAAAAGTGATTTCATAAGTTTTAAAGTGAAATTAGTGAGTGATTATTTTCCCTAAAACTTTTAATTATTAATAATTTTTCGAACTTTAAGTTTACCAATTTTAACCTACCATATTAATTATTTTAAAATATTTTACTTCTGATTTTTACTTTTACATGTTTTATTGAATTTATTGTTTTTGTGTTTTTCTGATAATCTGTACTGCATAACTCGTTCATAATTATTTAATGTCTTAAGTAAAGAGAGAATCCGTAGGAATCGATTTGTCTAATTCCGATTCCTCTGATAGTTACTTGTCAGACCCTTCACCAAAAAAGGTTAACGCTAAAATGTCTGACAAAATTACGCTTTCAGTGCTTACCAAATTTATTAAACCCTACAAGGGAGACCGCGAGTCACTGCCCGCGTTTTTGACACACTGCGAAAATGCAATTTCGCTTGCCAGTACAGACCAACAGAAAGTGCTGTGTAAATATATTATATCACAACTCGAAGGCAAGGCTCAAATAGCATGTTGTTTAAAAGTTTTTGACGAATGGTCAGATATTAAACAATTTTTAAAATCAACTTTTGGAGAGAAGAAACACTCCACCCATTTACTTGTTGACCTTCAAAATTGTAAGCAATTGCCTTCTGAGGATGTGACACAATACTCTTTACGTATCGAGTCCTGTTTAACTAGACTTCAATCTGACATCCATTATAGCTGCGAAAATAAAACGGAACTTGTAGGCAGACTTGCTGCTATGGAAGATTTGGCCCTCAACACATTTTTATTATGGTTAAGCTCCAGTTTTTCTCATATTGTTCGGTGTAGGAATCCTAAAACCTTATCCGAGGCAATTACACACGCGACTGAAGAGGAAAAACTATATAAACTATCGAAATTATCAACTTGTACAAATTTCAAGCAATGTTCCATTTGCAACAAAGGCGGCCACGTCGCTGCTGAATGCTATAGAAATAAATCTAAAATTATTTCTCATAATTCTCATCACGTAAACTCAAACGTGTTAAAAAACAACATTCAAAATTATTCAAATCATAATTATCGTACAAATAATTCTAACTTTGACTCAATTAAAAGATGCGCGTACTGCAAAAACCTTGGCCACATGATAAGCGAGTGTCGTAAACTTAAGTTTAAAAACAATCAATCGCGGACCGACTCACGTAATCCTACACTATCCAGTGCACAGGCACCGAAGTCGAGTCAAATTCCGAGCGATAATCGCTCTAATGTTCACATGGTTGATTCACCGAATGACGGTACAACTTACGAGTATGATAGTAATTTAAACTAAATTCGGTTCCGGTTCCGTGTCTACCGAAACCGCTTGTTCATTTGAATGGCACGAAAAACGTTTCTAAATGTTCCCCCTGTGTTCCTAAATTTTCTCTAGCACAGGTTAGTCACAATTCAGAGACATCATCCCGTGTTCCTAAATTTTGTACAACACAGGTTAATGATCATACAGAGACTTCTCAGTCTTTGAATGGATTCAATGTCTCGAACTCGATTTTGCATCGATTTTGCAAAAAATCATATTAAACACAATCCCTCACCACGAAGTGAGAAATCGAGTTTATGTTCTAGGGATTGCTCACGTGAGGATAAGAAGACTTTTACTATTAACAATAAAGTTTCTCTCCCTCACGTCTACTTAAAAACTAATTTTAATGATAAGCCCTTGTGCTTTTTAATTGACACTGGTTCAACAATATCGATTGTTAAACTTTCTAATTTATTAAAACAACCAGTGCTCGGACCTGAAATTATTAAAATTAAAGGCTTAAGTGATAACGATTCCTATTGCGAATCTCTAGGGTCCATTCGACTTCATTTTGAACACCGAATTTCTTCATCAAAAAAGATAATTTTTGATTATTTGTTTCATGCTATTGACGATACCATTAATTTATGTTATGATGGAATTATTGGAAGTGACTTTATACAACACTTTAAAATTGATGTTCAATATTCTACAATCACCCTTAATTTACAAGGTCATTCTATACCTCTTTGCTCTAGTAAGACATCATACATCTTACCTCCGCGATCAGAGATGATAATTGAGTGTCCAGTTTCCAACTTATCGGTGTTATCCGGTCGACAGGAAGCTTTAATCATTGACCAAAAAATTTGTGAAGGCGTACATCTAGCTAACTGCATTGTGAGCATAAAACCTAATAAGAGAGTTAACGTATCTGTCTTAAATACCACCGAAAACGAAGTTGAAATCGACAACTTTCAAGTTCAGCTAACTCCGTTTGAGCCACAATCTTTAAAATTGGATGACACTCAACCTGAACGCGTTCATCAATTAAATTTAACGAATATTGACCGATCTCAAAAGGTTTTTGAACAAATTAGATGCTCTCACTTAAATTCACAAGAACAAAAAGCACTTATGAAATGCATTTCAAATTACACAGACATATTCCATCTCGAGGGTGAATATCTTACTCATACTAATATCATTAAACATTCAATAAACACTGGAGATTCACCCCCTATTAACGTCAAGTCGTATCGTTTTCCAGAAATACATAAAAATGAAGTAGAAAAACAAATAAAAAAGATGCTCGATCAAAATATAATTCGTCCTTCAATTTCGCCCTGGAATGCACCCGTATGGGTAGTGCCAAAGAAGCTTGATGCTTCCGGTCAACAGAAGTGGCGAATTGTAATTGATTATAGACGTTTAAACTATGTCACAGTTTCAGAGGTTTATCCTCTCCCTCTCATAAATGACATCCTAGACCAGCTAGGTCACTCAAAATATTTTAGTACCCTTGATTTAGCCTCAGGCTTCCACCAACTATGTCTGGATCCTAAGGATACTGCCAAGACAGGATTCAGCGTCACGACAAACGGTATTTCCGGTCATTGGGAATTCACCAGAATGCCGTTTGGTTTGAAAAACGCTTCTTCTACCTTTCAAAGGATGATGAATCTGGTACTCTCGGGACTACAGGGTCTTCATTGCTATATTTACCTTGACGATTGCATAATTTATTCGCATGACCTTGATTCCCATATGCAAAAACTCGATCTAGTATTTTCCAAACTCAGAGAGGCAAATCTCAAATTACAACCCGACAAATGCGAATTTCTGCGACGTGAAGTCGCCTATTTAGGTCACGTTATAACGGACAATGGTGTTTCGCCTAACCCTGACAAGGTCAAGGCCATTTCTCAATTCCCAACACCCAAAACTCCTAAAGACATAAAGTCTTTTCTCGGTCTAACGGGTTATTATCGCCGATTCATAGAGAACTTCTCTCATATCACTAAACCACTTACATCCTTGCTGAAAAAGGACGTAATTTTTAATTGGTCTCAAGAACAAGAACACGCTTTTAACACCCTTAAGCAAAAGCTAATGACAGCTCCTTTACTACAATACCCAGATTTTTCTAAACCTTTTATAGTCACGACAGATGCATCTAATTACGCTGTCGGCGCAACTTTATCACAAGGCGAAGTTGGCAAAAATAAGCCTATTGCCTTCACATCTCGTACTTTAAATAAACAAGAAGGTAATTATTCTACCACTGAAAAGGAACTTCTTGCTATTTTATTTGGAATCAACACATTCCGATCCTACCTATATGGTTATAAATTTAAAATCGTAACCGATCATCGCCCTCTTAACTGGTTATTTAATGCCAAAGATCCAGGCGGTCGATTACTTAGATGGAGACTCAAATTAGAGGAGTATGATTACGAAATTGTATACAAACCTGGTCGAATCAACTGCAACGTTGACGCCTTATCTCGTTACCCCGTTAATGTTCTTACTCGTTCCAAATTAAATATTGCTACTTATGAACAATTCTTTAAAATGCAGTTCACTAGAACTACCCCTAACTGTGATACACAAATCGCAGAACATAACGAAAGTTTGCACTTAGCAAAACAAAAATCAATTGCTTGTCCGTTTTCTCTTGACTTAGACTACTCTATGCCGCATTGCGAGCAATTATTATCAATAGCAGATAATTCCGCTGAGTTGCGCGCTGGCGAACGCGAACCTGATACCGTGCAATCGGTCAACTCTAAAAATAAAACATTGTATTTCTTATATACTAAAGTTCATCATTTTGACGAGACAAGTTACAAGAATATTTACAATTTGCTAATTAAGTTAAGAAACCAAATTACTTTACACAATAATTATGACAAAGAATTAGCTATTTCAGACTTCTCCGAACCATTTACTAAATTATCTTACGTAAAAATTTACAATATAGTGTCGTTCATTTTCAACGGCACTAATATAAAAGTACATATAAACAAAAATCAGATACTTTATCCTACTCCTGCCGAAATTACAAACATTCTCAAAGAAAACCACGGGTCCACCATAGCAGGTCACCCGGGTATTAAACGCATGTATAGCAGGATAAAAGCGTCGTACTATTGGAAATCTATGCGCTCAGACATAGAACGTTTCGTAAAAGATTGTAGATTATGTCAAGTAAACAAACCACTTCGAGCTTCTAACAAAGCACCTATGGTAATTACTTCCACTAGTACCAAACCATTTGAAAGATTAGCTCTGGATATCGTCGGCACTTTACCTGAAGCAGGCTTACAGAAATTTAAATACATATTAACCCTTCAGGACGACTTAACTAAATTTTCATGTGCCTATCCAATGATTACCTCAACAACTGATGAAGTTGCAAGAAACCTCATCCACTTCTTTTCGTTATTCGGATTTAGTAAAACCATTTTAACTGATCAAGGATCTTGTTTTACTTCAGAGTTATTCAGACAGTTAACCGAAATTTTAAAGGTAAAAAATCTATTTTCAACACCTTATCATCCCCAAACGAACGGATCTCTTGAACGTTCTCATGCTACATTAAAAGAATATTTAAGATCATTTGTTAATGATAACCAAAATGACTGGCATTGTTACCTAGCTACAGCTATTTTATCGTATAATACTACTCCACATTGTACTACTCAGTACACACCTTTCGAGTTATTATATGGCTATAAGCCATCGATACCTAGTAGTGTATATGGATCTGGTGTCAGCACCACCTATCAAGAATATATTCGTGCTTTACAATATCGAATGAAATATTCCCGCGAAAAAGCTATAGAGCATATAAATAAACATAAAGAAGCTTCAAAGCGATATTATGACTCATCTTCTCGTGAACAGTCTTATAAAACTGGTGATATGGTTTATCTGAAACACCATCACAGGCTACGAAAAGCCTTATCTCCCATCTGGAAGGGACCCTTCAAAATAATGAAAACACATGGTAAAAATAATGTCACTCTCTGCATAAATCGAAAACACGTAAAGTATAAATGAGATAAAACCAGCATAATATTGTTATTATTTTATTATTAGTTTATTATCCATTGTTTCAGATTACTACTATTCAGTTCGAGTCAATCAAAACCAATTGAGCCTATCTCACACAGTCCAGGAATATATTTCGACCCAACTTCTGTTGCTTATTTTTACAACGATTACTGGAATGTGGTTACATATGTAGAGTTTATACCTATTAAACCTTATCTAGATAAAATAGAAAATTCTATTCAAAGCATTTCTAATTTTTGCGAAAAGGTTCAAAACTTAGCTATCTAAAACATAGATTGTAAAGATATTATAAACCCTTTAGATATTTTAATGAATGCTAATTACATGAAATATGAGTCACTCTCTCACCTTATCGCGGAAAATCCGTCAAACCGACCTAGACGAGCTCTCGAGTTTGGTGGTGAGATACTTAAATTTTTCTTTGGAACTTTGGATGCCGAAGATGCTAGAAAATATGATGACGCAATTTCTAATTGCCAACATAACGAAAACGAAATATTTTCTATGATGAAGGATAACATACATATTGTACAATCGACAATCAACAATTTTAATGTCTCGATTCAAAAATTAAATAATAACGAAATTAGGTTAAATAAACAAATTGAAAAACTAGATTATATATTAATGTTGTCTTAGGTTTTCGCGATTATTACACATAGTAATTAAACAACTTTAAACGGTTTAAATCGCGTATATTTATCATTATTTTTGTCCCGACGTTTCAAACACTTTGCAGTCACCCCGTGAGCACGATCACTGCAAAGTGTTTGAAACGTCGGGACAAATATAATGATAAATATACGCGATTTAAACCGTTTAAAGTTGTTTAATTACTAGATTATATATTTCCAGAAAATTCTTAGACTCATACAAAATTAATAAATACCGAAAAAATTAATTCTATTTTCAACGTGATTGAAGGTTCATTATTTATTTGCGAAAGCTAACATTTTGCACCCTTATGTTATTACTCCAACTAAATTGTATGAGGAACTCTCGAACAGTATCCAAACAAAAAGGAACTCTGAATTCCCAGTAACACTATCCTTACAAAATATTCATACAATAATCGATTTATCGACATTGACTTCTTACTATTATAATAATAAATTAGTTTTTGTAATTAAAATACCGCTAATTAATCCTATTAAGTTTAATATATATAAGAATTTGCCGTTACCGACACCACGCGATGAAATACATTTCCAAACCTATGTCTTAATTCATCCTTCAAAGTTGTATGTGGCTGTAACGGATGATAGATTAAGTTATGCATTATTAGATAGTATACTAGATTGTAAGCATGTAAACAACGAATATATGATATGTCCTTTAGTATCGATTTTATCAACAATTAATAATCCAACTTGTGAAACGAAACTCTTAACAGAAGTAACCTTATCTCTTCCCGAAGTATGTGACTACAAATTAATCTATGGCAACATTGATGTATGGCAAAAACTTAGCGATGGTAGATACATATATGTGCAATCTAAGCCAAATAAATTAACAATGAAATGTGATAATGAAATTGCTGATTACACATTGCAAGGCACAGGAATTTTATCTTTAGACAATAATTGTGTCGCATTTTTCCAAACTTTACAATTCTACCCATCTCATACTTATAAAACTGTGTTACCAAGCCAACTATCAATAACTTATGATATAATTGAAGACGATTGTTGCAAATATAATATTGTAAATGAAAGTTTACATTCCTTGTCTCCAATTACCTTAGCGAATATCGACTTAGAATCTTTAAAATTGGCTTCGCATAAATTAGATTATTTGTCAAACCAAATACATCAAGTTGAAAATCAATCGCACATTGTTAAATACGGAAACTATTATTCTACTTTAACTTACATTATAATAACGTTAATTTTTATTTACATTTTATATAAAGTGTATAAAAGGTTGTTCCCTTGTTGTAAGAACACCTCTTGTTGCATTCAAATATATAATCAATGCTATAATGAAAAACGAGATCAATTAAGTACTAAAGTTAACACCTCTATTGAATTGTCCAATATCTCAGACGGAACAGAATGCGACAGGAAGTCGATCCAAAGTCTACCAGAAATAGAAATTAATAAAAATAAAAATAGAGTTGTATTTAGACAATCTGAAAGGTCCAGTAGGAACCTAAGTAATTTCTAGAAACTTAATTAATTAAATAATATTAATTTCTATTTTGGAACTTATGCTTTTGTTTTCTAATTTTACTATAATTATTAGACTAGCTTTTTATACTGACTGAGGCGCATTATTTAACTACTAGCTTATTTTTGTTTACAGTTTTATCAACTTACATTATTTTACAACTTTAATTTTATATCATGTCTACTTCGTTTATCTTAAAAAGATATAACTTCGTCTAGAAGGGGGAGATGTTATAACCAGAACTAATGTGGTAAAAATGCAATTAATGCAAAACCCCCTCACAACCACGTGTATGTACCGAGGTTATATAAGGCTATATGCATTATCGCCCAGCCAGTCAGTCGAGTAAATTCAATAGGTTAATCAGTCAGTCCGTTAGTTAATTTTGTATCATTTAATTTCTAAATTTCAATAAATCCATTCTAGCAATAGTAAAGTGTTTTTTTTAAAAGGACCCACGGAGCGCCATCCTTACAGTTCGTCAATCCAAGAATTTACGAGCTAGAGAACCGAGACTTACGGACGGATAGACAGAAAGCAGGATACGGAACCCTTAAACGAAGAAATTTTTTTAATGCTGGGATTGTTACGGAAATTGCACAATACCCACCTGATTTTAAGCGGTAACCTCTGCCTATAACAGCTGCATTCGTCACAAGTGACAAACTGCATGGCACCCATCACCCTGACCCATAAAGTTGTCAAGTCTCATGCCTGTACTTTCATAATGACTTATGGGCTCTCAAGGACTGCTGTTGAAACACTCTCTTAGGTGCTCGGCGACAGATTTTCTACTTGAAAGTGGTAGCTTTCCAGGCGAGCATTCGCAAAATGCCCTTTCACTATTCGGTGAAGCTCAAGCTGGTGATGGGGATCGAACCATGGACCTGCGGCACGGCAGTCCATAGCTATTACCGCTCGGCCATCATTGCTTCAATAGATGAGCGAGGTACTGCGGCTATAGTAATTAATCTAATATTCCGAGTTATAAAAATCATACGTCTATTAAAAATTACTAAAACAATCGTGATTTAATCAAAACGTCCATAAAGTAAGTCAAACGAAATATAGCGTTAAGCTATAAAATTGATGAAAAATGGTTGCTCATCGAGTTTAGTTGATAAAATGATTTTGAAACTGCTTATTATAAAATGGAGTAAGTTATTTTATTAATAATACCTATATTTAGTTATTAAACAACTTTAAACGGTTTAAATCGCGTATATTTATCACTAGCTGTACCTGCGACTTCGTTCGCGATTGCCGTACCTGCAGACTTATTATTCACATTTGAGCACTGTTTATCTTATATTGAGCAACGCTGTGGTCTTCGGTGAAGCACTCCTAGTAAAGCATAGCTCAGAAAGGAGCTTCTTACTTTGGGTTTGTAAACTCCCGGGTTGTATTTTCCAGAAGACAGTAGTTAAGTAACTCAGAGAGTTCCTTCGCGGTTCGCACAATAAATTCACTTCCATTGCGCAGTCTCCAAAATGTATCCGGCAAAAGATAGATAGTTAAAAAAACTGATCGTGTCGAATGTTTCAATTTTAGAGTTTTATCTTAGCAAGCTGGCAAATCTAAATAAGGATGCCGAGCTGCCCGTGGGGTGCCAGGCTGCCCGTCGGATGCCGGGATGCCCATGGGGTGCCGGGCTGCCTTTGGGGTGCCGAGATCACTCGTCACTATTCTAACAAAAAAAGAATAATTGAAATCGGAGTACGCGTTCATTAATTACAACTAAGTAACATTTTGACTTGCATCCCCTTTCCCGAGGGCACCGCGCTGAATTTCGGGATAAAAAGTATACAATAATCTTTTTCGTAGTATGAACTCAAATCGTGTTAAGTTTCATTGAATTCCATTCAGTAGTTCTGGAGTGATACGCGGCCAGGATACAGACGGACAGACAGACAGACAGAAAGACAGACAGCCAGACAAAAATAAAAAAAAAACGTTTTGGCATCAGTGTCAGCTACAGAGTGATCTCAATTTTTATTTTTCAAAATATCTGCCATGCTTAGAATTCAGTCTGTTACAGTTTTATTATAAGAATAGATTATTTTTATCCCGGCGTTTCAAACACTTTGCAGTGATCGTGGTCACGGGGTGACCTATATTATTATTTATAATCCTTGAGAGCCAGTAATTCTAGGTTAAGCCTGTTAACACCTTCAACCATATCATCACTTACCATCAGGTGAGATTGTGGTCAAAGGCCTACCTGGTAGGCAATAAAAGAAATTAAAAAAGAACGGTACAGAATGGAAAATTCACTACTACGTGCATAGCTATGTGTGAGTAACTCGTTACACACAGCGGTGCCTGCTCGGGTGCTGAACCGGATTGAACCAGCTCAGAGACCGGGCAAAGTTTACGTATCTCTCATTCTATTCCTTTCTTTATTCATGTGCGTATAGGATGTAAACTGACGTCATCGACGACTAAGAGGACTTGGACGGTGGATCCAGTAGTCCAGTATCCAGTGGTTGAATCTTTGTATGGATAAACATGCTACCAGATGGAAAACATCGCTAGGTGGAGACAGATTTTCTACTTGATTGTGGTAGCTAGTCAAAATTAAATGCCTTACAACGATGCTATAATGACTGCCATACTAAGACAACAACCGGGACTGACTGACAGCTTAACGTGCTAACTAAAGCACGGAAGCGCTCTGTAATGCCATTAGGCATTTCATCCAAGTCATTAGTTGATAGGTTAAGAACGAAGAAATCTCTGCTCGAAGCTCTTCAAAACATAATACGAAAGACATATGCTATGCCGCGGACGGAAGCCATGATATGACGGATGATATGTGTGGGCATGTGTATTTCCTTAATGTATAATTTTACGTCGCTGATAAAACTACACCAGTAATAACAACACTACAATATATGTAATGATTTTGTTAATAATTATTCAAACGACTAATAATTTATTAACTTTCAGTTTACATCATCTTTTCGATGAATAGTATAGCCAGCTATGTGTTCTTTGCTGCGAACCTCGACGACTTCAGAACTATAGCAAAGAAAATCATACCAGGGCAATTAGCTGACCAGCTAGCTGACATGGCCTCCAAAAACCCATCGCAATCTCCACAAGAATACAATATAAAACAATCGATTAATAATAACCAAGGTAAAGAACGCTACGAAGAAAGTGAATATACCGATGAGAAAGCAAAAAGAGATAATCCGGATGTTACCGATCAAGAGAGTGATGAAAGCGATTTAGAGGCATACAAGCCTTTAGTTATAAAATCTAAGCGAATACCAAAAAAAAGATACGTTATTCAAAATCAAAGGGTTGAAAATGAAAAGTATATAAACATTGATGAACTAGTTGAGAGAGTAAAAGAAAAGCTTGCAAATGAATTTCAATTCGCTAAAACGGCTCATACTGGGAATCCTTCTGAAGTAATAACGGACAGTAATAAGAAACTGGGTGAATATTATTACAAGGATGATACACTTAACGTAGAGGTTGAAAAAGATAACGAATATGATAATTCGGAGAAAATGGCAACAATAAGTCAGGATCTTACAACGGAAGGACAACAGTATGAAGACCTGAATTTGAATGTGGAAAAAGATACAGAAAACCAACAATACCAAGAGGAAGCTGCTAAAGCAGATGAAAGAAAGGACGAAATGAAAGAGGTGGTCGAGTATGATGGCACTCGTGTAAGATACACAACTAATGCCAATAAAGGAATTGAACGAGATCTAAATCCATTCAATGATGAAAATGAAAACCAAGTAAATCAAGATTACGCTGGCGAAGTTATAAAAGATATACCAGAGTATTACGAAGAGGACGACAAAGGAATCCAAGAAAACAATAATCCCAATCCAAAAGAATTGTCTGCATACAACAATGAAAACATTAAGAAAGTATCAGAACAAGCAGTAATACCCTTAAACCACGGACCTGAATATTATAGAGAAGACGGGAAAGGCGTACAAAATAATGAAGACAATAACAAAGAAATCCAGTATAACAATGTCAAGGTACAAGAAGTATCCATTGACGGTGAAAGCGTCAAAAACGTACCGGTATATTACGAAGACGATGAAAAAGAGATCGTGCAGATTGACGTGGGTAGTGCTACATTTGTAGAAGAAAATAATCAGGACGATGTTAAAGATGTGCCCGAATACTACGAAGAAGATCTGAAAGACGTTTCACCTACACCCAGTAATGGTGATCTCTTCAAAGAAGTCGACATGCTTAAGAAAACAAACGATAGCTACGAAGATTACGTGACCCCAAAGCGAGATGAGGTATTTGAGAGCGTCGAAGAACAAACCCAGCGACCAATAAAACCTAAAGGTATTCAGAAATATGCTGCAGCAAACAATGCAAAATACAAACTAAATAAACCGAAGGCTATCGCCGATCCAGTGATCAAGAAGAAAGTTGTTAGCTATGTAATGTCACCTGTCGCACCTCTCGCACCTATAGCCCCTGTTACACCTGTTGCACCTATAGCACCAGTGGTACAAGCTGTTAGTAGACCTGTTAAAATGATCGTGAAAAAGAAACGACCTGAAGAAATAAAAGGAAAAACTGAAAGTTTGTGGTACAAAGACCCAAATATTGAAAACTATGATGATTCCACTAAATCGACTACAGCTGGCAATTCGACTAAAAAGAAAGGTTTAAATACAATGTTTCCTACTAGAGCACATTTTAAAATGAGTAGTCCGAACTATTATGCTAAGATACCTGTTGTTGCAGAGAAATATAACTTCAATGAGCCTTTGCCAGAAAAGGACAGGGAACCAGAGAACATAAAGCATTGGGGAAATCCTCCAGCTAAAATTAATAAAAAAGTTAAAATATAAGTGTATATCTTTATTTTACTAATAAATGCTTTTGAAAACGTATTTAAAAATGTTTGATTCTTGAAGGTATTAAATTGGTATGTTAAGTTAATCTCTCAAGCAGAATATCTATCGCCAAGAACCTAACGGTACGGCGCATGCGGTATGTTCCGCTAGCTGTCCTTCAGATCTTCAGTTCCTCTACTTCTTGTAGGCTTAGGCTTCGACTGCTTAACATCTTCGACCACAATAAACAGCTAGTAGAACAGCAATAAATTAAAAACAATAATGATAACAAAATAAAACTATTAAATTTCAAATATTTCAAAGTAGTATTTACTCCTCCGTGCCGCGTGCCATACAGCGCAATCAGGGCGTCTATCAGCTCTTTTGATAGACGCCCTGATTGCGATGCATCACATTGCTTCTAAATAAAATACTGTGATAATATTATGTTGGCAGTATATGAACATTAGAGCCATAAAAAGAACAATTGCAATGAAACGGTAACTAAATCGAAATGCAAGATTTTATTACAAATACGAAATGTTATACCAATTCAAGGTGCTATAAATCCCACACAGTACAACCAGATCAATTTCCAAAATGATGCATATATTTGCCATCATAGTGTTAGTCCAATGTTCCTTTGCTTCGCCACCGTTAGTTATAAAGATACCAAAGGACATAGAACCAACTGGACCTATAAATCAATACATCCACACGGAAGGTGGTTTTGAGCCGTTATCAATTAAAAGTTTGTTGAAATATACAGAAATACCGCCAAAATATACGATGGGACCAACTAAGGTGATTTGGCTGGACGAAGACAGAAGAAAAGGTGCAAGAATTTTTAGTGGCACGTTCGATGCTTACTCAGCACGTAAACGAATGGTTTGACTATGGAAGAAGTAGCCTGATCGTAACGTTAAAATTTTGTTTCGATGTAGATAATGATACCAATTCTTTATATGAGCGAGACATCTTAAACGCTTACTCTTATACCTGAAAACAAAAATGCTCAACGTTTATGTCTATGCCGAAAGTATTGCCAAATGAGCAAAATGCCTATAACTCAGGTTGCCTCAGCTGTTGGCTCTAAAAAAGAATTAATCTTGTCTACTAAAATGCTTAACACACATACCTAATGCCGAGTTACACTGCTTCAAAAGAAGAAATGGAAATAATACAACGCAAACCTAACAATTTCTTACGATTTCATTTTACCAAAGTATGAAAAGCACAGTTTACATAACTTGTTAATTTCAATTCAAGTATAATGAAATCTATGTCATATTATCGTAAGATAAGTATATCAGTACGTTGATGTAGTATTAAGATTTTAGATATTTGGCTACACATTTGCTTGAAGTAACAGATGACCAACACGCTAGTTCAAAAATGGCACAAAAAATTTACATTGCCAACATTCCTTCGAGCAATGGTCTAATAATTAATGTATTTTATTTTTAGTTAATAAAGTTAGTATACCTCGTTTTGTCCATATTACATTAAACTATATTAAATGGGGGCAATGCTGCCAGCATGCTGGGCACGCTGCCAACTGATAGTGGGCTAGAGCATTTGGACTCCCTATGAGTCCAAATGCTTTTACTGTAGCTGTAGCTGTAGTATTGTAGTAGCTGTAGTGTTGTATATAGTTTGTAGTATTTGTACTATATTAAATATATGTATTAGTTAACAAGTAGAATTTATGTCTACATTGTTGATTTGGGACAATGTTTCTATGGCAGACAGCTTGCAAGTTTACTAAAGTAAATGTTACTTATTGCAGTTAAAATACTTTTTTATTACAATGAAAGAAGTTTAGTAGTGGCTTAATAAATGAGAAATTATATATAAAAATAGGGTTGAAAAAAAATTCGTAGAATTTTTAATCTTAATATTTTAATCAGAACTCTCAATCGTCGTCGTCCAGTTCTTCTTTGGAACATTTTGGTTTCTTTGACTTCGTGTAACGGATGCTTTTAGATGTTTTCGTTGAACCTACAAGAAATAGAAACGTTAATTAGTTAAGCATACTTATCTGTTTTTTTTGTTATTGTGACGGAACAAGATCGATGCCCACCTGATGTTAAGCGGGCTAACCTCTGCCTATAACAGATGCATTTCATCACAAGTTACGAATTGCACTGCGCCCGTTACTTTGATACATAGTTGTTGCGTCTCATGTGCCTGTAATTTTACTGGCTCTCAAGGACTGCTGCCGGAACACAATTTTAGGTGCTTGGCGACAGATTTTCTACTTGAAGTTGGTAGCTAGCCTGGCGGGCAATCGCAAAATATCTTTCACCATGCAAATATTGAAACTAGTTTTTTATACGAGAAATTAAGAAATGTACTTATATAAAGATGGAACAGTTGAATAAACGAGACGTGGAAATAGACAAGTCCTCTAACAAACGCACAGGTATGAAAAATATGAAGGAAGCAAAAGTATATCTTTTTGCAAGTTAGTGGCAAGTGGAAATCTGTGATAGTAGCTAACTCACCCAGAAAACAGGTGTAACGTGACATAATGTGCATGATGAAGTAAAGTTTTGGCTTCGGTGTAATAATAGGCGACTGCTAGACAACATACTCGTACCCTCGGGAATACTATTGTTTTGGGTAATCAGGGCCTTACAAGATGGTAAGAAGCTATGCTGTCCGCTTTATTTACAGAAATATCTCACTCGCATCCTGCTCATTGGGCACATTTTTTCCTTTGCAACCTTTCATATCATTCAACAGGAGGATGTAAATTATGTAACGCTCATTTCAATTTATAAATACAAATTAAAAAGAGAACCGATCCCAAAATACTTCCCTGCGGAACTCTAATACAGATTTATTTTAATTCATTACTTAGATAGGAGTTCATTTCAAAATTTAAGTATGATTGTGAAAAAGTAAAAAAAGTATTCAATGCGGGTTCTTCATTTCTAAAGTGATAAAATTTTCTACGAGTTGGATACAGATACAGTGTCATATGCGTTAGACATATCAAAATAAAGCAAAGCAAGAAATGTTTGATGAACTATTTTTAGAAAGGTACAACACTGATTTTATTCTGTAATTAGAAACATTTTCTATTTATTTATTTAATACAAGTAGAAAGCTTACAGTAAGTACTAACAGTAAAGCACTTACTACCAAACTTAAATATTATGTTTATGTCTTAAATACACCCCAAGATTAATTGTTATTCAAATACACCCCTATTTGTAGTTCTATGCCGCCATCCCCACCCTTAGAGACGAGAATCGATATGAATGCTTACATAACACGCATATACATTTTTTACTCTTCCTCTTCTCCCTTGGATACAACAGAGTGGTGAAAAAGTTTGTAAACAAGTAGTTCTTGCAGATATATTTTACATTACCTTCGTATGGAGTGACTCTGATGCAGGGTGGTCTAAAAAGTCTGGCTTGCCGCAGCAAGTTGGTGGTGTTGTGGTACATGTCCAGTTTCCATGAATCGGACAAATTCTTCAAACCTGTTTTCACTGTCCTGAACGTGTGTACTTTCCTCGGTTCTACAATAAAATGCCATTAGCATTACAATGTGACGTGTCAATGTCTAGCCATTCTCAGTAGTCTTAGCAGTAAGACTTTATACATTTATTTCTCTATAGTTCTCCCGTATAGCTGTGTTTAGCAGAGGATAATAAGTCTGATACTGTCTACAATAAAATACGTAAAGAAAATCAGTTGTTAAAGATACTGCATACAAATTGTGAAACAAATAGACACAATAATATGTTACAGTCTCAAAGTTGATGTAGGACCGATTTACATATAACTCGGAATCGAATTCTGACCCGTCAGCATACAAGCCAATCGTGTTGCTGGACGACATAAGTAAGCTGCTTGAGAGAGAGGTAGCCTCCCGTGTCATCCGGCACCTGGATGTGACTGGGCCTCAACTCCAGAGGCCCGTCAGAGGCCCAATACGTGTTCACAGCGGGGCGTTCCCCATAAACGCCCTGCTCTGACTGAAGGGGTGGACGCAGGATGTGGTCTGCGGGAGAGAAAAGGCTTTGGCTGTCTCACTGGACATCGCTAACGACTTCAACAGCCTTCCAAACGGAACAATACAGGAGGCGCTTCGGTATCACTGAGTGGTCCTGTATCTGCGAAGGCTATTGGCTGAATACCTCCAGGACCCCGAGGTCCTCCTCGCCGGAGAACTGCTCACGGGGGGTTTTAGTGGGTTCAAGTCCCACACATCCCCTTCCAGAGGCAGAGCAGAGAATGACTTCGCATTTACCCACACAAAAAAGAACCAATATGAAAAACGTCGCTGAAAATTATTAACTCTCAATTACACACTATATACAGCTTTTCTTTTATGCCTGATGGATTAGCCTTTGATCACTATCTAGCCTGATAGTAAATGATGATGTGGTCGAAGATGTTGTTTAGGCTAAGCTAATTACTGGCTCTCAAGGACAGCTGCCGGTACACACCGTTAGGTGCTTGGCGACAGATTTTCTTCTTGAGGGTGGTGGCAAGCCGGGCGAGCATTTACAAATTGCCCTACCACCATGCAAAAATGATTTTTGACGACATTTTACATAAGTTTCTTTACGTCTTTTACTATATTCTCTTTACTGGCCTCTCGTGGCCGCATTTGCGTGTCTCAAGCGTTCTATCTGCCATTTGTCTAAATAATCATGGTGAAATAATTTCTATTTTAAAAGCAACATTATACTTAAACAAGTAAAAAGGATTAAAAATTACAATAATATATATCATGAGAATAAAAAAAGATGGTATTAGTAATACGTAGATAGCCCCACAGAGCATAAAATCAAATTCTTACAATGCAAGATATAGAAAGTCTTTTATTAACGTTACTGGTTACAAAAATCACAATAGAAAGATTAGTACTACATGACTACTTCTCCAGAGCATATAAATATTCTTAAAATATCAGATTATCATAATACCAGATATGTAAATATTGGTAGACTGTAGGTACGAGTGCATAAATAAATAATTTTAGTCGACACGTCCCCGCCAAAGGCGAGGGCAGATAAAATCGAGGATAAAAGAAGAAAAGTAGAAAATCAATCGCCAAGCACCTAACGGTGTGTTCCGGCAGCTGTCCTTGAGAGCCAGTACTTCTAGGTTAGCCTGAACAACATCTTCGACCACATCATCACTTACCATCAGGTGAGATAGTGGTCAAAGGCTAACATATCAGGCATAAAAAAAAAAAAGGTTTTTTACTTGAGCCTATGCATATTAAAAGTAATGAACAATGTTCTATTTTGATGTAAATACTTTGTTTCGACAAAGTTTATGCCACTTCTTTAATAATACCCTGATCTATTGGTATTATTAAAGTTCCAGGCGATTTCCTATCCAAGATATAATATTACAAACTGTACCTCTTGGAACAATTTCAAATCAAGCACATTTTTATGCAGATCATAAAAAGCTGTGTTAGTCCGCTTACATGCATAAACAAGAACTGTACGAGCATGAAAAGTTAAAAAATAATTTATTTATGGAAATTTAGAAAACCAGATATAACAAAGTTTGACATAAATTCAGCATGAAACCAGATAGGTAGGTACTACATTCAATAACGATTCCATAACTTAGAAGAACAAGAAAAACATAAATTTACATGACTATACGCTTCCAGAGCAGAAAAATAGATTCTAAAAATACCAAATTTCGAAGCGCTCGTAGCGAAGATTGCTTAGCTGTTCTTAACCGATCAGCAAAGTTAAGCAACGTCCGCCGCGGTCATGAGTTGGATGGGTGGCCGCTAGTGACACTACTACTGATCGCTTCCGTGCTTCGGAGAGCACGTTAAGCCGTTGGTCCCGGTAGTTGCCTTACGATGGCAGTCGTTATAGCATGGTGGTAAGGCATTTTGCGAATGCCCGCCTGGCTAGCTACCACCTTTAAGAAGAAAATTTGTCGCCAAGCACCTGATGGTGTGTTCCGGCAGGTGTCCTTGAGTACCAGTAATCATCTAACGCTATTTGACCTTTTATGTTTGGTCCTTTCACTTTTTTCGTGGTAAGTAATACCTAACTAAAATTGAGAAGGAACGTTCTAGAAACCTGAAAAGATTTCTTTGTTTAACGTACGACGTACACAGCTGTCCTTGAGAGCCAGTACTTCTAGGTTAGCCTCAACAACATCTTCGACCACGCATCACTTACCATCAGGGGAGATAGTGGTCAAAGGCTAGCTCATAAGCTATGTAAAAAAGACCAATGTTAAACGTAGAATGTTGCATAAATAACTTACCCCTTGCAATAATATTGAATAGTGTTTTCATAGCAGCAACGTCCCACTGGAACAACCGAACTTTCACCAAAGATATCATATAGATCATAGAGTATAGATCATCGTTACTGCTTCCGGTGACATTTTCACTCAGGAGTTGCAAGAACCTATTAAAATAATCGTATATATCAGCTAGAATACTTCAATATGCCTCCCTCTTTAAACACCTGTCAATGAACAGATATTTTTTTATTACATTTAGTAGATTTTCCACAGATTCCAGGGTCCGTGCCATTTTTTAAGTTAACTGACAAGTTAATTAATTAATTACATAACTATGGGGAGCATTCTTATATACTCAGGGGGAACACAGTTATAAATTTACAAAATTCCCTACTATTATTTATTTATATTTATTTATCTTAAAGGAAGACCAACAGCAATATACCTATCATTTTAGAAAAAGTACTCAGAAAACATGAAGCCAATTAAAGGTCCTCACGGCTAGGTAATACAGAAATTATAAATATTGTGAACATGAAAGACCACAACTTAATTAATTAAGGTTAATTATAACATAATTAATATTCAAAAAACTCTCTGCTTACTAGTCGCCTAGCCGACGCTATGCTTGTACAGAATAGGTCAATATCGTGTCTTATACAAGGTTAAAGAGTTTCTAGGCCGAAGACGTAACACCTGCTAAGATAATAACCCGGACTAAAGATGGCTTGAATTGCACTACAAAGCACGAGAGAGCTCAATTAGTAAATGCCACAAGCGGTCCATCCAAATAGTGACCGCAGCGAATATTGATCGGTTTAGAACGATTAAGCAAGCTCCTCTCCAAGAGCTTTAAACTGATTGGCGAAGACATTTGTGCCAGCTTACAAACTATTGAAGACCGGGCCAATTAATTCTGGACAGTAACTTGGTAGTTCTACATCGCGCAGACTGGTCTAACCTAAAAACCTTAAAATTATTCAAACTGACCTCCTGACTTCCTCATTATGAAGGGTCACGATTTTCTCATCAGACATGTTAGTTTTGTGCCCATTCAAAAAAGGACTGACCAATTCCTGGCAATGAATCCACTCTGGTCTTATATGTCTAGTACTATACAAACTACGTCTATAGAATATATTTTCTCGGTGCTTCGATCTGTGTTTTTTTCTAGAAATTGTCGGTTGAAGAGGCAGGTCTGATTGTGATTGGTTCCCATGTCTGGCTATGTCCTGGCCTTTGTGATGCTTCACTTTAATCGTTGGCATTGCTAATGAAACTATTCTGGGCGTAGGTTTACTTCGCAGTTCGGAAAATGCAGCTTCTATACCATCCATTTTAATTTCTTTTGTAGAAGACTCATCGGAATCGTATTCAAAGCCTTTCCTTGAAAGCATTTCTTTTTTATTTTCAACTTCGAAGTCAAGTTTTTCTTTAATTTTATGTCTTTTATTGCTTTTAGTGGTAGGATTAGTTGAAAGTGCTACTTCATCCGAGTCAGGGGTTGTTTTCAGTTTTTTCAGTTTGCCATTATTCTTGTGTGAGTCAAAGTCCATGATTGGTGTGAAGGGTTCGGTTATATCTTCGTATTCGTAGCTGGCTCCAAAGTCGTGATCATCTATTGGTTGGATCATGTCACCAGTAACTTGTTTATTTTTTATTTCTTCTGCTATTTGAAGTTTTAGAAGTGCAATTCTGTCTTGTACTGGGAGGGTGGTGTCTGTGATCCTTGGTTTCACACATTTTAGGTTAACTGGAAATATTTAAAATTCTTTATTGTCTTGAGATTGTACTAGAAATAAGTACCTCATCACACTTGAAAATAATATTTTACCTTGAGAGCCAGTAGTTCTAGATTAGCCTGAACAACATCTTCTACCACATCATCACTTACCATCAGGCGAGATAGTGGCCAAAGACTAGCCTATAAGCTATAAAAAAATATAAGCGATGATGGCTTAATATAAACTTTATATTTTAATTTAGATATATGTTTTTTTTAACAATTGATGACCTAAAGCAAACGAAAAATCTTAATATAGGTGCAGAACTCACCAATTAAAAATATTACAATATTTATAGGTATTTTCATTTTAAATTCACATAACCTACGGTACGTGAAAATGAAAGAAAACTACTTTACATTGTTGATTAAAATGCACACCCGTTTTAAAACAATGTTCAACTATTGGATTTTTAAATAACAACTTTTCATAGTGATGGTGTATTCATGACTGGGAATAAATAAAACAAGTAGTTTTTAAATAAATTTGTAGGTTTTATTCATCAAGGAGATGCCCGTTACGCAAATAATAGTCGCATATGAACATGTGCACTTCTTCATATTCTGTAAAAAAAAAAGAAAATCACTATAAGCTTTTAAAACATAAACAAAACTTTTTAGCATACCTATTCCCTCCTCAAAGGCCGGCAACGCATCCTCGAGACCTCTGGTGTTGTGGATGTTCGTGGGCGACGGTGATCACTTACCACCAGGAGAGCCGCCTGTTAGCACTCGAATCATATCCAAAAAAAAAACAAAAAAAAACTTGGCGGGGTATTTTTTTCGCTACATCCCTACATTATATATCAGCGTTTTCAATATATATTCATCACCACATCAACCGAAATGTCCACCGTTGAACAAGGTCTCCTCCATTGGGAGATTTGCCATAATCGCCACGCTTGGCAGACGTCTTGGGGATCGCAGTAGAAGTTGTCAGTTCTTGAGAAAGCGTTGCTTCCCACCTTTAGTAATTTCCCTTAGTCGCGTCTTACAACACCCATGGGAAGAAATTAAGTATTTAGATACTGGTATATAGAAGATGTGGTACATAATATGCTGATATTTCTGATTTCTAACGATAATAGTTTTTATGATAGACCTCATTAACATATAGGGAAAGATTCCGACGAGCACTGGCCATCGTGACTCCCAGACGAAGGATTTCAAAACAGTCCGAAACTGGTCGGAATAACGCGGATCCAAGCCGGTTCCTATATATTTATATGGATAAAACTCGCGATGGTTTTCGAAGTGCAGATAGACCTCGTAACAAAAACTTAAGAAGTTTTTGAAGCACTCGTAGCGAAGTTTGCCTAGCCGTTCTTAATCGATCAGCTAAGATAAGCAAAGTCCGCCGCGGTCATGATGACCGCTAGTGACATTACTACTGAGCACGTGTTTCGGAGGGCACGTTAAGCCGTCGGTCCCAGTTGTCGTCTTAGGATGGCAAACGTTATTTAACATGATGGCAGGGCATTTTGCGAATGCGCGCCTGGTTAGATCACAAACCATCAATTAGAAAATATGTCGCCAAGTTCCCAACGGTGTGTTCTGGCAGTACTTGAGAGCCAGTAATTTTTGGTTACCTTGGACAAAATTTACGACCACATCATCACTTACCGTCAGGTGAGATAGTGGTCCAAAGTGTTTAAGTGGACTAAACTTTGCCTATAACAGACGCATTTCGTGAACGACGAATTGCACTGTGCCCGTCATACTGAGACGTACAGTTGGTAGGTCTCATGTGCCTGTAATTTTTCTGTTTCTCAAGGACTGCTGCCGGAACACGCTGTAAGGTGCTTGGCGACAGATTTCTACTTGCGGGTGGTCGCTACCCAGGCTGGCATTCGCAAAAAGCCCTTCCACCATGCGGTGAAACTTAAGCCCGCGGCGGGATTCGAACAATGGACCTGATCCACGGCAGTCCATAGCCAATGCCACTGAGCCATCACTGCTTCAAAGACTTCTGCTGCCAATAAAGCGCTTTTGAAGTGCTCTTAGCGAAGTTTACTTAGCTGTTCTCAACCGATCAGCAAAGTTAAGCAACGTCGCGCGCGGTCATGAGTTGGATGGGTGACCGCTAGTGACATTACTACTGAGCGTTTCCGTGCTTCGGAGGGCACGTTAACCCGTCGGTCCTGGTTGTCGTCTTAGGATGGCAGTCGTTATAGCATGGTGGTAGGGTCGCAAAGCACCTAACGGTGTGTTCCGGCAGCAGACCTTGAGAGCCAGTGAAATAACAGGCAAAATGAGACTTAACAAGGTATGTCTCAAGGTGATGGGCGCAGTGCAGTTCGTCACTTGTGATGAAATGCATCAGTTATAGGCAGAGGATACCGCTTAATATCAGGTGGGCCTCGCGCTTGTTCCTTCACAATAACATAAAAAAAAAGTATACATAAAGAATATCGATCTATTCGAATACTAACCATCTAACCCCTCGGTAGAAGCCTTGCAGTTAATCATCCCCAAAACGCATCGGTTCCTGAACAGAACAGCTCGGTCCAGGGTGGAGCTGACTGCGCAGACGGGCGCCACTGCAGGATCACAAGAGTTGGGGCATGCACTACGCAGTTCCATTACGTACATCTTGCAGAACTTCACATCCACCACGTCATATTCTGCAAAATGAGAGTTGGTTTAGCTGGAAAAGAAACATCTTAATTCTCGGCTTCGAAAACTCACTAATTACGTGAAGTAGATGATATATTTTAATAGTTTTTTTATGTTATTGTAACTGAACAAGCTTGAGGCCCACATGCTATCTTACTGAATATTCATTTAGTAAAGTAGGTACTCAATCTCAGATGCACTGTCACATCTACTTTATTCATCTATGACACGGAACATCGCGACCGATAACCGCGCTCTCCATCCTTGTCCTGCGCACCACTCCATACGTTTTACTATCCTTTTCTATGATTTCAAGCACTCGTTTTCAGAAATACATAAAAATATCTAAAATACTAAGAGAACATGTCAACTTATACAGACTTATAGGTGATACATAATCCCTTTTGTTTTGAATACTGTCCTATAATTATTAACACAGCTCTGTACAAGCAGGATGGCATTTTTTTTTAATTATATACGTCTCAAAGAGATGCGCGCACGTTGGACTGTCTCTCGCTGAATGAGTGCGGTCAGATACGAGACTGTCCCGGGGGTCGTTTAGATGGGGCCATTTCAGTGCGCCATATAACATATCTTATATATAATATCATTGACCTTAACATAAATGTTAATAAAAATATTTCATTGCTCCTTGATGTTAAGCGGACTAACCTCTGCCTATAACAGACGCATTTCATCACAAGTCACGGATTGCACTGCGCCCGTCACTTTGAGACAAAGTTGTTAAGTCACATGTCAATTTCACTGGATCTCAAGGACTGCGGCCGGAACACGCCGTAATGTGCTTGGCGACAGATTTTCTACTTGAGGGTCGCTAGCCAGGTGGGCATTCACAAAATGCCCTTCCACCATGCGGTGAAGCTCAAGCCCGCGTCGGGATTCGAGCCATGGACTTGCTGCGCAGCAGTAAATAGCCAATGCCACTGAGCCATCACTGCTTCAAAAGGCACCTATTTGGTTCGACGAATAAGCAGTAGTAGGTACAATCTGACTAAATAGTAGAAGAGAGTACAAGAGGTTAGAGAAGTATGAAATTTGGCACAGTCGTTCCTTGAGTCAAAATGATCCAAAATAAGTCAATTAAGATCGGTAGATGTTCGATTCTTTATTGTTACTCTACTAGTACAAAAAGAAACATTTAAGTTAAAATTCTTACAGTTGAGTGTCACAATGAGCGGCCTTATCACTAATAGCGATCTCTTCCAGGCAAACTATGGATGGAGAGATGACAAAACTACGTTTTTATGGAAAGCGCTACAATGCATGCTAATATTTTGGCGAAATGTGTTAGTTCGATTTATTTAAAACTTCGAATGTACCTACTCGCATTTGAAGCAACTGAATTCAACTATGAAACTTATATTCTACGAAATGTCGAAGTCAAAAATTCTTTCTTACTGAGAGCTCCTCGGTAGGTGGAGCACATATTGTTGATGATGAGATGACATTGGCTCTGGAACCATTTGAATCTCATTGTATTACGATTTAATCCGCACGCTATCTGTAAAAAAAATATTCTTATATTAAAGCTTTCCCCGTAGGGTGTCGTGTTAGAATTGCACCTCCCCATATCATCCCGTGGGTGTCGTAAGAGGCGCGAAAAATACTGGAAGGTGGGCAGCAGCGCCTTTTTGAAGAACTGCCATCTTACTCTGCGATCCCCAAGCCGCCTGCCAAGCGTGGGGATTATGGCAAATATCCCCTTTATAGGGGAGGCTGTGTTCAGCAGTGGACGATCCGGCTAGTACAGTATTATAAAAGATGAGCCAATAGTCCCCGTGTTGGACTCACACGCCGAAGGTTCCGTACCAACACAGACGCACAGAATAAAAAGAACCAGAAGGATAAATAAAAAAAAAAAAAAAAAAAAGAAAAAGCAAAGCCATTCCAATAAATAAGCGACTCTAGCTACGTAGCAATAAAGTGCACTTCAGCTCGCAAAGCACGGATTACCTTCTATTTATATTCACCTACAAGGCGTCTCTCTATCTATCGCATGTGCACGCATAGCTCTGATCTCTTCTGACGCGGCACGCACGTACAATAAGCCCGTCCGGACGGGTACACCGATGTACCTGTAGCGCTTTGAGTATACATGGAATATATTCTCAAAGCTGTAGCCACGTACCTAAAGTGCCGAGTGAGTCAGGACTAACAGAAAGTTTCACAAACATTCAGTCATTGACCTATATATCCCTATATGTATATATAGGTTAATTCATACAACCTGCAAGTAATTGCAGACTCACAGGCAGTCCAAATGCTAAAGACTACCAGTTGGCAGCATGCCCAGCATGGCAGCATTGCCTTGATGGATACAACATGAGTGTCTTCAAATCGAGAGTAAATAGGTAGCCTCTAGGTAAGCTCCATCTTAATCTTAGACCTCATCAATGCTTATGACAGAGTGTGGTCAAATGTGAACTTATTATGAATATAAAAAGAAAAAGTTTGTAGTGAAGATTACCTTGTAGTAGTCGTTGCAGTGATGTGGATCGCAGTAGTCCATCCATGCGGACTCGTAAGGCTTCCGATGGCGGTATTTCCACGAGTCAGGCATGTGCGGCTTCGAAATTAATTCTGGGGAATACTTTTGATATACTGAACTTAATATAATTAACTATAGCTATACAATATGTACCAATACAGCTTTGGCATAGAACATATGCACCAGAAGAAACGACAATGAAGTATGTTTTTTTTATATTTTATTGCGACGGAACAAGCTCGACGCCCACCATGTTAAGCGGACTAAACCTCTGGCTATAACAGATGCATTTCGTCACAAGGCACGAATTGCACTATGCCCGTCACTTTCAGACAGTTGTTAAGTCTTACGTGCCTGTAATTTCACTGGCTGTCAAGGACTACTGCCGGAACACACCATTACGTGTTTGGCGACAGATTTTCTACTTGATGGTCGCTAGCCAGGCGGGCATTCGCCAAATGCCCTTTCACCATGCGGTGAAACTCAAGCTCGCGGCGGGATTCAAACCATGGACCTGCTGCGAGTCCGTAGCCAATGCCACTGAGCCATCACTGCTTCAAATTATTTTTGTGCTCATAAAAGCGTTCGCGGATATATTGTGTGAGTGCGACGTGCGGCGCGGTAGTAGAGCGGGCCGCGCGGCGCGTGGGTTGGGCACCTCTAGTGGTGCCTATTGTTCACGCGGGCTGGCACAAGGTCAACGTGGCGCGATCTCACACGTACGATGAGTGTCATGCCAGGCCAGGCAAGTCAGGCCGACTTTGGTCATTTAGTACTTTTGTTAGGGTTCCTTTTTATTCTGTGGCTAGGGGAAAGTTGACAGTTTGAAATCTGAATAAATTTATACGTAAAAATTGGCCACTTTATTTTGTTTTGAGTCTAAGTCACAAACAAATCTGACTTAAACGTTTTAACGTATGAAGAAAAGTGGATATTGGGCTGTAGCCTTCTTTTGACTATGTGCAACTTCATTGATCAACCACGTTGGCATTGACGAGAAATTTGTTCTAATGGTTTGATACATATATATTGAATGGGTAGATTAGGGATTTAGGTAAGTTAGGAAGTTAGGTAATTAGATAATTAATAGATTGAGGCGTTATACTTTGTGGAAATCTATATTTAATAATAACAAATATATTTCTAAATATGATTAGAAGCACTATCGCGTGCTAAGCTAAAATATATTTAACAAATTATTGGAGTACAAAATTTTAAGCTCAAGGCGGGAATCGAACCCGCGCCCTCCGATATCGCGTCGGATGCCTAAACCTCCTCGGCCACCTGGACACGGCACTACTAGCCGAAAAATCATACTCCAATTGTATTACCTTAACCGTCATAGGGGACGAGTGTCCGAGGTTTAGGCATCCAACGTGATATCGAAGGACGCGGGTTCAATTCCCGCCTTGGGCGTAAAGTTTTGTACTCCAATAATTTGTTAAATAACAAATATGTTAAAAGTATTTCAAGAAAACATTTTATGAATATTTTAGAAATTTCTTAAAAATTTTACTTTACGCTTGTGCGCTCGAAGAGGATGCTTCGTGTTGAAGCGAAACGCGTCTTGGCGCGAAAATGGCGAACGATTTTTTTAAATCGGTCCAGTAGTTTTTAAGTTTATTCGTTACATACAAAAATACAAATCCTTCCTTTTTATAATATTAGTATAGAAGTATATATACCTACTTAGAGTTTTTATTTTTGGAGTGTCCTTTTGTGGTAGGTAGCTTAAATTTAAAATAGTGTACTCACTTTTTTTTCGATCATGAATATAGTTGGGATTGGAATACTTTACATGAGGCCTGAAAGAGAAAAAAAAAGAAATTCACAACGAAAAGAAAAATGCAGCTTTTGCTTTTTATGTTCTTGTGACAGAACAAGCTCGAGGCTCACCTGATGTTAAGCGGACTAACCTCTGCCTATAACAGATGCATTCCAGTCACGAATTGCACTGCGCCCGTCACTTTGAGACATAGTTGTTAAGTCTCATGCTACAGACGCATGTCACTAGCTCTCAAGGACTGCAACACAGCGTTAGGTGCTTGCGTTTTCTATTATTTTTGGAACTCCTCCTCAACATGAATGAATTCTCTTATCACTTTCGCCAAAATGTAACCAATTGAAACCTTCAAAAATCGTTGAAATTTTTAAATAGACAACTGTGTCCATGTTGAAAGTATTATTTTCACGTTTTTCGGGCTTTTTGGACAAACAAAAGTTCGTAGTCGCCATGCGCAGCGTACTTCGTTTTATACATAATTTGTTTTATTTTTCGTTACTCCTAATTGATCAGCATCGCCCCCATATCATCGACCACATCATTATTTACCAACGTACGGACCGGTCGGGAGTCCGGAGACCCAAATAAAATATTGATTCTTTCTAATTTTCAAGTACCTACTTTTGTTTTTTGTATAATATACTTACACGAGTTTTTAAAGTTTTTGGTCGATATTCTGATTTGCTAATTATTGATAACATATAGATCACTTGTTGGTAAGTATGAATCTACGTTTGAGAAAAATACTTACTCTGTTTGGACGTACGGCCTTGGTTTCTTCTGTGCATTGACATCTTTAAAATGAGATAACGAATAGAATAGAATATTTTTATTGCCATAAGTAAATTGGTAATGTTACACATTATACATAGTTAGGTAAACATTGAACACTCAACAATTTTTAATTTTTTACACTGGTAAACATCACCAACCTATGCTTAAAAAACAAGACTATCCTAGGGAATAGGGGTTAACTTAACCTCTGCCTATGACAGATGCATTTTGTCACAAGTGTCAAACTGCATTGTACTCATCACCCTGAGACAGAGTTGTTGAGTAGTACATTCAGATATACCTGTAATTTTACTGCCTCTCAAGGACTACTGGCGGAACACACTGTTGGGTGCTTGGCAACAGACAATTTCTATGTTAGGGTGGTAGGTAGCCAGTACAGCATTGCAAAACACCCTTCTATCATGTGGTGAAGCTCAAGCTGGAAGTGGGGATCGAACCATGGACCTGCAGCATGGCAGTCAATACCTACTACCCATCCACTATCATTGTTTTGTGCATTTTAAACAAATTGAATGCCACTATGAAAGACTATTTGCCAATGTTGTTAGTCCTGGTGCATTGTCTGTACTGTACAGTATCAGCCGAATTGACCACTGCTGAACACAGCCTTCCCTATTTAGGGGTATTTTCCATAATCCCCAGGGTTGGCAGGCGAATTGCAGTGTAAGATGGCAGTTCTGCAGAAGGCACTGCTGCCCACCTTCCAGTATTTTTCCCTTAGTCGCCTTTATGACATCCACCGGAAGATATGGAAGGTGCAATTCTAACTCGGCACCCCATGTGATGGGTTGTCTACTCGCTCTATATTTATAAAATATATACTTAGCATTGTCTTATCCACAATTTTGTGTTGTTTTTTATGTTAATATCACAAGTGTGATGTTAACATAACGCTGATTTTTTTCAGTCAACCCGGGAGCTCGGGCTATGGTCTTGGCCGAGACTCCTACGGACGTTACAAAACGCATTGAATATTACATACAGTGTGATATTACTATTATTGACGTACAATAAAAACAGTATCCGCTTGAACTATTTTAGTTTATAAATTATTTAGCATATATAAACAAGATATGGGTGGTGTTTTAATTAAGGCACACCTATTTTTCAATTTTGGCTGTGGTTTCGGGTGACAAAATTGAAAAATCTTGTACCAACAAGCATTGAGGCGATATATAAAATTTTTGGGTACTAATAAAAAGTTATGTTTTACCGGTGGGGTGCGGGCTCAAATGTCATCCTCTCCAACTCTTTCCGTGGGTGTCGTAAGAAGGGCAATATAACGGAAAGTGTGCAGCAGGCCTTTTATGGATCTGCTATCCCCAAGACACTTGCCAAGCGTGGGATTATGGCAATCCCGCTCTTACTGGAGGGGAGGCTGTGTTGAGCAGTGGACAATTCGACTGATACAGTACAGTATCTGGTACAGCAAAGTACCGGAAAGATATTATCAGTTTTTAAAAACTCATTTAATAAGTATTTATTTTCAAAAAACGCTCCCTCTTTTTAAATATTGTGTTGTTCTATTCTTGCTCACTCGCATGGGAAATTATGTTTCTCTTCTGAAATGCACGGCGTAGAATGCCCTCATTCTATTTCAGAAGAGAAAATTTTTTTTTTTTTTAATCAATAATTTTGAAAATGATAATGTATAAAAAACATAATAGGAATAATGAAAGGTTATTAATGTAAAAGGTTATTACTCCTAATTATTTCTCGTCAAAAATACTTACATAATATTACAACGATTTGCAGAAGCACGAGCAATTTAAAAAACATTGTTAATCACAATAAGTCAGTAAATGTTCAAACTAAATCAATTAATTAGCGATCAGAAAAGAATGGCCTCTTTATTGAGGAATTAATCATCGAATACAATTGCAGAAGGCTGATTTAATTAAAATTGTAATTGGGCGAGGCAAGATCTCCATCGTGTACAGGGACGGATTTGATACCTTGGCTGCCCCATTGAAGATCGCAACCGCCGCACCGCACCCCCTGTAGGATAAATTGAATTATTTCTAGGAATTTAATTTAATTATTAAACTAAACTTAAATAATATAACAAAATAGGTTATATAAGTAACTATACTTATAAAGTTTTTTAGTAATTTAATGTAATTTAAATATATTAGGTAGAAACTCTTATTGTATGGTCATAAAAATCTACAAATACTTACCTCTAACACTATAAATAGATATAGTGAGAAAATCTGTCGCCAAGCACCTAACGGTGTGTTCCGGCAGCTGTCTTTGATAGCCAGTGAAATTACAGCCACATGAGACTTAACAACTATGTCTTAAAGTGGCGGGCGCAATGCACTTGTGATGAAATGCATCTGTTATAGGCAGAGGTTAGTCCGCTTAACATCAAGTGGGCCTCGAGCTTGTTACGTCACAATAACATAAAAAAAACCCAGCGGGGGGTTGCTAGTGATATCACCGGGCCTACGACCTAATTCGCCCACAATGCTCTGAGCCTCAGCTCCACATGGTTTCCATGGCTACAGGCACAACATGGTAAAGCGACTCCAAGGCTGCGAAGGCTGGCGTCTTTCGCAGCAGCTGAGGGAAGCAGACGGTGCGACTCAGATGCCAGGCGGCAACAGTGCTAACGCAAGTAGTGTCCCCAACTAGGCACTTGCCGTTCTTCCAGCTTTTTATTTTTTTTATGCTTTATAGGTTAGCCTTTGACCACTATCTCACCTGATGGTAAGTGATGACGTGGTCGAAGATGTTGTTCAGGCTAACCTAGAATTACTGGCTCTCAAGGACAGCTGCCGGAACACACCGTTAGGTGCTTGGCGACAGATTTTCTATATGAGGGTGGTAGCTAGCCAGGCGGGCATTCGCAAAATGCTCTACCACCATGCAGAATAAAATTGTGCACTACAATTGGAATAAAATTTTTCATTTTGAAGCTGAATTTAAATAAAAATGTTTTCCACGCTAGCAAATAAAAAGTACTTTACCACGCTTATTTCGAATGATAACAACACATTTCCGAGATTGTGAGGTGAAAAGTTATATAGGTTCGGAAATAGTTTGTAAGTTCATATTCCGTAGAATCTACGACTAGGTCATAAAGAAATTGTCTTCGATGTTCATAGATAGGTAGCTTTTATGCCATTATGACTTTTTTCAACGAAGCATATGTATAGAAAGTGGTTTAAGTTTTTTTTTTCTCCTAAGAATAACAATATTCACTTCAGAGAAACTCATTAACAACAAAGTAAAATTCAAATACTTTGCACAGTGTAAACGAAATAAAACAGTTATTTAATAATATAGCTATAACCGTTACTTACTCACGTTATCTATATACAAAAAAACAAAACACAATTCAAATTCTCACTCCTAGTTCGGCAAGTAGACAATTAGACATCCCTAGACTGCACTTATCTACATTGATGATTGGAATGTATCTTATCAATTATCATCAAAACTATTTTAGAACACATCAATCTATAAGACGCATGCACAATATATAGTCCCACCAACTTATCTGTTCAGGCGGCAATAAAAAAGACTACAACATTCTTTCAAATTGTGACAGTTTGTAGTTGATTTCCTTGACCAGTAGCGCCCTCGAAAACTGCACAGTTAAGTTGGTGGTACTATACAGAACAGAATATGTCATAATACCTACCCTCATTTAAAAATATGATCCAAAACGCAGCGCAACGTGGTGTCGTGAGCCTCACTCACCGTAACTCAGTGTTTAGAAAGCAACAAAGTATATAAAATGTCCAATTAAAAAGCAATAATAATCGTTGATATACAAAAAATACGGTAATGATATTGTACTAATTATTGGAGCACATTTTTCAGGGTTCCGTTCCCAAAGGGTAAAAACGAGACCCTATTACTGAGACTTCGCTGTCCGTGCGTCTGTCACCAGGCTGTATCTCAAGAACGGTGATAGCTAGACCGTTGAAATTTTCACAAATTATGTATTTCTATTGCCGCTATAACAAAAAATACTTAAAATAATATAAAATAAATATTTAAGGGGGGCTCCCATACAACAAACTTGATTATTTTAACGTTTCTTGCTCGATACTAATAACGGTGACAGGTAGACGCTTTAACTATTCACAGAATATTTAGTTTAATGTTCTTTTTTAAATACCTATATTAAAAAATAATTTTTAAAAAATAAGGGGCTCCCTTACAATAATAGCAGGTTTTCGACGTTTGTTTGCTAAAAATAATAATAATGAAAACGAGATACTGGTACGGAACCCTTCGTGCGCGAGTCCCACTCGCACTTGGACGGTTTTTTTTATGTCTCGTGCGAGAATCGAACCCGCGTCCTCCGATTTCGCGATGGATGCCTAATCCACTTGATTCAATACGATGTGATACGATTATATTTTGTGCTCCAATAATTTGAATCAATCAAATTCTTTATAACGTTATCCGTAAAAGTATCATTACTGAATGCCCTGTAAATGGCAGAATACTGCATCGCCAAATTATTTTCCATATCGTCCAAAGAAAGTTAATTAAGTTGCGTGAGAAGCAGAATCCTTGAAATCAGCTGCCCTCCCCCCCTTCCTGGGTACGCCCATGATTGCAGCTTCTGTTTGAACAGTATTTTAGGCAAATGAATGATTATAAGCAGTACATAGATCATAGTGAAACGAGCGGTATGCATCATTAAAAAGAATGAAAATAGTTATTTTATAGTTGGTGCACAAAAGTGTACATTTTTGAGCCATTACACACACGGCCGTATTCATCGCGGTTGAGGACGGATTAACTATTATCGAGCTTTTGCTATTCACTGACAGATGGTAATAAGAATAAAGTGGTGCCAGGCCAGCTTTGTGTGTATGTCTCCAGCTTACTCAATTGAAATTTCTTAATTCTGAATATATGCCAACATTAGAGCATATTAGGTGCAATTATGAATACCAACTCTAAATTTAGGTGCCAAATAAACTTCGATGCTACGCGTGATTATTAGTGTGTTAGCTGACGTTATGTTCTCCAGCTGACACATGCTGTATATACGAAACGGCTGAAGATGTGGTTATATACTAAAGCCAGGGATTTAGAGCATAATTTGTGCCAGGGGCACAAAAACCACGTTTCTTCACCCCGCAACTGCGACACGTTTCGTCCAAGGATAATTTGTGATCGGCCCCTCTCCCCTTCCATCCTCCATGACCCAATGTAATATATTTTAGAATTGGTGGGTTTTTTTTTGCTAACAGTAGGCTATACGAACGCCTTCGTAATAAGACAATAGAAAGAGGGTAACAATTAAAACAAATAAATAAAGAGTAATCTTTTATTCTCTTAGATTCGAGATTTTCATTTGTTATTCTTTTTTCACGAACATTCAGATTGACAGTATGTTACAATTGAAAAACATTCTGTAGTTAAGACTAACACGCGTACTTCTACAATTCAAACATAGATCTATTTTAAATGCAGATTGATAAATCAACAGAGAAAAGTTGAAATTTAGAACACTTGTGGGTTAAGATAGGTACAATATTGCTTCGTATTTATTTCCACATTCGGCACTTTTTGGCAGTACAATACAAACATGTATAAATTTTTACTAAAAATGCATGAATAGAATCTATACATTTACAGAACTACTTCTTAAAATTATAATAATATATATTTGGTACCTATTATATATATGAAAACATTAAAAGCTCTACTATATAATATTAATCTGTCGTATAAATTTTGTCTTCATTTTACAATTTGTGTTTTTGATGAAACATTTTTTTGTCATTTTCAGTAATTTTTCTATTTATTTTATGTGTGAAAACTTCCGAAAATACACATTTTTTTAGATAGGTAAGTGATATATATCAACATGCGTATGTATATATCAAGCATATGCTTTAATGAGATGTCTAGAAGCTTAAAGTGTTTGACAATTGTAAATTGTTTGACAAAATTTAAACCTTTTTATGCTTTAACAAAGAGGTCCATTTCTAGTGATAACTTGAAATACCTAATACATTATGTGACTAAACATCGACACATTGAAACAATTGTTGATTTATCATAGCTTAAAAGTCGCATGAAAATCTCGTTAGGAATTAATTTCTTTACAATATTTATTATTAGTGAAAATGTCAAAAATGGCGGTCTTCATCGCTACGATTATTTTCAATAAATTTATTTATAATAAAAAAATAAACGAGAAAAATGAAAATCTCTAGGACGCAAGATTGAATTTTTTCATACATTTGATTTATTGGCATAATATGGAAAAAAAGAAATAACTTCTTTGTACTTATGTATTGTTTTCTTATTCAACATACCAATTTAATTTAGAAACGTTGCTAAGGCTTAACTTTTAAAATAAGCAGTAAGTAATAAAAAAGTTAATATAATATAACATTTTGCAGTGAACAGATGATTTTTTTGATGGTATCACAGAACTGCTGTTTTTTTTTTCGAGAAAAAGTTCCTCACACTTTACACCTTATTGCACACTCACATTCAAAACACTAAGCTAAAGAAGCACAAGTAGGTACTGTTATATTCAAAATCGTAAAAAAATATTTTTTATACGTAAAAAAAAAATTATACATCATTACTTTTATCATAAATTCTGTATTTTAATATTATGTAACGGCTTCTGTGTAGGTTTATATATACATTACAACTTTAAATAACTGGTCACGCGTTAAAATAGTTTTGAAAAATATAAATCCAGTTTTTAAGTTTAAACCCACAAGTTGTGTAAAAATATTTTGAAAATGCTATATAACCTGTACATGCTTGTGCTTTGTTCTTAAAAAACTATTTGTAATAAGGCAATAAAAATGTTGAAATTTTTATTATATGACGTTGAAACTACGATAGTATTTTTATTACCTGAGATCGTTTTTTATTTTCTTTTTCCAAGATTTATATATTTTTTTTGTCATTTATTCGTTATTAAGCTACGAAAAGTAAGTAACTACTAAAATAACTAACCTACAAATTAAAAACAAAAAATGAATTCCGTTTTATTATTTGATTTTTTTTTCAACTCTTGACGAGTTAGTCGAACAGTGAATGTGATATATATTAATTTATACAATATTTTAATACTTACAATTACGCAATATACAACTAACATTTATTAGTAAATAAACAAATTATTTATTTAACAAGATATAAAAAATACTACAATATTAAATATTTAAGAGGTTCTGTTGTTACTCGTAAAGGTTACTTGGCATGGCGTTTATGTTAAGACAGCTACAAAATATCATTTGGAGATTATTTTCTATCTAAATTATTTATTATATAAAAAGTAATTTAACTTTTGTGTCAAAAAAAAATATTTTTTTCATCACAAAAGTTGTAAAGAAATGAATGCATTATTTTTTTTAAGATCTGATAATTATACCACAACAAAAAATGGAGTTGAAAAGCACCCTTACCTTGCATATGTTAAAGAAATATACATACATGTTGCGATAGAGTTTATAAGTAGCTCTGTGTACTCGCTAACGTACGCTCGCTAGCTAGAAAGAAATTAGGTTATCTCCAATAAAAAGCAATATATATGTATGAAAATGTCGCAAATGCTATACCCAATTTTGCATTTATAGTTTTTTGCAATTGTTTATAGCATTTTTGCCAGTGGCAGAATAGAACAATAAAACAAAGAAAAAAACGATATGATAATTATTATTATTAAGTATTGTAAATAAACATTAAAGCATTGTAATTTATAGCAATACGGGATTTTGTCAGTCGTGCGGTTAAAAAATTTGGTTAAGACGGGTTTGGGCCAGTTTTGCGCATTTATATAATATGCGTTAGTACTTCTTATCGCCACATGTAAGTATGATATGTCAAAGTTCACGCGCGCTATAATGAGCCTTAAGAATTACTGTTCTCTTTAACTCTTATCCTAGCTTACTCACTTCAATATGCTTACCAAAAGAAAAAACTATGTGCTTTTGAAACATATGATGTTCTAACGAAATTTTACCTAATTAAATATGTATTTTCTTATCTTCCTATCATAAGTCGGGAAATAGAGAACATCTTTAATTATGAGAAGCATTAAGTTTGAAACTAACGTGTTTCAAATTTAAATATATATTATAATTTTCTACTCAGAAAGCTTTAGAATGAGTGGAGTCGAAATTTGAACGGTAGATTTATCAGATCCTATTAAACTTCTAGATATATGTATTTAAATATTCATATTTGATTCGAGTATATAATACAAAATGTTTATTTACCAACAACGACCTAACTATAACAAAAAAAAAGATTTCGGTGGACATTTTTTTACTTTTTTTTTAAGTTTAAATTTTTCACACGCTAAAACTGTGACTCATTTTTACAATTTACTAAAAGTAACTTAGAATCTACACAATATGGAATAGGTCGCGCATCTTATAAAATCACAGTATGAAAGCTATTGGGCTTAGCGTGAGCATAGATAAATTATTTATCTATGGCGTGAGCGACATTTGCCCCTTTCGTCAATAAAAATAAGACATTATGGTACTAAATTAAAAAAAAAATTAAAGCTCTTGGTTGATAAAATTGGGCTACGGGGGGCAAATTTCGCTTTGATGAGGATGCGTACGGTAAACAGCCAAAAATGCATTTTAACTTTTTTGACAACTATTTTTTTATGTACTATTTTTTTTATACTTGTTATTCTTGTTGTGTTATTTTTTCAGGCTTTGTTGGGATACGAAATGCAGTAAATGTTAAAAAATGCGGCTTGACTTTTAATGCTTAAAAAAATCAAAGGGTTATGTATCAGAAAGTACACATCCTCATTCATTAAAAAATATTTTTAATACTCTATTTAAGAAATTCGTTATCTGTTTTCTGTTTGCACTTTTTTACCGACTACGAAGTATAGGGTATAAACAATTATCAGTCGAGCTAAACATAAATTTTGAGGTACCAAAACCGCGGACTGATTTTCAAATTCATATATAATTATCATTTTCTGAAATATTTTATCCATTTTTTTCTGAAATAATTTAAACGTTTCAAGATTTTTTAAACATCGCTGTTATTTTTTTGAAATAAAAAATAATCGTAATATTTTCCAAATATGTATATTTTCGAAAATTTTATACATTTAAGGAGATAATGTCAGAAATGCATATTATTTAATACCAATTTGGTCCGATTATAGTACCAACGATGCAATAATCCATAAAATCATTTTAAATTATTTATAAATTTAATTTTGAGTACTATAATAAGACCAAAATAAAAACCTTTTTACCTCGTAGTCGTTTTTTAAGTTTTTTTTTATTTTAATTAAATTTAAGCTTAAAACTAAAACATGCACACACTGGCTCTGAGATATAATTCTTCAAGTTTTTCACAACTGTTTTTTTTTTATTTGAAATCACGGAGAATTTTTTTTATTAATTTCGTTATTGATATGCTTTAAAATTCTCGCGTTCCGTTTGTCGTCTCAAAGTTTGAGATATAGACATGTGGTTCATTTTGACAGTTCGACTTAGATATTTCATTTCCATAAGGTATATCTTGATATACGATATATATAATAGAAAATTAATAATAAAATCAAACATATATACAATTTTAAAGCATACCAACTAAAAATATAATGTTATATATAATTTTGTTTCACGTCCCCCTTTTAAACGCCTATAGCTGCCTAAATTGATATAAATATGTATTTTTCTTTTTTTTCTTTTTTGTTGTTGTAAGATCTATTCAGTCAAGTTAAAGACAATGGGCGTAAATCTGCTTTCCACCACATCTTAGGTATAAACTAAAATTAAGTACGAAAGCTCTTATTCCGTTCGCGCTAAAACCTAAATTAGTATAACAATAACGGTCTAAAATTTTAATTTTTCTATTCAATCTCGAGTCAAGTTTGTAAGCAATAATTTAGATGTCAAAATCTGCTTTTAACTACCCGCAATTGCAAACAATAAATTAACTCTTAGACTTAAAATTTAAGTCTAATACCAATTTGGACTTTAGTTCAAACGAAATAAGATCTTTTGTAATTGTATTTTAATTAATTTTAGTTTAGTTTGTGGTGATTAACAGAATTACGTTAAATAAATGCAAATAACTTATATACCCAGTGTTTATGACAAAAAAGCCTATATAATTCATTTTTTTTGCTTTTGAACTTCAATTATGCAAACCTTTGACAAAAAAGCTCTCACTCCACAAGATCTATTAGAAAAAGATTGAAATTACTCCAATTGTTGACAGAAGTTTCTTGTCACTGAAAAGTACTTATATCATTCAGCAATCCTTTATGACAAAGCTATTATAATTTCACCAGATCTTTTGGCATAAGGTTTTATCTCATTTCACCAGATATTTTGGTAAAAGGTCTTATATCATTTCACCAGATATTTTGGCAAAAGGTATTATCTCATTTGACCAGATATTTTGGTAAAAGGTATTAAATCATTTCACCAGATATTTTGGCAAAAGGTATATTATATCACTTCACCAGATATTTTGGCAAAAGGTATTATATCAATTCACCAGATATTTTGGTAAAATGTCTTATATATTTTCACCAGATATTTTGGGAAAAGATCTTATATCATTTCACCAGATATTTTGGCAAAAGGTATTATATTATTGCACCAGATATTTTGGCAAAAGGTTTTATCTCATTTCACCAGATATTTTGGTAAAAGGTATTAAATCATTTCACCAGATATTTTGGCAAAAGGTATTATATCACTTCACCAGATATTTTGGTAAAATATATTATATCATTTCACAAGATATTTTGGCAAAAGGTATTATATTATTTCACCAGATATCTTTGCAAAAGATATTACATAATTTCACAAGATATTTTGGCAAAAGGTATTATATCATTTCACCAGATATTTTGGTAAAAGATCTTATGTATATCATTTCACCCGATATATTGCCAAAATGTGTTATATCATTTCACCGGATATTTTGTCAAAAGGTATCATTCAGCATAGTTTTCTTTCTTGACAGACATTTTCACCATTCAATCCAAGGCAAAACGGACTTTAAACCGTTGTGATAAAGACGTTTTTAGGAAGACGTGTGTTGTAGGTGGCGCTAGTTGTCGCAGTAGACGGGTAGCACCGGGCTTTGTGGCCAGTCGCATGTCTCTTCGCTCTCGCTCGATTCGCTGCCTGATCTGTTTGGACAGAAAGAGACAAAACATTTATAAGAATTTTGTAAGGTTATTAAACGACTGCCCTAAAAAGGGAGTTATTTTTCAAGGTTAATAGATTTTTTTATTTTCTTTTATTTTTAATGTTATTGTGATGGAACAAGCGCGAGGCCCACCTGATGTTAAGCGGTATCCTCTGCTATAACAGATGCATTTCATCACAAGTGACGAACTGCACTGCGCCCATCACCTTGAGACATACCTGTTAAGTCTCATTTTGCCTGTTATTTCACTGGCTCTCAAGGGCTGCTGCCGGAACACACCGTTAGGTGCTTGGCGACAGATTTTCTACTTGAGGGTGGTCGCTAGCCAGGCGGGCATTCGCAAAATGCCCTTCCACCATGCAAAGAGTTATTTTTTCAAGGTTTATAGATGTATGTTTGTGAGTTTCTTTATTCCACCATAACTACTAAACGGCTTAACCAATTTTAATTTATATTATATCATTAGAGTAGTCATGATAGCGCAGGTGACACTAGGTACATAAAAAATGTAAAAAACAAACAGGATCTTAACTTCAGGAGGATTTTAGACGCCATATTGTGTGTAATTTTTTTATGTGCCTTAACCTCTCTATTGTTAGAACTGTTGTAAATAGTATTTATATTTTGTAGGGACTGTTTTATTTGTATCTTTTAGAAGCTATTACTTAGATTTAGGGTTCGAGGTGAGGACCAGGATTTACCTAGTTTGGAATCCTGTTCCTTCCCATCGCTGTTCTTAAGATATGAAACTGTTTTATGTACTATTATTAGTTTAGCAATTAAGAACTATTAGTGAAGGAAAAAATAAACTTTTTTTTTCTTTATGTTATTTTGATGGTACAAGCCCGAGGCCCACCTGATGTTAAGTGGACTAACCTCTGCTATAACAGACGCATTTCGTCAGCGAAGAATTGCACTGTGCCCGTCACACTGAGACGTCCAGTTGTTAGGTCTCATTAGCCTGTATTTTTTCTGGCTCTCAAGGACTGCTGCCGGAACACACTGTTAGGTGCTTGGCGACAGATTTTCTATTATTGTGATAGAGATAATGATTATTATATTATTGTGGTATCAAAATGTAGTTTAAATTTCAATGGAAAGATAAAACCTTTATACAATAATAAATAATTTATGGTTTTTTAATTTTAAACTCATTTATATTTGTTATAATAAATATATTGTGCCGGGTTAGCGTTACACATCCCATATCTTGCTGTGTGAGTCGCAAGAAACAAGAAGGAAAATATACCAAAAGGTGGGAAGCAGTGCCTTCTTAAGGAATTCCATTTGACAACTGCGATCCCCAAGTTGCAAGCAAAACTTTTTTGCTTCAAGGATTATGGCAAACCTCCCTCTAGGTGTTTGGCGACAGATTTTCTACTTGAGGGTGGTAGCTAACCAGGCGGGCAATAGCAAAATGCTCTTCCACCATGCGGTGCAGCTCAAGCCGGCGATGGTTATCGAACAAGGGACCTGCGGCACGGCAGTCCACAGCTATTACTGCTCAGCCATTATTGCCTCTATACAGGGTTTTAGGTAAAATGCTAACAAACTCTTAGGGTTGCCTTCTGCTAGTCCTAACAAACATTTTGAGATGTTTTTTTCGTATTTTTTTTTGTGTGTTTAAGGCCTAATTCCAATCAAGGGCACCCGCCAAGGCAACACTAGATTTGTTCCTTGACCTCACCGTGGTCCCTTTGAATAAGGTTTTGAATATTTACATCGAGCAAAGTAATAAGATATATGAAATAATACTTTACAGGCACAAGAGACTGATATCATGTGGTCCTCGTGCGTATTCGGTCAAAAACATATAAAAAACACAAAAAAAAACTCATGATGTTTGTTAGGACTAGCAGAAGTCAACCCTAAGAGGTTGTTAGCATTTTACCAATAACCCTGTATATGCAGCATAAAAAAAATACTTGCCTGTTTCTATTCGGCGTGGCTTCCACGGCGAGGTTCTGTTGTTCTTCGATGGTGGGGAGAAGTGAGGTCAGCCGGTCCGTCGGACGAAGCACCTACGAAACGAATTAACAATTAGTATTAATTTAGTCATTCTAGGTTAGCCTGAACAACATCTTCGACCGCATCATCACTTACCATCAGGTGGGTAGTAGTCAAAGGGTAACGTATCCGGGTAAAAAAAAAAAAATAGTAACATGCTGAACCCCGCGGTTTCACAATTATGAAAAGCGTTGATGATGCTGAAAAGTATCCTTTGTTCATCCAAAACCTAAACTAATCAGTAATCATACTCCAAGTTTCATACAAATTAGTTCAGTTTCCGTGTGAAAGAGTAACAAACACTTTCAACAAAATTTATTTATTATATGAATGATTTCGATATGATGGCGTAAAAGTTTTTTAGTTAATTCTCTACCATCAGGGTTATCCATTTTGGTAGCGGATACTACCAACGAGAATACTTCAGTGGGTAACAGTCAAGCAAGAGGCTCACCTTAAGTATACCTACATAGAAACTAATAAAAAAACTACAAGTAACGAATAAAGCCGATGATATAACATTTACAATATGTATTTACGAGATCTGTTAGAAAATCACGTTCACAGTACGTGTGTTATCAAATCACAGTACTTTATTTTCTAGGCTCTACAGTATCTTTGCATGCAGAAGTATTGTCTCTACAAGGTTAAGAAGGTGTATTTTTTCTGATAGCTTCCACACCAACTATTATGTCTGTAACACGCATTGAGAAAGTGTTACAGACATAATAGTTGGTGTGGAAACTATCAGAATACCCACAGAATATCAGAATAACCACGTGACGCGCGTGATCCCGTACAGTCAGCAGCAACGCATCCGACATCTATACAACTCGCTTATGGAGCGATCTAAGGGTGAGAATACGTATTTACTTTGGGAGCCGTTTAAGATTGAAATTTGATTATAATTGAATTACAGTCAAAGACATTTATTCAATTTAGGCGTTTACGACGCTCTTATGAAGGTCAATTACAATTTTTAGTATTGAAATATTCTACATTGTACTGCCACGTTCAGCAAATTAATTGTATAGAGCCACTGCGAGGAGAACGGGCAAGAAAGTCGGGGCCATTATTTTAAACATCTTTTAACAATGTGTTACATACTTACTATATAATTAAGTTATTACAATATTTGTTTAAATTATGTAGGTGTCAGGCAACAGCTTGGCGGAGGCGGAATTGTCCAGGCATTTTTGTCGTTTAAGCAATCAGAAACTGTGTAGTAGGATTTTTAAATCAATATGTTTTTCACGTGCAACTTGAATTTCCCTTCTGTGAGCGTTGTCATATGTTTGGGAACTTTATAATAAAACAGTACATAATTACCTAAGAAGGACCTTTTATTTGTCTTTGCTAATCTAAAACCTGGCACCGCTATTATATCTTTATTCCTAGTATAGTAATCGTGATTGTCACTGTTTAATTTAAAATTAATCAAATTTTTACGTACATACATAATAATTTCAAATATATACAGACTTGGTACTTTTAAAATATCAATTTCTATATAAAGATCCGTCATAGATTAAAAATATCCCTCAGAGAATTAAAATTAAACCCAGCCGTTGACGCTAACCCACAGTTTTTTAAACGTTTGTCAAAGCTTTGATTAGTTGACAGATTAAATACTGTACGCTGATTGGTCAATGGTATATCACGCGATATGTGACCAATGAGCGTTCGGTATTTAGTCTGTTAACTGTCAAGGCTTTGACAAACGTTCCAGAAACTGGGAGTAAGACTCGTACTAAGAAACCACGTGACTCACGTGATCTTGTACGGTCAGCAGCGACGCATACAATGTTTATTATAAGACCGTATATGAGAGTGATAAGGGTGAAGTAAGTAGTTATTTACCTTGAGAGTTCTTTCAGATAGTTCCCACACAAACCGATGACGTCATGACTCGTACTAAGAAACCACATGACTCACGTGATCCCGTACGGTCAGCAGCGATGTATCTAATGTTTATTATAGCCCGTATATGAACGGTATATGGGTAAGAATAAGTAGTTATTTACCTTGAGAGTTCTTTCAGACAGTTTCCACACATACCGTTGACGCTATGACTCGTACTAAGAATCCACGTGACTCACGTGATCCTGTACGGTCAGCAGCGACGTATCTAATGTTTATTATAGACCGTATATGAGGGGTATAAGGGTGAGAATAAATAGTTATTTACCTTGAGAGTTCTTTCAGATAGTTTCTACACAAACCATTGACGCTGTGACTCGTACTAAGAATCCACGTGACTCACGTGATCCTGTACGGTCAGTAGCGACGCATCCAATGTTTATTATAGACCGTATATGAGAGGTATAAGGGTGAGAATAAATAGTTATTTACCTTGAGAGTTCTTTCAGATAGTTTCTACACCAACCTTTGACGCTATGACTCGTACTAAGAAACCACGTGACTCACGTGATTCCGTACGGTCAGCAGCAACGCATCTAATGTTTATTATAGACCGTATGTGAACGGTATAAGGGTGAGAATAAGTAGTTATTTACCTTGAGAGTTCTTTCAGATAGTTTCTACACCAACCTGTGACGCTATGACTCGTACTAAGAATCCACGTGACTCATGTTATCTTGTACGGTCAGCAGCGACGCATCCAATGTTTATTATAGACCGTATATGAACGGTATAAGGGTGAGAATAAATAGTTATTTACCTTGAGAGTTCTTTCAGATAGTTTCCACACCAACCGTTGTCGCTGCGGCTGTGCAGCACGCGCTTCGTACTGAGACACCACGTGACGCACGCGGTTTCGTACGGTCAGCAGCGACGCATCCGACATCTATTGATACAATACAAATATTTTTTTTATATTCATGTTATACAATAATGCATTAGTTACTTACTATTATAAATAAAGCCCGTATTAAGGTCGTTTCACTAATCCTCTATATTTTATATCATAGTTCTTATTAATATACAGGGTTATTGGTAAAATTCTAACGTTTCTTAGGGTTGACTTCTGTTAGTCCTAACAAACATTTTGAGATGAAATTTTTTTACAGAACTTAAAAGCGACAACTAGAAAAAAAATTGTTTTAAATACGAAATATAAAATTACAGGCACAAGATATTTAACATCTGGTGGTCCTCGTGCTTACTCCGTCGAAAAGCTTTTTTAGTACTGTCTGACAATTTTAAGTTCTGTGTCTCGTAGTAAAAGACAATGCCTACTCCGAGCTAAGAGCGCCCGCCGTGGCAACACTGGACCGCGCCGCGCTCCCTTTGAAAAGAGTTTTGAATATTTACATCGAGCTAAGTAATAAAACATATGAAATAATACATTACAGGCACAAGAGACTTAACATCAGAAGGTTCTCGTCCTTATTCCGTCATATACACATAAACAAACACAAAAAAATATTATTTTAATATTGGTAGGTTTGCAATAACGCCTGCTATGCGGATTACATTAAAATACCATCCCAATACGACGGTTAAAGAACGATAGGAAAGATTTGAGTTATGACATCATGTCATGTTAGCTCAATTGGTTAGAGCATACCCCGGCTCAAGGGGTGGATGGCCGCGGGTTCGAATCCCACACATGACTTAAATTTTTCCTATCGCGTATTTGTGATTTTGTAACACAAAAAAATACTTCGAAAAAAATATATTGTCTCAATCTCAAAATGTTTGTTAGGACTAGCAGAAGTCAACCCTAAGAGGTTGTTAGCATTTTACCAATAACCCTGTATGTACTTACGTTGCAGTACTGTTGAACTTGACGAGCAAAGTCGTAGATGTAGAATGCATGCTCCGGAACATCCGACGAACGGGACCAGTCAACTAGCTGCTGTTCTGTGAATATCATATAATAGTAGTTTATGCAACTGTCATATAATAGAGGGTATTAAAACATTTATTTTTTTAATTTTATGCCTGATAGGTTTGCCTTTGACCACTATCTCACCTGGTGGTAAGTGATGATGTGGTCGAAGATGTTGTTCAGGCTAACCTAGAAGTACTGGCTCTCAAGGACAGCTGCCGGGACACACCGTTAGGTGCTTGGCGACAGATTTTCAACTTGAGGGTGGTAGCTAGCCAGGCGGGCATTCGCAAAATGCCCTACCACCCTGCTTTAACGACTGCCGTCGTAATACTCAGTAGTAATGTCACTAGTGGTCACCTATCCAACTCATGACCGCGGGCGACGTTGCTTAACTTTGCTGATCGATTAAGAACAGCTAAGCAAACTTCGCTACGAGCGATTCGAAAACACAGTTTTACACTTCGGAGGGACTCCATTCACACCGAAGTGGGCTTAGACGATTTAATAGATATTTGATATATTTTGAAGCAGTGATGGCTCAGTGGCATTGACTATGGACTGCCGTGCAGCAGGTCCAAGGTTCGAATCCCGCCGCGGGCTTGAGCTTCACCGCATGGTGGCAGGGCATTTTGGGAATGCCCGCCTGGCTAGAGACCACCCTTAAGTAGAAAATCTGTCGCCAAGCACCTAACAGTGTGTTCCGGCAGCAGTCCTTAAGAGCCAGAAGAATTACAGGCACATGAGACCTAACAACTGTACGTCTCAGTGTGACGGGCACAGTGCAATTCGTCGTTGACGAAATGCAGCTGTTAGATAAAAAAAAAATGTAACATATATTTTTAAAATATTTTATGCAAAGATCAAATTAATATTTTAATAAAACACTTAAAAAATACAAAAATATATCTAGTGACAATTCCGCCTAATTTTCCTGTTATAAAATTTTCCTCAGGAGGACTTGATAAAACGAGCGCACGATCGAGAAAAAAAAAACTCGATCGTGCGCTCGTAGTGTCAAGACCTCCTGAGGATGCTTCGTGTAGAAGCGAAACGCGTCGAAAATTCTTCCGGTTTGGCTGCGTGGCGTTTGTGACGTCACGTCAGCTTAACAGGAAAATTAGGCGGAATTGTCACTAACTATATTTTTGTATTTTTTAAGTGTTTTATTAAAATATTAATTTGATGTTTTCATAAAATATTTGTTATTATTAAATATGGATTTCCGCAAAGTAACGCCTGAATCTATTTATTTAAAAAAAAGATATATAGACTTACCAAGTTTGTGGTATAGCAACACTAGCGCCAGCTCGCTGGTTCGCGCGTTGGCACACTGAGCGTCGCATGCGACAATCTCCAACAGGTTCACTAGCTCGCTTTCCTGTTGAACAATACAACATCTTATTAAAATTTACTTGATGGCAGACCCCGTGATAATATCACCCCCTCCCCCATGTCTTCCTGGTAAAATACCAGAAAATGGGCAGCATCGCCTACTGTCAAAGTCATTTAATCAATTTAGGCGTCTACGAAGCTCTTATGAAGGTCGATTACAAATTTTAATATTGGTATATTCTACATTGTTTATGAAAATTATGAAAATATAGAAAACATGCTAGTTAAAATTCATTGACACTTAACTCATCTGTGTAATGACCCCTTAATTAATGTAACACATGTATTCACTTCCATGTGCACAAATGCAAACATGCTCACGCTCTCACACTCACACGCACGCACTCAGTAGCACACACGCACACACTCTTATATTAACCCGACCACCACACATACACTCTCTCGACCCAATATACCTACGCACACACACTCTAATACACACACTAAATATAAAATAACCAGTTTTGTTTATACCTTGAGATATTTCATTTATGTAACCAGTTAAAAATTGTAATATATTAGGTATGTAACTTATCCTCATTATTTGGGGAAGACACTGCTTTCTGCAACACAGTATTAATACTAAAGCAGAAGGCAGGGCTTCAACTATAGAAATAAGATAACCTATTATGTTGAACAAGTAATAAATATTTTGTATTTGTATTTGTATTGTACTGCCACATTCAGCAAAAAAATGTATATAGAGAAGAACGGACTAGAAACTCAGGGCCATTATTTTAAACGTCTTTTAACTGTGTGTTACATTCTATATAATAAAATTATTACCATATTTGTTTAAATTACGTAGGTGACAGGCGATAGCTTGGCAGAGGCGGAATTGTCCAGCATTTTTGTCGTTTAAGTATTCGCAAGCTGTGTAGTAGGATTTTTTTATCAATATGTTTTTCACGTGCAACTTGAATTTCCCTTCTGTGAGCGTTGTAATATGTTTGGGAACTTTATTATAAAACCGCACACAATTACCTAAGAAGGACCTTTAACTAGCACACAGTGTCTTTCTCTTTTCTACTCGTGACACGGTCAATATCAGCCTACATAGTAGTCTTATTTAATATTTTTATTTTTCCAATGCATGCTCCGCAGCTTTTTTTATGCTTGATAGGTTAGCCTTTGACCACTATCTCACCTGATGGTAAGTGATGAATTGATGATATGGTTGAAGATGTTGTTCAGACTAAACTAGAATTACTGGCTCTCAAAGACAGCTGCCGGAACACACCGTTAGGTGCTTGGCGACAGATTTTCTACTTGAGGGTGGTAGCTAGCCAGGCGGGCATTCGCAAAATGCCCTACCACCATGCTATAACGACTGCCATCCAAAGACGACAACCGGGACCGACGGCTTAACGTGCCCTCCGAAGCACGTGCACGCTCAGTAGTAATGTCACTAGCGGTCACCCATCCAACTCATGACCGCGGGCGACGTTGCTTAACTTTGCTGATCGGTTAAGAGCAGCCAAGTAAACTTCGCTACGAGCGCTTCAAAAAACCAAACATTACCAAATTACAACGAGAGGAAAAAATATGCAGTTCCATCCGTACATTGTTTCCTTTTCTCTATTTAAAACACTAGTGCGGTAAAGTAAAAAAAAGCACTAGTGCGTGCGCGACTATACTATGACATTAAAATCGGTGCATTTAAAGGCCCGTTACGAGCGAGTGTGTTAAAATAGTAGATTATGATACAAGTGAGCTAAGTTGCTCATTACACACGTGGCTGTGTGTTGCAGCCCGAGCCGTAGGCGAGGGCGTAAATCAGCCGATTGTGTAAAATGAGCAAGTTGCTCACGAGTTTCATACGCACTTTTTCAACACGCTTGCGAGGAAAATAAATATATATTGTACAAATGCGATACAAACAACATACGAAAATTATGGAAAATAGCGCACAAGTTTTTATTTTTTGCGAGCGGCAAATGTATGGTGATTACATATAAACCTCTTTGATGTTACAAATCTGTATTACCCGGTTAAATTGAAAATGCTCTGTTTACTCGCATATAATTTGCAGTTAAGTACTAACTTTGTAGGGATAATTCTATTACGCACTAGTGTATAATATTATTATACACGAGGGTGTTATAGTTCGGTTTATGGTTCTAAGAACGATATAATAAAGCTGACCTTGTTGTTTGCTTGTAAGCAAGGGTGTTGAATAGGAAATCAATAGTACTATACCTAATAATAACAAATATTTTCAAAATATTTTACGAAAACATCAAATTAATATTTTAATAAAACACTTAAAAAATATAAAAATATATCTAGTGACAATTCCGTCACTAGTACATTCTCGATCGTGCGCTCGAAGAGTCAAGACCTCCTGAGGATGCTTCGTGTAGAAGCGAAACGCGTCGAAAATTCTTCCGGTTTGGCTGCGTGGCGTTTGTGACGTCACGTCGGCTTAGCAGGAAAATTAGGCGGCATTGTCACTAGATATATTTTTATATTTTTTAAGTGTTTTATTAAAATATTAATTTGATGTTTTCGTAAAATATTTTGAAAATATTTGTTATTATTAAATATGGATTTCCGCAAAGTAACGCCTGAATCTATTCATTATCTTAGTACTGTACCTGACAGCAGGCCGGCAGCGGAACCTCATCAGTCTCGGTGTGAGTGAGCAACTGACGCAGCAGCCGGAGCCAGTGCAGCGGCGTGACGCGACTGACGCCCGGCGTCAAGCACAGCTTGTCCACGACGATGCGGGACATGCGGGACACGTCGCCCGCTGTGCAAGCGGACTGCGATATCGATACTGGAATATATATACAACACTTTATTGTACTATCTTTATTATTATTATAATTAATAGTACTTACAAAATATTTCATCTTAAAAATAGTGTAGCAGCTATGGACTGCCGCGCAACAGGTCATGGTTCAAATTCCGCCGCGGGCTTGAGCTTCACCGCATGGTAGAAAGAAATTTTGCAAATGAATTTTGAAGTACTTGTAGCGTAGTTTACTTAGCCGTTTTTAACCGATCAGCTAAATTGAGCAATGTCCGCTATGGGCATGTGTTAGATTGGTGAAACAGGATTTTTTTCGGCTTATTATCACTAAATAAATTCACGGATATCAGCAAACATTTGAAACATAAGTGTGCCCTTATTTTGCAATGAATCCCTTAAATTTAGTCCTACTCTGCAATCTAATAAAGAGGAAAGGTTTTGTAATTTTGTATGTAATGAATAAACATAAAAACTACTGGACCGATTTAAAAATATCATTCACCTTAAGAATCCTACATTATCCCTGATGAATGTAGGCTGTATCAATAAATACTTTTAATACCCGTGCGAAGCCGGGGCGGGCTGCTAGTATGATATATTCAGCAATGTGCCCCTATTCTGCAACGTGTCCCTCCTATGTTATTGTGACGGAACAAGCTCGAGGCCCACCTGATGTGAAGCGGACTAACCTCTGCCTATAACAGATGCATTTCGTCACAAGTCGAATTGCACTGCGCCCGTCACCTTGAGACATATTTGTTAGGTCTCATGTGAAATACAGTCATCATATGTAGAATACATTATACTGCATTTTGTTCTATTCTGTAGCGTGCCCCAATTCTGCATTTTGTTTTATTCAATTGCGTGCCGTTATTATGCAATTAGTGTATATCTTACCGAGTTCTTCAATGGACACATTTCTCTTGACGTTGTTCTCGGCTGCATACTCTTCTATCGCGATGTTGACGCACGACACGGTGATGCACGGCAGATGAGACGGCCGGACTTTCATTTTCGTCAGGAACCTGTAATTATTATTTACCATGCTATTAGTTTTTTCTACATCACGTAATCACGTAACCCAATCTGGAAAAATCCGACGCGTTTCGCCTTTTCACGAAGTAACAACGTGTTTATAACATTGATTCTCGGAGCACACTGAGATAAAGAGTGTTACAAAAGAGAGAGTGAACTAGTAATATGAGAGAGAGAGACAATAATAGACACATATTCCAAAATGAGCAAGTTGATATTAATACTTTTTCATATATTAATTTTACTTCTAGTAAGTAATTGAAGAGGAAGGTTACAGCCACCTTCTTATTTAATTGCGTGATTGTACGTTTGTATGTAACCTTATTCTATAATCAACAGACTCTACTTGTATATAACCTTCTTATTCAATTATGTTGTCCTTCTTATGGCTGTGAAATGCTTCTTATATTACTGTAACATTCTTCAATTGCTATAAGCATTGTGGAAGGGAAAACGTTTTGCAATTGCCCGCCTGGCTTGCTACCACCCTCAAGTAGAAAATCTATCGCCAAGCCCCTAACGGTGTGTTTAGGCAGTTGTCCTTGAGAGCCAGTGAAATTCCAGGCACATGAGACTTAACAACTATGTCTCAAGGTGACGGGCGCAGACCGCAGTGCAATTCGTGACTTGTAATGAAATGCATCTGTTATAGGCAGAGGTTAGTCCGCTTAACATCAGGTGGGCCTCGAGCTTGTTCCGTCACAATAACATAAAAAAAACTTACTTATTATATTTAGTTATATTTATTGAAGAAAAAGGTTACGGCCACCTTATGTCTACAACCTTCTTCTTCAATGATATAATTGTAGTTACATTCATTGAAGAAGAATGTTACAGCGGCCTTATTCAGTTACGTGATTCTTATTATGTCTGCAACCTTCTTCAATTACGTGGTACAATACTTCTATTGTAAGTGTAAGCATACTGCTTACAAACTTACCGATCAAATAAGTTGATAGCGTTGATGAGTACGTCTGCTGGCAGGTCGTACCACATCTTCAGACATCGCATCACGTGCGCGGCCCCGTCTCTAGCTCCGGTCGTCACCTCCCCATTCTACAACAAAATCATCATAAAATTACTTTCAGTGTCTTGATTGGCTGACCGATGAAAAATTTAACGCTCATTGGTTAATCAAATGACAGATCACAGAAATGTTTTCAAAATGGAACAAGAACGAGGCCCACCGGCTGTTCAGCTGTAACGTTTGCAGTTGCAGTTCGTCACAAGAGGCGAATTGGACTGCGCCCATCGCCCGTTGTTAAGTCTCATGTGCCTGTAATTTCAGCGGTACCCTTCAAACCGGAACACAGTAATGTGAACATAACTGCTTGGCGGTAGAAATAGGTATGATAGTAGTGCTTAGATTAACTAGGCAAGTATACAGATAAAAGAAGCGGCTATACATTTTGCAGACCCAGCCCTAATAGTATCCTGAAGGTGTTTGACTGCCAGTACTTGAACCAGTGCTCTAGGGTTCTCTTATTGACTGTATACAACATAATTGACTTCAAGCTCTATTGGCATTGAATTGATAATGATATCATTTTATTTTTATGGAAATTCAATTAATGTACATATTTTCAATTTACTTCAATGACTTCGGAAGTTTTACTAATAATTTGTCATTAATGAAACTACTGTTCCTTTTATTTAAAATATGCTAGAATAAAATTAAAACTATTAATAGCAATGCAATGTTTAATTCTAGTTTATTTATTGAAAATCTTGTGTCTTATATTGTAATTCTTATTTTTAATCGTCCCAGGGCATATACAAAAGTTAATGCCTCGAGACGGAATCAAAATTCTAAAATATGATTTACTGAACAACTTATGTGTCTTATATTATTTTTAATCGTCCCGGGGCATATATATAAGTTTATGCCCCGAGACGGAATCGAAATTCGATTCCCGCCCGGGGCATAAAATTTTCTGCTCCAATAATTTCTAAAATATGATTTACTGAACATCTTATGTGTCTTATATTATTTTTAATCGTCCCGGGACATATATATAAGTTTAGGCCCCGAGACGGAATCGAAATTCGATTCCCGCCCGGGGCATAAAATTTTCCGCTCCAATAATTTCTAAAATATGTTTTTAGCTTAGCACGCGATAGTGCTCGTAATCATATTTAGAAATATTCTAATTTTTGTTAATATTTAATATGGTATGATTTAGTCGAAATAAAGAATTAATATTAAACTAGATGCCTTCTTTATCTTACCTTTGATTCACTAGGCAAGCACAGTCGAGGCTGGAACTTGGGCTCCAGCAACAGGTACTCGTTGAGCGCGGCGTACAGTTGTGCCCGGTCGGGCGTCCTCGCCGTCGCCGCAGACGACGTGCTCGCGTCAGCATCCGGGTGCCTCGCGCCCGCTCTCAACATGATCGGGCTTTTCGGGCAGAGGGTGAATCGGCACCTGGACAAAGTTACACTACGTATGAGGCGAAGGACCTGAGTAAAAGCTTTCAGCAAAGCGGGTGACCGACAAAATTATACGCAATAAACAGTTTTTGTAATGTTTCTTGTATAATAGTGGAGAATCTGGTGAGTTGAAAATCAGGGTGGTAAATCTGGAGAGTTGAAAATCCGGGTTGAAAATCTGGATGGTTGAAAGTCTGTTAAGTTTGGTAATAAAGAACCTAATAAGAGGAAAACTTAATAGAGTGAACTGCTTACGATACGCAATGAATAGTTTTTGTAATGTTTTTTGTATAATAGAAAGAAAGATAATCTGGTGAGTTGTAGTTCTGGAGAGTTGAAAATCAGGGTTGAAAATCTGGAGAGTCAAAAATCTTAGAGAGTTGAAAATCTGTTAAGTTTGGTAATTAAGAACCTAATAAGAGGAAAACTTAATAGGGTGAACTGCTTACGATACGCAATGAATAGTTTTTGTAATGTTTTTTGTATAATAGAAAGAAAGATAATCTGGTGAGTTGCAGTTCTGGAGAGTTGAAAATCAGGGTTGAAAACCGGAGGGTTAAAAAACTGGATTGAAAACCTGTTAAGTTTGGGATTAAAGAACCTAATAAGTTGAGAACTTAATAGGATGAACTGCTTACAATGCGCAATAAAAAGTTTTTATAATGTTTCTTGTAAAATAGAAAGAAAGATAATCTGGTGAGTTGAAGATCTGGAGAGTTGAAAATCAGTGTTGAAGATCTGGAGAGTTAAAAAACTAAGTTGAAAATCTGTTAAGTTTAGTAATCAAGTACCAAATGAGTTGAGAACCTGATAGGGTGAACTGCTTACGATACGCAATGAAAAGTTTTGGTATTTTTCTTGAATAATATAAAGAAAGTTAATCTGGTGAGTTGAAAATTTTGTATGTTTTAAATTTTTCTATAGGAACTTGAATTTTATCCTTTCCTGCCTAATCCTACATTTCAATTGCCTTCCTTCCAACTTCATTGTCATCCATTGTTTTCTCAAAGGAGAATTGCGCCAATCAAATCTACGTGACGCTAATGGGATTAGTTGTAATTGAAGGAAACAGGAAAACATAGGTCTAACCTTTAACGGAACTTGACTTTGACCCTCGATTTTACCCATTTATTTGGTAGCATTAAGAGTTACTAAGATGCTGTCAAATGCAGAAATTTCGTCACTGTAGGACTGAAAGTGGAGTGCGTAGGAGTGAAAGAGAAGCAGCAAGTGTAATATCGCGATCAGTTCAGGTAAAATCCGAAAGTAAGTTTAACACAAAACTAGTAACTTTTCTTAACGTAAATCGAAATAGTAACTTTTCTTGTCCCTCTTGATAAGGTTTTGCTATTTTATTAACATCTTTTCTTGGCCTTAGGTAATGTGATTAAGATTAACATATAATTTTCTTACTGCTACAAACTAAATACATTTTGCTAAAAATCTGTTCAGTTCAGCTATTTAGCACTTGTTAGCGCCTTAATACAGGCGTTCCTCTTACTTTTACAACATAGTTAGCATTCCGTCCCATAAAAGCAAAAATACCGAACCCTTATAGGTTCACTTTGTTGTCCGTCTGTCTGTCTATCAAGACCCTGTTTCTCAGGAACGCGTGGAGGTATCAAGCTGAAATTCATATCAAATACACAGGTCTACTATCCCTTGGAGCTGTGAAATAAGCCGTATAAGCCGCAAATTTTCGACACTCGCAATGGAATCAAAACCTACAGGTTACTTCCCATGCACTCAGAATCTTGAAATTTGGTACGAAGGAACGTCTTATGCAGCCTAGATAAAGGAACAATTGCGAAAAGCATACATTATAGTATTTAATTAGTAACATCATATCGTAAAAATATTTTTTATAATTTTCAAGTGTTATGGTTTTCATTTAGCAATAAAACTTAGCTATAAATCAAATACAAATTGTATATACTTGGATGACATAGGTATTTTCTCCAGTTATTTTTATTTATATACTAAATTATCGAACTGATTTATGATAAAATCACTATAGGAACAATCTGAAAGTATCTATATATCCTTTAAAATACAAAAATTATCTTTTCAAATAACAAACATATAAACTTCTTTATAATAAAGTCTTCATTTTCAGAACTTCGTTTCGGTTATGAATCGGAACGTATCTTGAAGACACTAATGAAATTCATATAATTGTACGTCATCTTCATTGTTATAAATAAACAAAGCATTTAAACCGTTATAACCTTTGGTCTTGGCAATTGTTTTCAAGTTCTTATCTGTTACGATTACCACCAATCTTTAAGGTCATAACAAAGGTATCACAAGAGTTGAATAACACATAATACCCATATAATGATTATCATCATTACACTTGCAAATTGCCCGAGCCTCTGAATAAGTAACAGTAATAGCACGATTGAAATACATATATCAAAATATGTATAATAAATTGCAGTATTGTCTCAACCTAATAACACTAGCACTTTTTACAAAAGTAACTTAAGTTATTGTTAAGATTTTCCCACACCTTAGTAATTATTAAGATGTCTACATAAAGACGCTGACAAGTCCTTATAGCTTTACTTGAACAGATTTTTAACAAAAAGTAGTTTGCAGCAGTAAGAAAATTATATGTCAATCTTGATCACATTATCTAAGGCTAACAAAAGTCCGAATAAAGATTCCTTAAATTTTTCTCTATAGAATGAAATTGCAAAGTGGACTCTAAATTACGCTTTTAACGAAAATATCTTAATTATTTACATATGATTGTGTATGAAAATACAATAATAAAATAGCTAAAACTTATCAATAGGGACAAAAAAGTTACATATATAAGACGTAAAACCTAACCATATAGGGTGCCGTGTTAAAATTGCACCCCCATTTCATCCCATGGGTAAACGTCGTAAGGGGCGACTTAAGGTAAAATACCAGAAAATGAGCAGCATGAAGGTCCTTTTTCAACGGTACCTTTTTCAAGCATTATGGCTTTTGATGTACTTAACTAAATTTTCTTTATGGGTATAAAAGTGGACAGAGATGATGTATTGTACGCTGGAGCATGCTTGCCTAATTAATTGAATAATCGTAAATTATATTACATGATTTACATTCGAAAATAGTACGGTGTTCCATAAGAAACTGTGACTTAATGCAATAAGCAAGCTAACATATGAATAAAAGTTTTAGAACTTACCTATGCGTGCGCAAGAGCAAGCAGCGGCTAGATGTCGTTGTATATGCTCGCGCCGATCCCCCCAAGGCTCGACCACCCGACGGTTGTAGCGACCGGGCGCGAAGGCCCTAGTACCTGACCACAAGAGAGCGCTGTCAACGCACTGCAGCCGAAGCCACTAAGCGCTGAGGTTAGCAGTTTGGAACAAGAAAGGATGTGTAGGAACAAAGGAGGAGGGATTACAGAAGAAATGGGAATTACTTTCTTGGGGAAGGACGTGCTGGTATTTATTGTTGAAATAATTAGGTTTGAAAGTTCACAGACTACTATGAATTTAAAAAGACAAATTTATACTTTTGTCAATTCCACAAATCAGAGAATGAACAATGATGTCATCGATATAAAGAAAGCAAATAAGCAGAATTAAATTTAACCTTAGCGATCTATAAGAAAAATATTGAGGAAAGTTTTTATTTGCAAATAATAATGATCAAATAAAGTAGGACTAGATTAGTACTAGAGTAGACTAGATTTTGATGATTTAGTATTTAGTATTATTATTTAATAGGATTTGGAAAGAGGTTTTTATCAGATCTAGAGTTTGGATGGGATAGGACTACCACACAAGGTTACTGGGTACAATGTCTTGTTGAAATACAATTGCCCAGCGGCCTTTGAGCGCTCTTGTGATAATACAATAGTCAGATACTTAGGTACAGCAGTGGTTGAGCACTGTTGTAGGCCAAGTGCACTGTACTCTACGAGCCACAGTGACGGCAAAGCTTTGAAAAGACTTAGCACCGGTCTTGTCCCTCTCGATCCTTAGTACACACCGGGTTATTAACCCTTCGTACTATTTTTGTGGGAACCGTCGAAGGTTCGTCGCAGTAAAGCGAAAGGATCTCTTCACAGGGACAATAACAATATTCATACAATTTGTATAAGTTACCTGTAAAATTATCATATTGAATATAGCTAATACAAGATACAGTCCAGTTTTAACATATTAAGGACCAATAATTTCCTTAACTTTCACTAATGTTGGGTTAAATTAATACGCAGATAACTTTATCCTTTAAATAATTTAAGTGTAGCCCTTCGTAATCATGGAACGTCAAACTTAGACGCAAATTTTAAATTTGTTGGACTCTTGACATAGCAAAAGAAAACTCCTTGATTTGGACATTTATGACATCTGACAGCAGCCTGGACATAGAAATAGTACGTATTATCAGCTGTAGCTAAGCGGCCATGTTTGTTTTTAGTTTATGAAGCCATACGCCAAATTCAACGGTATAATTGTTTAACCTTTGACACATCTGTCAATCTGCCTGTTGACAAATATCATAAAAGTCAAAATCGTGGTAAATTAAAAATAATGGAGCATCCTTCACGTCTATGTTGACTAAGGTCTATAATTATATTTTATTGATTACAGATATTAAAGTTATCATAGTTTGGTGAAATCGGCCGTAAGTGAGGTCAACCAGTGTGCTTCTGTTATACTTAACTGAATTAATTTGACACAGACTGTACATACGAAGCAAATAACATAACTTATTATTTTAGAACGTAGATTATACGTCTATTAGATGCTGCGAATATAAAACTTCGCGCTTAAATAATAAGACAGAAAATCGCGTGGCACAGTCGTATAACGCAGATTTTCTGAAAACAATATACAAACGTCACAAGTCCTACACGAATCACATCAGATATGGCTGATTGATAATGAAGGTACAATATTGTATTAGGCAACTATAGTAATTCATATCAAGGTAGATATTATTATCAGTGCAGATAATCGTTATATAATTTTGTAAACAAGACGTTTTTGCATTTATCTCTAGACGTAGCGATATTATGTTGACGCGTAATAAGCGAATAGGTATATCAGCTAATTAATATACGACCTTGCAAGATAATCAAGGCGAAAATGAATTGTACCGGAGTTTTGAACACAAACCTGATCGGTTCCGAAGGAAGAGCATAGTTTTTTAAAGTGCGGCCGGTGAGAGAATGCGTTTGACAGTTCATTTTATTAATATGGTTTTCCCCACTCAAAGTAACATAGACAGTCTGATTACATAATACTGTATCAGTCAGACATTTAAATGTTCAAAAATATTTGTTCATATACATTTTACTGCATTTACAAGCCACAACGACAGCAAAAACGCGTATTGTCAAACGCATTCTCTCGGCGGCCCGACTGTAATAGTATTATGACAGAACAACCGTGAGTCCTATCTGATGTTAAGCGGTAGCCTCGATAGATGTATTTCGTCACAAGTTACAAATTGCACTGCGCCCGTTACCCTGAGACATACATTTGCTTAGTCTCATGCGCCTGAAAACTTTACTGGCTGACTTTACCTATTAGAGTGATAATGTTGTCCCTAACAACACTATATAAAAGAACATTGTGCGCCGCATTCTTTTATATACCTGATAGGCTAGCCTTTGACGCCTATCTCACCTGATGGTAAGTTCCTGAACAACACTGAGGAAGGAAGAACAGCTGCCGGAATACATACTTTTAGGTGCTTGGCGACCGATTTTCTACTACAAGGTGATATCAAGCCAGGCGGCCAATCACAACATTACTACTATGCAACAACATTATATCATCACATATAGGACAGGGGCAGAATATGTTTTAGTGACGGAACAAGCTCAAAACCCACCTGATATTAAGCGGACTAACCTATGCTTATAACAGATGCAATTCGTCACTGAGATATAGTTGTTTAATTCTCATGTGCCTGTAATTTCACTGGCTCTCAAGGACTGCTACCAGAACACACCGTTAGGTGCTTGGCGACATATTTTCTATTTGATGGTGGTCGTTAGCCAGGCGGGCATTCGCAAAATTTCCTTCCTCTATGCGGTGAAGCTCAATCCTGCGGCGAGATTCGGACCATGGACCTGCTGCGCGGCAGTCCATAGCCAATGCCACTGAGCCATTACTGCTTCAAAAGTATTTCGTAATCCGTAAGTTTTGCGAGATAAGTCTTGATTCCTTGTAATTAAATGCGATTCTATTGCCATTAGGTACATTCGCCTGCAGTAAAAAGTATACACTGCGTAATTTTCAAAATAATGTTTTGTCGCTAAGTAATTATTAATCGAAGTTAACATTAACATGAGTAAAAATATTCAACTTATTCTTTGATTTAACCTATTGCTATCTGCGATAATGATAACAATATAATTTCATTCATAAATTGGCCATAGTGGGTCAGCCGATGCCAAAGGATTAAAGATACTTCTGATTACATAGGGAAAAACAGAACTCTTTGCCACAATTTTGAAAATTACATTGTGTATACTTCTTATTGCAGGCGACTGTACATGCGCGATAATGTCCTACACATAAGTAATATGCATGTGTGTGTATATCACGTATAAATAATATGAATAACAAAAGTGAACAGAGTTGTAATCTCGAAATATATTTTTATAGCCCTGCTCTGAATTAAACATAGCTGCGCGGGCGCACGCGCCATAACCATCGTTATCCAACGCAGCCATAATTTTGCATATGTAATAGAAAGTGGAAAATATGTCTGTGTTATTAAACCAGACGCGCGGCTTTCGGAAAAGATTCTTCGTTTACGTTGAATAGAATATATCACTTTTAAAATACTTACTAGGAAATATAGAGGGCGTTGTTTATCAGTTTTTTTAACGAGGCCCACCTTTATAAGAGATGCGTCACAATTGGCGAACTGCACTGTGCTCATCAAACAGATACATAAAGATGCTGCTAGTAGTTTAGTAATTAAGTAATGTATTGCTTTCATTAAGGGCCTGATTCAGAATGTTCTAGTAAGTTCCGGTTGTATAACCCAGAACATATTTAATAAATAAAACACTATCTTTGCGTTTCAGTCATCGATTTAGCCTATCCATCGGTTAAGCTTGAAACGCGCTGAATGTTAACTGTCATTTTTATCATTCAGTTATTTTATGTTCTGGGTAGTATAACCGGAACTTACTCTAACATTCGGAAACAGGCCTTAAGAGTAAAAAATAAAAGTGAAATCACTAAAATTGGTAATTTTTTTTTTTTTTTTTTAAGGAACTTTTGGAGAGGCTCGGGTTTCAGAAACCTTTTCCCCGCTAGCGGATAAAAACCCCGTTGGGTGCCGGGCTAGAATGTCACCTGACGTCTGGCGACCGAAGCTGTACTAAAAGGGGACAGGGAGAAAGCATCGCGGCTCTGGCTAAAATGGGCGAAACGTGCGTAAATTTAGCTATTTACTTCGTATAATAAACACAAATACCTATTTGAAAATGTAATGTGTATACGTTATAGAAAACACATCGTTTTTATATTACTCAAAAACTGATGACTTTCCGTCAAGTATTTACGCCGTAATAAGGGTTTATTGATTAACTTAATTAGGAAACTTTAAGTAAACGTGTATCTAAATTATATGATTTATGGAATAATAATGGCAGAACTCAAAATTAAGAAATAAGGATACAGTAAGGGATCAAACGAAATAAAGTATTTCACAATTGCCTCGGTACAGGCTTAAAGTAAATTCATTATTCTGCAACTTTTAAACAGGTTCGAATTTCAAAAACCTTTTCCACGCTTCTTCTTCTTCTCAGTCGTTACGCTCTTGACAGAGCGGTCGTGGTCGACATGTAGTTGTAGTGGAGGCAGATGTAATGCGCCTCACAATGTCACGCCATCGCCTTCTATTCGCGGTCATCCTGGTGCACTCACGCAAGGGACTGCCCACCGCAGATTTAATTTGGTCAGTCCATCGCATGGGTGACCTCCCGCGCGGTCTAGTGGCCTCTACCTTGCCCTGAACGACAAGACGCTCAATGGACTGGCTACCTCGCCTCAAAACATGCCCAAAGAATGCGAATTTTCCACGCTAGCGGCGTAGTATTATTATATGTTCTATGCTAGCGGTTAAAAATCACTTTTTCGCAGATTTCAAACGATAAACAACACCTTCCCGAGCTTGGAGTTAAAAATATTAGTGTTGACTTTCAAGAAATGCAAGCTTTACCAATTGACTACACATGTCGTAGGTATTCGCATTAAAATTGTAATCTAATACTTAAGCATAGTCAGTGGTCATTCGATATCTATTGCAGTAGGCAGTGCGTCATTGAAAGTACTTTTATTAAGTAGCATCTGTTTATATGTAAATAGGTACGTATTGAAACAGCTGTTTTCGTTGCTAAGGCGTCGTCTTCCTGCCCCGCACTTATATGGGGTCGGTATAGTCTTCTTTAACCACACAATAACGAATTCACAATATATTTTTCAATTTTCATGCTCGTAAAGTTCTTATTTATGCCCCATGGAAGCGGGTTAAAACTGATTTTTATACACAAATTAGGGGTCGGTATAAAGTCTTCTCTAACAACACAAGAACGAATTAAAAATAACTTTTTCAATTTTCATGCCCGTTAAGTACTTGTTTATGCCCGATGTAAGTTGGCTAAAACGACTTTTTATATACTCTTGGGCACAAAATTGTGCTTTTTAACATGTGCATAAAAATATTTAGGTATTATTCAGTTTTCCATTTATATTATTCAGTTTGTAATATATTTAGTAGAAAAAGTTTGCAAGCAACATACTTAGATCAGGGGTATTACTATAGACTAAGGCCTAAATATTACATAAATACATAAAATCACGCCATTAGGCAGAGACCACGGATTTCCACTTACTACGATCCTTACATATCTCTTTCGCTTCATCTACACTCATTAATCCTTTCATACATAAGCGTCGTTTAGGGTACTCTTGACCTGGCCTTTTTTCAGAACGAACTAAATATTGTTGAAAATAATTAAGCCCCCAAAATGCGTTAATAAATTTAAGTGTGACTGATAAGGAAACCATCCTCTCATAAAAAAAATTAAATAAGGCGATTTTTAATATTTTACAAAAATTATTACACTAAATACTATGAAAATTACATGCAATATAAGTATTTGCAAGCATTCCTAGAGAGCCACTCAAATTACAGGCACATGAGATTTAACTGTTTGTCTCAGGGTGACAGACACAGTGCAGTTCGTCACTTGTGACGAAATGCATCTGTTATAGGTAGCGGTTCCCGCTTAACATCAGGTGGGCATCGTGTTTGTGCTGTCAAAATCTCATAAAAAAACCCACACTTCCTATTCAATCGATACTTTAACTTAAAACTGATAATTATTTTTGTGCTTATTACACCATTTTTTGTAAATTAAGTATGTACATTACCAACATATTTACTTAACGAACATTTATTTTTCAGTAGCATAATCAATATTTTTAATATCATTCACTAGAAGAATGTTATTGTTTAAAAATAAAACGATGGATAAAACTTTATACATTGAAACCTACATACATAACCTCAATGCCTGTACTCTTACTCTAACCTACATAGAAAAAAATATTTGAAAATCTTAATATATTTATGTACTTGCCTCTTTTTAGGATAGTCTGGATTCCAAAGTACACTTTATAAATATTCCAATATTACCTCACAATTTAATAATAATGTAACAACAACTAAACCAAACTAGTATACTTGGTATCACGCGTGTCTCTTTATTATTTTATCCTACCTACCATCTTCTTTTTTAAATTACCCACGCAGGAAGGAAATTGTACATCTGCTTGCTTGAATGACAATAATGACATTGACAGTGGGCCGTTAGGTGTCAAATAGCAAAGATTGTAATTGTATTGTAGTGAGCGAACTGTCAAATAGATAGTTCCAATTTTTACCACGTGCCAAAAGATCCTGGTCGTACTGTACTAGCACGAACCTGGCTATTTTTTAAGGTTGCACTTCCGAAACGTTTTTGGCGGGAAATTCAAAAATTGAACATCTTATTGACTCTGACTAGGTTTGGTAACTATTTGTACATGATCAAAGATTTTTTGGCATAAAATAAAAACTTTTTCCTCATAATACTATTTTGCAGCCATTAAACAGTAGTTAGTCTGCCAGAAGAACTTCTTCGAACCATTTGATATTATAAATTAAAGCTGAGTTTGCCGGTAATATATTATATATAATTAGTTGGTTTAATAAATATTAAACAAAATGTCTATGAATCTGATAAAGTGACCAAGTATTGCATGTAGACAATATATAAAATAAAAAAATATGATATAAATGGTTTATAAAAGATGTATTTTTGAATTACAATATTAGAACTATTTCTATACAAGAGGAAAAATTTAAGTCATGTGCGGGATTCGAACCCGTGTCCATCCACACCTTTAGCCGGGGTATGCTCTAACCAATTGAGCTAACATGACAATGACTAAGGTGTGGATAGACGCGGGTTCGAATCCCGCACATGACCTAAATTTTTCCTCTCGTATATGTAATGTACGCTTGTAATTATGTAATGTAATCAGCATAGCAGGCGTTATTGCAAACATAACAATATAAAAAAAGTATTTTAGAATTTTGAAAGACGCCATTACTTAGCATTCACCTTTTCATTTTAATATTGTAAAAACTGTAAAGAATTTGATTTGCACGATTTTTCACCTCACTAACTCCGAAACCAACAGGTATTATGCTTTGTTTGTTTTACCAATCGAAAGAGGACACAATTTTAAGTAAAATGGCATTTCTAACTGAGATTGTCAAAATATGCCAGTTAGTTGGTTTTTGCATTAACCTGGCGATATAATAATTATCCACCTACGTCCTACACTGTTTATCGCCAGAGGTTTTCGTCTATCGGCCAAGAATTTCTTATTTTTGCGATACGCTGCCATTGACCTTTGTTTACGTTTCTATATCTACGTACATGCAATTATTACGAACCGCTTTACAGCTGAACATCTAGTAATTTATGTTATCGTGGGTTGGTTTATAAACAGCCGCTTGCTTCTACGTGATTATCATCCATGTTCTCGTATATTCTGGGCTGCGTTTAGACAAGGCAAATCGGTCAAATATCACATTAGTTTTTGTTTTAAATTGGATTCGTATGATTTGTACATTTGCTGTTAGTCATTTATTTTTATAGCTTATAAGCTAACCATTGACCACTATATCACCTGATGGTAAGTGATGATGTGTTCGAAGATGTTGTTCAGGCTAGCCTAGAATTTACTGGCTCTCAAGGACAACTGCCGGAACACACCGTTAGGTGCTTGGCGACAGATTTTCTACTTGATAGCTATGTATTGCTATTTCTACTTGGTAGCTAGCCAGGCGGGCATTCGCAAAATGCCCTACCACCATGCTGTAACGACTGCCATCGTAAGACAACAACCGGGACCGACGGCTTAACGTGCCCTCCGAAGCACGGAGGCGCTCAGTAGTAATGTCACTAGCGGTCACCCATCCAACTCCTGACCGCGGCGGACGTTGCTTAAATTAGCTGAACGATTAAGAACGGCTAAGCAAACTTCGCTACGAGCGCTTCAAAAGTCATTTTACGACGTTGACGTATGTGAAATGTTACACAAATAAAATTTGAATAATAATCGTAGCCATGAAGTTCTTGTCCTATAAGAAAGTATGTATATGTTTAGTCTATTTTCTTAATGCTCGATAGGTTACTTTTTATTTTAAATTGGATTCGTGTGATTTGTACATTTGCTTTTCATTTGACGTATATGATATGATACACATAAAATTAGCATAATAATCGTAGCCATGAAGTTCTTGTCCTATAAGAATGTATGTATATGTTTAGTCTATTTTCATAATGCTCGATAGGTTACTTTTTATTTTAAATTGGATTCGTGTGATTTGTACATTTGCTTTTCATTTGACGTATATGATATGATACACATAAAATTAGCATAATAATCGTAGCCATGAAGTTCTTGTCCTATAAGAATGTATGTATATGTTTAGTCTATTTTCATAATGCTCGATAGGTTACTTTTTATTTTAAATTGGAAACGTATGATTTGTACATTTGCTTTTCATTTGACGTATATGATATGATACACATAAAATTTGCTTAATAATCGCTGCCTATATGAAAGTTCTTGTCCTATATGAAAGAATGTATATGTTTAGTCAATTTATTTTTTCCCTTGGTAGGTTAGCCTTTGACCACTATCTCACCTGATGGTAAGTGATGATGTGGTCACAGATGTTGTTCAGGCTAACCTAGATAAACTGGCTCTCAAGAAGCATAAAAAAAATCTCAATATCTAACATCAATGATGACATTTTAAATTAAACTAACAATTCGAAGAATTCATCGCGCCGCTGGTTTCAGTGAAAGTGTGCGTCTACGTGCGTTCGACCATGTTGCCATCGTGTATCTGATAGATACAATTAATGCGTAAAAACATACCAAAACGAAGAGCTACAAGATCCTAACTGTTTTCATATAGATATAATCCGACACACAGATCCGAGAAATAAAGAGATTTGCCTTCAGTCCGTGTTTGTTCACATAAAAGTGTCGCCACGTCTCTCCCACACATTTCACTCTCACATCAAAACAATAAGTATGGCATACATACGCACATTTTGCCACGCACACCAAGATTTCTGCTGCAAACTAATACACCTAATCGAACACATGCAAAAATGGGTTGCGCTTCAGCCTGTAGCTACGGTTTTTAGTTACACACACAGATACAGCTATTAAATCGCTGATCCATAGCGTTATCGGAAGAACTGATTTGTTTATTGATTTGTACTAAGCGTGCAATGGTTTTCTTACGATCAAGCCTGATTTAGGCCAGATGCGTACGCACGTGCCACGCCTCCATTATCTATCTCCCTTGTTCCCTGATCTGAGCTCCGACAAATCGATGTATAATACCACTAACTTAACTGTGCAGTTCTCGAGGGCGCTACTGGTTAAGGAAATCAACTACAAACTGTCACAATTTGATGGAATGTTGTAGTTCTTTTTCTGCCGCCTGAACAGATAAGTTGGTGGGACTGTAGATATATTAGCGGCAAACTACAAGATTTATTTTAAAAGCACAGTTGGCAACACTCTTCCTCAGTGCAAAGATATTTTTTACACGACTGCCCAAAAGAAGGAGTGCTATGCTTTCAGGGTTCATGTATGAGTTTCTTTATTCCATCATAAACGGCTTAACCAATCTTAATGTTAGATTCATCTTGATAGCGCAAGTGACACTAGTACATAACTAGTGTCACTTGCACTAGTACATAAAAATTAACAGGCGGATTTAGGTAAGAAAAATAAATCCTTCCGAACCCTTTGAGTATGAAATCCAAAAGATATAAAAACAAACTGGCTGATTTAAGACGCCATATTGTGATTTTTTTTTTCTTTAAAACAGTAGGGTATTGTATCACAGTGCAGGGCTTTTAAAACGATTCCATAAATATATTTATATAGTAAGGTAATATTCTAATTATGAAATGAAATACAGACTTTCATTGGCATATTTTATTTACATACTTCTTTATGATAATTAAAAAGTTAAATTAAAGCATTATTCTCCTAACAAAACAATCCTTTAATTATTTTTTTTAATTATTAACGTACAATCTGTTCCGACCATAGAAGTTTCAATTCAATTTAAGTACACATTATCTGTGGTAAGCGCGCTGCGCGCGCAACTCGCTGGTTCCTAGCCATAGACCAATAACAGACTTATTCCATTTTGGCGCTATTTCGTACATACGAATTTGAGTAATATTTTGTTGGATAAAATTTTTATTTAATGTAGCTACCTATAGCTATGAGATTAAATAAAGTAGTGAATGCAACTGCATATAATTAGGTATTCAAACACTCGTGTAATCTTATTTTAAAACTACACTCATGTTTTAATACCCTCTAATATATACATGTTTTTGTTCCTTTTTTACGCATGGCCAGTATTATTTATAAATGTAGATTAAATAATTAAACTATCTGCGGACTCATTATTCTTTTTTACTGAATAAAATTTACGTCATTGCTTTTTGCTTTGCGATGTTGGCTAAAGGTTCATAAAATTTATAACAATAGGTTTAGAAATTCAAACTACCATTGTTTACTTAGCAGATTCACACCGATAGGGGAACGTTGTATAACTGTTTAATTAAATTACCTACTTAGATATACGATAGGTAGCTGCTATTACGTAATACATATATTTTTGAAGCGCTCGTAGCGAAGTTTGATCAGCTGTTCATAACCGATCAGGCAAGTTAAGCAACGTCCGCCGCGGTCATGAGTTGGATGGGTGACCGCTATTGACATAACTACTGAGCTTGCACGTGCTTTGGAAGGGACCTTAAGCCGTCGGTTCCGGTTTTTGTCTTAGGATGATGTAGGGCATTTTGCGAATGTCCGCCTGGATAGCTACCCTTAAGTAGAAAATCTGTCGCCAAGCACCTAACGGTGTGTTCCGGCAGCTGTCCATGAGAGCCAGAAATTCTAGGTTAGCCTGAAAATGTTCAGGCTAACGACACTCCGGTAGTATAAGTTATGATTTTTTTTATTCCGTTATTATCCAATTTAGACTCGTCTGTCCACAAAATCTATTAAAAAAAGATGCATTTTCGAAGTCCGCCTAAAGCATAAATCTGCGAGGCCATCTATCAACGGTAAAAAAAAAAAGATTGCTTTTAATTTGATAAGTTGCTGTAAACATAAGGTACCTAACAATTTTCCGAAGTAACGTACACTATTCTGTAGCGTCAAATTGGCAGTATAAATTGATCGTCGTACAAATATTTTAAACGCGAAAGATTTGGGCGTGTGTGCGTTTGTCATATAATCATAATAATTTGTTTAAAAAAATAAACGTAAAAAGTGCGAGTGGGACTCGCGCACGAAGGATTCCGTACCATTATTTAGTTATCATTATTATAATTTTTAACAAATAAACGGCGAAAATGTCTCTTATTGTATGGGAGGCCGCTTAATATTTATTTTAATTAATTATATTTAAAGAGAACATAAAACTCAATATTCTGTGAATAGTTAGTGTCTATGTCACCGTTATTAGTATCGAACAAGAAACAATCAAATCGAACAAGTAAAAAAATCAAGTTTGTTGTATGGGCGCCTCCCTTAAATACCTATTTATTTTACTTTTAGTATTTTTTGTTATAGCGCCAATATAAATACATCATCTGTGAAAATTTCAACTGTCTAGCTATCACTGTTCTTGAGATACAGCCTGGTGACAGACGGAAGGACAGCGAAGTCTCAGTAACTATGGTCCCGCTTTTACCCTTTGGGTACAGAACCCTAAAAACGGTACTTACATGAGTACATACATTAAGCATAGATAATACAAGTTACACATATATTGTACACGTCGTTGTATTGTTAGGGCTTGAATATCGGAATATCGCAATATCGGAATCTCGGAACTGGATTTCCAATACATATTACAATACCGATACTGAGTGAGTATCGTAACATCGGAATCAGACACATTATCTATTTGTAAACAATATACGACAAGAATACCGCGTGGGGTAACGGGCAAGAATGTCACCGCATCTCTACCCGCGGGTATCGTAAGAGGCGACTATGGGTAACATACCAGAAGGCGGGCAGCAGCGCTTTCTGAGGAACTGATATCGTACACTGCTATCCCCAAGCCACCTGCCAAGTCTGGGGATTAGTGCAAACCCCTCTATAGTGGAGCAGGCTGTGTTCAGCCGTGATACAGTAACGACAACAAAGGTTAAAGTGTAGTTTATTTGCCACAGGCATACACATGTCTTAGATCAGTTTTGACCGTGTTTTTTCGTCCGCCGCATATTTTTGAATGAAATAAGAAGCATTATCCGCTATATGTTACGCGAGTCCTAGCCGGTTACTAAATAATAATTATGGACACACACACGCGAAAGTTATGTAGCTCAAAATTAAATAAGAAGTTCATTAGCCGACAAAATGCTTGACGCTTTGTTATTTTTGAGAACATATTATCTAGAAAAACGTGCATATATATATATATATATATATATTTTTTCCAAAATTTTTTTTTTTTTTTTAATTTATTTTAGAGTCAACAAACAGTACACAACAAATGATTACAGAAGTATAGTTTTGGAAATATAGCTAGTATATGTACCAACATCGTTAACCACAAATTAATTATTGTTTCTTAGTGTTGATTTTGGATGCACATTATAAATTATAAGAAGTTTATTTACGTGATTCTGAGTTAGTTTAATTAGTATAAATATAAGAGAGGATTATAATTAGAACTCGGCGATTTTTATAGGACTACTATGTCTAGAACCATTTTAAAGATTACGATTTTAAACAGCTTTTTATTGTATTATATCCACCATTATAACGAATAATACCTAATTCTGATATTAATATCGGAATTCCGATATTGAGATCAAATATCAGTATCGGAATTAAAAACTTTGCTATATTACATGCCCTAATTATAGTGTGTCAACAGCGTTATCATTTAGTCGACCGATAGTATAAAATTTCAGCTCAACAAGCCTTTTAATCGACACATAAAAACATGTTCCGATTTTTGTGATGAGGTTGTATACCAATAAACGAGCTTGAACGTTTTGGTAAATCTATTTTCTCACAAATGTATTAAAAACCCGGCCAAGTGCGAACTACTTCCTTCTTGTATTACAACCTTTTTGCTACCTAAATACCCAGGCCAGGCCGCTAGTATGTAATAAATTCAAAAGGTATTAAAAACTCTTCTACGAATCTCGGGTTTTACGTGATTTAGTACAATACATAGACAACCTAGCAACAAAACTAAAAAAACTTTGTATTTCCCGCCTAAAAGTCAGCCTTAACACAAACTCATTAGAGTAACCTCACGCGTTAAACTGGGCCTTACATACGTCAACTCCTTTGCATATAACCTATTTACCGTTGCAGCTCCCAATGTAGGTACTACTTTTGTAGATACGCAGATTACAGTGGTTATCAAAGAAACACAATCCTTAGTATCCTTATCCTTACTAATATTATCCTTACTTCCTTATCCTTATTATTATTTTATTAATATTACAAACGCGAAAGTTTATTAGTGTGGATGTATGTTTGTTACTCTTTCACGCAAAAACTACTGAATAGAATTTAGTGGCACTATCCAATAATATAGCTTACACATCAGAATAACACATAGGCTATTATTCATTAAGATATTTTGTGTAAAATATAACTAGAAGTGTCAAGTAAATAGGAAAACAATCTGCTATATGTGACCTACTCCTCTCAATTGATCCTTATCAAACTTTGGTTGGTGAACGCTTGTGAGTGTGTTAGTATGTTTATTACTTCTTCACACTTAAACGGCTGAACAAAATTTGATGAAATTATGGAGGTAGATGAAGTGCTGGATTAACACATATGATACTTTTTATCATCATCATCCATCACCACGCGGGTGTAAACGCGGGGCGCAGCTAGTATATTATATAATAGTTCGAGCAGGAGCATCTAATGTAAGGCATAACGGCAGTGGCGAAGAGAAGTCAACGCTTCTGAGTTCACACAAGTTCGTTGACATGTTTTGAACTTATGTGTCGTGTGTCCCTTAGATTTTCTTTTGTGACCTTCTTAGACTACAAATATAATTGGCGAGAGCGCACAAAGCTATTAATTAACTAACTTACATTTCAGGTTTTGTATTTTAAGAAGGCTTAAAGTAAAAGGACCTAATTTCTTTTATGAATTGAATACAGCTAATCTAGCAAATTCTGTCTTAGAATGATGCCCTGACTTCTCAAAAAACATCACATTGGACATTTAGACAACAAACATTAAAATTGTCTGGAATAGTTTTGTTGCTCTCATTAGTTTTTTTTCGCATATGCTACACCATATATTAGAACCACAGAACCAAAAAAAACCTGCTTTTCGAACATTACCATACGTGCTGGCATAAAATAATCCGTTAGAAAACATAAACAAATATGGCGTCAGTCTATCAACGTTCCAATTTCAAATTTCTATTTCTGTCGCGAAAGTGGTGCGTTATCGGGCGCGGCGGTCAGCGGCAAATGAAAACAATTAAGACAAAGTTGAAATTGTGAATTTGTTCTTTAAACATATGTATTGCTTTCGAATAGAAAATATAATTTATTACTGACATTGTTGGTGAAGTCACACAACGCTTCAGTACGTTTCGAGGTAAAATAGACGTGAATAAACACGTTATTTCAAATTAGTACATTACATAATATTTTAGGGTTCCAGACTAGAAAACGGGCCTCTATTACAATAAGCCTCCGTCGATATTTTAAGGATAGTTAGGATTAGGTATACTTATGTTTTGAACCGTCATGCGTTATACCGGAATGTCACTAATGGGGCTCTATTTAGCCGCTTTGGTACGGAACGCTTTTGCCACTTATGTTATTGATCATAAAAAAAACGAAGACGTTCTTAATATACATAATATTATTAAGTTTAAAAAATAATAAAGCGACCTTTATATGTTTATAATTAAAAACATTTTTACACGATTGCCAAATGCGCATTCATTTATCTTTTTTTTTTAAACTTATTGCGCAGTTGTCCTCAAAACAAAGTGGGACGAGCCGGATTGAACGAGATAATACTTCGGCTGAACGTGATAAAACAGCTATGCTCTTTTGCAATCGCTCTCTGAACAATTGGTTTATAATAATAATGTTTCATTTATGTATAACGCATGTTTGGATAGTAAGTCGTTTTTTAAAACGTTGGAAGTAAATTTAATTTGCCGCCCGAGGGCGGTTGTAGCTCGCCCTAGGGAGGTAGTTGAGATTAATAATCGAGCTAGGCTCCTTTAACATAAATTTCATACTACAAAATTACTAATTTACGAGAGGAACACTTATAGTCATGTGCGGGGTTCGAATCAGCGTCCATGTACCGTTTTAGCCGGGGTATGCTCTAACCAATAATTTGTATTTTCTAATGTAATTCGCCAAGCAGGCGTTAAAGCAAACATAACAACATTAAAATTATAAGGTTGCGTCATCTTTTACATGTATAAAACCAATTGCAAAATTGGTCTTGTTTGTAGTACAACGCAAGTGGAACTATAGGTGTCGCTCCATCCCGATACGATGTTTGAAGAACGAGAGCAAAAGTTAGAGTTATGAGTCATTGTGTCATGTTAGCTCAATTGTTTAGAGCATAACCCGGCTTAAGGGGTGGATGGACGCGGGTTCGAATCTCGCACATGACTATATTTTTTTCTCTAGTAAATTTGTTATGTGATTCGCCAAGCAGGCGTTATTGTAAACATAATAATATTAAAATCATATTCATATCTCTATTCATCTATAGAAATTAGGTAACCAGCTGCGATCTTTGTACTTTTTTATTTTCTCCGTTTTTCTTATATACTTATATCAAAAGTTATTTACTTTTGGATATTTCTTTCTTACTTTTGTCGTCATTGGAATGTCACCGAACCGAAATAGTGACCAATAAAGTTTAAAGTGGACCGCCAGTTAAAAATAAACCATTTCAGAACAGTTCAGTTGGCCTTGGCCGATATATTAAAACTCTTTGGCTTTTATACTGAATTTAAATCGTCATACTGAATAGTGTCCGCTTTCACGAGCGCAAGCAAATAACGCAAAAACTGCGTAATACGATCATGTTTTGTACATTTCCGCATATTTAGTACGCAATTTTTTTCTTCGGAGCTTGCAACACGAGGCATGTTTTCATATTTTTTTTCTCATTTAGGTTTATAAATCATCAGATAAAAAATTTATAACAAAATATGGAACCGACATCACTCTAATGTTTGAAATAACTTGTTGAAGTCGGTACCATGACGGTTCAAGAGTACCTATTATCACAATACTGTGCGCATGGTACCGACTTCGATAAGTTATTTCACACATTTGAGTGTTGAAGTCGGTTCCATTTTTTAGGTAAAATAAGTTTTTGCGTCCATACTGTCACCAAGACCATCCAATTATCTGTCAAGGTGGAAAAAGAACTACTTAAACCCATTTTACTGTGACAGTTCTTTATCCGCAGCGACCTTATAAACTGAACATCAGAGTTGGTGGCACTATGTCAAATTTACTTAAATGCATGTAAATCCACTGTCAAACGCAGATTGGGTAGCTGAAAACTCCAAAAGTCAATCAACTTATCTGTCAAGGTGGAAAAAGAACTACATAGGGACTATTCCATTTGACGCTAATTTCGTTAATTTTGATCACATTCTGCGTATACATAATAACATAATAATATTCGTGATCACTGTGATCGTTTGTAACTGTTCTTCCCTGTTCCATTTAGGATAAGAACGCTAAGAATGCCACTAAAATTTGCCACTTCTGTCACTTTTGACATTAGATGTAGGGAATTCAAACTGTTCCAGTAGCTTCATAGCGTTTATGGCGAAAATAACGCCAAGACCCATCTGGAACAACTTTTTGGGAGTGTGATCGTTTTTAGCGTTTTTATCGAATTTAACTTCAAATGGTAAGCACCCTTAAACCCATTTTACTTTGACAGTTCTTTATACGCAGCGACCTTACAAACAGCTAAGTTGGTGGCACTATGTCATAACGGCATTGAGTTAAGTGTGCAAAATCCTTTGAGGTCAACTCGAGGTCAGAATCGAGTTTCAATCGTGTACATTGATTAATCTCTTCCAATACGGAAGGATATTTTAATAGTGTCGTGTAGTGGGTAGGACGATATTATTCATCTGTCACTTGAATATATTTGAAATATGCAAATAATGCGAATACTTAAGTAATGCTTTTAGCTTGATTATATGTTGTTATTTGTCATTTACGCAGGTTATTAGGTCCGTAATATATATATTTTTTTATGTTATTTTGACGGATGTTGTTATTTGTCATTTACGCAGGTTATTAGGTCCGTAATATATACATATATATTTATGTTATTGTGACGGAACAAGCTCGAGGCCCACCTGATGTTAAACGGTAACCTCTGCCTACAACAGATGCATATCGTCATAAGTGACGAACTGCACTGCGCCCATCACCCTGAGACATGCAGTTGTTAGGTCTCATTAGCCTGTAATTTTGCTGGCTCTCAAGGACTGCTGCCGGAACACACTGTTAGGTGCTTGGCGACAGATTTTCTACTTGAGGGTGGTCGCTAGCCAGGCGGGCATTCGCAAAATGCCCTTCCACCATGCGATGAAGCTCAAGCCCGCGGCGGGATTCGAACCATGGACCTGCTGCACGGCAGTCCATAGCCAATGCCACTGAGCCATCACTGCTTCCGTATTACTTAATTGGGTAACTTCGGAGTCTCATGATACAAACAACGTCAGCGACTCGCGAAATAAAATAAAAAAATTTGACCAGAGAACCCGATATACATTTTATTGAATTTACGTTGCGGAGTTTTCTGGTTACATACGGTGATTTAAAATTAGAATCTCAAACGTACCACAGGTAGAAATGGGGGTGACATTCTAAGTATTCTAACTCGGCACACGGAAAATCTCCAAGCACCTAACCGTTTCCGGCAGCAGTCCTTGAAAGCCAGTGATATTACAGGCACATGAGACTTAGCAACTATGTCTCCAGTTGACAGGCGCAGTGCAATTCGTGACTTGTGATGAAATGCATCTGATATAGGCAGAGGTCAGTCCGCTTACATAAAAAAAAAACATTAAAAGAAATAACATGGCTTCTAGCGCTTCAAAATAAAGTTTTCATAAAGAGCTTTTATTAACAACAGTAACGTAGTGTTACGTAATTGCGAGTCAAAGCCATGGCCGCCTGTCCTTAGCTACATACACCATAGATATATAGTTGTCTTTGACGAGATTTTTTGTTACCAAAAATGGAACCGACTTCAGCACTTAGATTTGTGAAATAACTTGTTAAGTGGGTACCATGATGGTTCGAATACTTTTGAATAATCCCCACGCTTGGCAGGCGTCTTGGGGATCGTAGTGTGAGATATTAGTTCCTCAGAAAGCGCTGCTGCTCACCTCCTGGTTTGTTACCCATAGTCGCCTTTTACCACGCCCACAAGAAATGGGGACATTTTAAGTATTTTAACTCCGCACTTGTGTGCGTATGCATCTGTTATAGGCAGAGGTTACCGCTTAACATCAGGTGGGCCTCGTGCTTGTTATCACAATAACAAAAAAATGACTTCTAGCGCTTCAAAAATTAAGTTTTCTTAAAGAGCTTTTATTAACAACAGTAACGTAGTGTTTCGTAATTGCGAGTCAAAGCCATGGCCGCCTGTCCTTAGCTGCATTAGTAGTGCGCGAGTGGTCAAGGCGAGGCGTTATTTCGGGCAATGCCTACGACCTCAGGTCTACAAATATCAGGAAAACATGGTTACGTCATAACTTATTGACTTCAACTGCGTGACGATTTACTATTTTGTTGTTATTTTGTTATTGTGATGGAACAAACTCGAGGCCCACCTGATGTTAAGTGGACTAACCTCTACCTATAACAGTTGCATTTCATCACAAGTGACGAATTGCACTGCGCCCGTCACCTTCAGACATGCAGTTGTTAAGTCTCATGTTCCTGTAATAAATATAAATATACTTTTTCCTTTTTTTGTAGATGCTCTAGCCCTCCCTTCACTTTATAAGTAAATTTAATCTGTGCATTGTTTTACCAACACTATTTATATTTAGGTAATACATATATTTTTTGTAATAACTAAGTTGTGATAATTATTGAGAAGTGATATGTTGAATTATTATTTGAATAGTATGTACTTTTAGGTTTTTGAAGAGATTTATATATAAATTTTATTTTTATTTTGCTATCTATATTATTATTATTAGCAAATAATTCCACCTGTCAGACGTTCGGCATATTGCTGAGATATTACCTTTTTGGCAGCACCTGAACATTGTTTATGTACCCTTTTGGTTTTACATATTTCAACTGTATTATGTGATGTTTTTGTGTGCCAAATATATTTATTTTCTTTCTTCTTTCTTTCTAATTTTACTGGCTCTCAAGAACTACTGTCGGAACACACCTTTTGGTGCTTGGCTATTACTACTATTTGAGTACTCGTAACGGTTTCCATAGAAATATAGTTTTCTTTGACGAGATTGTTTGTTATCAAAAATGGAACAACGCTTGACAGGCGTCTTGGGGGTCATAGTGTAAGATATCAGTTCCTCAGAAAGCGCTGCTGCCCACCTTCTGGTTTGTCCTGTACCCTTAGTTGCTTTTTACGACACCAACGGGTAGAGATGGGGGGATGACATTGTAGCCCGGCACCCCACGGGCATATATTGGTTGTGTATTATCAAAATATTATGCGTATGGTACCGACTTCGACAAGTTATTTCACTCATTTGAGTGTTAGAGTGGGTTCCAATTTTGTAAAAAAAAAATGTTCACCCTTTTTTGTGATTCTTGTTACTTATGGGATCGATTGTCATCCACTGTCAAAGACTATAATCAAGATAGGAAAATACTTTTCAGTTATTGGAGTCGTAACTTAAAAACGGCTTCTCCAATTTTGATGAAATTTAAACGGGACCACACGGCAAGCATCAGCATTCAAATAAAAAAGAATCATCAAAATCGGTTTACCCAGTCAAAAGTGCTGAGGTAACAAACATAAAAAACAGACGAATTGAGTTGAACCTACCTCCTCCTTTTTTATGTCGGTAAATAGTTCTGTAACTGAAAGTATCCGCCACGTCGCAGCGCGCGCTAATACCTATGAACCTTAGTCCACAAGTAGTTTGTGTGATTTTCAAGTCAACGGCAGCGAGCTATTAATTTTGTTATTGCTACCCCCTTAAAAAGAGACGAATCGTATTTAATACAGCGCCGGTAAACCGCTGCCTCGCACACTATTGGTATCTATGGTATTTTATAGAAATATATTATACCAACCCCGCCCCGGTGAATGCAGAAGGGCAGAAAGATAATGATAATACGACGATTTACATTTTTAAATATAGAACGTCAGCATCGTCGTCTACGTTATTAAAAAAAATCAGTTGAATATTTTTTTTTTGCTACAAGTATCGTGTTGATTTTTAAAGTTGGAACGCCTTCTCTACGTTTCATTCAAGGTTTCACGTGTAGTTTTTGTGTTCACTTTTTCCGGTTTATGAGACTACCTACAATAATATTTTTTTAGTCCGGTTTTTTCGTCATCAGCGACTAACTATTCCTAAGGATAAATGTATACACAACCAATATTAAAAGAACAAGTGTTGATAGTTTAAAAGAAAAGTTAATTTGTGTTAAATTTGGTCGGTTAACACTTTATCTAATCAGGTAATAAAAAATCTAGTCAAAAAGGAAAAATATCAGTATGCACACTAAAAATTAGGTATTAATTATATATACATATACTAGGTGCATCTTATAGCCTCCCCTTTTAAAGGGGGGATTTGCCATAATCCTCACGCTTGGCAGGCGTCTTGGGGATCGCAGTTTACGATATCAGTTCCTCAGAAGGCGCTGCTGTCCACCTTCTGGTATTTTACCTTTAGTCGCCTCTTACGACACCCACAGGTAGCAATGGGGGTGACATTCTAACTCGGCACCCCACAGGCCTATAATATATAATAGTTATATTTTCATAAAAACTAACGTGAGTTAACATAATACGCGCACTGCGCGCCTAGCAGCCCTCGAAGCTGCCCGCATTCCTTGATAATGAGCATCTTTACTGCTCGAACACCGGTCGGAGATTACGACCAAACACCGTGAGTGCTAGCCGGTATATTCAGTAAATATATAATAGTTGTTTGTCAAGTAAAAATAAAACAATGTTCAAAAAACATTTCTATCGTAATACTGGCAGAAAAACTCAAATAAGTACATACAAACCACAATCTGAAGATATAGGTACTCCTACTAACTTTACTCGAAGAAAAAGAAGAGCCAGCGGGTACGTGACCAATTAAACAAAATTAGCTACGGCCTACAAAATCTTCAAAATATTGCGTGAATTTCGTAAACATTACACAAGCATCGCATCGTTTGGGTTGCAAGTCGCATGATGCGACCATGAAATCAGAAAGGCCGGTAAGACGCTAATGAGCTAACTAAAAAAAAAATGAGACGCACATGCGCTAAGTACATTAAAATAGAAGAAAAGTAGTAAAGTAGACAAGTAGAAAATCTGTCACCAAGCACCTAATGGTGTGTTCCGGCAGCTATCCTTGAGAGCCAGTACTTCTAGGTTAGCCTGAACAACATCTTCGACCACATCATCACTTACCATCAGGTGAGATAGTGGTCAAAGGCTAAGCTATATATATCAGGCTTAAAAAAAAAAATATATATATATTTTATTGCAACCGTGCGCCAAAACTTTACGTTTATAAATGTATGAAGATATAAGTTTTTTTACAAGACTGCCCAAAAAAGGAGTGTTATGTTTTCAGGGTTCATGTATGTATTTATTAATATTGTTAGGTTTGCAATAACGCCTGCTATGCGGATTACATTACAAAATCACAAATATACGATAGGAAATCCCGCACATGACTTAAATTTTTCATGTATGTATGTTTGTGAGTTTCTTTATTCCACCATAACTTCTTAATTTAATTATTATTATTATTTTTATATTTAATTCTGATTTTAATGTATGAGATATCAATAGATTCGTCTTGATAATCCACGTGACATATAAAAATAAAAACAAAATGGCGGATATTCAGATCCATATTGTAAGAAAACAATTTTTTTTTCTTCCAAACCCATCTTTTTAAAGAACTACTAAAAAAAGAAGAACTTTAAAAAACAAATTCATAAATATAATATAACTTGCAGTTTTAATTCCAATGGAACGATAAAATAATTTGCAGTCGGGTTCCCAATAAAAGGAGAGATATGTTTTCAGGGTTCATTCATGCATGTATGTTTGTTTGTGAGTTTATTTATTCCACCACAACTTCTAAACGGTCTAACCGATTCCAATGTAGGAGATATCGTTAGATTAGTTTTGACAGCGCAAGTGACACTAGGTACATAACAATAAATAAAAAAAACAATATGGCGGATTTTAGACGCCGTATTGTTAGATTTTGCGAATGCCCGCCTGGCTAGCGACCACCCTCAAGTAGAAAATCTGTCGCCAAGCACCTAACGGTTTGTTCCGGCAGCAGTCCTTGAGAGCCAGTAAAATTACAGGCAAAATGAGACTTAACAGGTATGTCTCAAGGTGATGGGCGGAGTGCAGTTCGTCAGGCGGTGGATACCGCTTAACATCGGGTGGGCCTCGCTCTTGTTCTTTCACATTAAAAAAATACATATATATATATATATATATATATAAATAAATAATTTGCAGTTTAATTAATTTATACTTGTTCATTACAAAATTACAAATATACGAGAGGAAAAATGTATCCCGCACATGACTTAAAATTTTTCCTCTTGTATATTTCTAATTTTGTAATGCAATCCGCATAGCAGGCGTTATTGCAAACATAACAATATTGAAATCATACTTGTTTACTTCACCATTTCTTTGGCATTGATTTATAAAGGAGTATTTATTCTATGAGATGTTAGGTCCGGCCACTTCTCCATACAAACGTCGTAGGGTGATGACTCCCATATATGATATTTTATATCCAGACTTAATCATAATACCGATTAATATCGTCATTATCTAGGCTTGTATGATGCCAACATATTAAAAAGATAATTAAGTTGTAAGTTATGAGCCTCGAAAACTTTATATGATTATGTTTCGAGGCTAATAATTCTCAAGTTAATTTATTAATATTTCGGCATCATACAAGCCTAGATAATGATGAGATCAATCGGTATTATGCTTTATTTTGTACTTAAATCCTCAAATAAGGGTGTGATCACCCTACGACGTTTGTATGGAAAACGGGCCGGCCAGTTCAACCTTAACGTTGAAATGTTCCCAGCAATTTTGCTACACGTTTTCTCCTGTAGATTTCACATAGGTACTCGTATCTTGTATCAAATAAGTTTTATTTCACAATAAGTTGTTGCGCTTGTGGGCCTTTGTTAAGTGATGTGTACACAAAGCAAAGTTGGTCAACTATTGCAAATATTTGATTTGTTTTTCAAGTCAATAAAACCTAATACAGCGTGTGTATGATGTAATGGGCCTCCGTTTTCTACTCAAATAAAAACTATCGAATTTTTGAACTATCGGAATTCCTTGTAACAAACTGAGCACTGGAAAAAAGATGAAAGCCTATTATTATTGCTGTATGCGTACGCTCAACCGAACTTTATTACTTAGAATAAATGTATTTTAAGTCAAATTCATTCATTCAATTTAGGCGACGACGCTCTTATGGAGCTTAATTACAAATTTTAGTATTGAAATAATCTACATTGTTCTGCCACGTTCAGCTAAAAATATTGTACAGAGCCACTGCGAGAAGAACGGGCTAGAATCTCGGGGCCATTCTTTTAAACGTCTTTTAACAATGTGCTACACACTTACTATATAATAAAACTATTACAAAAAAAAATTACATAGGTGACCGGCGATAGCTTGGCAGAGGCGGAATTGTCTAGGCATTTTTGTCGTTGTAATCACAAACTGTGTCTTTCACGTGCAACTTGAATTTCCCTTCTGCGAGCGTTGTAATACGTTTGGAAAGTTTATTATAAAACCGTACAAAATTACCTAAGTAGGTCCTTTTATTTGTCTTTGCTAATCTAAAACTTGGCACCGCTATTATATCTTTATTCATATTATTACGCACGCATAAATCCTTGCCTGTCTGTGTGAATTACAGCTTGGTACCTCCACGCGTTCTTAAGAAAAATATGTCAAGACCCTTTAAACCCTTAAGACAGACGGAAAACAAAGTCATCCTGTAAGGGCTCCGTTTGTTTTTCTTTTTGAGGTACGGAACCCGCGGAAAGGTCTGTACCATTCTATGTAACACTTCCTACCACACTTAAGTAGAATAGAAAGTGGTCAAAGGCTAGTCAAATCAATAAAATCATTGTAAGGACTGAGGATCAAGTCTACCAATGATGCTACGCAGACTCGCACACTGCCATTGAATATAAAACAGTTCGCAGCCTCCAAACAAGGTTACAAGCACGCGTACGTGACGTATACAAACTATAGACTAATCTATGACAGCCACTTAGCTTTGCAGTTCATGGTGGCGCTAGTAGCAAAGAAACATCATCAGCGCTGCCAGTAGACTTTGTAGTTCAATTTTTTGCCACTTGCACAGGTAAGTTGGTGTCTCTGTGTGTCAAATGTTGCCAGTAAATATAGTTAAAGATGTGACGTAATCCAACATGAATTAGGTCATCGGGTTTCGTCGGACGGCTGGAGGTACAATTTATTTAACATTGGCTTGTTTTTACAGTGTTTGAATATAAATTGGAGGAACAATCAATTTTAATACAATACTTCTAGTAGAATATTTAGTAGCATAGAAACAATTGTTCTCATTTATATAATAGTTTCTATTTTCCAGTTAGGTTATGTGCCTAAATATACCCAAACGCATCCTTACCCTCACTATATAATATAGTATGCATATACTAATGAAGTCTAGGTATGAAATATTTCCTATATCAGCTGGACACACTAACAACTTGTGCATTTGTCTTGCCTGTGGGCTTGCAATGGCCTTTAGGTTGCTTTAATGCTTTCGCTGTAGTAGGTGTAGTTTGTAGTATTTTATAAATAATTATTATTCTTCATGCTGCCCGTATGCGGGGCATGCTGCCAACTAGTAGTGGGCTAGAGCATTGTGGACAGCCTGTGGGCCTCTAGGTTGTCTTAATACAATTCATTTAGAAAATGATTACGCGTAGGTTTCCGGGATAAATAATATAAGTATCAAGATATATGTTCCAAATTGTTTCGTTAAATAATATTGTATGTACCTCCATACTGAGATTGTGGTAAGGCTAGTCCATCAGCAAAAACATATCCTGTCCAACTGTCAAATAATCGCTTTTTACTAAATGCAAAAACATCTCACCTATTCTCGTCCATGTCATATCTTATCAACATAAAAAATCGTACAAGGTAGACTAGTTTTTTTCCTCTACTTATCCGTCACCTTGAGACTTGAATGCGTAGAATACACAATGATTAGTGTGTGATACATAGCCTTGTCGAAGTTAATATACAAATGGTTGAACACTTGCGAAAGCTCAGAACCTTCGGATGAGATGGTGTCGTGAGCAAGGCATTGGCTTTTGTAGTTTCTATCAAAATAATTGAAAACGTCAATTTACACCGAAGTAACAGCGGCTGGAAGTTTTACTGCCAAACCAATTTCGTTTTTTTTTATTCTTTAGCCTTTGACCTCTATGTCACCATTGTCACCTGAGGGTAAGTGATGATTTTAATATTTTTATGTTTGCAATAACGCCTGCTATGCGGAGTACATTACAAAATCACAAATATACGATAGGATTTTTTTCCCGCACATGGCTTAAATTTTTCCTATCGTATATTTGTGATTTTGTAAGTTAAGTGATGATGTGATCGAGGATGTTGTTCAGGCAAACCTAGAATTACTGGCTCTCAAGAACAGCTGCCGGAACACACCGTTAGGTGCATGGCGACAGATCTTATACTTGAGGGTAGTAGCTAGCCAGGTGGACATTCGCAAAATGCCACCATGCGAAATCTTGTCTCTATCACTATAATTAAAAGTATTGGATGATATAATTGATGTTGATTTTATTTTTATCGATAAGTGTGAAAGAAGATACGATATTTATGAGAGTAAGAGAGATAGCTATCTCAACACAACTGCTCCTGCTGGCTGCGCTTCAAATGTCGGACACAGCTACAGACACCTTCATTGTTCAGCTAACACACGAACACTCAGTACTTCAGTCATGAAGATCTCGATATATTTTTTGAGTGTAGTTTCAACGACTACCACGATATTTTACATTTTATTGTTTTACTGGTTCCATCAGTATAAATTTACACCCACACTAAGACGTAGTGTATAAACGACGTCTACCCGTTCAAATGCCTATCAATAATTTACTGCGGGAAACGCCTTTGTTAGTCAAGACATAAACACTCAGGAACCCGTCAAGGAATTCTCCGGCATACCCTTGTCCTTCTTAGCACAGATTACCGAACAGTTGTTTAGTAGATTATCGTCGTAAAATACCAAATACAAACGTGACGTCGTCCATGAGAGATATTGCCCGTCATAATAGGATAATGGTGGTAGATAGTAGCAAAAAGCTGAGCTTTGTTAGGGCTTGCGTTCATTATTATATATTAATGCTGTAGAATAGACTACAAACTTTAATTTTCAGCCTAGGTATATCTTTCCACGCTCTTAATTCATATTAGTTTCTATGTTATGGTTTTTCTATTTATTGGTTAATGATTAAGAACATAAGTATTAATGTTTTGTCCCAAAGGTATTTAAACCAAATTTTTTTATGATACTGTTGTAGCTTAAAATTCATCCGTGACATCACAAACTAGCACCACCGGAAGACCAGCGCTGGTTTAATACCAGCATGTGCTGAGTTGGGGACCGATCGATGGTATGTAGCAGTTAAACCTAATACTACTAAATTTTTACACTACCGAGCCGCGCCGACTTTGGCATTTAACAAAAATTTCAAATTTTTAAAAATATTCAATAACCTATGTTTGTCAGGGTTAATATAGGAATCTAATGATGAAAGAATTTTTCATTTTCAGTTTATTCGTTACATACAAATATCCTTTTTCTAATATTATTATAAGTGTAGATGTATGTTCCTGCCAGTATAATTTATGATGTCATAATTACTTGTTAGTATTTATTTCCTTAATGGATCATTCCAGGATTCAGAATTACTGTTCCTGTCCTTCTTGGAACACGTCAAATATGTACAAGGAAAATAAAATACAGCATGCCAACAATGACGTCAACGTGAGTTGCTGTATTTTTTGGGGGTGTAATATATAAATAGTGTGGCATAGTGCCCTGTTGCACTAATCTGCAGCAGGGCCTTATTACAGACCAGTTTACTAAGAAAAGGGCGCCCCGCAGTAAATTATTGACGCGTATTGGGTACGGGTAACCCTCGGTTGTATACTATGTTTCACAGTATACAATTAAATATGATCGCTTGGGTAGGCCATATTTGACCATATATTTTTAGGTGCACTGAGAAAAATCTAAAGTCAAAAGCGCCCTAATGACGGCGAATTTATATGGTATAAGGCAAAAAACCGACTAAACGTAAATACCTACAAAAACGCCTTCCAACTAGAAGGCGTTAAACGAAGTCAGTGAAGGCGAATGTTTCTTTTCGTCTTCATTTAATGTGTATTTTGTGATCTTTCTTAAATATTGACTTTTCGATGAGGCTGATTAAGTCGTACGTTATAGTGTTAATCACCGTATGTAAACCGCCGTAAAAGTAAGGTATATTTTATGGTCAATACTGCAATTATTATCGTATAACAAGTTCAATTCTGAAAATACTTTACGGAAGGCGTTTTTAACGGTTTTGTTTATTATAAAACATGATACATTTTTATTAATTGGTGAAAATCATCTTAAGACTTGTGAATTCACCTTGCGTAGTTACAATTCAACGGTAAAAGGTCAAATTTGCTTTAAGCTCCAAAGTAGTTTTTCTCAGTGTGTACTCTTAAAAATACGGGACGCCCGAGTTTAACGGTCTGTTCCCGAAAAGTAGAATCTCTCTCAAAGTCTGTCTGCCGCAAAGCACCTAACGGGTATTTCCGACAACTGTCCTTCTAGCCAATAATTCTAGATTAAGCCTGTTAACACCTTCGATCACATCGTCACTTAAGGGTGAACTGGCCGGCCCGTTCTCCATACAAACGTGGTAGGGTAATCACTCCCTTATTTGAGGATTTAGGTCCAAAATAAAGCATAATACCGATTGATCTCGTCAATATCTAGGCTTTTATGATGCCGAAATTTTAATAAGATAATTAACTTGAGAGTTATGAGCTTCAAAACATTTTCGAGGCCCATAACTTTCAACATAATTATCTTTAATAATAACAAATACTTTTAAAATATTTTAAGAAAACATCAAATTAATATTTTAATAAAACACTTAAAAAATATAAAAATATATCTAGTGACAATTCCGCTTAATTTTCCTGCTAAGCCGACGTGACGTCACAAACGCCACGCAGCCAAACCGGAAGAATTTTCGACGCGTTTCGCTTCTACACGAAGCATCCTCAGGAGGTCTTGACTCTTCGAGCGCACGATCGATAATTATCTTTTTAAAATTTCGGCATCATACAAGCCTAGATAATGACGAAATCTATCGGTATTATGCATAAGTCTGGACCTAAAACCTCAAATAAGGGAGTGATTACCCTACGGCGTTTGTATGGAGAAGCGACCGGCCAGTTCAACCTTAATATCAGGCGAGTTTGTGGTCAAAGGCTAACCTATCAGTTACATAGTATCCTTAAGAGGATGCAGTATGTATATATTATTATAGTAAAGGTAGTCCTATAAATAATTTGCTAGAATTTTACTAGGGAACAATTTTCGTATGTAGGTAGTATTAGCAAATATACGAAATATTGTCAGCTAAAAAAACTTGGAAATCTTCTCGCAGTGGCCAATTGTTAGGATGTTTAGTCTATTTTTATTATCATCGTGATGTTAAACTGGTCTATCTTCAACGATATGATGTCAACAATTCCACAGAATAACCAACAGTTACAATACAATGTCAAGGTCTGCTGTGGTTTTAAGGCAACAATATATTTTTCCACGTCTACTCGAACGAAATAATAAATCTGGTAAGCTATCCTTGACCACTGTCCTACCAGATGGTAAGCGATGACGTGGTCGAAGATGTTGTTCAGGGTAATGATAACTGCTAGAAGGAGGTTATACCCCATAGACCAAAATCTGTTGAACATAATTAACAACGACTACGAACTAAAAAAATTAGACAACCTATAAGTCATTGCAGACTCACTGGCAGTCCAAATGCTCCATTCCACGACCAGTTGTCAGCGTGCCCAGCATCTCTGTATCAGCCGGATCGTCCACTGCTGAACACAGCCTCCCCTATAAAGGGGTTATTGGTCATAATCGCCACGCTTGGCAAGCGTCTTGGGAATCGCAGTGTCAGATGACAGTTCTTTAGAAGGCGCTGCTGCCCACCTTCCAGTATTTTTCCCTTAGTCGCCTTTTACGACACCCACGGGATGATATGGGGAGGTGCAATTCTAACCCGGCACCCCACAGGGTAATTCGGCACCACACGGGGTGCGTCCCCAGGATGCTGGTAATCAATTTTACACATGAAAATTATGTAATAAAATCGATATTATAAAGGTATTTTTATTAATTATATCGAATAAGGGTTTGAGTACCATACATTAGTGGCATCGTGCTATCCCTAACTATAAAAATCATTTGCTTTATGTGAACTGTCACTGTCATTTACACAAAACAAATAATTTTTTATCTCTATTATACATTGCATTCGCATGATTTGTCCATTTGCAATAGGTTAGAAATCAAGAAGTGTGTTTCTTGGACTTCCTTTGAAGGCATAAAATAAGAACATAGGTACATCAAAATAATCATTCCCATACAAAAGTATTTTACTAATTATTTTTGAAAATACTTATATAGGTGATTTAACGGAAATCTGGCAAACCAGAAGCATAGATATTAGGCTCAAGGATATACATGCAAAACATCACCGAGTTTGAACACTTAGTATTGAAAATATGAAGCAACTACGTTTCTATGGAAAACTACACGAGAACTCTAGCCTTTAGTGCATTGTTTTTTTCCGGTATAGCCACCCTCCTTCGTGTAGTCAATTAAAATACTTCGTGGAGGAAAAGTTTAGTCGTGGCGTGGGAACATAACTTTTTTCTTAAGGATAGAAAACAGCCAGTATTGTGTAAGCACGAAGTAGTCGTAATAAGGCGCTAATCGTTTCTTTGTTAACAAGTTCTTGAAACAAAAGAATAGTTAGATAGGTATCCATTGAACCAGAAAAGGGTATAAAAATAAATTCTTAACAACTCTTTCTCACTTACATAATAAGGTTGGTTTTTATTACTGAAAAATTAAGTATAAGGTCAGAGAAACAAGAGTGCGCTGACTATGAAGAAATTAAAAATAGCAATCTGATTCAGGTCTAACATTTAAAAAGTTCTCCACTAAAAGAAAAATAAGCCAAACATAATTTGTAGGTATTCTCTCACACTAACTACGAAGTCCATCCGAACCGTTTGAAAGATAAAGCAATGATGGCCGAGCGGTAATAGCTATGGACTGCCGTGACGCAGGTCCATGGTTCGATACCCATCGCCGGCTTCACCGCATGGTGGAATGGCATTTTGCGAATGCCCGCCTGATTAGCTACCGCCCTAAAGTAGGAAATCTGTCCCCAAGCACCTATAACGGTGTGTTACGACAGCAGTCCTTGAGAGCCATTGAAAGTAGGCCGTAGGCCCCATAGTAAGACATTATAGAAAGACCACTTTGTTTAACTTTTTACTAAAATTACCTAAGATTAAGATACCCATTCTAAATTCGGACGAACGGACTAAAAACATTAAGTTAAAATTGATATTACTTTCCACGTATATATTTTTTACTAAATTTAGATTAAATGTACTACTTATCGCGTGCTGAGCGAAAATGACATTACAAATTATTAGAGTACAAAATTTTTTGTTGCGGACGGGCACCAAAAAATTTTGTTCTCCAATAATTTGAAAAATAATATATAAATATAATCATATATAAATATGATAATCTGTTTTTTTATGTTATTCTGACGGAACAATCTCGAGGCAAACCTCATGTTAAGCGGACTAACCTCTGCCTATAACAGATGCATTTCGTCACAAGTCAAGAATTGCACTGCGCCCGTCACCTTGATACATAGTTGTTAAGTCACAGCTGCCGGAACACACCGTTAGGTGCTTGGCGACAGATTTTCTACTTGAGGGTGGTCGCTAGCTAGGCGGGCATTCGTAAAATGCCCTTCCACTATGCCGTGAAAATCAAGCCCGCGGCGGGATTCGAACTATGGACCTGCTGCGCGGCAGTCCATAGCCAATGCCACTGAGCTCTCACTGCTTCAAAATCTGTGGCACAATAAACATAACAGTGTTGTAGATCGAGTAGAAGATTCTGTTGAATGGAAATTCAACAAAGAAGCGAGCTGTATGTCAAAATTAACACAATCTACGTGTGTGTCACAATAAGTTGGCCCCCACGAACATATTTGGAAATTTATTAAACCTACTTTTGTGCCAGTACCTACCTATGTAAGAGCTCATTCTTTTTTAAGACGCAGTATGTATTACGTACTTAGTGCAAACTCCACGTCTGTGTAAACAATAGCTTCATTGTTTATCAGCAGGCTGCTTCAAAGTCGTTTTTCGGTTATGCTTAAATTCTAGGTCAAACATCAAAACTGATGTAGATGTAGACTTGATTCTTGAGTTTTTGGATTAAGTCAGAAATTGATAAAATTCATTACAAAATTACGGGAGAAAAATTCAAACCCGCGTCCATCCACCCCTTTAGCCGGGGTATGCTCTAACCAATTGAGCTAACATGACTTATAATTCTAATTTTTGCTCTCGTTCTTTCAACCATCGTATCGGGATGGAGCGACACCTATACTAAAGTACAACTTGCATTGTACTATACTACAAACAAAACCAACTTTGCAATTGGTTTTATAGGTACTTGTAATTTTTTTCTCTCGTAAATTTGCATTTAGTAATGATATTCGCCAAGCAGGCGATATTGCAAACATAACAATATAAAGATTATAAGATTGTATGTTATATATAAAGAAGATTATTGATTGAAGTTGATCAAATTCATTTAATTGCGTGGACACAAATGTATATCCAGCAATTTTTTTCTTATATACTTATTTATATGTGAGTTGTGTAGCGTATGTTGTATATTTAGTGGGTGAACTGGCCGATTCTCCATAGAAACGTCGATGAATTAACACTCCCTTTGAGGTTTAAGGTGAGGTCAAGAACTAAGCATGATATCGATTAAACACTTAACTATTCAGGCTGTTGTGGTTACAAATTGTAAGAGGATAGTTAATTTGAAAGTTATGAGCCTCAAAACATTTTCATGCAAATTTCTTAAGGGTCGTAACTTTCACATTGAGCATCTTTTTAAAAATACATATTCCAAGATCCTACATATAAAGCCTGTTGTGGGCCTACAGCCTCAAATAAGGCAGTGATCACCTGCGACGTTTGTATAAAGTATGTTAGCGATAAATTTTCTTCTGTAGTATTACTATTAGTATTAGACCCTGTGGAAGTACTTTTGCCCCGTGGGGTGCCGGGTTGGAATTTAGAATTGCACCTCCTCATACCATCCCGTAGGTGTAGTAAGAGGCAACTAAGGGAAAAATACTGGAAGGAAGCAGCGCCTTCTAAAGAACTGCCATCCAATATATTTCCATTTCTTTATTTTCTCGATGAATACTCCAGTGAAAACTTGAATGAGCATTCTTATTTACATTATGTATGCATTATTTTATACAAATACGACGTTAATGCATACAAAATGTAATAAAGCGTTCTTTTTCGTTCAAGTTTTCACAGAAACTGTCATCGAGAAAATAACGAAATGGAAATAGTATAACACTGCGATCCCCAAGCCGCCTGCCTAGCGTGAGGATTGTGGCAAATACCCCCTTAATAGGAAGCTGTGTTCAGCAGTAGACGATCCGGCTAATACAGTAGTATTAGACAAACTGATCATAATACTTTATCCAGGCTTCGTGTCCCTAAATAGACCACATGCTCTGAAATTAGGTAAGCTATACAACTGGTATACAAAACAGAAACGAAGAGGTCGTGGAGGCTTTAACTAAAACAACAAGGGCATCGCCGGAATCTGTGGCCGGCGCTTCAACGACAAACTAAACCGGTAAATGCGTAATACACTAACCAACTAGATATAAGGAGAAAAAAATATGTTTATATATATATATATAAGTATGGACTCACTTTAGATATATTTTAACTAACACTAGGCTAACTTCCCATCAGGAAGAATATTGATAAGTTTGGAGAATGAACTCATACTTTTAAAATTATTAAATATAACAAACAAATTAAAATCAAATAAGAGTACGGACCACGAGTCTGTAGTGTGTAGCATATAATAATAAAAATATATATATATATATATACAGGGTGCCCGGTAATGAATGGATAACCTTAAATTAAGTACTTTTATATGTAATGGCCATTCAGAAAAAAAAAAGGACAAAAAAAAATCAAGTAGTACCCAAGTTATGGTCATTTTAATAAACAAACATATTCATTTTGCCAAAGTTTAAGCATCCATAGCGTAAAAAAGTATAAATACACATGTGACCAATCATTTTAAAATAAAGTGTGCCTAAAGCCGGTTTCAAAATGGTATTTGTTTTATTATTTAAATTATTTTTATTTTTATTATTATTATTTTTTTGTTCTGTTTTTTTTTCTGAATGGCCATTAGATATAAAAATACCTAATTTAAGGTTATCCATTCATTACCGGGCACCCTGTATATAGGTAAGCTACGAAAAGCGACTTGATTATTAAATAAACATACCAAGACATGTTTGTTAGTCTCTTTTACTCAGTTATCTTTTTTCGATAACCACAAACGCTAAACATACACAGGCTTCTAAATCGTGACAATCATTATCACATCACGGCAACGGCCGTTCCCAGTGGTATCAACAATTTTATCGTTAGATTACGCACATGTATATAGTAAGTGCCTGATTTTTGAAGAATTGACGATGTTATTTATATGGGTATGAAGAAATTTAATTTTCAGAAATTCTTTACAACTTTAAAATGTAATGGGTTATGCAGGTATTTAGATATAGAGACAATATCCATGTTCGAATCCCGCCCAGAGCTTGAGCTTCACCGCATGGTGGAAGGGCATTTTGCGAATGCCCGCCTGGCTAGCGACCGGGTGGTCAAGTAGAAAATCTGTCGCCAAGCATCTAACGGTGTGTTCCGGCAGCAGTCCTTGAGAGCCAGTGAAATAACAGGCAAAATGAGACTTAACATGTATGTCTCAAGGTGATGGGCGCAGTGCAGTACGTCACTTGTGATGAAATGCATCTGTTATAGGCAGAGGATACCGCTTAACATCAGGTGGGCCTCGCGCTTGTTCCATCACAATAACATAAAAAAAAATGCACAACCATATCTTAAAATTGGTAGAGATTTAGACGCTGTCTTCGGAGGAAATATTGCCTCACCGTCCCTAGAACTCCTAACAGTCATAGCTTCTAAATTGCTCGTTAAGGGGCTCAAGCCAACATTGATATTTAGTATCAAGTGACATTAATCAAACAACCCCAGGTCAGTTACAAAAATGGTTTAAGGGAGAACAGACGCGCAAATATTGAATGTGTTACATTTGACTAGATTGGCATCACCTCAATCAGACACCGTCTGCAGAACCAAATTCACACAATTGACCACGGATTCCCTGTGAGGATGCTCACAAAAGAATGGGGACAGATAGTAAATTATATTTCAGTTTGTCTCTCTAAGGGTCTTCTCGACGCCTATGCTAACACAAGCCTTGGAGATCTTTCTTTGTGACACCTACATAACAGATTTCATCCCGGCACAGTGCAATTCTTCACTTGTGATGAAATGCATCTGTTATAGGCAGAGGTTAGTCCGCTTAAGATCAGGTGGGCCTCGAGCTTGTTCCATCAATAACATGTAAGTCAACCTCAAAAACAGCAGAACTCAAACCTTACCGCTTCGGGCGTGGTTTAAAAAGTTCACCGTGTGGCGTTTTTCTTTTGACGCGACCAATCAGATGCGATCATTTCTAAGCGCCAAATCAATTAACCAACCAATCAACCAATTGAATTTGGAAGATTGTGCGAGTTTTTTAAATTGCGAATTTGATGAGTCCAAAATAAAAGCAGTAACTGTAAGTGAGTTACACTTCTCTACATTACGAGTATTCGTAGTCCGTAAACGTATTTGAAATCAGTCTTATTATATGAAAGGGATTACAGATTGTTTATTGTTATAGTAATCACTAATCACCGAGTGGAAAACTTGTGATGAGTTTACATTTATAATAATCTCTCTAGTCTAATGACCTTGATGTCGTTAAGTTGTGGATATACACAGGTCATTACCACAAAAGAATTTGTTATCGTAAGCACTCTTGATAGACCAGCTGTTTCAGCGTTTCTAGAGGCGTAAACCAATTTAATCACGAATCAATGTTACCTAGCGGTAATTTTGAACCTTTTGCATAGACTTGTTTAGTTTTGTCTTTAGTTTTAGTATAAAACGTATAATAAGGCTTGTCCCTTGGCAGAATGGTAGGTGCTTGCTATGGGACGCAACCTGCGTCAGTACCTTTGCCTCCTGTCACCTGGGCCAGACAGTCCGTGCAGGTGGGGGCGCCGCAGAATCTGCAGCTCTTAAAATCTAAATATGCTGACCTCGCTCACAGGTACGAGTTTGTCCCTCTGGCGGTAGAGACGGCGGGTAGTTGGGGAGCGGAGGCGAAGACCTTTGTGCGACAAATTGGGCGTCGTCTAAGAGAGAGGGGTCATGACCAACGCTCTGGGTCATACCTCGTGCAAAGGCTGGCCATCGCCATACAGCGTGGTAATGCATCCAGCGTGATGGGCACCTTTGGACCGAGTGCGGTCTTTTTTGATAGATATAGTTGACATTTATTGACGTATATAATATTGCATTGTTAATTTAATTGAGTTATAATTTAAAATATTATATAATTTGATGGTATTTATTGACTAATAAAATAATTTAATTCTAAGTATAAAATATATATATATTTATTTAGTATTTAGTAGTTCTTTAGTGGCCTCTAACTGTGGGCCTTATAATTAAGCTCACAGTCGCACAACGAGCTATGGAGAGGGCTATGCTCGGCGTGTCTCTACGAGATCGAATCAGGAATGAGGAGATCCGTAGACGAACGAAAGTTACCGACATAGCCCGGCGGATTAGCGAGTTGAAGTGGCAATGGGCAGGGCACATAGCACGCAGAACTGATGGTCGATGGGGCCGAAAGGTTTTGGAATGGAGGCCACAAACAAGCAAGCGCAGCGTTGGAAGACCACCTACAAGGTGGACGGACGACGTTATTAAGGTCGCAGGAAGACGCTGGATGCAGGCCGCTTCCAACCGTTCTATTTGGAAATCTATGGGGGAGGCCTATATCCAGCAGTGGACTTTTTGCGGCTGAAATGATGATGATGATGAGTTCTTTAGTTTCTAATAGTAATAACTATGGCCGCTAACTTGACTAACTATTTGGCGGCCAACTATTGACTATTTTTATTTTTCTTGGTTTGTGGTTTATGATACATGTCAAGAAGATTTATAAACTTCAAGCCAAAAAAAATAACTTATAAAAGAACCAAAAAAAAGTGCTGCAACTTTTTTTTTATTTTTTTTTTATATATAGCTGATAGGTTAGCCTTTGACCACTATCTCACCTGATGGTAAGTGATGATGTGGTCGAAGATGTTGTTCAGGCTAATCTAGAAGGCTAACATTATTTGACTGTTTACAAAGGCCTATCACATTCCAGTTTTAGGCCTATGGCTTATTATTAAAATTATGCCAAAAGTCGTGGCTTCAGGTTGGCGCTCGGCCATATAACGCAGCCAAAACTATTTACAATATGCTCTTGTGTTACAAAATATATTTTACCGATCCTCACACTAGTGGGACAAGAGTAGGAGATGAAATATAAAAACTACCCGCATAATAGAGTTCGATGAAACAAAACAAGTTTATTATACACAAACTGATGTGGAGCAAGGACATAAATTAAAGGCTGCTGGTGGTCTTACAATTTTAGAAACGATAAACAAAAGTGGGCAATTTATCTGATAATAAGCATGTGTTAAAAATAAAAGTAGAAAGACCAAATGTGAGGAACATATTTACGAACAAAGGATTAAATGGACCACCTCGATGGAATAAGCATCTGCGAGCAATTCGAAAATTAACTCCTTAATAGTTTCAGACTTTTTTCCGAATTTTGTAGCCAGGATTAGCAAGCCACGACGAATGTTTAGATGCCTAGGTAGGTAGGTATATTATTATCTTTCAAAACGTCTGTCTTTATGCATTGCCATAGTTCTTTAGAGTAATGAAGGACTACTTTGAAAAGCATTCTTTTTTTTGCTCCCTATGTCGGGATATGGTCTCGCACGTCTTGTGCATTTGCCAGTATTGAAAAGCATTTGTATTCCCTGTTGTCTATATACATAGACTAGAGACGGTCTTTGAAAAGGAGGATGAATCGAAATTGTGTCTATGAAATAAATCACCGCAAAGATGTCATTTTACAAGGATTTTTGATAGATAACTGAAATTGTTTGAATGACTTTTAATGTATCACATAGTGTAACCCGTTTGATGGAGCAGTTTTCGTGTCATTAGACTGACATTTTTTAAGAAGTAAAAAGCGCGCGTGTGTCGCGCCTTATCGCCTGTCTTCATATGCACGCGGAAGTAAAATGGCGTCATCCTTGTTTCAAATTAGACCTATTGTATTGAATGTCGGTAAATGAAAATTCATGTTAGTATTGAAAAAATATTTAATGCATTAAAACGCCTTGCGGTGATTGTGTCTTCATTGCACGGATCAGGATAGGATTACGCTTCACGAAGCTGAAAATCGAACTACGTGCGTAGTAAAGCACTATCTAATTACGTCAATTAAGAGGTTGCTAGCTTACATACTTATCCATATTACATTATCTGATATATAGTATATGATCATATCAAAAGACGTTTATCTGTGGTTTTCATATCATATCCGTAGACTTTTGTCAGTGTTTTTAATGCCAAACAGTTTTTTTTATAGCCGATAGGTTAGCCTTTGACTACTATCACACCTGATGGTAAGTGATGATGTGGTCGAAGTGTTGTTCACGCTAACCTAGAATTACTGGCCCTCAAAGACAGCTACCGGAACACACCATGAGGGCAAGGCGGGCGTTCGCAAAATGCCCTACCACCATGCTGTAACAACTGCCATCCTTAGACAACAACCGGGACCGACCGCTTGACGTGCCTTCCGAAGCACGTGCACGCTCAGTTGTAAATGCGGTCACCCATTTAAGTCATGACCGCGGCGGACGTTGCTAAACTTAGATCATCGGTTAAGAACGGCTAAGCAAACTTCGCTACGAGCGATAGAAAAAATTAAGATTATTCGCTACGAGCGTTTTAAAAGTTATGATGTCAATTGGTATCTATAAATATAATCATAAATTATAATATGAGAATGAAATATGTGTTTCACTACTTTATAGCAATAGTCGAAATATTTGCCGTACGTATACACTAAAGCCAGATAAAAGTAATAAAATACCAACAATATACTTAACAGCAAAAAACTGAGCTTTGTGAGGGCTCGCGTTTATTTAACAACCTGATTCTAGTGGTGTCATCTAGTATTAAGTAGATTAACTACGATGTATTTGAGTATTGAGTTTAGTTCTGTAGCAGCGATGTTAACTCTTTGGTTTTGTAACAGATGGCGTTAGTAGCACAATAACATTCTATCCAATGAATACAAAATTATTAATGCAAATTTTTTTAATGGCTGTATTTTATTTTTTTGACGGTTAACACATCTAGATTTGAAGTTAAACTACTATGTTAAAGCACAATTCTATAGGCGTGATAGTTTTTCAGTAAAGTGTGCCACAAAATATTCAAGTTGTGGGATAGTGATATGGCACGCTTCGCTCGCCCTAATTATGTATAAGCTTATAGTATATTACAAACTATTGACAAAATCTTTACGAGGTAATTCCGCATGAATAAAATAAACGCTATATAGGTAGGTAGGTAGTTAGGTACATTATCGAATTACTTCAGTCACGTTATGAGTTCGAAAAGGCGATGTGACGATGATAGCATACATTCCTTATCGCCGCCGCCCTAAATAACGGTTGGCAAACTGTTGAACAGCTGCTACAAACCCCTTTGATTTTGTTATCAATTTATAGTAATTTTTACACTTATTTAAATCATATGATTAGACTGCAATTTCACTATGTTGAACATTATTATAATGTTCATTATATAAATTGTAAATTACGTAAATATGAGTACTAAGAAGAAACTATGTGTGAGACGAATTTACTTAGCATTCCATGGATTCACCGTGCGGGTGCCGGATCCATAGCGTTGAAACAAGACGAGATACGTAAACGATGTTTCGAACTGAGCCGATAAAAATATTTTTTCCATAATAATATCATAAAGATACACCTAGACCTATCAGTATGGTTTCAAAATTGTTTGATGATCCTCTGAACATGGTGGTAAAATGGGTCATTTTTGTAATTTTCAGGTCCATATTTTCTTTTATAATAATTAGTTGCTGAAAAAAAGAAATAACAGGGGCTTGCCTATAGCTGGCATAGACTTCATAAAATAAAAAGTAAATTTTCCTCACACGGATCTTTCTCTCTTGATGAGCCATTACAAGCTTTGCGCTATTTTACTTTATAATAAACGCTTGTCTTTTGTAGAACAACAAATGAAAGTGATGCCAATTTGATGTAACTACAAGTCACTGAACTGAATATTAAGTTGGGCAGGTAGTTGCACAAGTATTATCAGGCCTGGCTAACTCCATCTCTTTAGGTACAAAGTTATAGGTACATCGGCATATCCATCTGGATTATTGTACAGTGTCAGAAAATATCAGAGCTATGCATGGCTATGCGATAGAAAGAGAGACACCTTATAGATGAATATAAATATTAGGTACTCCATGCTTTGCAAGCTGAAGTGCACTTTATTGCTTCATAGCTAGAGTTGCTTATTTATTGGAATAGCTTTGCGGAGTGATCCTTTTGGTCCTTCATATTCTGTGATATTAGTATTACATAGTCAGAGTCTTAAAGCACTCTCCGTGTGGGCAGTCATGTAAAAATAGATAATAAAGTTCCATAGTAAGTTTTACTCCTTTAATAAAATACTACTTAACTTCCATAAACAAGATAACACTAAATATCACTTGAAGCTTTTAAAGCTAGAGTGCTCAAGGCGCTTTCCATAAAAAAGCAGTTGCCGCATATTTAAATACTAAATGTTCAAACTCGGTGAAACTATGTAAGTCCTTGAGCCTAATATCTAAGTCTATTTCAGCGAGTTTCAATACTTGGTTGTTAAAATATGCTGAAACTATGTTTGTACGGAAAGCACTCCATGCACTCTACTCTTAAGTTTACAGTGTGATAAAAATGTTTAGTTTTTAACAAGAATTTGAATGTTCGCAAAAGGTTTGTACTGCTTTTATTCGTTGCTACCCAATAACTTTAAACTCAAACTATATACCTTTAACAGACGATTCAAAAATATTTGCTGTTTTATTTAAATACTAAATGTATACTTTATGGCACAGTAACAGAGACTAATTTTCCTTGTCTAAAGTATTGGCCAACAATTGGTATATCAGTGGACGTAAAGTAGGCAAAATGGCCGAAAACCCGTCAAATCACTCTCTTTTACTTATTTATTCTTTAAAATTATTAAGCTAGTTAAAATACTATGTTATAGTTTTTATTATATATTATATAGTATCAATATGACATTTGTTCTATAATTACAACATGTTTTTTTACACTAATTAAGTTGCTTCTAAAAAAAATTAAGCTAAATCTCGTATTGGCGTAAACTGGTTGTATAGGGGTCACTTCACCCTACACCTATTTATTGCACAAAAGTTATGAAACATTACTTATGCATGCAAGTTTCAACAAGTTGCCTTGTGACTCAGTGTTAATTCAGAAACTTCTAGAAATATTAAGAAATTTGTTGCACTTATATATTTAAAAAACTACAAACCGTTATTAAAGAAGTTTTTAAATACATTTCCAGGGTTGTTACCTACTTATACTAACATAAATCAACCAATTAAGCTAAGTAGTAGGTACATACAATGAAGACACCTATGAATCAAGCAAATAAAATAACTGATCGAATATATAGTATATAAATATAAATAAGTAAAATAATACAAGCATATAGGGCAGTTTTGCTACTTCATATTCACTGATAAGTACTATAAAATGACTTTCAAACTACGTCTACGCAAGCCTACGTCCTACATCGCAGAGGTGCCCAACGATTTCACTCGCATAAAAGGCTTCCTCGACGATTATGCAAATAAATACGTAATTTCGCCATGAAGAAGACACTGGTTGACCTAAAAACTTGGGCCGCAGCTATTTCCCCGCAGTAATTTTAGCACAGACTAAATATACCTGTTCGTTCTTCAGTGTAATGTTACCATTACTAAGATTTTCAAGTAACTCAGTATTGGCCATACAACTGACTTGTAACCGTGAATGGGATGCTATGCCAAGCTATTTATTATCTGTGTTTATACGTCTGTCTATCTATGATTAGGTTTGTTTACATTATTGTATTTTATGAAGTTCTGAAGTTCTCTAAATATAAAAGCTAATTTATATTGACTGTTTTAGAAATCGTCCGTCAAGTCCGATCCCATATCAAATGTAAGTAAGTCGAGTATAATACGACAAAACGTCGTAATGAAAACCTGTAACTGTTGCATGGTAGGAATCACTGCAAATACTAACAATTTGCCATTAATAAAGAGATGCTTTTATTTTTTAATAATGAAACGCCCTCCTAATCTCGAAATAGGTCAGTTGAAAACGTTACTAATAGTCAATTGGTCACCTATAATAATATAACCTATATGGCCAGTGTCGCAAAACTTGCCATACCTATCTAGGTATCTTATTATAAAATACATATGAGGTTAGAGCTTCGCGATGTACTAATGTATATCTCATACCTGGATTCGTCTTCCTGTAGGCTGCTAATTCTTTGTTTCTGCTTCGCCTTGGTTATGGGTTGTTGTTGTGTCTCAGCCTGCTCTCTACATCCACCTCCTATATTAATATTATTCCGATATTAATGCAAGATGAGTATACCTAATCACCCATCCTGCCGCGGAGTCACGGTAAGCCCGTGGCGCTCCTTGGTGCACTACTTGGTCAACTGCAAACATAACTAGTATCAAGGCAATGACTAAAACTCAATCACCGTCTCGCGATACACGGATTAACATACAATCTCACTCTCAAAGGCGCGAGTGATATACCAGACGTCTCCGGTAACCCATGAAACGTAAACTTGGTCAAGTGCGCAGCCCAAGATTCTGAAACAACCCAGATCTCACCCCCCGCCTTGGAGACGAGATATGTGCCTGGGTCAACTTTGGACCTGTAGTTAGCATAAGATGAATACCAGTCAAGATTGATCCCACACAGCGTGTGCAGGCAACCATCCAAAATGGCATTCCTAATAAAGATGAAACTAGGGACGAGATGAATTTACTTAGCATTCCATGGATTAACCGTGCGGGTGCCGGGTCCATAGCGTTGCAGAGGAAGAGGCCCAAGTCAAGGTGGCTGCGACTTGCAACCCAGTGAGTAAGGTTAAGGGGCCCCTTTATGATGCATCAATGCTCCCTTTCATCGCTCGAGCCTCCTCCCCTGCCCAACCAAATTTGGTAAGATCCTACTAATGCCGCCTTGGATACACATTCTAGGATGGAAGTTACTGTTGTTCTTGACAGGCCAAGGTCTTTTAGTAGGTTATATAGGGATTTCGCTGGTATACCCCTTGCTCCGACTTCTACAGCATATAAATTAACCACATAATCGTTTTTGGTTAATTCATTCGTTAAGTCATAATATTTGTTAGTTTTTATTGTGTGGTCTTTAGGTATGTTTGTTTCCCACTGCACAGTAAGTTCTATAAGTACTATGCGTTTTAGATTTTTTGTCTATAGAAATATATCCAGTCTGGATGACGAAACACCAACATCCTCAGGAATTTTGTAATGTTTTTCATACATGTCCATCAAAAGAGTCCAATCGGGAGCTGCGCCTAAGATGGAGTAAGGCTAACTTCTACAGCATATAAATTAACCACATAACCGTTTCTGGTTAATTCATTTGTTAGGTCATAATATTTGTTTCTTTTTATTGTGTGGTCTTTAGGTATGTTTGTTTATCATTATCATCATAAGCCGAAGACTTACAATTTTGAACAAATGCCTCCCCCATCCACATATTATGTACTTAATTATTACATTAGATTGCATATGCTGGGATTTTGGCCTTGTGTCTGGTCTAAAACTTATTCAAGTTTGAATTAGTGGAATCAAACGTCTTTGTCAGATAGATTTTAATAACAATCAAAACCCTTGTACACATGTTTTTTTACCATGGCGGAGGTTATTTACACATCATTTTCTTTAAAAATGTATTAAAAAAATGGTCAACATTTGTTGATGTTTTGTTACATGTCAGTAGACACACACTCATATAGTATTTTAGTCGGCAAAGTACTTGAGTCAATAACTTATTTTAAATTAACATTTGAGCTAAGTGCTTTCATTAACTAAAGTTCAGTGTCAGTCAGAACATGTAAATGAAATAGTCTATCAGGCAAGGTTTCAAGGTTCTTAGAACTATTTACAATAATTATATAAGAGAACTTCAAGTGTATTAAATGATTTACCTGTATTTTGATTCGACGACAATGGTGTTTGGTGTATGTTGTGAATTTAATCACTACTGCCATAATGAGGGTACTTTTCCAATGTTTTAATAAAAGTACATGTAGAAACGTGTTGGTAGAAAGATATTGTTTGGATTTTACACTAATTCATGTACAAACAAAAGGAACGAGATTTTAAGCTAATGTACTTTATACTGCATATCAGCGAATGCCCGCCTGGCTAGCTACCACCCTTAAGTAGTGTAATCCGCATAGCAGGCGTTATTGCAAACCCAACAATATTAATCTAACATAGTTATGTATATAGGTACAATTACTTAATCTATGATTTGTAATACTGTTATTCATTTAACTATAGTAGAGCAATATTAATGAGTTTTTTTGTTACATTTTTAGGGTTCCGTAGTCCTGACAAGGAACCCTTATAGTTTCGTCATGTCCGTCTGTCCGAGGTTTTGCTAAGATACCGTTTGTACAAGAATGCTGCAATTTTGTAAGGGTATGTAAACTTATCACGCCGTTAAAGTGGTAAATTTTTTTTTAGGGTAGCTTCTATACAAGTGATGTGGGGATGTTTTTTTTTTCGTTGTCTATCCCATCGTGTGGGGTATCATTGAATAGGTCTTTTAAAATGACTTCGGGGGTTTCATTAGTATTAGCAACCCCTAAGTCTATTAGATGAATTTTTGTGTTTATTGAAATGTTGCTCCTGTGCAGTAACGCGGCTGAACGGCAATGCAGGCTAGATCTTTGCAGTATTATGTTTATAATGCATGTTTCTGTTTCAACTTACTTTGGGGGCTCTGCTTCCTCAGGCTGCATGTCTAGTAAATAAGGTGTTAGTATATACTTGGGTTATAAACTTATAAAAGATGAATGTTTGTGTAACTCCGCCTCATAATGTTGAATTTTGACATTTATGATGCCGGTCCTCAGCCCGGACAAAGGAGGAAGGCACACACTTTACTAATCATCCTACAATTACTGGCTCTCAAGGACAGCTGTCATTTTGCCAAGCACATAGGGATAAGTGAACTTAAGTTAACATCTGTCACAACCGATAGATTGAAGTGGAAACCTTGGTAGGGATAGGTGTACTAGCCGAGTATAATGTAGAGATTTAATGGGATTGGGATGGAGCGACATCTATAGTACCACTTGCGTTGTACTACAAACAAGACCTCCATCCCAATACAATGGTTAAAGAACGATAAGAAAGATTTGAGTTATGACGTCATGTCATGTTAGCTCAATTGGTTAGAGCATACATAAGACCCCATGAGCTGGGGGCCTCAAGGGGTGGATGGACGCGGGTTCGAATCCCGCACATGACTTAAAATTTTTCCTATCGTATATATGTGATTGTGTAATGTAATCCGCATAGCAGGCGTTATTGCAAATCTAACAATAATAAAACTGTTGAATATAATTTCCATTCTTTTTGCAAAATCTTTCTCCATTCCTTGTCTTCAATCAAGCCTGTGTAAGCATATTCCTGTAACGTTCTTGTGATAATATCAATGTGCCTATGTTTCAATACCTAAATAATTTACTATGTAGAAATTCTTTATAAATATTAAACTCTTCCTGTAAAAACTGAACTGCTTTATTTATTCCTTTTCCATTGCCCAGTAGTAGTATGACATCAACAAAGTGTTATCCATATTCCGTTACCTTTGTATAGGCATATAATTATCATGTTTTAATCTCGTAACTTCTCTTTGGGTAGACTGATTTCGATAAATCAAAAACCTAAACCTCCTCAGGACTCCTATAAATATATATATAGAAATAAGAAAATATATTAGTGTCTAACACCTTTATATTTTGAATTTATATTTTGAAGTTGAAGCACTCGTAGCGAAGTTTACTTAGCTGTTCTCAACCGATCAGTAAAGTTAAGCAACGTCGCGCGCGGTCAGGAGTTGGATGGGTGACCGCTAGTGACATTACTACTGAGCGTTTCCGTGCTTCGGAGGGCACGTTAAGCCGTCGGTCCCGGTTGTCGTCTTAGGATGGCAGTCGTTATAGCATGGTGGTAGGGCATTTTGCGAATGCCCGCCTGGCTAGCTACCACCCTCAAGTAGAAAGTCTGTCGCCAAGCACCTAACGGTGTGTTCCGGCAGCTGTGCTTGAGAGCCAGTACTTCTAGGTTAGCCTGAACAACATCTTCGACCACATCATCACTTACCAACAGGTGAGATAGTGGTCAACGGCTAACCTATCACTCATAAAAAAAAAAAAAAAAAAGGACTTGAAACATTTCGTAATAGTCATAAGAATGTGCGCATAGTCACGGAAATGCTATCATTACCGTGGTGTTGTCAGCAATTACAGCGGTGAGCGGAGTTAATAACCGATTTCCAAAAAAGGAGGAGGTTCTCATCCACACGTATATTTTTATCTATTTTATGTATGACCGCGCATAACTTTTAACAGAGTAGTCCGATTTTGATAATTCTTTTTTTTTATTAGAAAGGATATACCATTTAGGTGGGTCGATATAAATTTCATTAAAATCGGTTGAGTAGTTTATATGTTATACTTAGTTAACTAATTGAAAAATTTATTCGCCTACCTGGATGAATTAATGGTATTTGCTATTGTCGACGATGAACACTATTTTAGGCGAATTAATGTGTTAGAACTTCATGAGTTAGGCCGGCAGCTTCGTCAGTTACTATCTTCAGCTTTTGGCGTCGTGTCGTCGATTGAAAGCTCAATAGCTTCGGTACTGCTATAGGTGAACCCCATAAATATCTTATATTAGTAGGTAATAGATAATAAGAATATATTTGGGTTTGCATATTAGAGAGAGCACAATGGGGTACCTACTTTTCTTCCCGGACGAGTGATGTTGTGGGATAGCCACTATGCACGTGTATGAAGTCGTGGGAACTGAAGCCTTGTGACAACATAATTTGTGAACAAATACATAGATAAAATAAATAATTACCATTACGTCATATCAAATGGTTTGAATTTCCAAATATTGAACATACATTTACCTACATCTTAACGAGTCAGTATCGGCACCCGAATTCGGGCATATATATGAAATTCAATTGTTTCCATTACCTATGATGCGCAAGAAATGGTTGATGTATTCGAAAATACCGGATATGCCTATGATATGAACAAGATAGGAAAAAGGCCATGATCAATAAAAAAGCCAGTAAAATATTTTAAATTTTATTTCACTAGTGTAAACAAATTCTAACTACCTATTTATATGTTAATATAATTAAGCATTTATCTATGATTTCTTGATGGGATAAAAATACTGGAATTGTAAATCAATAGAACTAAAATAATGTACGTAATGAAAATATCTAATACTAGCTTTGCGGCCGCGACTCCGCCCGCGCGTATGTCGGTTATCGTTTTGCGCAGTTGGAAAGAATTACTATCCTGTCATAAAAATATACAGACGAATTAAGTACCTCCTTATTTTGAAGTCGGTAGAAAAATGGAACCGACTTCAACACTCAAATGTGTGTAATAACTGGTTGAAGTCAGTACCATGATGGTTAAAAAGTACCAACTATCACAATTTTGTACGCATACCGACTTCGACAAGTTATTTCACACATTTGAGTGTTGAAGTCGGTATCATTTTTTGGTAAACATTATTTTTCCCCCTTTTTAGTGACCCTTGCTACTTATGTGATCGATTGTCATTTACTGTCAATCACTATATCATCAAGATAGGAAAACATTTTTCAGTTATTGGAGTGTAACCCAAAAAAGGCTTTACTGATTTGGAGGAAATTTAAATGGGACCACACGGCAAGCATCAGCTTTCAAATAAAAAAAAATAATCAAAATTTAACATTTGGCACAAAAAGGTTTTTGTGCCCATTGCAGGAATGAACTGAGGCCAAAAAGTTATTTGGTGAAATTGGGCGCAGGTTAAAAGAAAAAACTGATGACTTCCGCTCCAGCTCGTTCCTGGTGCAGAGGAGGGCCATTGCCATTCAACGCGGAAACGCTGCAAGAGTTATGGGCACCTTTGCACCGGGAGCGATCAGGGGTGGGTTATTTGATTAGGCTAGTTTTAAGTTTTACTTAATTATTATTAATTATGTTTGTAGTAAATAAAATTGACTTATACTCTAGATGTGATAAAAAGATGATTTCACCCTGTTTGGCACTGTTTTGTTGCAGAAAGACATATATACGATAACATGCCCAATCTTTACCTATGCAGCATCAATTTCTAATAATTATTGTCCTTAGAATAGAAATATATGTTAAATAGTTACGAGAACTAATCAACCAGTTCAACTAATTGGACCAATCAATTCCAATCCTTTTATTTACTAGAAATAATATACTGGCAACAGAAACATCGTAATTAAATAATTTATTATACGAGAGATAGAGCCTATCACTTTTATAGGCATATGACGACGTGCGTATTGGGGACATTGCCATTAAATTTAGCGCAGGAGTCCATACTTTCAACACCATATAATGTATAATCATTATGTAATTTACTTTACCTTTCTGTATACACATTATGTTCAATTACAATCTAGTTCAATATTTGTATAACAGATATAATTGACATAAGAAAATTCACTGTAATTTGTTTTGTGTATCTAAATAAATGAAATAAATATTTCCGTCATTAAGAAAAAAATCCAAAAACTTAATTGACAAAAATATTTTATGTACTTATCAAACCTGCTCACAAAATTTCGTGAGAATCTGTTGAGAAATGCGACCTTTATAGAACAACCGGACATACGAAAGCATTATGTAGCAGAGACACTTCGCTTGAATTAAGTTCTCGCTCTGAAGAGTTCCGAGCGAGAACTTTACTACTTTTGATTAGTGTAGATATCAAATTCTTGTGTCAGGATGTTAGTAACAAAACTCCTCCGAAATGTCTTGACCGATTTCTATGAAATTTAGTGTGTATATTCAGTAGGTCTGAGAATAGGACGTAAACATTTTCCATACCCAACATTTTTTTTTTCAAACAATTATTGACAAAAAACTATTAATTTATCAACAATTTGGCATTAAAAATACATTCAACCCTAAATTTTCACCCTTCCACCACCAACACCTATTTTTCAATAGCTATTTTAGTAGGTACTTTAATATTTTTCTAGAAGATGACTCTATGTCTGCCTCCAAAATATCTTGTAGACATTTTAAATGCACATCTACTATGCATCTGCTAGACATGTCTTCTAGATGTCTGTTAGTAAATATATAAAAGATATCTTCTAGATGATCTACTATATATCTAAATGGAGGTAAGCAGATTGACCTCTATATATCTTCTAGATGACTTCCGAGTGCATAAAAGATATCTTCTAAACGTCTTATAGAAGGTATGCTGAATGTTTTCTAGACGTTTTCTATGTAGGTTGAGAGGATGTTAAAAATGAGATAAAATAATTTCAAGTTGATTAAATATAAAGCAGTTCGAGAATTATTGCTTATTTTATACCAATAAAATGTTTAGTTATTTCGCCCCGTAAACAGCACAGTGGGCCGGACTCCTGTCATTTTCACACTATAAGCTTTCTATCACTTCCTAAAGTTCAGGGTTAGTTAGTTTTATTTCCTTAAATTTTACTATCTTTACGGTCACAAATGTTTACGGATATCCAAAATAGCATAGCATCTTAATCACGATGAGGAGCAGCAAACTTGCAAGTAATTGTGAATGAAAGAATTAACGCAATACAAAATAAGGCTGTATTTTGTATTGAAAATATCAATGTATACTAAAAGATGTAGTTTAAAATTTATTAGGTAGGTAAGATAAGAAAAGGACAATGAATTCAAGAAATGTATCTTTGGTGTTTTGTTATTTTTATATGCGGTTATCGTTAATAGCGCTTCTTTCCTCTTCCTTTTTTACTTACTTACATAAAATAAGTTAGTCATTTTTATATGACTAACAATATATTCACTAGATATAATTTATATGGCAAAACATATAAATTATATCTAGTGAATATTACATACTATATACTAATAATATATACCGGGCCAGCTAGTATTGATATAAATAAAATGTCTATAAAATTTCTTATATTTTCTAAATTTACTTTACATTAAGTATAAATTTATACCTAATCCTTTTAAAAAGCCATTTACATATATTTACTAACACAAAATTCGTAAAGAATAAGAACAACTCTTAATTCCGTGTCACGGAACGTATATCTTCGTAAGAACGTAAAAGCCTTATACACACAGCACACTATAAAAGAACCAGTCTAAAAGACCCCTACAATCTAGAAAGGCGAACGGTGACAAAGGTTATTTTATGCTGGTACTGCGGGGAAATAGCCAAAACATTGCCCACGCAGTAGCACACATACACAAATACCTTAACACTTTCAAAGAAATACATACACACATACACATATTTCTGACACTCCGGGCACCCATGTTGCCATTTTTTAGAATATTCAGTTTTCGTATTTATCTAGGACACTGTGAACAATATATATTCAAACAAAAATCAAAAGAAACGAAAAAACAATCAAAAGGAATTGTTAATTAAATATTTTCCAATAACTTTGGAATATTTCTATGCTCCCACAGCTATTTTTCGTCAGTAAAAATCAAATAATGAAAACCATAAAAAGCTGCCCATTCACGCACTCAGTTTTACAGGGTTCATTCAATATTTTATATTATCTATGCAAGGTTCCACAGATAATATATGTCTGTCATTTACTGCGGGGAAATAGCTACTGCGAAAAACTTGGACCTCAGTCAGCACCTAGCAACCAAAGTGAGGTTATTTTCAAGACAATTTAACAAGGTAGAAGAAGTGCAACGGTCATCATAAAATCAGAACAAATAACTTACCCGGATGCTTCCGTAGTGATTTTTTTGATAAGAACCACCCTATAAACGAGATTTTTTTATTTTTCACTGCGCACGAACAAATTCCAATAAGCTTTGACAGATGACTGAATGGCCTGAAAAAGATGGCGGCCTCGCGCCGAATTACGTCATTCAGCGGGAAAATTTAAATGTCCGTTACATTTCTTCGTGATACATAATTAATCCTATAAATAAATAATCTAACATTTATTATTAATAAATACACTTACCTCATATAAAAGAGATGGTGTGTGAAATTGGAGATTCCGATGAGGTTTTTTTTAATACATCAGAAAGTCTGTGTTCACTCCGATTCCGTGCGCTGTTGCCAGATTGATGTTGCGTCAGAAATTAGGGAACGTTCAAACTCACACATTTCAAAACTATTTAGCATTACTTTTAGATATATTCACACAATATTTGTTCGTAACTATTGACGATCCAAAAAAAACGTTACTGGGTGTAGATTCTCGTTGGAAAACTTAGATGTAAGAACGGCAACGTCGCATAAATTCTAGCACTTTCAAACAAAGAACTAAACCGAATTCAACAGAAAATATTTCGTTTCTTATTATACTAAAACCGATGCTATTTAACGAAAGAACTAGACTTTAATATATATTTCTATGGACTATTTTTAATTTATTAGCTAGGTGTTTACGTTTGTCTAATCCAAACAAGGAATAAAAATAACTGGTTCGCTTCTCACTTGTTTTTGTTTCGTTTGTTCAGCGTTGTAAACAATGGTGTGGTGTTGTCATAAACCTATATTTATATTTCTACCATAACCTTTTGTAAACACTATTCGTACCATTATGGCCCGTAATGTTATGTGGGTAGCTTCACGAATTCACATTTTAAAATATTTTAGTTGCATTTTCTTCGCACTGACTGACTGCCCGGTTATTTTTCTTTTATAAATTCTTTTAGTTTATAACAGAGTGGAAAGAAATCAGAAAATACTTAAGTGTCTTTTCAATATTGAAACTTTTCACACACGAATAATTCCTACCTACTTCGATCTTTAAATGTTTTATGTCCATCCACGTTCATATTCAACACCTTTTTAGTTGTTTTTATTCGTTCTCATGACATGCCAATATATCACTTTTAACCTATTTTGTCGGTGGTCCTACTTTCAGACACCTCTGATGTACATAATTCCTTATCGTATTAATTCCTGTTCATACAACAACATTCAATTGAACTTTTCACAGGACTTATAATGTCTCGCATAAGCTTCACAGGCATTCGGAATTGCAACAATTTCCCTAAAATCAAAATAGACTGGTAAGTATTGGAACAATATTGAAAGCTATCGGAAAAACTGGATGTAGAACAGGTATTCAGTTAACGTTGACCTATCTTGAATCAATTCAAATTTTTAACGCTATTTTCCCATTATTTTTTGGACCTTGTTACATTTTCTTTGAACAGACTACGTAAGGATTTATTTGTAGAATTACACGATAGTACGCGATAACCAAACGTCAAATATTTTTGACTTACACTATAATAAAAAATAATGCTTATCTGATGATATCCAGGGCAGATTATTCGCTGATATTTTTAAAGTTTAGAAAAACTACATGTTTCTAAATATTACTGCTGTTAGAGGACACCGGTCTGCTCTGAATGCTAGTGCGAATGACTTTATCGGCATAAAAAAACTTTTCTTTTAACGCTGTTCGCCCTTTGAATGTTCCATGTTTACTCTTTCTTGTTTTAAATAAAAAAATGACATAATTATAAAAAGACACGGACCTTTGAGTCTGTGTAGTGAAGATTTACAAAATAAAAAATAATATACTGTCCGTAACTTATGGTATATTTTGTTTTATTAGTCTGTTTAGGTATATTTATGTTCAAATATGTATATGGGCACATATAATTATTATATGTTACGTATACTTTTATATGTATAATTTGTCAGTTACCAAGTCACGCTTTTATTCAATCTTGTGTTAAACGGCATAAACGAATTACGATTAGTAATGGCAAACTCTATAGAACCTGTCTGCAGCAAGTATCACTCAGAAGCGTAACGGTACCGACATCCACAATTTATTTTACAATTCTGAGTGCCCTTACTCTGAGTTTTTATTTTTGATCTCTCATGTTCCTTATTATAATATATGGTGATTATAACTATTTAAAGTTACTGTTTATCCTAATGACCATCACTTGAACGACGGATGTTAATTGCAAGGAAAACAATGAATTAAATAGACACAGGATAACTAATTTTGAGACTGTTGCTTTCATACGAGGGTCAAACTGAAAGTTCTTAGATAATCAAAAACTGATTAAAATAGAGTTATTCGGTTTATTATACCTTTTAAAAATAGTGTTTATTCACGCCAATTCATCGCTGCATCCGATGGATACATTGAGAAAACACTCGTCCTTGAGGGTTTCTACGGCCTTTTGAAACGCAGCCACAGTTTCCTCGGCGTCCATACAAAGTTTTCCTTGATTTTTTTCGGGAATAAATAAAAATTGCAATTGAGGTCGGGGCAATATGATGAGTGACCCAGTAATTCCAAAATGACAAATAAACTAAAACTCAATAATATTGGAAAAGAGTTCCATTTCCATTTTTTATATTAAATTGTTTACAAGTGGCCAGCTCTTAAGACTTTCAGTGTTGCACTTGTATAGAAATTTTAATAAACCATAATCATCAACATGAGGATAATGTAGAAAATATTGGATAAAATACGGAGGTACTAAACTGGTAAATATGAAACAAGACAATATATCAAATACCTTTTAATGTCGGTATATTTATCAATATCAAACAAAATATTCAAGTATGTACTTAAACGATAGGTACAAGCCACTTTAAAACTTAATTGTTATCATAAAATATATTCGAAATACAATGTTAATAAAATATTCTATAAAAAGAATAACATACATATACAAGAAAATGAAAGTACAAAGAACAAGTCTACAAAAAATTACGTAAATGCAAAGAAATGCATTAGCAATTTGTTGTTGTAGTACATAACATAATAAAACTAACCTAGTACTATTAAATAAAAAAGAACTATAAAGTGCCATTAGATACATAAATCTTCTATAATGGTAGTAACTTTTTACACTGACAACACCTAAGTGTTCTTGTAAGCCAATGAAGGCAATGCGCTAATTTCAAATCCTGAAATCGAATAACAAGTTCAATGAGATATGCATCTAATAATTAGGCACCTAGTTTACAGTTTAACATAATAAAATAATATGATAAACGAACGTTTATTATCAAATGGTAAATCGTTTAAAAACTAAAAGAACATGCAACACCAATATGAAACGGTGTAAGTAGTCCATTTGAAAGTTTGTATGTGTAATAAATATATTCATAACCCATTCAAAGGTTCAAATGATTTCATCGTCATAAAGGTCCCTGTGACGGTTAATTTAATAAAATTAGAGCACAAACTTCAAATGTCTTACTACCAATGACCATGACCAAGGTGCATACAACAACAAGAAGTGGGTTCAATCCCAGCCTGATTAAAAATTGTTGTAAACTCAAAATTTGTACAGCTGAAATTTGTGAAGGCTCACTCTCTTTGTTTCACAACCTGATTCTAGTGGTATCATCTAGTATTAAGTAGATTAACTAAGATGTATTTGAGTATTTAGTTTAGTTCTGTTACAGCGATGTTAACTCTTAAGTTTTGTAACAGATGGCGAATATGGCGAATATTGCGAATGCCCGCCTGGCTAGCTACCACCCTCAAGTAGAAAATCTGTCGCCAAGCACCTAACGGTGTGTTCCGGCAGCTGTCCTTGAGAGCCAGTACTTCTAGGTTAGCCTGAACAACATCTTCGACCACATCATCACTTACCATCAGGTGAGATAGTGGTCAAAGGCTAACCTATCAGGCATAAAAAAAAAAAAAAAAATGTCTATACCACTACTATGTTACTAAAACAAACTGCCAAACGCATTCTCTCAGCGGACACATAGTAAAAATTATTCTTATGCCCATACATTGTTTAAATTTCATGTTACTTAGGTTGTTCTCTAAACATATACATGTATTAATAAAGAAAACGGAACACAATACAGGTATTGTCTTCCGTTTTCTTTATTTGTCATTTCTGCATACATAATGCAGCTAGAAAAAACCTGCCAAGTGCAAGGCGGATTTGCCATTCGACGGTTCCATACTACACACAATAATATTTTGTTCTATGTAATTACAGTTATTTTCAGTTTGTTTCTAGATCCTTAGTGCGGGTTCTCAAAAGATATAGCATGGCAGTTTGTTTCTACTTCAGTTTGTTATTTTATTTTATAACACCTAGTTAGATGCTTGTATAGTATAAAATAGCTTATTCACGCTATAGCGTAAACAAAGAAGGTTCTTATTTATAATGATCTTTTTTCTCTCAGACCAAGCACCTAACGGTGTGTTCCGGCAGCAGTCCTTGAGAGCCAGTGAAATTACAGGCACATGAGACTTAACAACTATGTCTCAAGGTGACGGGCGCAGTGCAATTCGTGAATTGTGACGAAATGCATCTGTTATAGGCAGAGGTTATTCCACTTAACATCAGGTGGGCCTCGAGCTTGTTTCGTCACAAAAACATAAAAGAAAGAAAAAAGAGACCGACCTTAAGGGTGAACTGGCCGGTCAGTTCTCCATACAAACGAAGAAAGGGTGATTACTCCCTTGGGAATTGAGGTCCAATCAAAGTGTGATATTGATTGATCTCTTTATTATCTAGGCTTGTATCATAACAGTATTTTAATAAGATAAAAGTTTTCGATACTCATAACTTTCAACTCAATTATCTTTTTTAAAATTTCGTTACGATACAAGCCTAGATAATGACGAGTTCAATCGATATTATGCTTAATTCTGGACCTAACATCTCAAATAAGAGTGATCACCCTACGACGTTTGTATGGAGAAGTGACGGGCCAGATCAATATTAAGTGGGGCCGGATTGCTTTATATGGTAGCCATTTTGGATTTCTTCGGGTGCCTCATGACTTCTCTCCCGATTCTATTTGACACATATATTCAAACCCCATAAATCCTTATAATTATAAGCTAATTTGGAAAGCTCAATAAATTATACTATAAAATGATTTAAATTACTTGTTCTGACGGCTATATTTACATTGTCTTGCAATTTCTCTCCGACCGTGTCAAAATCCAATTTTTTTATTGCGTGTGTTGTATTTAAGTGGAAAAAGGTCTATTATCAAAATTTTACTTTTCCTTTATTTACTTTATTCCTATGTTATCTCATTCTGAACTTTCCTTTGGCAGTTATTTAAGATAAAATAAGTTACATAAAAATAATTAATATTCATATTATATTTACTATGAGTACATTATTATGGGTATGAAACATCAATTTACATATTGTAGCTTTTGAATTAAATGCAACACTTTATTAAATTATGACTCTGACAAAACTACTTAACAAAATTACAAATTTACTAGAGAAAATATTACAGTCATGTGCGGGATACGAACCCGCGTCCATCCACCCTTATAGCCGGGGTATGCTAACATGACACTGACTCATAACTCCAATTTTTGATCTTTAAAATGAAAATTGGAGATCAATGAGATCGAATTGGTCTATGTTAATGAAAAATTGATGAGGCTGGAGAATGATGTTTACATAAATGTAAACATTGTTCTGCCTCATAATTAGAATCGAGTCACTAATATATTTTAAAATTTAAATATGTCAGGATAAATCAATTTACTATAGAAACCGAGATGGATTTCATTAATGTTCATATAGATAGACGATGGAAGAATTAATGAAACCGCTGAATTCCTATCCAATAAAGGTTCCCAAACACATCTGGTAGATGTGTTTGAGAGTATGTTTGGATCTATCTGACATATCTAAAAGGAATGCTGTTTCTTGTTCTTTGTAGAACATTAATTTTAGGATATATATGTGTTTTTAATGGCTTGTGGGTTATTTATTACTGGATATGAACTAATAGAAGGTTATATTCAACTACTTAGTCTTCTGGAGCCTTCACTTTGAAAAAACTCTGTATGGACATCTGTTTTAAATTATCCTGATTTTTTTCATTTCTAACATATTTTCTTTTTATTGGACATACCTCTTTCTCTGGCCTGACCAAGACATCCTTCGATGAACCTTCAGGGAACTGTAGGACATATTGTTTTAGTTTAGGACTATTGGATAAAACCTTTTCTTTCCTGACCTTTTTAGCTTGTTTCTTCGATTCAATATTCAAACTCAACTGTTTCTTTTTCCATTTGATTCTGACATGTATATTGTCATTTCGAATGGCAAATTTGGTTTTGATTTTCTTCTTGATTTTTCTGTTCCCACTTCTGTTTTCTGACGAATCTATGGTCACTTCTATGTTTTTATTGTTTGTGGATTTTCTTTTACTTTTCTTTGCCTTACGTCGTTTTTTTGCTTTGTTCATTTTGCGTTTATCTTTCAATGACCTTCTATCCCTTTTTTTCTTAATTTCTTCTTTGGCAGAAGTATTATCTTCTGTTATGTTATCTATTTCTTCATCGGTAGATTTATTATTGTCAAGGTTAATTATATCTGAGTCTTTTTGATCTAAATCGTAATTAAGTTTTAAGTCACTTTCGGATGTCTTTCGCCTTTTAATGAGATTATTATCATAGAGTAGCCGTACGCCACTCTCTGACATTTTCCTTTTTCTGGTTTTTTTTTCACTATCGTCATCAATTCCTAATTCTTTTTTGAAAACAGCATCTATAGCAAAATCTATAACAGAACGAAGTTTTAGATTATCCGGATTCTTTTCAACGTGATTATGTTTAAAATTACACTTAAATTCCCTGTCTACTTCACTCAAATACTCTTTCTTGAAACTTTCCAAGTCTATCCCAATGGTATTCTTTTCTAAAGTTTCTTTATTTACTGGACTGAATTTAAACGCACAAGGCTGACTTTTTTCTTGTATAGTTGGGTTTAAATTCTTGTACGCTTCAGTATTAGATGTTGTGTCCTCAATTTTAATGACGTCTATGTTTATGGACTGATCGTTTTCAGAAATTTCTAGACTGGAATCTTGTTGAATGTCAATTGTTTTACATTTTGGAGTATCTCCTATGATATTTGGAGATTGGATTATGTTTTTTTGCATCTCTGTCAAACTATTTTGATTTGGTATCATTATTGGATCTTTTGATATGTTTGTACTTTCCGATTCATTAGAAATATTCAATATGTTATTTGAAGCTTCTATCAAGTTAACTGAAGTTTCCATTAAATCTTTACTTGATTCTACTGCTTCGTTCCGAGTTTCATTCATTTCAATATTATTTTGATTTCTAGTTAATTCCGATAGCAATTGGGCACATAAATCTTCTTCAGTCAAAAGTTTCTTTAAAAATTCTCCGTGTTTTTTTGAATCTTCTATCATTTTAGAATATGTGTGATCCCTTGAGAATACTTCTCTAGACTTCTTAGGCGTGTTTTTACTAGAACTGTTCTTGGTCTTTGACAGTGAGAGAGATTTCTTCGGGAATACTAATTTATGCTTACATTTATGTATATCATCTACATTATTTGAAGAATTTAAGTCAATATTTGAGTTTGTGTTCTCGATTTCTAAGTCACTCGATATGTTTGATTTTGTACTTTTCCTATTATTTTCGCCAATTGCTTTGGAAGGTATTCCTTCTTTATCATCAATATCAGATATCTTAATTATTTGATCGGTAGGTAAATGGGTGGCAGTTATAGAACTGCATTTATTGCTAAAAACCAAAGACAAAGAACCTCGTGTTATTCTACTATTTACGTTCGAAGCTTTAATTGGTGTTTTTTCAATTTCACTCTCTCTTTCTTCATCTGTTCTATATTTTTCATTGTCACTTTGTAACGTTTCCGCAGCCTGACTTTGTGTATCTACGTTCGCTGTGGAATTGCTTGTCTTTATACAACCATTCATACCTTCTGCATCTTCATTTTCTTCTGTAATTACTTTAGACAAAGAATTGTTGGTCTGTTTCTGATCTACATTTATTTTATTTTTAGACTTTTCATCACTGTTACAAAATTTAATTTCCAAATATTTGTCTATTTTAGATTCTTCTTTAGCACTTTGTTCATAAGTTTCTTCATTCATTTTGGATATAGAATTTCTTGTTTTTCTATAACATTCTCTTAGATCGTTGCTACTTGTAATTACTTTAGCTTCTTCAACTCTCATATTATTGTCGGTTGTGACGGAATCATATTTCAATGTGATACACCCTTTGACAGGCGTATTGAATGTATTAGAATCATTTTCTTTGTCTTTATTCGTTTCTAGTGTATCATTTTCGGTGATTTTAGTTTCACGTTCCTGAAAAGAAATAAATAATTTTTACAATTGTTTCAAAAAGCCGGAAATGGATTGCCTACTAAATAAGTGACTGTTAAAATGTTTAAACCACGCTCTGCCATAATTTTTTAATAATGATCACAGGAGACACATATGTGATTAGACATAACTAAACACATCACATCTGTCTACGCTTGGGGTAACACAGGCATGGCGACGTTTTTTTTGGTAATTTTGTGTTTTTTTATAATAACTCATCTATTGTAACTGTAATTTAAAAATTTAACATGCGTCAATGCTAATAATATTCTTATAATGATAAATTTGGGTCAGTAGCTTGTGGGAACAAACAGGAATAACTCCTACTTTTGGAAGTCGACATTATGCCACTCTATGATTATTATAAAATTACAAATTTACGAAAGGAAATATTATAGTCATGTGCGGGATCCGGTATCTCAGTGGGGTGCCGGGTTAGAATGTCACCCCCATCTCTTCCCGTAGGTGTCGTAAGAGGCGACTAAGGGAACTGAGCTGGCACGTGCTTCGGAGAGCACGTTAAGCCGTCGGTCCCGGTTGTTGTCTTAGGATGGCATTCGTTAAAGCATGGTGGTAGGGCATTTTGCGAACGCTCGCCTGGCTTGTTACCACCCCTCAAGTAGAAAATCTGTCGCCAAGCCCCTAACAGTGTGTTCCGGCAGCTGCCCTTGAGAGCCAGTAATTCTAGGTTAGCCTCAACAACATCTTCGACCACATCATAACTTATAATCAGGTGAGATAGTGGTCCAAGGCTAACCTATAACGCATAAAAAAAGATAGTAAAAACTGGCCAAGTCCGTGCCGAACCCCCGCTAAAGATATCGGAACTGTATGTAAAAAAGGATTATATTTTTTGTACATCTGCAAAGTCTATATACATGTACTATGTTGGTACGGAACCTTCGAGCTCAAATTGCACGGGGCATGTTTTATTACTCACTAAAGATTCTTCCGTTGCATTAAAGCTTTTCTTTGGCGAGCACCATTCCCTTACTTGTTCCTTTTGTTTAGGCGTTTCTTTCATCAGCTCCAGGAAAACACCATCCAGAATGTTACTAGAACAGAAATATATACAAATATTAATTTAATAAAATAAACAAAGTGATAGAATAGTCAAGATGTTAAAGACAAGCAGTGATGGCTCAATGAAGCAGTGACCATGCGGTGAAGCTGAAGCCCGCGGCGGGATTCGAACCATGGACCTGCTGCGCGGCAGTCCATAGCCAATGCCACTGAGCCATCCCTGCTTCAAAAATGTCTTTACATATTCCTAATGACATATAAAGTAGGGACAAGATAATAGGTCACTTTTGACAGATGTCAGTTTTATATTCATAGTGAGGTGACCTGCTTAAAAACATCGATTAAATGAATGAATCGATACAGACTTGAAACATATGTAAATTTTAAAAATGATCATGCGAATCCCTATCCCATTATTATTTTTTCTTTCATAAATTAAAGGAGCAAAATAAGACAAGTACCTACGTAATTTAACAAAAAAATTGCTTTTATTCACTTGAACTATCGGAACTGCTATCTTCATCACTGCTGTCAGCACTCAGAGATATTATTAATTCATTTTCAATAATATTGTCTATTCTCACATCTCGTTCAAAATCTTGTAAAATTATTTTCTTTGTCTTCTCCACGACTTTTCGCCAGTCTTCTGTAGTGACTTCTGCACATGCAGTTTGTAGCAGAGTCATCATTTTAGCAGTACTGAAGGGTGGTTCAGTATTGTTCCGCGCTGCATGACCCTTTATTTGTGCCCAAATAAGCTCGATGGCGTTGTACTGGCAATGGTAGGGAGGCAAACGAATAACTTCGTGTCCATGCTCTAGGGCTAGTTCATCGATTACATAGCGGAGCTTGGACGGCTTAGTTGCTTTTACCAGATTTAACAACTCAACTTTTAATAAAGTTGGACTTGCCTCCACACCATTTCTTACCAGCCACGAGACAATATCTTGCTTTTTATTTGCTTGAGTTGGTGGTTTATCAACTTGTACAGAATGATACGGGGCATTGTCCATTATAATTTTCGATGGGTTTTCTAAGCTGACTAGCAGCTTCTCAAACCACTCTTTAAAAACATCAAAGTTCATTTCCTCATGGTAATCTGTTGTAGTTTTAGAGGCGAATGCGAGGAGGCAGTCTGGAATAAAACCTTGAGAAGCTGATCCCGCGTGACATATAATAAGTCGGGCTCCTGTTCCCGATGGAACTTTTGAGGTGGAGGCCGCTGTATCATCGGTCCATGTCCGCGCAACCGTATGGTTCGCATTCAACCATGTTTCGTCAATAAACACGACATTGTCCCAATCCGTAATTTTATTTACCTGACGTAAGAATGTTATTCTCTTCAAAATAATATCGTAGCGTTCTAGCAGGATTTTCCGCTTGTCGGATTTTTTAAATCTAAAGCCAATCGATTTCAAAACCTTTGATAGAGACGATTTGCCTCCAAAAAATAAGCCTGCGCCTTTTAACGAACTCAATAGCTTTTCCCGTGTAGGATATTCTTTTCTCGAGTAATATGCATAAATGTGGTTGCGAATTGCAGCAGCATCAAAATTATCAACGTCAACAATTTTCTTGTCCCTCTTTCGTTTTTTCGGTGTACGTAAAGTATTATCTTCTGAGCCTGATGGTCCGTATTTCTCTTTCAGAATTTGAGTTACTGTCTTCTTCCCTATTCCCAATGCTTCGGCAACGCGTTCTCTCGGTGGTTTCAATGGTAAAAGAGGCCCATCGTTAACTGATTCACGTCCAAAATAATTGTACAATTTCACCACTAGTTCGCGAGATTGACTTTTAGAGTTTTCCCCCGTTTCGACATAGTAAGAATGTAATGTTTTTCTTGTTTAATAATCGTTAAGCAATCGGAGTCCAATTTATAGCCAGGTAAACGTAGTCAGTAAGATCAGTTCAATGAAAAAGCCGGATCAGAAGAAAATAACAGAGAGCACACCAAAAACGCACAGTCACTTCGCACAACAACAAAAGACTGCGTCATCATCATGTTATGGCGACATGACATGCGTCATCGACAGGCACTGGTGTTAATAATAATAATAATGATTTATTGCCAAAACTTATTAAGCTATTACAATACATTGCCTTAACAAATTTAAATGACATGCGAAGGTTTGATTATTGGACACAAGGATTGTATATAAGAACCTGTGTCACCTGAGCTAGTATTTAAACTGTGTTACAGGCGACAAAGCCCTCCGTTTGTAGGAAACTGATATTTTACTATTAATTGTCTTTATTATGATTTAAATGAATAATAGCTAAATGTTAATAATGATTAACATGCATATGCTTGTAGTTTATGTTAAGATAGTTGTGGAATTATGTGGGATACATTAATGAGTAGCCTATTTAGGAGATTTACTACTAAGTAACAGTTACAATATTATTTAATAAAATACGTAGTTGATCAAATAGTGTGATCGAATACAAGTTGAAGTTAAAACAATTTAAGGTAGGTAATTTTGTAACTGTAAGGTATAAAAATACGTATAAAAAAACAAAAATAAACTTAAGAATAAACATGCAAAGGGAGATGTGTGAGTGTGTGTGTTGTGTGTATGTAGTTTTGTAAGTCTTTGTGTAGGTAGTTTTATAAAAAGCGTAGATAATTTAAGGTAAATAAACTATGGTGTGGGAGGTGAGTATTTGATATATATAGGTATATATTCATGTTTCTAAATTCTAAACGGGCATTTCACGCACGAATAAACATCAAAATAATTATATTTTGACTAACCTCGACGTTTCGATCAAGTTGCATTGACCGTGGTCACGAGTAGACTGAAGAAGCGGGTGTCATCGTCTTGAGGAACGGCGGGAGCGATTTAAATCTACCCCCGTTCGGTTTTCGTTTAAGTCTTTATCACTGTCACCTCGACACACTACACTAACAGTATCGGAACTTGCACGCGCAGACAAAGAACGACTCGAGCACTTTGCACGTGCAAGACACAATACTGTTAGTGTAGTGTGTCGAGGTGACAGTGATAAAGACTTAAACGAAAACCGAACGGGGGTAGATTTAAATCGCTCCCGCCGTTCCTCAAGACGATGACACCCGCTTCTTCAGTCTACTCGTGACCACGGTCAATGCAACTTGATCGAAACGTCGAGGTTAGTCAAAATATAATTATTTTGATGTTTATTCGTGCGTGAAAAGACCCGTTTAGAATTTAGAAACATGAGCTTAGTTCACGAAAGTTTAAAGAAAAGTAGGTATATATTGTTATGTTGTATTTCAATTTTTATCATTTTTTTTTGTTTAGTATTCCTGTTATTTAATAGTTTGGATTAGGCCTTCTGTATCATTGTAAGAAAGAGTTTTTAGCCAGTCATGGGTGATCTGATTCACTTTATGAGGAGGAAGTGGGTAAATGTGATACAGTTTGTTAATCTTATTGTAAACTCTATTTGCAATAAATTTATATTGTCTGCGTGCCATACACGTTCGGTGGGGGTAATTAGGACATATACGACCACGTCTTCGTATACTAGTGTCGAGCAGTGGATCGTATGTGAAGCTTCTGTGTTTTCGCATGATTATGTTCAAGATGCTTAGTTGTCTCACGGTTAAGAAATTAGTCTCATTGTATAAAGAAGCAGTAGGATATCGTACTGGCTTTTTGAGCATTACCTTCAGTATGGCCCTTTGAGCTCTCTCAACTTGAAGAAATATGGTAGGACATGCTCCACCCCAGGCTGTACTACAATATGTTAATATAGATTGTACTAGTGAGTAGTATACGATTTTAAGTGTCTCAATATCAGCTACAGATCTAATGCTTTTGAAGACGTAAATAAGTTTTCTAGCTCGAGCATTGAGAATCTCGATGTGTGGTTTCCAGTTTAGGGCGCTATCTATTTGTACTCCAAGATATTTTATACTATTAGCCCTAGCAATAGATATACAATTGCATGGTTGTGAGCTTTTAGGGAAACAGTTATGCGCGATTATTGAAAAAGTATTAGGATCAGGCTGCAGTGATATTTTTAAGGCAAACGTTATATATTTTGTTTTGTCCAAGTTCAGCGTAAGCAGGTTAACAGTCAGCCAGTCCATTACTGTTTTTATAGCTTCTTCTGTATGTTTTTTAGCTTCACGCCAAGTTTTTCCCGTAACAATGAGAGCAGTGTCATCAACATATGTGAAGATGTCGCAGTGTGGTAACTTAAGATTGCAGAGGTCATTTACATATATAAGGAATAATAAACGGCCTAAAATACTGCCCTGCGGTACTCCAAAACTTAGGTATTTATCATTACTTGTCACGCCATCGATCTTGACACATTGTGTGCGGTCAGATAGGTATTCTCGAATAATTTCTAGGGCGATACCACGAATTCCAAGACTTTCCATCTTCAAGAGCAGGGTTGGAATTGAAACAGTGTCAAAAGCTTTTGATATATCTATAAAAACTCCTATTGTTTTGAAACTATTATCAAGGCTATCAACGACTTTGTTTGTGAGTTCAGTCACTGCATCTTCTGTAGATAATCCTCTCCGAAATCCGTACTGCTTTTTAGAGAAAAACATATTTTTATTTAAGTACTTTGTTAATCTACTACTTAATAGCTTTTCAAGTAGTTTAGAAAGAGAACTTAAGATGGATATAGGCCTATAATTGTTTACACTGAGCCTGCATCCGCCCTTGAAGACTGGAAGTACAAGAGCTTTTTTCAAACATTTAGGAAAAATTCCCGTAGTACGTTCCACTTCTGCAAAATCCGTATTAAAAATGGCCATAGAATGATGTGTTCTAGTATCAGATGTAAGGTTAAAAGACTTGGAAGTAAAGTTACTTACACTGCTTGCAATTTTGTTGGCTAGTTTACTTCCGATACTAACGAAATAGTCATTAACTTCGTTGACAGATGTTTTACGATCATGTGAAAGTGAAATTAAGGAGCTTGCAGTTGTTGGGAGTTTTTGTAAGTCAGCAATTTTTTTTACTGTTTTCCAAGTAGCTTTTGCACTGCCCTTAGCTTTACGAAATTCATTACGCTCATATTCACCTTTAATTTTTTTAAGCAATTTATTACAAAAAATCCTGTAACGGTGATAAGTAACTTTTTTGACGCTGTTTTCAGGGTCTAATTTTAGTTGTTTATGGAGCTTATCACGATTTCGTATGCATCTTAGGAGACCAGGAGTAATCCAGGGTTTTATGGTCCTCTTTTTGTTAGGTATTTTAAGAGTTGTTCTGTGGGGAAGTATAGCTGTAGTAATCATATTAATAAATATATCCATGGCAACATTTGCATCACTTAAATCGAGAATATGACTAAAATTTAATTTTTTTATCTGAGCAGCTATTCCTGGGAAATTCGTTTTTAGAATAGTTTTATTTATTTTAGTACTTTTCTTAAATATGTTTAGACACAATAACACTGGGTAGTGGTCAGTTATTGTACATTCCAGAACAACGCTAGTGGCTTCAGTGTTTGTGCGAAGTAATATGTGATCAAGACAATTTTCATTACGTGTCGGAAATGTATGGGCAGGCAATAGGCCATAGGTAGCTGTTATATTAAGATACTCATTATAGTTACTGTCTAGGCTTAAAGGTATAATATTTATGTTTACATCTCCCACAACAGCAACTGTCTGATAAGCTTTCAGCGTATTTAAAACTTCGCCTAAGCACCTCAAGAATTGATCTGCGCAGTACTTTGATGGAGAACGGTAAATGGCTACTATAGCTAAGTTTCTTTTATATGTAAATAAAAGACAACTCGCGTCAGAAACTTTGAGCTCAGTGACAGAACAATCGATCTCCGATTTCACATATAATACGACACCATCATTTTGATTACTATACCCCGTTCTATAACTAATAAAACCTGCTAAATTAGGAGTAGTGGGTGACTTGCTCAGCCAGCATTCAGTAAATACCAATATATCACATTCAAAACCTAACCTCGTCATTAGAATTTCAAAACTATTAATATTACATTTTATACTTCGAATATTTAGGTGAAGTATTTTTAAAGAGAGATATTGCAAGTTATCCTTTAAAAGTTGTTTACATTGTTCTGGAGTACATTGAAAACAATTTGACACACTAATCGATTCGAGTTCAGTATTTATATTTTTCGCGTCATCCATATTAGAATAAAATTATTAAGCATGACTTTTTTAATGTATCTTTTTTATCTGAGGGAAGGAAATCTATATGAATTGGATTCCATGCAAACAAAGAAAAACAAACTATTTTAATTACCAGACAGTAAAAAGTATTACACGTATTTTTACGTGTGGTTTGAGATGAATCAGTACAGTAACGAGTATATGAGTGAGTGGATGGTGTGTGTGTGTGTGAGGGAGAAATGTTTTTATAAGCTAGATACCGCAGTTTCGGATTATGATTAAGATATGACATAAAATAATACGTGAAGTGGATAGCAGACATATGGGCAAATATACATATATATAGTCACTTCTTAATTATATTTTCCAAATCCTTTTCGCTGCTGACGCGCACAGCAGGTGAGTTGTCTTTTGCACGAAGGTACACTTTCCCGTGGGCCACCCAGCAATATTTGTAGCAGTGAGCTTTTGCGTGCTCCCTGGCCAAATAATGATTTTTTTTCATGCGGGGAGTCAAGACCTCTGACACGTATACTGCAGTTTTTGGGGAATTGATTTTAAGATGAGTTGTGTTTAACCGGTTTCCGGGATGTTTTTTATTGTAAGCCTTTGCCGCATTAATAAATGTCTCCTTAACCATAACGCTAGCGAATTCAGCTATAACAGGTTTATTGGTACCAGTTTTTGAGTTCATACAATATACATCCCTCAGGTCCGAGGAACGCAGGTCCATCTCAAATATCCTGCCTGCCTTAATTACTAAGTCAAGAAGGTACTCCTTTGAATCTAGGTTTTCTTTGAGTAATGGTATATTTCTAAATTCTACGCATGCAGTTTTCCCATTGTGCTGGATTTTCTCAATTTCATTTTCGAGTAACTGGATGCGAGCTGCCTGTGAAATTTTCTCCTTCTGCAGAGTCTCCACTCTACTTTTTAATTCATCATATTGGCTAGTAATAAAATTTATGTTGATGTTGCCAGCAACATCCACCTAAATTGCACCCAACATCAATGACCTTTCTATTTAGTTATTTTTTTGTATTTCTATAGTTAGTTAAAAGAATAATAAATATGTATAATTAGGTTTTATTATAATCACAACGTGGTTATAAATTTATGGTGAATTTTCTTCACAAGTAATCATTGGAATCGATTCAACTTACAATCCTATCAGCTTTCGATTTTTAGAGTAACATCCCTAGTGTTTAAAAAGAAAAAGGGTTGACTGACGCAACATTGTAACGACGTTTAGTTCTTTAGATCAGAAATTGTTTATTATGTTTAGAATGGTTTATTAGTGAAAGCAAATCGTAAAATTACTCGTATCGGTCATTATTACAATAAATATGTAAACGTAATTGAAAAAAGTTAAGCAATTGTGCAGTTCTTATTTTATGCCCGCCGTTACAAGGTTACGTTGTTGAATTTTGATGAAATGTCAAAAGTGACCTATTATCTTGTCCCTACTTTAGTGTGACTTACTCGACAATACGTTTCTTTTCACACAGAGGCCTCGGCTTCCTGAACTTTCTCCTCAACATGTCTATAATGCTTTCATCCAATACTGCGTCCCTTACTCCCGTATACTGAATCTGTAATCAAAGGGACATTTCTTTAAATATGTCATTTACTTACCCTTATCTCACCTATATAGGGTTAGAATATGTTTTCTCTAATAATAACACAAAAGTAAACATATATTGCCCCGTGGGGTGCCAGATTAAAATTACCACACCACAGCAAGAAGTGGTTAGGTAAAGTTGGGCAGCACCGCGTTTTAAAAGAGAACTATACACTGCGATTTTGAAGCGTTCGTAGCGTAGTTTGCTTAGCTGTTCTTAACCGATCAGCTAAGTTAAGCAACGTCGTCCGCGGTCATGATGTGTGTGTGACCGCTAGTGGCATTGCTACTGAGCGTGCACGTGCTTCGGAGGGCACGTTAAGCGGTCGGTCCCGGTTGTTGTCTTACGATAGCAGTCGTTATAGAATGGTGGTAAGGCATTTTGTGTATGTGCGCCTGGCTAGCGACACCCTCAAGTAGAAAATCTGTCGCCAAGCACCTAACGGTGTGTTCGGCGGCGGCAGCTGTCCTTGATAGCCAGTAATTCTAGGTCTTCATCTTCGACCACATCATCACTTACCATCAGGTGAGATGGTGGTCAAAGGCTAGACTATCAACTATAAAAAAAAGGAACCCAAGATGCCTACTAGCGTTGGGGATTGTGTTCTCCCTGTTTGGAGTACACCCACTGCCTTTCGGTTAGTTAGTGACGACAAAGCTGTAAAAATTAATAATAACAAATATTTTATGAAAACATAAAATTAATATTTTAATAAAACACTTAAAAATACAAAAATATATCTTGTGACAATTCCGCCTAATTTTCCTGTTAAGCCAACGTGACGCCACAAACGCCACGCAGCCAAACCGGAAGAGTTTTCGACGCGTTTCGCTTCTACACGAAAATTCGTCCGGTTTGGCTTATTTGTTAGTATTAAATATGGATTAAGTAGAAGTAGTGGAAGTAACGCCTAAATCTATTTATTATCTGTAAAAATTAAAAAAGGATATTTTTTTTTGTGTAAGTGACGGAACAATCACGAGGTCCACCTGATGTTAAGCGACAACCTCTGCCTATAATAGGTGCATTTTGTCACAAGTACGAACAGCATTGCAACCGTCACCCAGACACAGTTGTTAAGTCTCATGCGCCTGTAATTATACTGTACTGTATCAGCTGGATTGTCCACTGCTGAACGCAGCCCCCTACATTATGGGGGGTTTGCCATAACCCCACGCTTGGCAGGCGACTTGGGGATCACAAAGCGCTGCTGCTTACCTTCTGGGCCTCGATTCTCTTAGCTATTGACCAAACGCCACACTACTGCAATGCTTCTGCGATCGAACTGCTGTTAATGTCAAATTCGGTAGTCTGCTAATTGTAGCTCCTAATCGCAATTGTATAGCAATCGCGTCGCTATCGTATGGCTGTGTTATGGCTTGCAAATGTTGCAATGGAATAATAATGAAAACTTCTATAAATCAAGCATCAGTCAAAACATAAATACAGTGATTTTCTACCAAACAATACATTAAATAAATATGTATAAATCATTTAGCTATTTTTCTATCTAAAATCTATGCTATGCTATCTATGCCACTGTAGCAACGCAATCGCAACCAAATAGCTTACAGCATACCAAATATTTCAAAAACTATTGATAGCAAGCCACTGACTTGCGATTGAACCTAAATAGCGGGCAGACTACGGGTACTGTCAAAAACTACAATTGTCATGCAATTAAGTTGCGTTAACGCCGTTCAATAGCTAAGAGAATTGGGCCCCTGGTGTGTTGCCCTTAGAAGCCTCTTACGACACCCACAGGTAGAGATGGGGGGGTGACATTGTAGCCCATATAATACATAACAATATAAAAAAAATTCATTACCTTTTCTTGAAAACTCTGTTGTAAGAGTTTAAGAGGAGACAGTATAACAACATCAGTGTCTCTTATGATAGCAGCTTCACCGTAGGAAGGTTTCCGAGGAGTCTTCAGGTTCAGCTCCAGTCTACTGGAACGGACGTTTGGTGACTCTGCAACATAAACAAACATTATCACACACTTTTACATCATCGTGCCAATAAAGACAATTATTATAAAATTATATAAATCATCATCGTTATACAGGGTGATTGGTAAAGCTAACAACCTCTTAGGGTTGACTTCTGCTAGTCCTAACAAACATTTTGATATAATGTTATTTTAAATTTTTTGTTTTGTTTTTGTTTATGTGTGTATGACTGCATAAGCACGAGGACCACCTGATGTTAAAAGTCTCTTCTACCTGTAATTTAATATTACTTAGCTCTATGTAATTATTCAAAACTCTATTCAAAGGGAGCAGAACAGGCAAAAGAGCCTTTTTTATGTTATTGTAAGGGAACAAGCTCTACGCCCACCTGATGTGAAGCGGACTAACCTCTGCCTATAACAGATGTATTTCATCACAAGTCACGAATTGCACTGCGCCCGTCACTTTGAGACATAGTTGTAAAGTCTCATGTGCCTGTAATTTCACTGGCTCTCAAGGAATGCTGCCGATACACACTGTTAGGTGCTTTGCGACAGATTTTCTACTTGAGGGCGGTAGCTGGCCAGGCGGGCAATCGCAAAATGCCCTTCCACCATGCGGTGAAGCTCAAGCCTGCGGTGGGGATCGAACCTGGGTACGGCGGCAGTCCATAGCTATTGCTCGGCCATCATTGCTTCAGGCTGAATTAAAGTTTGAAATATATTTTTATATTTACCTGAAGATTCAATTTCAGTCTTGGGTATGTGAGATCTGGAGGTAGATGGTCTGTGAAACAAAGTCAAAATCATTTAATAATAGGTAATTGTGTGCGGTTTTATAATAAAGTTCCCAAACATATTACAACGCTCACAGAAGGGAAATTCAAGTTCACATGAAAAACATATTGATTAAAAAATCCTACTACACAGTTTCTGATTACATAAACGACAAAAATGCCTGGACAATTCCGCCTCTGCCAAGCTATTGCCTGTCACCTACATAATTTAAACAAATATTGTAATAACTCTATTATATAGTAAGTATGTAACACATTGTTAAAAGATGTTTAAAAGAATGGCCCCAAGTTTCTTGCCCGTTCTTCTCGCAGTGGCTCTATACAATTTATTTGTTGAACGTGGCAGTACAATGTACAATATTTCAATACTAAAATGTGTAATTGACCTTCATAAGAGCGTCGTAGACGCCTAAATTGAATAAAGGATTTTGACTTTGACTTTGACAAATATTTTAAGAAAACACTTAAAAATATATCTAGTGACAATTCCGCCTAATTTTCCTGTTAAGCCGACGTGACGTCACAAATGCCACGCAGCCAAACCAGAAGAATCTCCTACGCGTTTCGCTTTTACACGAAGCATCCTCAGGAGGTCTTGACTCTACGAGCGCACGATCGAGATTTAGATTAAATATGGAATTCCGCAAAGCAACGCGTGAATCTATTCATTATCAAAATCATGTAAATAATTTAGGTGATTGCAACGTTCTTATGAAAAAGAATTACAAATTTTAATATTGAAATATTTTACATTGTACGTTCAACAAAAATAATGTATAAAGCCACTATGAGAAGAACCATCGAGAAACTAACCTCGAGAGTGGAATTCATGGTTCGGTCTATCTGGCAACTAGTGTGTTGTATCGGACACACTCCAAATTTAAAATATCCTTCCTCCTAGTGTTGTGATTACAGTGCTTATGGTGGTGTATATCGATTTTATATAGATAATTGTCCATATTATGTTACCCTTCTTATGGTAAATTTTTGATTCCAACCATGGAATTTCTACACGGAAATTCATAGTCATCTGGACCATCACTGCTTCTAAAAGATACAGTGGAATTTAAACAGATATCGTACAACTTAATAATTTCTATCTATATAGTTTTGTCTTACATAGTTAGTAAAACATCTACTACACCTATACACTTATTATATAGCCATTATTATTATTATTATTCAAATTATTATATGTTTTGTATAAAATATCTTTATTTTACTTGTTTGAATTAGTTTTATGTATATCTAAACACACTCAAATCCTTATTTTATACCTAAACCTGTTACACTTCAAAGGAAGCCTTATATTAGGTCATTACATATGAAATTGGCGTTTTTCGTACTGGCCACTTTAATCACGAATTTCTCCTCTTTGGTAAGGAATTCCAAATTCAAATTTGTACAGCTATAGACTCATGTATTTGTGCTTCGATGATCGTCATTCATTTGTTTTTTTTCTTCTGTTTTTTTCTGTTTGCGTCACTCATTTTACAAAATGGAAAACCTTAAATATCGCATTATTTACGAGTACGAGTTCCGCCGTGGCACTAGTGCTGCGGAAACAACTCGAAGGGTGAATGATGTGTATGGCGGTCGTGTTGCAAAAGAAAACACAGTTCGTTTTTGGTTCCAACGTTTTCGTTCTGGAAATTTCGACCTGCAGAACAAGCCCCGTGGACGGCCTGAGACTCAAGTTGATAATGAAGAGTTGAAGGCTATTGTGGAAGCGGATCCATCGCAAACCACGTCCGAGTTAGCTGCAGGCTGCGATGTTAGTGATAAAACTGTTTTAATTCACTTGAAGCAAATTGGGAAGATTAAAAAGCTTGAAAGGTGGGTACCTCACGAATTGACTGAAACAAACCGGCAAACGCGCGTCGACTGCTGCGTTACATTACTAAACCGGCACAATAATGAAGGTATTTTAAACCGAATCATTACCTGTGATGAAAAATGGGTTCTTTACGATAATCGGAAGCGCTCAGCGCAATGGTTAGATCCTGGCCAGCCAGCCAAATCCTGCCCCAAGCGAAAATTAACCCCAAAAAAGTTACTTGTAAGCGTTTGGTGGACTAGTGCCGGTATTGTTCATTACAGTTTTTTCAAATCTGGCCAGACTATTACGGCTGATGTCTATTGTCAGGAATTGCAAACCATGATGGAAAAGCTAGCGGCTAAACAACCTAGGCTGGTCAATCGCTCCACGCCACTGCTGCTTCACGACAACGCTAGACCACACACTGCGCTACAGACGGCTACTAAATTAGAAGAGCTTCAATTGGAAAGTCTAAGACATCCTCCGTACTCCCCGGACCTTGCTCCAACAGATTACCATTTTTTTCGAAATTTGGATAACTTCTTGCAAGGGAAAAAATTCAACTCCGATGGGGCAGTCCAAATCGCCTTCAAAGATTTTATTGATTCCCGTCCGACTAGTTTTTTTAGTAAAGGGATCAATGAACTACCTATGAGATGGCAAAAGTGCATAGAAAATAATGGTTCATACTTTGATTAATTAAATATATTATATTAAAAAATATTCGACTTTTTGTTCCTCCCATACAAAACGCCAATTTCATATGTAAGGACCTAATATAATAAACCATTTTTAATATTTTCAAATACCGAATTTCTTAATACTCAGCGATTTTTTTTATTTAACAATGTCGTAGTTAGATATTTGATTAGGTCATTTAGGGAGTCATTTAATATTTTACTTATTATAAGAGATGCGAATCATAGTAATTACTTTATTTATAACCTATATATATCACTTAAAACTTATAAAACAATATTTGGTAAGCTAGAATGAGTTTGGTAAAATTATAAGTTAGAATGAGTATTCTAACTTACAATTTTTTCCGTTGTTTTAGTCTTTTTTTATGTAATTGTGACGGATCAAGCACAAGGCCCGCCTGATGTTAAGCGGACTAATCTCTGCCTATAACAGATGCATTTCGTTACAAGTCACGAATTGCACTGCGCCCGTCACCTTGAGACATAGTTGTTAATTACATAGCCTTTGACCACTATCTCACCTGATGGTAAGTGATGATGTGGTCGAAGGGGTTGTTCAGGTTAACCTAGAATTAGTGGCTCTCAAGGACAGCTGCCGGAACACATCGTTGAAATGAAATGAAATGAAATTTTATTAGTTTGTGATCCTAGGTTACAGGTTGTTGAAATATTATAAAAAAAGTATCACTAGGTTCCGCTTCAAAGCATACAAGCATGAGAGTAAAGAATACCATATTATCATAATAATCTAGACACTTATTTTTTTTTTTGTACATAAAACAGAAAGAAATATATAAACATATCAATTTTAGGCATATTGCATGAGTTGCTTACTTACTAAATATTTTTATCATTTAAAAATTCGTCTATTGTATAATACGCCTTGGTCATTAGGAAATCAGAGAGATTCTTTTTAAAAGTGTGCAGATCGTTCGTATCACGGATTGTGATTGGTATTTTGTTAAAAACAATTGGTGCCATACGAAATATACTTTTTCTTAATAATGCCGTTTTTATTCTTGTGCCTTGGCGTAGATTTTTTCACGTCTGCTACCAGGATCATATTTTTCAAAAAGATTTGTATTTGTCATTACAAAAACAGCAGTTTCAAATATATAGAGACATGGCAAGGTAAGCAGTTTTAGCTCAATGAAATATTCTTTGCAAGAATCGGTTTGCTGTAGATTACACATGGCTCTTATGCATCGTTTTTGCGCTTTGAAAACTGCAAGCTTTTCAGTTGAATTTCCCCAAAATATTACACCGTACCTTAATATGGAAACAACATAACCGTGATATGCAGTGAGTACGGTGGCTCGATTACAAACTTTACCAAGTTTATACAGCGCGTATGAATATTGACTAATTCGTTTTGTTATTATACTTATATGTGTTTTCCATGTCATTTTGTTATCTATATTTAAACCTAAGAATTTCGTTGATTCAACTTCGTCAATTATTTTACCGTTAAATTTCATGTCAATATTAAGCAGTTTGTCAGTTCTTTGTCTGAAATACATTACATTAGTTTTGTCCAAATTAATTATCAAATTGTTATTATCCAGCCAATTGATTACAGATGTCAGTGTTGTAATTATGTCATTAGTAAAATTGGTATCAAATTTTTTAGAGTCATTAAACAAAATAGTACTATCATCCGCAAAGAGGGTCATGGAATGTTGAGTTACTTGGGGGAGGTCATTAATATATACAAGAAAAAGCAGTGGTCCTAACACACTGCCTTGCGGCACTCCGTAACCAATTTCTCTAATCTCTGAAGAGTAGTTCTTTTCAGTTTTTGTTTTAACACAGATGCGGCTGACATAAGTTAACTGTTTTCTGTTACTTAAATATGACTCAATGAGTTGGTAGGCTGTACCTCTGACACCATATGAACTTAACTTAGAAAGAAGTATTTCATGGTGAACGTGGTCGAAAGCTTTAGTCATGTCCATAAATATCGTTAGGTGCTTGGCGACAGATTTTCTACTTGAGGGTGGTCGCTAGCCTGGCGGGCATTCGCCAATGCCCTTCCACCATGCTTTGAAGCTCAAGCCCGCGGCGGGATTCGAACCACGGACATGCGGCATGGCAGTCCATAGCCAATGGCACTGAGCCATCACTGCTTCATATTTCTTCTGTATTTTATTTTCTCTTATTGATAGCTGTGAAAACTAAAATATTAACTTACATTATGTGGATTAGCTAAAATGCGCTGACTTCATTAAAAATAGACTTTGTAGAATAGACACGGTGAGTGACTCATGTTAATTTATAAGTGTTAATTGATAAGTATCCCGTGGGGTGCCGTGCTAGAATTTTACTCCACCATTGCTATCGGTGTCATTGGTGTTGTAAGAGGTAACTAAAGGTAAAATACCGAAAGGTGGGAAGCAGCGCTTTCTGAGGAACTGATATCTTAAACTGCGATCCCCAAGACGCCTGCCTAGCGTGGGAATTATGGCAAACTCTCCCTAAATGGTGGAGGATGTGTTCGGAAGTGGACAATCCTGCCAATACAGCAGTTTGTAAGTGTATTTGACGTTGTAATTTGCTAACATTAGGTTTTGTTACACAGTAGTTTCCATTGTTTACCTACTTCTTACAGCCAAGTATAAATAGAATTCACACTCAACGCTTAAGATGTTTATAGATATATTACCACGTTGATGTTCTAAATATGCACTATATCGATATCGATTAAAATTGCACATTCATTCCGTCCCATCACTATAAATCACGTGGTCGTGGCTTAGCCAATTAGAACGTGTTTCGATATGAGAAAAATTGACAGAAATTTGTTTCTTACAAAGCTAATAGAATGGCGTCTCTTCGGGTTACTTTCTCGAAGAGAAGAACGGACAAGAAACTGACTGCAATTGTTTTGAAACGTCTTTTACCAATGTGTTACAATATATTTTATTGAATTATTACAATATTTTTATAAAATTATTACAATATTTTTATAAAATTATTACAATATTTCTATTTGAATTATTACAATATTTCTATTTGAATTATTACAATATTATTATTTGAATTATTACAATATTTTATATATTATATATTTGCAATGACGAATGCTCCGTGGAATACATTACAAAATTACAACGAGAGATAAAAATATAGTCATGTGCGGGATTTGAACCCGTGCTATCTACCCCTATAGCCGGGATATGTCTGACTGCTAAGCCAATATGACATATGACTCACAGCTTTAATTTTGTAGTACACGAAACAAATATTTTAAGAAAACATTAAATTAATATTTTAAGAATATACTTGAAAATATTTGTTATTATTAAATATGGAATTCCGCAAAGTAACGCGTGAATCTATTCATTATCAAAATCATTTATATAATTTACGTGTTTGCAACGTTCTTATGAAGAATTACACATTTTAATATTGAAATATTCTACATTGTAAGTTCAACAAAAATAATGTATTAAGCCACTGTGAGAAGAACGGACAAGAAACTGAGTGCAATTGGTTTGAAATGTCTTTTACCAATGTGTTACAATGTATTTTATTAAATTATTAAAATATTTTTTAATAAAATTATTACAATATTTTTTATTCAATTACTACAATATTTTGTATTAAATTATTACAATATTTTTTTTAGTAGTAATTATTTTATAAAATGTATTGTAATAATATACTTTTTTTAAAATTGTAATAGTTTTACAATACTTTTTGTCATAGTTTTATAATAAAAAGTATTATTACAATACTTATTATAAAATAATAACAATATTTTTTATATACATTTGCAATGACGCATGTTCCGCGGAATACATTACAAAATTACAACGAAAGATAAAAATATAGCCATGTGCGGGATTCGAAACCGAGCCATTCACCCCTATAGCCGGGATATGTTTGACTGCTAAGCCAATATGACATATAACTCACAACTCTAATTTTGTAGTACACGACACAAATATTTTTAAATATGGAATTCCGCAAAGTAACGCGTGAATCTATTCATTATCAAAATCATTTATATAATTTAGATGTTTGCGACGTTCTTTTGAAAATAATTACACATTTTAATATTGAAATATTTTACGTTGTACGTTCAACAAAAATAATCTATAAAGCCACTGTGAGAAGAACGGACAAGAAACTGAGAGCAATTGTTTTGAAATGTTTTTACCAATGTGTTAAAATGTATTTTAATTAATTATTACAATATTTTTTAATAAAATTATTACAATATTTTTTCAACCACCTTGCTCGTAAAGTGAGTTTTATTATATCGTTTTTAGGGCCATAAATCGAACTATAACACCCTCGTGTATAATAATATTATACACTAGTGCGTAATAGAATTATTCCTTCAAAGTTAGTACCTAACTGCAAATTATATGCGAGTAAACAGAGCATTTTCAATTTAACTGGGTAATACAGATTTGTAACATCAAAGAGTACATATAAACATATGTAATCAACAACCATACATTAAACGCGCGCCAAAAAAAACTTGCGCGCTATTTTCCATAATTTTCGTATGTTGTTTGTATCGCATTTGTGCAATATATATTTTTTTTCCTCGCAAGGGTATTGAAAAGGTGCGTATGAAACTCGTGAGCAACTTGCTCATTATACACTCGGCTGATTTACGCTCTCGCCTACGGCTCGGGCTGCAACACACAGCCTCGTGTTTAATGAGCAACTTAGCTCAATTGTATTATAATCTACTATTTTTGAATTATTACAAAATTGTATATTAAATTATTACAATACGTTTAGTAAATTATTACAATACTTTTTTTTTTAATAATTACAATATTTTTTATATATATTTGCAATGATGAATGCTCCGCGGAATATATTACAAAATTACAACGAGAGATAAAAATATAGTCATGTGTAGGATTTGCACACGCGCTATGTACCACTTTCATTTCATTTTCATTTCATTCACTATAGTCGGGGTATGCTCTGACCGCTAAGCCAACATGACATGACTTACAACTCTAATTTTGTAGTACACGTAAGTTGATAGTTTACATGATTTATATTTAATTTGGTTTCAACTTTATAGCAGTAGCACTCGCAACTATATAAAGAAATAATTCAAATTTCACCAAATGATAAAACTACAGGTTGAGTTTTTTTCTTTAGTCGCCTCTTACGACACCCACGGGAAGAAACGGGGGTGACATTGTAACCAGGCAACCCATGGTCACCCATGGGGCGTTAGGCCACAAATATATATAATATTAAATGGATGAATTCTGGCAAATAAATAAATTTTATATAATCTCATTCGGTAATATTCTAATTATGAAATGAAATACAGACTTTTATTAGCATAATGAATAGATTCAGGCGTTACTTTGCGGAAATCCATATCCAATAATAACAAATATTTTCAAAATATTTTACGAAAACATCAAATTAATATTTTAATAAAACACTTAAAAAATATAAAAAAATATATCTAGTGACAATTCCGCCTAATTTTCCTGCTAAGCCGACGTGACGTCACAAACGCCACGCAGCCAAACCGGAAGAGTATTCGACGCGTTTCGATTCTACACGAAGCATCCTCAGGAGGTCTTGACTCTTCGAGCGCACGAACGAGAATGATTTTCTGCTGCTGCGTGGCGTTTGTGACGTCACGTCGGCTTAGCAGGAAAATTAGGCGGAATTGTCACTAGATATATTTTTTATATTTTTTAAGTGTTTTATTAAAATATTAATTTGATGTTTTCGTAAAATATTTTGAAAATATTTGTTATTATTTTATTAGCATATTTTATTTACATACTTCTTTATGAAAATTAAGAAGTTAAATTAAAGCACTCTCCTAAAACAATGCTTTAAAACAATTTTTTAATTTTTAAAGTACAATGTGTCTTGACCAAGGAGGTTTCAATTCAATTTAAGTACACATTATCTGTGGTGAGCGCTGGTTCCGAGCCATAGACCAATAACAGACTTTTTCCATTTTGGCGCTATTTCGTACATACGAAATTGAGTAATATTTTGTTAGATAAAAATTTTATTTAATGAAGCTATTTATACATGAGATTAACTAAAGTAGTGTATGCAACTGCACATAATTAGGTATTAAAACACTCGTGTAATCTTATTTAGAAACTACAGTCATGTTTTAATACCCTCTATTATATGACAGTTGCATAAACTACTATAACATTGATAATCCATAATACACTCACCTATTTAAGATGGCCAGGCGTCCTTTTGTCCTACGCAAAGACATTCGGCTTGGCATCACAGGCCGGTGGGTGTTGGTGGTAGTTTCGGTTTGTTCTTGCTGTATGACTGTAATAAAATATATGTACATTAGATTTCACATCAGCGGAACCCTTGTTAGTGTTCCATTACAAAAAACAAGATTTATTTATGTTATTGTGACGGAACAAGCAAGTGGCCCACCTGATGTTAAGCGGTAATCTCTGCATATAACAGACGTTCGTAGCGAAGTTTGAGCTGTTCTGAACCGATCAGCAAAGTTAAGCAACGTCCGCCGCGGTCATGTTTTGGATGGGTGACCGCTAGTGACATTACTACTGAGCGTGCACGTACTTCGAAAAGCACGTTAAGCCGTCGGTCCCGGTTGTTGTCTTAGGATGGCTAGCTACCACCCTCAAGTAGAAAGTCTGTCGCCAAGCACCTAACGGTGTGTTCCGGCAGCTGTCCTTGAGAGCCAGTAATTCTAGGTTAAGCATGTTAACACCTTCGACCATATACATCATCACCTGCCATCAGGTGAGATTGTGGTCAAAGGCTAGCCTATCAAGCATAAAAAAAGATGTAGTTCGTCATAAGTGATGGGACGAACCCTCACAAAGCTCAGTTACTCCTAAATTTACAGTTGTTGAATCTCAAGTCCCTGTAATTTTACTTTAAAACAAGATAAAGACGGTCTCTATATAAGCTGCTGCTTCAGACAACAATACATCATACGACATTATTATTCATCAATTAATTTCTCAAATTATAGTATAATAACCAGGTAGTTTCCTTTTATAAAAACTTGCTATACTAACCTCTATGCCAGAAAGTTATTTATGAAAAAAATGTTTATAATATGGCCATTACTGTTTATAACAAATTACCGGAAAACTTGAAAAATTTTGCCGGAAGCAGCTCCAAAACTAAACTGCACACTTGGTTATTGGACCATTGTTTTTATAGCATGACAGGATATTTTAATGTATAATATTTTATTATGTTAAAAAAAAATTGAATAATTTAGGAATTAATACTAATATTTGCACGCTTGCTTGCAGGTTGAATGCATTGCTATATATTTTACTAACATCTGAAATTGTAATGATTGTGTATTCTGACAAATAAATGATTGATTGATTGGTTTACAGGCAAGTATTGCACATTTTCAGAGAACTCGATTAAAACATCCGAGTTTTATCGATATTTTTCTCTTATTCATGTCCGTCCCTATCGAGTAGTCTAATTTTTTTTGAGTATCTATTCAGAAACAAAGCTTCAAAGCGCAAAGCTAGTACTTGACTAAGTTTATTTGGGTGGGTTGGGTTACTGTAATTATCGAATGAATTGACTCAAATAATATCGATCGAACTTCACAAGTTCGTTTTTTTTTATTCCTGATAGTTTAGCCTTTGACCACTACATCACCTGATGGTGTGTGATGATGTGTTCGAAGATGTTATTCATGCTAACCTAGAAGTACTGGCTCTCAAGGACAGCTGCCGGAACACAACGTTAGGTGCTTGGCGACAGATTTTCTACTTGATGGTAGCTAGCCAGGCGGCATTCGCAAAATTCCCTACCACCATGCGTTTGATCATATATTATGCTGTGGAGATATACAAAATAAACCACTCGAGCTCTAGCTATATCCGTCAACTGCTTTATTTTACGAACGGCATATGCTTACCTGCCTCAATTCTGCTAGCTAAAGCACTTAAATCTTCTGGGGCAGCGGGCATACAAGATCGGCATACGTAACGCAAAGAAAACGCCTGTGATTGGTCCATAGAAGATGCGCTGTCATTGGTCAACGGCTGTGATTGGCCAACATTTCCCGTCGATACCTGTGATTGGTTATCTATCAATTTGCCAGTTTCTATCGCCTCTTGTGACTGCTTGACAGGCGCTTCTGATTCTGATCGGTTTAGTGATAACGCCCCATCATCGATAGCCTTCTGTATTTCCCTGAGTGATGTATCTAGATTTGACAATGGCTGTGATTGGTCGGCGTTTACTGTGGATGATTGTGATTGGTTGACATTTTCTATCGAAGGTTGTGATTGGTCGACGTTGACTGTCGATTGTTGTGATTGGTCAGATAAGCATTGTGCGTGTATTCCTGAGCTGCCGCACAAGAGGCAGAGTTTTATATCCCATTGGCTGAAAAATTACATAATAATCATTATATTTAAAAGATGTTAAAATTCGAAATTTTTAACATGGTGGTAGAACATTATGCGAATGTCCGCCTGGCTAGCTACCACCCTCAAGTAGAAAATCTGTCGCCAAGCACCTAACTGTGTCTTCCGGCAGCTGTCCTTGAGAGCCAGTAATTCTAAGTAAGAAGTTAGTTACTCTCAGGTGAGATATTGGTCAAAAGCTAACCTATCAGGCATAAAAAAAAATGTATGTCTCAGAGTGACAAGCGCAGTGTAATGTTATACAGAACAGTGACACTGCAAATGTAATGGATAGACCCCACCATCAAGCGTCATCAACAACTTGGCTGTCTCACCTTTTTTTATGCCTGATAGGTTAGCCTTTGACCACTATCTCACCTGTTGGTAAATGATTATGTCATCGAAGATGTTGTTCAGGCTAACCTAGAATTACTGACTCTCAAGGACAGCTGCCGGAACACATCGTTACCGACTTGGCGACAGATTTCGTACTTGATGGTAGCTAGCCAGGCGGGCAATCGCAAAATGCCCTACCACCATGCAACCACTTCATGGGATTAAAAATATTGTTATTAAATATATATATATATATATTTATGTTATTGTGACGGAACAAGCCCGAGTCCCACCTGATGTTAAGTGGACTAACCTCTGCCTATAACAGATGCATTTCGTCAATGAATGGCACTGCGCCCGTCACACTGACACATACAGATATTAGGTCTCATGTGCCTGTAATTTTACTGGTTCTCAAGGACTGCTGCCGGAACCAACTGTTAGGTGCTTGGTGACAGATTTTCTACTTGACGGTGGTCGCTAGCCTGGCAGGCATTCGCAAAATGCCCTTCCACCTTGCGGTGATACTCAAGCCCGCGGCGGGATTCGAACCATGGACCTGCGGCACGGCAGTCCATAGCTATTAATGCTCGGCCATCATTGCTTCAAGATAAATAATAATTGCTTACCCATTCTCAGCGTCATGCTCCCTTCCATTAGGACAAGAGCATTGGTCTGCGCAGCAAGTCAACGGACGTTCGTATATTTCTGCAAAAGCGTTTTGTTCTAACTCCCACGCAGCATCCCTGTAATGCATCACCAATATCATTATAGTCTTTCTATATTGTTTTTAAACAAGTATCGTTCAGTCACCCCGTGACCACGATCACTGCAAAGTGTTTGAAACGTCGGGACAAAAATAATGATAAATATACGCGATTTAAACCGTTTAAAGTTGTTTAATTACTATAGGTCAGGGGTGGCCAAACTTTTAAACCATGCGGTCTCCATTATAATTTAAAATAATCCACGCGCAACCAGCAATTGATAAAAAATGGCAAAATTGTTTGTTTATATTCTATACACTATAAGGTAACGAAGTTAATTACAATGTTTTCATAATAATAAATACCTACTTCACTTATAATTTTTATAATTCACTTTTGAACATATTGAACAACAAAATCCTAGGCTAGATTTTTGGCGTTGCACAGTTTCCACAAGTTTATAATGCAGCATAGTGTATGAACTAACTGTAATACGCAAGCAGGAAGTCAAATGCTCGTCTGACTGATGTGTCGTTTAAATCGCATTCATAGTTGAAAATATGATAAAAAAAAATACCGTCAAAGATAATAAAGAAGTAGTGTAAATTTTCAGAAGCATAGCATTTTATTTTTTGATGTACCAGTTCCATGTCTGTATTTTCAAATGCTCTTGCTTTCAATAAGAATTTTCACCTAATTTTGCTGAATCTCTTCCTTCACCGAAACTGATTCAACAGCGATGAATTCACCTATTTCCAGCACCGATGAATCCAACAACTTTAATAGATTACATATCAATATTCAAGCCTCCGCGCATACAGGAAAATAGCATAAATAAAGAAAAAATAAGTGTAAATTGTTCTTGGTTGTAATTGAGTTGAAATTTACGATTAATTTGTTTCTGTTTATTGCAATGTTTCGATATGCTGCTTCTCACGGGCTACCCAAAATGCCTCCGCAGTCAACCAGTCGACCGCGGTCGACATCTTAGCCACCCCTGCTATAAGTAATAATCGCGAAAACCTAAGACAACATTAAGTATCAATTAATTTAAAAGGTTTTAAACCTGACTGCAATTTATTTATTTTTGTTAAACGCTTTATCGTTCCAATGAAATTATCATTGCAAGTTATATATATATTTATGGCATTTATTTTTTAAAGCTCTTTATTTTGATACTCGATGGATTTGAAAGAAAAAAATATTGTATTTTCAATACGGCGTCTAAATTCATGCATGCATGTTTTTTTTATGTACCTAGTGTAACTTGAGCTATCAAGACGAATCTAACGATAAATCATACATTAAAATCGGTTAAGCCGTTTAGAAGTTACTAGCTTTCCGGCTGCTACTCCACCCGCGCGTATGTCGGTTATCGCGCAAAACCATTTAACTCTTTTTACGCAGTTGGATAAAAACTATTCTATATCCTTCCCGAGTCTCAAACTACTTCCTTACCAAATTTCATTAAAATCGGTCCAGTAATTTTAAATCTAATTGTTGCATACAAAATTACAAATCATGTCTCTTTATAATACTAGTGTACTTTTAAATTATCAAAATTATATCCATTGTATATGAAATGTTCTATAGCCTATGTTCATCAAGAATAATGTAGGATTCTAGTTGGATAAAAACTATCCTATGTCCTTTCCCGAGTCTCAAACTATTACCATACCAAATTTAATTCAAATCGCTCCATTACTTTTGAAATTTATTTGTGGCATACAAAAATATAAATCTTTTCTTATTATAATAATAGTGTAGATTATCAGAATTATATCCATTTATATAAGTATTACGACCTAACAAATGAATTAACAAACAACGGTTATACATACATAAAATCACGCCTCTTTCCCGTAGGGGTAGGCAGAACCACGGATTTCCACTTACTACGATCCTTACATATCTCTTTCGCTTCATTTACACTCATCAATCCTTTCATACATAAGCGTCGGTTTAGGGTACTCTTGATCTGGCCTTTTTTCAGAACGTCTTCAATCTGATTTCGGGACGTTCGCCTAGGTCTTCCCCTTCCAAAACTTCCGTTCACTTGTCCCATGTATATCTGTTTAGTCATTCTTATTTCATTCATTCTCTCCACATGTCCAAACCATCTTAACATATTTATGTTTTTACGGTTATGTGGTTAATCTATATGCTGTAGAAGTCGGAGCAAGGGGTATACCAGCAAAATCCCTATACAACCTAGTAAAGGACCTTGGCTTGTCAAGAACAACCGTAACTTCCATCCTAGAACGTGTATCCAAGGCGGTATTAGTAGGATCTTACCAAATCTGGTTAGGTAGAGGAGGAGGCTCGAGCGGTGAAAGGGAGCAATGCATCATAAAGGGGCCCCTTAACCTTACTCACTGGGTTGCAAGTCCCAGGCCCCTCTAGTCTCTTCCTCTGCAACGCTATGGACCCGGCACCCGCACGGTGAATCCATGGAATGCTAAGTAAATTCGTCTCGCAATGTTCTATAGCCTATGTTCATCAAGGATAATGTAGGACTCTAGTTGGATAAAATCTATCTTATGTCCTTCCCCGAGTCTCAAACTATTTCCCTACCAAATTTCAACCAAATCGGTCCAGTAGTTTTTAAGTTTATTCGTTACATACAAAAATACAAATTCTCTTTATAATATTAATGTAGATTATCAGAATTATATCTATTGTATTTTTTTTGTATGGTGGTAGGTCATTTTGCGAATGCCCGCCTGGCTAGCTACCACCCTCAAGTAGAAAATCTGTCGCCAAGCACCTAACGGTGAGTTCCGGGAGCTGTCCTTGAGAGCCAGTACTTCTAGGTTAGCCTGAACAACATCTTCGACCACATCATCACTTACCATCAGGTGAGATAGTGGTCAAAGGCTAACCTATAAAGCATAAAAAAAAACCAACCTGTCAGGTACGTAGTATCCTTGGCTGACTACTGCATCGTAGAAACTCTCCTTATCATTGCAAAGAGGGCATTTCAGATAATGCATGCCAGCACTTAATGCCATTCTCTGAAATAAGTAAACAACAAATATGTAGTTAGAAATTGAAGCAGTGATGGCTCAGTGGTATTGGCTATGGACTGCCGCGCAGCAGGTCCATGGTTCGAATCCTTAGGCTTGAGCTTTACCGCATGGTGGTAGGGCATTTTGCGAATGCTCGCCTGGCTAGCGACCAGTAGATATACGTAGAAAATCTGACGCCAAGCACCTTAACGGTGTTCCGGCAGCTGTCCTTGAGTGCCAGTAATTCTAGGTTAAGCCTGTTAACACCTTCGACCGCATCATCACTTACCATCAGGTGAGCAAAAGCTTACCTAATATAAAAATTGTGTAAAACAATAATAGTCATTAAAGTAATTAATGACTAAATAAATATTATAGTAATTATAATAATTATAAGGTAGCGTCATCATTTACAAGTTTAAAATTAATTGCAAAATTGTCTTGTTCGTAGTAATAGGTAAGTTGTACTATAGATGTCGCTCCATCCTAATACGATGGTTAAAGAACGATAGGAATGATTTGAGTTATGACGTCATTGTCATGTTAGCTCAATTGGTTAGGGCATACCCCGGCTATAGGAGTGTATGGACGCGGGTACGAATCCCACACATGACTATTACCAGACAAGTTATTTCACACATTTGAGTGTTGAAGTCGGTTCCTTTTTTGTTAAATTACATATTTTCACCCTTTTTAGTGACCCTTGCTACTTATGGGATCGATTGTCATTCACTGTCAATGACTATATCATCAAGATATGAAAACTTTCAGTTATTGGTATGTAACTCAAAAACGGGTTGACCGATTTTGATGAAATTTAAATTGGACCACACGGCGATCATCAGCTTCTATATATCAGCAAATAAAAAAAGAATCATCAATATCGGTTCATCCAGCCAAAATTTCTGAGGTAACATATTATATAAAAAAATACACGATTTAATAAAAAAAAGGCAGACAATTTGCATACCTCCTCCTTTTTTTGAAGTCGGCAAAAACTATATATACCTGTAAGCAACTCCTGTGGAACCAGGCATCTTTGGCGCAACACGGAGGCCAAAATGTGTCTATGGTTGGAAAACCATCCACCGTTTCATAACATATCACGCACACCATTTCTTCTATTGCTTCAGTCCCTGAAATTAGTATCATAGATAGATAGATAAACTCTTTATTGACACACCATAATTAATACCACTATTAACATTTTGAAGCAGTAATGGCTAAGTGGCATTGGCTATGGACTGCCGCGCAGCAGGTCCATGGTTCGAATCCCGCCGCGGGCTTGAGCTTCACCGGTGGAAGGGCATTTTACCTGATGATAAGTGATGATGTGGTCGAAGATTTTGTTCAGGCTAACCTAGAATTATTGGCTCTCAAGGATAGCTGCCGGAACACACCGTTAGGTGCTTGACGACAGATTTTCTACTTGAGGGAGGTCGCTAGCCAGGCGGGCATTCGCAAAATGCTCTTCCACTATGTGGTGAAGCTCAAGCCCGCGGCAGGATTCGAACCATGGACCTGCTGCGCGATGAAGATGATGCTACCTGCTAGATTAAGATGATTCAAATTTTTATTGTATTACTAAGAGAAAAGTTTGACAATTATAAATGAAAAATTATATCTGGCAAATGTCCACCACGAGCACGCCGACAGATGTTGATTCTTTCATCAAAGTTTTTAATCACTTTTTGGCAAAATGGCGGGTCTGTTTCGCGAGATTTTAACAACTTTTGAAGCAGTGATGGCTCAGCGGCTATGGATTGCGCGCAGCAGGTCCATGGTTTGAATCCCGCCGCGGGCTTGAGCTTCACCGCATCGTGGAACATTTTGCGAATGCCGCCTGGCTAGCTACCACCTTCAAGTAGAAAATCTGTCGCTAAGCACCTAACAGAGTGTTCCGGCAGCAGTCCTTGAGAACCAGTGAAATTACAGGCACATGAGACTTAACAACTATGTCTCAAGGTGACGGGCGCAGTGCAATTCTTTACTTGTGAAGAAATGCATCTGTTAGAGGTAGAGGTTAGTCCGCTTAATACCAGGTGGGGTCCGAGCTTGTTGCGTCACAATAACATAAAAATAATAATAAAACTTAGTGCTACAATGGGCGGTCTTTTCGATCAAAGCGATCTCTTCCAGACAACCCATTTCTAAGAGAGATTACATAAGATAGACTTGGCGGTTTCACAATATTAAACATCTAACAAACTTTAACTAACTAAATTCAAACTTGACTTAAACTCTTTAAAATCAAAAATCCTAGCAAGAATTTACATGTAGATGCTTTATATAAGTAAATAAAAATATATATAAGAAGAAAGGTTTTTATTTCCGGATAGTTTTTTTATTTCATTATTATGTTGCCATTTTTTTCTGGTTGGTTAATTTTTTTGTCTTTATAGTTAGTGACATTGTTTTTAAGGGCTAGCGTTTGACCACTATCACACCACATTGTAAGTGATGATGGGGTCTAAGATGTTGTTCAGGCTAACCTAGAATTATTGGCTCTCAAGGATAGCTGCCGGGACACACAGTTAGGTGCTTGGCGACAGATTTTCTAATTGAGGGTGGCGCTAGCCAGGATGACATTCCCAAAATGTCTTATCACCATGCTATAACGGCTGCCATCCTAAGACGCCAACCGGGACCGACGGCTTAACGTGCCCTCCGAAGCACGTGCACGCTCAGTAGTAATGTCACTAGCGGTCACCCATCCAACTCATGACCGCGCGCGACGTTGCTTAACTTTGCTGATCGGTTGAGAACATCTAAGCAAACTACGCTACGAGCGAAAAAAAATTAAAACTACTACCGATAATTGAAAGTTCTTTTACCTTTATCTACTTCCGTCTCCCCATTAGTGCTAGCTGCAATCTTGGCAGGTTCCACGCCGTATTTCAATCTCGTTCTGTACGCTCTCAATCTGAGTTTAGCTTTTGCCATAATGTGATCTGGTATCTTCTGTTTTGGTGCGTGATGCTGGCAAAAAGATCTGAAACATTATCAAAAAGGGTTATTGATTTGCTAACAATCTCTTAGGGTCGATTTCTGCTAGTCCTAACAAACATTATGAGATGAATTTATTTTCGTTTTGAGAAAAAAAAATGTTTTTTTTACTTTTTTTCACGTGTTTTTGCCCGAATAAGTACGAGGACCGCATGATGTCAAGTATCTTGAGCCACATTTTTTTTTTATACTGAAAATATACTCAAAATGTTTGTTACAACTAGCAGAAGTCAACCCTAAGAGGTTGTTAGCATTTTACCAATAACTCTGTATGTACTGTACAACAGGTGCATAAAATACTTCATTTTAGGTGAAGCATTTAACAGATATTTAAATCGTGGCTAAAATGGGTTTTATGCACGAGTTATACAGCCAGATTTCTTATGGGATTTTAACGAAACAATCATGAGGCCCACCTGATGTTAAGCGGACTAATCTCTGCCTATAACAGATGAACTAAAGTGCCATATTGCACTGTGCCCGTCACCTTGAGACTTACAGTAGTTAAGTCTCATGTGACTGTAATTTTACTGGCTCTCAAGCACTGCTGCCGGAACACATTGATAGCTGCTTGAGGTATTCTACTTGAGCTAGCCAGGCGAGCACTCGACAAAATGCCCTCCACCAAGCGGTGAAGCTCAAGCCAGTGGTGGAGATCGAACCAGGGACCTGCGGCACGGCAGTCCATAGCTATTAATAGGTTGGCATCGTCAGGACCACTACGTCCTAATTATGAATGAGACTAGACGAATTTACTTAGCATTCCATGGATTCACCGTGCGGATGCCGACTCCATAGCGTTGCAGAGGAAGAGACTAGAGGGGCCTGGGACTTGCAACCCAGGAGTAGGATTAAGGGGCCGCTTTATGATGCATGAATGCTCCCTTTCACCGTTCGAGCCTCCTCCCCTGCCCAAATTTGGTAAGATCCTACTAATGCCGCCTTGGATACACGTTCTAGGATGAAAGTTACGGTTGTACTTGACAGGCCAAGGTCTTTTAGTAGGTTGTTGGATTTTGCTGGTATATACCCCTTGCTCCAACTTTTACAGCATATAAATTAACCACATAACCGTTTTTGATTAATTAATTTGTTAGGTCTTAATATTTATTAGTATTTATTGTGTGGTCTTTAGGTATGTTGTTTCCCACGGCACAGTAAGTTCTATAAGTACTATGCGTTTTAGATTCTATGAGTATAGTAGATATTATGATAATAATTATGATTTAATAATCATTCTATTGTTATCATTATCGCCGATGCCAATGGGTTAACGGCCATCGTTGGGTCCCCACCGAATTATGATAACTGTGTTCGGAGTTTCTTTGCCTGATAAAATCCAGAACGTGGATATTCGCCGAAGATCAACTACTAAATGCGAGAATTAAAGCCTGGGTTAATTACACGGGATCAGCAAACCCTAGTAACCCAGCCGTGCAAACCGGACCCACCATTAGCCCTCGGTCCTTTCGCGGACTGCCCTCCAACAGGGCAACACCAATGCAGTAAAAAGTTCGAGTTGAATGTACTACCAAAACGTTCATGGGCTTATAGGTAAACTGCACTGAGAAAAATCTTAAGTCAAAAGCGCCTTAATGACGGCCAATTTATATGGTATAAGACGAAAAACCGCCCAAACGTAAATACGTACAAAAACGCCTTCCAACTAGAAGGCGTTAAACGAGGTCAGTGAAGGCGAATGTTTCTTTTCGTCTTCATTTAAGGTGTATTTTGTGGTCTTTCTTAAATATTGACTTTTCGATGAGGCTGATTAAGTCGTACGTTATAGTGATAATCACCGTATATAAACCGCCGTAAAAGTAAGGTATATTTTATGGTCAATACTGCAATTATTATCGTATAACAAGTTCAATTCTGAAAATACTTTACGGAAGGCGTTTTTTGACGGTTGTGTTTATTATAAAACATGGTACATTTTTATTAATTTCGCTTTGCGTGGTGAAAATCATCTTAAGAGTTGTGAATTCACCTTGCGTAGTTACAATTCAACGGTAAAAGGTCAAATTTGATTTGTCGTTTTTCTCAGTGTGGCAAGCGAAATAATTTGTTGGTATTGGAGCATGATTTGGTGGCTGCAACAGAAACTAATCTGGATGTACATACTTGTAGGTCCCATAGTAGAGAGATATGGCGTTCTTCTCTCTGCCGCACGGCAAATGGAACTGTTTCCGGCACACGCCCACGCTGCAACCGAGGTTGGCGCCATTCCGACCGCAGTACGAACATTTCTGTTATCAAAATGTTATCTATACTAACATTATAAAGAGGAAATTGTATTTTTATATTTAAGGTTGAACTGGCCGGTCAGTTCTCCATACAAACGCCATAGGGTGATCGCTCCCTTATTTGAGATTTTAGGTCCAAAATTAAGCATAATGTGGATTGAACTCGTCATTATCTATGTTTGTATCGTAACGAAATTTTAAAAAGATAATTAAGTTGATAGTTATAAGCCTTGAAAACTTTATATGGAAATGTTTCGAGGGTCATAACTCTCAACTTACGATACGAGTTCAATCGAAATCATGCTTTTTTGGGCCTAAATCCTCAAACAAGGGCGTGATCTCCCTACAACGTTTGTATGGAGAACTGACCGGCCAGTTCACCCTTAATGAATAAACTTCTCGATCGATTTGGATGAAATTTGGTATGGAAATAGTTTGAAACCCGGGGAAAGACATAGGATACTTTTTTGGCTATAGGGATGTTTTTTTTATGCCATATAGATTATCCTTTGACCACTAACTCACCTGATGGTAAGTGATAATGTGGTCGAAGATGTTGTTCAGGCTAACCTAGAATTACTAGCTCTCAAGGACAGCTTCCGGAACACACCGTTAGGTGCGGCAGATTTTGTACTTGAGGGTGGTAGCTAGCCAGGCGGGAATTCGCAAAATGCCATCCTAAGACAACAACTGGGACCGACGGCTTAACGTGGCCTCCGAAGCACGCACGCTCAGTAGTAATGTCACTAGCGGTCACCCATGCAACTCATGACCTCGGTGGACGTTGCTTAACTTTACTGATCGGTTAAGAACAGCTAAGCAAACTTCGCTACGAGCACTTCAAATGTCTAGCGTTAGTATAACATATCTCCCAGAAAGTAGTCACCATAAACTTTCTATCCAGTGAGTAGCACACCTATGCACAAGGTTTGAGATTTAAATCCTGCTTTAAGCTTGACCTTCACAAAATGCTCGAAGTCAAAATCATTTATTCAATTTAGGCGTCTACAACGCTCTTATGTTATTCTACATTGTACTGCCACATTCAGTAAAAAAAATTTTATAGAGCCACTGCGAGAAGAACGGGCAAGAAACTCGGGGCCATTCTTTTAAACATCTTTTAACAATGTGTTACATACTTACTATGTAATAAAGTTACTACAATATTGGTTTAAATTACGTAGGTGACAGGCAATAGTTTGGCAGAGACGTTTAAGTAATCACAAACTATGTAGTAGGATTTCATAATCAATATGTTTTTCAGATGCAAATTGAATTTTCCTTCAGTAAGTATTGTAATATGTTTGGGAACTTTATTATAAAACCGAACATAATTTCCAAAGTAGGACCTTTTATTTGCAACTAGCAAGTAGAAAATCTGTCGCCAAGCACCTAACAGTGTGTTCCGGCAGCTGTCCTTGAGAGCCAGTAATTCTAGATTAGCCTGAACAACATCCTCGACCACATCATCACTTACCATCAGGTGAGGTAGTTGTCAAAGGCTAACCTATCAAGTATAAAAAAAAAGCCAAAAACTTCACGCAAAACAGCCTGAAGCATAGCAGCAAAATTGCTGAAGAGTCCACACCCCAAGAACCAAGTAAGATGATGACTTAAGTTAGGTACTTACATGTTTTTTACACCTCTCCACCTCAGCAATTATATCAGGATATATGAATCCAAAAAGGCCTTCCTCATCATGGCCTTTTTGAATCAGGCAACAGGAAAGTAACTGAAATAAGAGGAAATATCTATCAACGTCTATGGTCAAGTTTGTGTTAAGAAAATAGAAGGATCAAATTCATAATAATTCATGTGCATCATATATAATGATAGCAATTGTTTTTTTTTTTTTTTTTATTGTGACGGAACAATCTGGTTGCCCACTGATGATAAGCGGACTAACCTCTGCCTATTCGTGACTTGTGAAAAATTGATAGTGTTTTATTTATTAAATACATTCCAGGTAGTATAACCGGAACTTACTCGAACATTCTGAAACAGGCCCTTAGTGTAACAAACAATGTTATAATGGTGAATAAATATTCTGATTCATATGAATCTATACACACTTGAGTGTCTTAGTTCTTTAGTACTAAACGAAACAAACTCATAACTTTGATGTCCTGCAGACTTCAATCAGGACATGCACCATTAAATAAAATTAAGTATGTGATAACAATTGAAGACATTTGCTGCTTCTTAATGGAATGTTGCCATAGAGAACCTATTAGAGGTAAGTTATGAGATATGGGGCTGAATTCTAAAATCATATCCTTAAATATATGGGAAACGTAGAAACACTGGTACAAAGAATACTTCAACCGAAATTATCTCAATGGCGTATGCATTGCATAAACTATATTTCGTTATAAATAAGGATGCTCTGATAATGATATACTATAGGCTGGGTGTATCAGTTCAATATTATGGGATTATCATTTGGGGCAACTCTACTGATACAGGGGTTGTGTTCAAAGCGTAAATAAGATGCATGTACAAGCAATGAACAATTATTTTTAAGAGACAGCTGTAAGCCATACTTTCTCAAACATAAGCTGCTGACATTAACATCCATATCCTCGAAGTAGCAACATATGTAGAAAAACACCCAGACTGATTTTGTACTTATATTGAAGCATTTACTAATCCTACAACAATGCTCTAAGACATAATAATATTCTTAATATGGGACCAATCACTCACAGTAAAAAATGTATCAGAGAATTTAACGAAGACCAGTTTAAGAACAAAATAAATACTCGCTGATTAATAAAGATAAAGATAAAAGACATCTATTTCAGGCATACACCCATATAAAATAATATTATAACTATTGAATCATGATTAATTCATTATTACTCATATATTGCCACGACGTGTCTGTTGCAGCAATGCTGAACATATGGACAGTCTGCACTGTCTCTGATAAATGTTATTACAGTATAACTGTCTTTCTAAATTATAAATTTAATATGAAATATAATTGATAAATAATGCAACTTTTATAATTGTACAATGAAATTATTATATGTATATCATAATGTAATACTATATACCTGTAATTATGTATGACAATGTAAAATCTAACCATATATTTGTAAGCCGAATAAGGTGCTTAGGTGGTAACATTGTGTTGCACTGACAAAATTGAGTCATATCATCCTGTATGCTTTTGACGTTAAAATAAATTATTCTATTACATACCAGTATAAGGATCATCGTTGTGTTACCTTAATTAATAAAATGTTAGCTTATAAAGCTCAACAAACATCGGGCAAAATGTGAAGCACTCAAAGATCATAAATATAGATAAGAAATATGAATACATACAGACAAGAGGTGTGATGGCTCAGTTTTCCATTGCCTGACGTCGGGTTGAGGGTTGATATTTTTTTCACAGAAAGGTTACATTATTATAAGCACACACGCGAAGTTTCAAAATCAGAAAATGCGTAGTTTTTGAGAAAAAAAATATTGAAAATTAATTATTTTGCAATATTAATTCTAATCCATAGGGATTGACAAATCTGTGGTAGCATAGATTATATAGAATTCTTGCCAATGAACGTTTCGTTTTACGAACGGTTAAAGGCGTATTCCACTTGACGCTAATTTCGATATTGTCGATAATTTTGCGTCTATGGTTCCACATTTAATATGAAACATAGATACAAAATCTGGTAAAAATAATCGAAAATAACGGCGATAATAATTGGCGTCAAGTGGAATACGTTCGGTAACGTTTTATATTAAAAAAACAGGTTAGGTTAGGTTGAAACTGCGTCAACACAACGCGCGAGCCGAGCGAGCGTAGCGAGCGTGCCGCGGCAGCGGCCGGCGAAGCGCTAAAAAATCTGTTACACATCCAACAAAACAATAAATTTGATCAGTGAAGTGTTACAAAAAGTGAGGTGATGATTTTACAAATATATGCATAACTCGAAACTATGCATTACCTTGTAATAAAAGTGGTGGGAAAGGGAAGGGATGACCCTCCCCTTCCACTGCCCTCCTTAATGGCAATCGAGTTTAAAATTATTATTTTAATTTTAATCCAGAAAATGAAAAAAATTAAAATAAGTAAAAAAGGGGGAGGATGCGGGACTTTTCCTTTGAAGAGGGGGGGAGTGGTACCCCTCCCCCCTCTCCCCACCCCCTCTACCCCCTGGATTCGACGGACGTCAACGGAAAGTCGTACCGGTGTGATTCAACTACATAATGGTATTGCTGCTTGCACTGTGAAAACAATTAAATATCAGAGAGAAGTAGTACTGTTCTGTGTCCACAACTCATCATGGTTTTTTGCAACTAAATTGAAACATGGAGGATCCATGAAAATGCTATGGAAAGGAACAGACCTGTTAAATCTATGATATTAATGGTTATATCATGTTTGATAAATAGGAAAATTCAAATCCAAAATGTACTGGGTAGTTTTTTAAGTCTTTCTGAGAGTAAAGTTAGAAATAATAATAGGTATTAATTTTATTATAATTTATAGCCATAAAACGACCTTCAGTTATTGTTATCACAGCTCAAAGAGACACCAAATTCTTATCAGGACTTTGTACTTACACAACAAAAGTAGTGACACTGAATATCCCCAATTTCGTACAGTTTCCCATAAATGACCTCGTCGTCTACTTCTCGCAGACAGAAAGCGCAGGGCTTTCTTTCCCCGGTCACAAGTCTTGCTAGATAACGATTGTTATTCTTGCCCATTCTACGAGCCATGTTTCCACTTCCTGCACACGTTACATCATGTTATTATACTCAAACAGTATACAGTTTGAAGGCTAAATGGCGCATTTTGTTTCATTACACTAATTTAATTAATGAAATACATGTTTCTACAAAATTATCCCACTTTCACGATAGGTACACCGTACAATCAACAAACCAAACTTAATTGTCAATTTTTGGCGGGAAGATAATTTGACTTTGAGTTTAACAATAACTTGTCAAATCTAAATCTTCTTCGTCAAATCCAACTTCAACTTTCGGATAGTACCTACCTACATTTCTACACTATCAATATAACTGTTTTGACAAATACAAAAGGAAACAATATTTATGTCACGTAAAATTTAATCCCGTTACAATTTGTAATAGGCCTTAATTATTATTGGTGCATGGTCAAAGATTTCTGCGAGATACGATGAACTGAAGCCGATGAAGACAGATCATCCGATCCAAGTACAGACCATCTAATGATGACCACGATCCTCAGCCATGAGGGGACGACCACAGAGAGCACTCTCTCGCTGTCTCCGAAGGCAACTCTGCATCACGGCTGCGCCACGCAGCCGCGCGCCTTAGGCACCGGAGAGACGCGGTGCAGTAAATTATCCAGTCATTTCACGTTTCGCCCATGTTTCAATAATTCATAAGACTTTATTTCACGTTCTAAAATCTGTGTGAAATCAATCATTATCTCTGAAGGGTCGTGAAAAAGAGTTTTTTCGAACGAGAATTTTGTTATATCTTTCACCCAAATATAACACTTATTAATTTTTTACCTATATCTGCCTCTTTGCAAGACACCACATATTTTACTTCGACGAATTCATCCATTTCGAATTTTTGCCATTAGTTGGAAGAACCGTTCTGCTACGCCACATGCTATTGTAAACGAAAAAGACGCGCCACAGTACTGCAGCTCTGCATCTCTGTAAATGCATATTAGTAAGTGATAGTCGCTCAGATACCGCGTCGCGACTCAACTCTGTAGTGCGTTCCGAGCTTTAGATACGCGTGGATGGCATTATGCCACAATATGTAAGCTTGTTTACGTATTCACTTCCTATTACAGGATTTTTAAATAAAATATTTTAGGTTTTCATGCAATTTATTTCAGTAGATTGTAATTACTTTCTTGGAAATAAGAAATGGATTTCAAGTAATTTTTTTATTAAAGTTAATATTGATAGTAGGATATAACTTAGAATTAAAATAGATTTTAAAAATGTATTATTGCGTGTGTTAGATTAATAAGTACATCAAGTTTTTTTGGTGGTATGAATCTTAACAAAATGCTGCAAACTATAATAAATACTTTTAGCTACTACAACGAAAGCATATAGTCAACCTAGCTGCCATTTCAGGCTTGCTGGCAGTCTTAGCACTCCAGCCCTCTACCAGTAAGCAGCGTGCCCAGCATGCCCTATTATTCTAGTATTCCATTGTACCAAATTGAGTAGATGGATCATATATACCTATTGGAACTAACAATACCGCAGCCATTGGTGTGACAATTATCAACGTGCCAGTTGATGTAGTATTTATTTGTTTTAATTTTATGTTTTAGGTACAAATGACATTATAGTTATCTAGAAATAGATCTCAAGTATGACAGCTGTCAAAATGACAGTTTATGTACTATTTTGCCGTTTATATTTCATATTTTAGATTAAAAAGACATAAAAAGTACCTAGAAATTACTCTTACGCAATACAGCTTTAATACCTAAGATCAATTTATTTGTAATTTTTATGTCCTTTGTATCCCAAAAATGAAATCAATACTGAGAAATACGACATCAATTGACACTTTGTCAGTTGTAAGATCTAAGCCTTACTTCTAGGATATTTTTATGTCATTAGAAGCACAAATACTAAAAAAGAATTGAGGACTTTTATCAAAGTTTATTTTATGACATTTGTAGTACATGTTTGATATAAAAAAAAAAAATACGAAAAAAAATATTGGGAATTGTTTTCACATAAAATGTTCTCAAGACTAACAATGTCCCGAAGTTATTTTTGACTTAATGTAAAACACATGTTGCATAAAACTATACAGGGTAGTCAAGTATGGGTTTCCAAAATATTGTTATTTACTCGTTTATATAAGTTTTGTCCGATGTTTTTTTATCCGTATGGCTTCTCCTCCATTTTACTATACAGTATGGTATTTTTTCAGAATTAAACAACGCAGAAGAACATTGATAAATTCAACAGGAAATTCCCGCGGTACAACCGCATGACTCGTACCCACGCGGCGAACTGACAGCGCCGCGTGGTACACTTTTTAAGCCAAGCCCGCTGCGGTATAGTTTGCGTTCTGTTGTTTTTGAGCTTGAATTATCTTCATCTTTTCATATTTATTCGTAGGGAAATACAGTGAACTCATTCATGTAAATAATGTGTTATCTATGATCTGTAAATGGTTCCCAGCTAATAATATTCTCTTAAATTCAAAATAGACGATATGTTTTCTTTACCAAATGTAACTTTATTATAATGAACCCTACGAATAAATATGAAAAGAAAAGTATTTCAAGCTCAAAAACAACAGAACGCTAACTATACCGCAGCGGGCGTGGCTTAAAAAGTGTACCGGGCGGCACTGTCAGTTCACCGCGTGGGCTCGAGTCAAACATATTCTCGTTTCAAAAAACTGTTTTCCACGACTCTTCAGAGATAATAAACGATTTGACACAAATTTTAGTACGTAAAATATCCATTGTTGAAATGTAGGTGGAACGTGAAATGACTGGATAATTTACAGCACCGCGTCTCTCCGGTGCCGCAAGGTAAGCACTTACGGCAGTGGCGCGGCAGCGCGGCGCAGCTGTGACGCAGAGTTGCCTTCGGAGACATCTCGGTATCGCTGCGCCGTGCCTCTCCGAAGCCGCATCACTAAAGTGTGGTTTACGCCATTAATAAAACCATACAAATTAACATTTCTCAAGCCGCGCCGCTTCGCCGCCACGCTGTGCTGCAGTAGTACGGATTGGCCTTAAGCAATGTTGGCGGTGACAACATCACTTTGACGCGAACAATCAGATGCGATCATTTCTAAGCGCCAAATCAATTAACCAACCCAATTGAATTTGGAAAACTTTGCGAGTATTGTAACTTGTGAACTTTATGAGTCCAAAATCAAAGCGGTTACTGTATCAGAATTATACTTCTATACTAGGTAGCGGCCGAGGCCAGGTCCTCAAAGGAACTACTCTCGGACTTGTCCACCAAAGTGCGTTCACCTTCACTCATCTGCAAACAAACGCGTGATTTGGCCAAGTATGTAAAATTATTGTATATTTACTATTTACCTACCTATTTCTGATACAACTAGCCTTCCCTGAGGCCCACGTGTCATTGATTTTCTTGGACTTACGTTACATAATATCTAGATTTTTGGATTTCTTGACCCATTTTCCCATTAGCATGCGCAGTGAACCTTTATTCAATGGTGAGCTATGTTAGGGCAGACTCGCGAGGTCTACAGCTCAGAGAGCTACTAGTACTAGATGACACAACTAGAATCAGGTTGTAATATAAACATGAGCCCTGACAGTGCTCAGCTTTTTGAAATATTTAATTTATGTTATGCTTATTCCGACTTCTTACAAAAGATTTGAACGTCTTGTAGACTGAATACAGATGCACATTTGTACATCTACTCAAAATATAATATAATATTTGAATTCCGGCACATTAATTATTTATATTTATAAACAATCTATAAATTGATATATTTATCATGGCAAGGCGTTTGTTTTGACGTATGCTCCACGGATTACATTACAAAATTACAACAAGAGGACAAATAGTATCTCTAATAATGTGCAGGATTTGAACCCACGCTATCCATAGCCTGGGTATGCTCTCACCACTAAGCCAACAAGACATATGACTCACAACTCTAGTTTTGTAGTACACATAAGTTGATCTATACATGTCCCCTCATGCCCATACGATGATTAAGAACGAGTGGGAAAATTAGAGTTATGAGTTCTATCTCATGTTGGCTTAGCAGTCAGAGCATACCCCAGCTATATGGGTAAATGACCCGGCTACAAATCCTGCACATGACCATAATTTTTCCTCTTGTTGTAATTGTGTCCTTATCATATATTTTACATTTTGCACATGTAACATGTCACACTGCTACATTAGTAGGACATACAAGTCTTTAATTTGATTTGGGTACAATTTTGTAGCAGTAGCGCTCAAGTGGGTTGGCCCTTGGACCGTAAGCCACCAACGTGTTTATGTATTAAAACTTGCCAGTATGCTTCATTATTAGTACACAAAACAGTCAAAAACGCTTAAGGTAAGGGAGAGCAACGCTAGATCCATGCACTATATCGATCCGAGTGCGATGTTAGGTTGTATAGTAATGAACTGATGGTAGCGCTCAGCATTCAAATATCTGATGTCACATTGATGGTATATGTGTAAACTGAATATATTACGCAAATTATATAGTGTTGCGGAGCATCCTGGAGATGATTGTGTCCAGATTAGACTACCCTTATATTCGACATTGCTGCAGGAGATATGTCGCAGCCATGTCACTTTGATCAAAGTGATCATGTTTGCTGAGGAGTAATATGACATAGGTAGTATGTACTATGTAGTAACTGTTTATTAAGCATACATTAATTTTAATTTAATTCATGTTTTATTTTGACGGGTTTATTTTATTTCATATAATTGTTATTTTATATTGATTAACATTTTAATGTATATGTAATATGGCTGTCAAATAACTAAAATAAATGATTTAGAGTTTTGACTATATGTATACCACCCATAACAAACTAAATATAATTTAAGATTAATTGTTGATTATTTGTTATTATCTTGTTAAATTATTATCTTGTAATGGATAAATTATATCCACATGTATGTGGACTCTTACATTTCCTTGCCAGCCACCATCGTTAAGATGGTCTCGGTAAGATAAGAGGTCGGGGAGGCGATAACTTTGTTCTGCATAACTATTTTCACACAGGGTAACGGAAGAGCGGAACAGGGCGAGAGATCCACTCTCACTTCCGCTTCGCAGAGTGTGGACACGAAGGTGAATAAACCGGGTTCGCACACCGTCTCCGCTCAAAGGATTTTGGAAGTCGGTTGTGGGGTCAGCCAGAACCCTCTATCAGGATTAAGTCCTCACAAGGAGTGCACCTGTGTTCTGATGAGATGTGCTGTTTAGTGGAAGTATAAGCATACTAAATTCAAACTTCAATGGCCAGTACTGGTGCCTTCGAGGCCAGCTCTAACACTCTCCCTCATTAAAGATTTCTCAAATAATACGCAGAGGAAGAAACATTTCAAATGCTTCTCTTAAGCCAGTAAACTTTGGCTTAGGCAAACCCTTTGTCATAATATCTGCAAGTTGGTTTGAAGTGCTTACCCTTTTAACCTTAATTGCATTTTGAAGTACCATTTCTCTTACAAAGAAATGCGTAATTCTTATATGTTTCGTGCGTTTATGAAACTCTGGGTTGTAGGCTAAACGGACTGCTGCTTCATTATCAACACTAAGTGTCGGGGTACAAGTAAGTGTAGTGATTTCTTTGAACAGTCTCGTAAGCCACACAAGTTCTCGTGCAGCTTCACTTGTCTGATATCTTCCCATATCGAGAAGCTGTAGGCACTTTAGCCTACAGCTTCTCGATATGGGAAGATATCAGACTCTTTGGATTCATCTAAGTCTCTCCCTGATTCATTATCTATCGGCGTAGTTATTGGATTACAATTGCTCATATTAAAACGTTTAATGTATGTGTATGACTCCTGTTTGATAACAATTATTCCACTGCTGTACTGTTGAATGTCAATTCCAAGGTAGAAATTGGCTGGCTTCGTAGTAATCTTCAACCTTTTTCTCAGATCATCTAGAAATTCATTCGCTAGTCTAAAGCTTGACGCTGCTATGAGCCCGTCATCAACATACAAAGTAAGTAATACTTTTTGATCACCAGTTCGTCTCATGTACAGGCAAGGATCTGCAGTACTTTGTCTGAAACCAAGCTCTAGTAAAATTTCGTGCACACAGTAGTTCCAGCAACGTGGGGATTGTTTTAAGCCATATAAGCTCTGCTTAAGACGGCATACTCTAGTTGTGCCATCTTCAAAACCTTCAGGTTGTTTCATATAAATTTCTTCGGTAAGTTTGCCATAGAGGAATGCTGTAGTCACGACGAATTGGACCATATACATCCTCTCACTAGCTGCAACACTCACTAAAGAGCGTATAGTGGACATTCTTGCTACTGGACTATAGGTTTCGTCATAGTCAAGACTTTTTCTTTGTCGGAAACCTTGAGCGACTAAACGTGCTTTATATCTTTCAACAGAGCCACCTGGAGGGATTTCCTTTTATTTTAAATATCCATTTGCATGGTATCGCTTTTCTCCCTACCGGCAAATCTTGTAAAGTCCATGTACCATGATCTCGGAGAGAGATTATCAGTGGAAGCGTGCTGGACCCATAACCTGATGAGATGTGCTGTTTAGTGGAAGCCTGGGATAGCGGAAAACATAATAGAAAAATAAATGGAGATAATAAATATAAAGAAAACTAGATTTGTTATGACCTGACATACATATACATTTTTGTTTACACTTGACAGATCAACGACAAACCATAACTGTCTTCGTTATCATACTAAATTCAAACTTCAATGGCCAGTGCTGGTGTCTTCCAGGGCATCCAATGAGGCGGGAGAGGAGAGATTTTCTCAGAGGGCGGGCCTGCTCTGGCATGCAGCAACGTCAGTGAAGGCTGCGGCTGATTGCGCGATATGTCCCGCACACCCTGCCACCAGTTGATGACGCGAACGGAACATCATGAAGTTACTAGTCGGTAGTAGGGTCCCTATTGACTCCTAGCTCGACAAAACCCATCTGCTCTCCGGTAGATGGGTATGAGTAATGCATTTTTCTCATGTCACAAATAATGGCATGAGGTGGATGATTATTATGCCTATATAATAGAGTAGAATGTAAGTGACAGTATGCTACAGTACATTAGGATTAAAATTTTTAGGCGAACCAATACGTACCAAAATGTAAGAACAAAGCCGCGCGGCGTGTGGACATAGCTTTACATTTTTCTGTAGCAATCCTTTTGTCTGTGGTGAAATTATGAATTTATGAGCAATTAATCAAGCGAGTTGCATTGCAACACTAAATTAAAAACGTCAAAAAAATCAAAGCCGCAAAGGCAATTGTAGTTTTTATTTATTTTTATTGTTATTTGTTTTTAATTATTGTTATTATAAATTCTAGATGGGTGCTTTAACCATCATTTTATCTAGTCTTTTATTTGCGTTATGTAATTTAGACTTGCAATCCCGAAGCTCTGACGCCAGTGCCATAAAAATGTTGATGTATGTTCCTTTGTTGTGGAATTTGTGAATTTCCCTGTGTTACGAGGTAGAACAAGCTGCGAAACCGTCATAATAGTGATCAAAGAAGCGTCCACGCCCAGTTTGCACCAAAATCTTATCGAAAAGGTTTGAAAATAACTCAGGAATCTATAAATAATTTGCCGTGGTCTCGCAACATATTTATGGATGTTATCAGCGTCGTTAAGGCTGTATTGCTCAATTATAGTGCTAAAAACCGTCGCCCGACGGTAAATAACAGGATAAAAGTGATTAAATGTCTAATAAGAGTCTATTAAGAAGACATTTTCGCTAAAATGTCCACAATTCAAGACAACCAGGCGCCCTGGATGAATTTAGCTGGCCAACAGCTGGATTCTAAGTATGAGAAGTGTCGCAATATCACGGAGGAAATATATAAGAGGATAAACATCACATTTCAGATAAAAAAATTGGAAACTGTCAACCAGAGTGATATATCTGATAATAACAGGTAAACATAAGCAGTGTTTACTCATTTAATTCGCTATATACATAAAATTTCTACTTAACCATGATATTTTAAATTTAAGAAAATTAGTAACATCCATCATTATTCATTTGTACGCTATGGCTGGATCATTTATGCACTCCAGTATGCCTTGTAAAATAAAAGCCTGTGATCACTTCCTTAATGGAGATAATATTTAAAATACCCTTTTTAGCTGTCCGAATTTGAGTTGTTCTTTGCATGACCTACAGATATTCCTTATCCCACAAAATGAGCAAAATATTTTGACCTATGCTTTTACTCCACAAATATATATAAGGTATATATTGAGTAAATGTATATCCCGTTGATTAAATTAAACTTTTAATAAATTATTATATTTCAACATATTTATTATTTATAGTCCATATATTAAAAATTTGATTACTGTACTTATTTTAGTTATTAGAATATTTGTGCAGCCAATGTATGTTTTGTGTTTGTATCAGACTAATTTTACTTTCTTTTTTTTAACAGGCGGTATGCCTTTATTAACCAAATACTACAAACTATATACAACACTACAGCTACTATTTTACTTGAATGCAAAATTGCCACAGACAAGATGTGCAAAGTCTCTCCACCGATTGCTCTCTTTTCGTTAACTATGTATGTGAAATTGTGGTATGCCTATAACAAGAAGTTCAAGTTGGCAGTGAAGTTACATATATATTATTACTGGTGGTTTCATTATGTTGGATTCTTGGAGCAAAACAACCTCTTAATCTTGATGTATCAGTGGCATATGGACTGCCGCGCAGCAGGTCCATGGTTCGAATACCGCTGCAGGCTTGAGCTTCACCGTATAGTGGTACGGCATTTTGGGAATGCCTGGCTAGCAACCACCCTCAAGTAGAAAATCTGTCGCCAAGCACCTAATGGTTTGTTACGGCAGCTGTCCTTGAGAGCCAGTAATTCTAGGTTAAGCCTGTTAACACCTTCGACCACATCATCACTTAACATCTGGTGAGATTGTGGTCAAAGGCTTCCCTATCATCAATAATAATAAAGAAAAAAATCTATAGCTATAAGATAGTCTCTAGAAGATATCTAGTACTACTTATTGACATACAACAAGAAAAAAATATTTTTCGTATAGTATCACTATGTTCATAATAAGAAATATGAAAAAAAAATACCTTTGCTCACATTCACTACCTTAAGGGTCACATAATATCCTGAGAATGATTTGTGTTAAAATTTGTTGATAAATTATAGTCTAGAGCGGTCACACACATCATTTTAGTTGTTGATTCCATAATACAACAATTTTTCAGTGACCAAATTGATAGCAATGAGCTCAGCAACGAGACAGACCTCTTTGCCTGCGACAAGAGTGACATTTCTAGCAGCACAGAGGCAGAGAAATCTGCATTGCCTCCATGTCCCCCTGCGTACATTAACATCAACAACAACAACGAAGAACGTAACAAGCCACAGCTACAAAAAAAACCACGGAAACGGTAAGAAATATGGATACGAAGCCTTGATGGGACAATGCCCTATAAGCTTAGGGCATCATAATAATAACAAATATTTTAAGAAAACATCAAATTAATATTTGATTTATAAATAATATAAATAAATATATAAATATAAATAATAATAGATATAAATATATCTAGTGAAAGTTCCGGAATTGTCACTAGATATATTTTTATATTTTTTAAGTGTTTTATTAAAATATTAATATGATGTTTTCTTAAAATATTTGTTGTTATTAAATATGGATTGCCGCAAAGTAACGCCTGAATCTATTCATTATCTTAGGGCATCATCTTTCAAACTAGTATCTCATCATTGTTCAAGTAATGGTATTCAACTGTCCTTAAAATATGTTTTGCATAGAGCACTTATCCACCTTTTCTGCATTGTATAAGTCTTGTCTATCTCTGCACCGTTGCCCCACCACAAAAGATTATAAGTAGAAACCAAGTTTTTGGCAAACTGTATTGATGTGCATTTTCTAATTCACAGTTTCCTAATCCTCATACGATGGTTAAAGAACGAGAGGAAAAAATTAGAGTTATCAGTCATTGTCATGTTAGCTCAGTCGGTCAGAGCATACCCCCGCTTTATGGGTGGATGATGCCGGCTCAAATACAACACATGTCTATAATTTTTCCTCTCGTAAATTTGTAATTTTGTAATGTTTCTTAAGACAAACTTCATTGTTTGTCTGCACTCCATTTACTTTATATTCTGTATATGCAATATTAATTGATAAACAACCAGTATTTAAAGCTTTAGACTTTTCGATTATCTGATGTCAAACCTCCTTAGGAATGCTCTTGATAGTATACCCAGTCCTCTTAGGCTCAATACACACCGGAGTGGCATCGACTGAGGGACCATAGCGGTCCATCATTGTTGGGTATTTCAACATATACCAAACATTATTGTAATGATGAAATGAAAATGATGTGAAAGTTAAACTGCTGACCAGTGTGCTGTCACCCGCTGCCGTTTACTTCTCGATTGAGCCTAAGAGTAATCAGGGTGTTCGGCTGATTAGGACCTCTTTGTTGTGCGCCCAATGTACAGCACCATCCAACTTATGTAGATTTAGGTGCTTGCTCTAGATCTTTATTAATGTCCGAGAGTTTGGCCATCGCTATCTTGCCATTGTTATAGATAGAATCTCACCCATACGATCATGAGGACTGTTTTATAGTGTGTAGCTGGTATCTAGATGCTTGGCGTCAGATGTTCTTGTTGACGGTGGTATCTAGCCAGGCAGGCATTCACAAAATAACTCACCACAATCTAAAGAAGCTTATGATAAGGATCTAAATGCACAATACACCCCCAAATAGAATAAGAAAAAGAAAAAAGGATCTACATAAGGCATTCCACGTAACATATTCTGAAGGTTTTAATATTGTTAGGTTGGCAATAACGCCTGCTATGCGGATTACATTACAAAATCACAAATACTAAAATCCATCCCAATACGATGGTTAACGAACGATAGGAAAGATTTGAGTTATGACGTCATGTCGTGTTAGCTTAATTGGTTAGAGCATACCCTGGCTCAAGGGGTGGATGGACGCGGGTTCGAATCCCGCACATGACTTAAATTTTTCCTATCGTATATTTGTGATTTTGTAATGTAATCCGCATAGCAGGCGTTATTGCAAACCTAACAATATTAAAATTATAACGTTGCATCATCATTTACAAGTATAAAACCAATTACAAAATTGGTCTTTTTTGTAGTACAACGCAAGTGGTACTATAGATGTCGCTCCATTCCAACACGATGGTTAAAGAACGATAGGAATGATTTGAGTTATGACGTCATGTCATGTTTGCTCAATTGGTAAAAGAGCATACCCCGGCTCAAGGGGTGGATGGACGCGGGTTCGAATCCCGCACACGTATATTTGTGATTTTGTAATATCCTGAAGGTGTTTTGATCAATGGTTTTGCAGGTTCAGAAAGCGGGTGAAGAAGCGTCCTCCTAATCGAAAGCTGAGCGACAGTGAAGGTTCTAGCGATGAGGCACCACTCTCTCGTAGCTTGCTCATTCTCTCTCCAGGTAATAATTAAACCATCTGTTCTAACAAAGTAAAACAATATATTTCTTATAGTTTAAATGTGGTTAAGATATTTATTTATTTACACACTTATACATATACAGCATTACAGAATTAATTTTCCAAGGCGCTATACACATAAAACTTAAAAAATATATTATTAAAATGTCATTATCAATATTAAAAGTCAAAAATTATTCACATATCTATTTATATCTAATATAGCAAGCATCATGTACTACTGTTCTATAAAATTCGGTCAAGTAACAAGTTATTATGTTGATATGCTCGGCAACTCGATTGAGCGCATGCAGGGTGCGTAGCAGGGTGCAGCTAGCGAGCAGCTTGGTATGCGCGCGGGGCACCGCAAACAGCCGCGGCCGGCGGCGGCGCCTCACGTACTCGTTCGGCACGCACAGTTCCATTCGCGACAGAACCGACCCATCAAACAAAACGCCTCTAATTACTCTTATCATGTAGTATGCGATTGTCCAATCTCTTTTTACCTCCAACTTGTTGTATCCAACCATGCCCAGCACAAACAGAGTAGGATACATCAGAGGGTAGAAGGGATAAATGCCGTATAGCCGTAAGTACAGGAACCTAGTGAACTTATTTTGCACTCGCTCCACCATTAAATTGTACTTAGCTTCGTGTGGAGACCACATCGCCGAGTTGTATTCGAGCTGACTTCGGACAAGAGCATCATAAAGGGCCGATATCGCTTTTATGGATTTGAAACCAGCTGATCGCCGTAGGACAAAACCTAAGCTTCTGAACGATTTTTTACAAACTTGGACGATGTGGTCTCTAAAAGTCAACTCTCTATCTAACTGGACCCCGAGATCTTTTACGGCGACTACTCGCTTCACGCTCTCGCCATCGAGCTTGTAGTCGAAGTGCAGCGGCTGCAGGTGTCTGCCAAAAGAGATTACCGAGCACTTTGAGACATTAAATTGAAGTTTATTATTTTTACTCCACTCGGCAACTCAAGGCGCTCAGGCTCAGGCGCTGACAAATCACCTTCATCTTTTACTGCCAATGCCAATGCCACTGAGCCATCACTGATTCAGAAGATGTAACAAAAAATGTATGCATTTCTCCATTTTTTCTTTATCTGTGCTATAAGACGTTCATACCAAATTTCAAAATTCTGAGTTCACGGGAAGTACCCTGTAGGTTTTGATTCCCTTGCGAGTACGAAAACGTGCGGTATAAACGGCTGTATCATTTCATTGCGTTGGCGTAGAAGTTAGATTTTTTCACAGCTCCAAGGTACAGTAGACCTGAGTATTTGATATGAATTTCAGCTTGATACCTCCACATGTTCCTTAGAAAAAGGGTCTTGACAGACAGACAACAAAGTGATCCTATAAGGGTTCCGTTTTTTCCTTTTGAGGTACGGAACCCTAAAAAAACTGTCTCTAAAGGATAGCTGCAGGAACACATAGTAAGGTGCTTGGTTACATATTCTCTACTTGAGAGTGGTAACTAGCCTTGTGATCATTTGCAAAATGCCCTACCATCATTTGGTTAATCCTGCTGCACAATAGTCCATTGTCACTGCACCTGAATCAGCACTGCTTTCAACAGGAAGGCTCACACTGCAACTGCAATGAAAAGTCATGATGGTTACCATTTGGCAGGGCCGGCCTCATCAATTTATTATATAAAAAAAAAACTGCTTCAAAACATCCTTATAATTCTATATACCGGAAAGGGTAGGATAGATATTTGTATGGTGGTAGGGCATTTTGATAATGCCAGGTAAGCCTGGCTTGCTATCACCCTCGAGAGAAAATCTGTCGCCAAACACTTAACGGTGTTTTCCGGCAGCTGTCCTTGAGAGGCAGTATTTCTAGTTTAGCCTGAACAACATCTTCGACCAAATCATCACTTACTATCAGGTGATATAGTGGTCAAAGGCTAACCAATAAGGCATAAAAAAGGAGGCTTGAGATCTTTCAACTTCTTATAAAATTTTTAAGGCCACCAAATCTGTCAGTAAGCTATGATGTGGTTGAAATGGATAATCAAGAACAAAAACTAGCTCCTTAAGGACAACCACCAGAATATACCATTAGGTGTTTGGTGACAGATTTTATTTTTGACCTTAGTGCCCTAACGCCATGATTTTTGTTTCTAAATTCTAAACGGGTCTTTTCAAAAAAGTGCTCGAGTCGTTCTTTGTCTGCGCGTGCAAGCACCGATACTGTTAGTGTAGTGTGTCGAGGTGACAGTGATAAAGACATAAACGAAAACCGAACGAGGGTAGATTTAAATCGCTCCCGCCGTTCCTCAAGACGATGACACCCGCTTCTTCAGTCTACTCGTGACCACGGTCAATGCAACGATCGAAACGTCGAGGTTACGCAAAATATAATTATTTTGATGTTTATTCGTGCGTGAAAAGACCCGTTTAGAATTTAGAAACATGAGCTTAGTTCACGAAAGTTTAAAGAAAAGTACCATGATTTTTACTTATCCATCGATGTTGTTTTACAGAGCTAAAGCCAAAATCGTTCATAGACAAGAAGCCGCCTAAGAAAAGTGTATTATCAAAGAATCTAACACTAAGAGAGTTGTTGAAACCTACAGAACTGAAAGTTCCTACTGTGCTCATAGAAAAAATCAGAACTATAGATGTGGAAGCGTTGAAATCATCTGAGAGATTAGAAAAAACATCCGAGAAAAGTTTTAAAGACAACAAAAAAGCGGAGAAGATTTGTGAATCAGCCATAAAAGAAACCATAGACATAAGATCAATAGACAAAGAAATTAAATGTGTGGCCATAGACAATAACAAAGAAAGAAAAAATATAGATATAACCACAGACAAAGAGAAGGTTTTGTCTACGGCTGACATAGATAAAAAGAGTTTGAGCAAGGATGTTAAAATAACCGATTGGAAAAGTTGTAGCTTGTGCAGTTTGTCATTTCGTGGCGAAAGAGGGTTAAGGTAAGCTATTTATTAGACTGACAAGTTATTTCACACTTTTGAGTGTTGAAGTCATTGACCTATATGTACTATACGCGACATCTCAAACGAAAATAGTCGACCAGTGCAGGTAAGCCGGCCGGCATACTCCCACACGCAGCTGGGCACTCGTAGAGATTACACGCGCTTTACGTTCGAAAATTGTGTATTATCCATGTGAATACCTGCACTGGTCGACTACCCTCGTTTGAGATGTCGCGTCTAGTCTATATAGATAAATATTTTGAGGTAATTTTCGACCGACTCCACTAAAAGGAGGAGGTAGTAATTTTCTTTTTTTTCTGTTCGTTACCTCAGTGATTTTGACTGTGGGAACCGATTTTGTTAATTCTATCTTTATTTAGTAATCGGTCAAGCCGTTTTTGAGTTGCACTGCAATAATTGAAAAGTATTTTCATATCTTGATGATATAGTCATTGACAGTGATTGACAATCGATCCCATAAGTAGTAAGGGTCGCGAAAAAGGGTGTATTTTTAAATTTTGTATGTTATTTGTAAATAATAAATTATATAAAGAATATAGCCGCGTGACTTATGTAAGTCTTTACCGATACTATGCAAGTAAAAAAGACAAACTCAAAAAATAATAAATTAAAAATTTAAAAACCCGTCTGCAAATTATTTACTTTCCCTAAGCTTTTTATCATTGCATTGAAATGTTAACTGCCAGTTATATATATTTAAAATCGTTTTTTAAAGCCCTTCATTTTGATATCCCACTTGATGGGCTACGGAGTAAAATCATTTTTTTTTTATAATCGCGTCTAAAACTCCCCATATTTTTTTATGTACCTAGTGTCACTTGTGCTATCAAGATGAGTCTAATGATATATCATACATTAAACTCGGTTAAGCCGTTTAGAAGTTATGGTGGAGTAAAGAAACTCACAAACATGCATACATGAACCTATTGACCTATATATACTAGACGCGACATCTCAAACGAGGATAGTCGACCAGTACAAGTATGCCGGCCGGCATACTCTCCCTCACACGCAGCTGGGCACTCGTAGAAATTACACGCGCTTTACGTTCGAAAATTGTGTATTCAAAATACACAATTTTCGAACGTAAAGCGCGTGTAATCTCATATATGCCAACTGGCATACCTGCACTCGTCGACTATGCTCGTTTGAAATGTCGCGTCTAGTATATATAGTTCAATGCATGAAGCCTGAAAAGATACTCCTTTTTTTGGGTAGTCGTATAAAAATTGTTTGACAATTATATTGTCGGCCGCTGCCACTACGGGTGTGAATTGTGCCTTAGGGGCCCTAGAATTTCGCGTTCAGGCATAGAATAAATAGGTATAGAATACAGGATCATTCCGCAAAACCATTCCAATAAATAAGCGACTCTAGCTACGAAGCAATAAAGTGCACTCCAGCTCGCAAAGTATAGGTTACCTAATATTTATATTCACCTACAAGGTGTGTCTCTTTCTATCGCATGTGCACGCATAGCTCTGATCTCTTCTGACGCGGCACGCACCGTACAATAACCCGTCCGGACGGGTACGCCGATGTACCTGTAGCGACGTACCTAAAGTGCCGAGTGAGTCAGGGCTATTTCAGAGTATAAAATAAATTATCGCATCACTACATTCGGTTCGACAATCCAAAAATCCTCGCCAGAGAGACCCGTTTTATGCCAAGAATGTTACGCGAGGTTATTGAAATCAAAAAGTACCCAAATTTCAATAGAAATGATCGTTGGCAGGTACCACCTGCTTGGGATCCTGTTATCAAATTAATTAAATCCCAAGGCCGACACAAATCTGCAAGACATCTGGACACTGTGAGCGAATACTGCGGGAATAGGGAACGTAATGATTAATATAGAAGCAGTGATGGCTCAGTGGCATTGGCTATGGACTGCCGCGCAGCAGGTACATGGTTCGAATCCTGCCCAGAGCTTGAGCTTCACCGCATGGTGGAAGGGCATTTTGCGAATGCCCGCCTGGCTAGCGACCACCCTCAAGTAGAAAGTCTGTCGCCAAGCACCGAAAGGTGTGTTCCGGCAGTAGTCCTTGAGAGCCAGTGAAATTACAGGCACAGTGAGACTTAACAACTATGTCGCAATGTGACGGGCGCAGTGCAATTCGTGAGTTGTCATGAATTGCAACTGTTATAGGCAGAGGTTAGTCCACTTAACATCAGGTGGGCCTCGAGCTTGTTCCGTCACAATAACATAAAAAAAAAAAAAAAAATGACGTTAGGACGAATAATTTCTTAATAACTCATGTGACAAATAAAACCAATTAGTCACCCCGTGACCACGATCAGTGCAAAGTGTTTGAAACGTAAGGACAAAAATAATGATAAATATACGCGATTTAAACCGTTTAAAGTTGTTTAATTACTATAAAATTTTTTTTTTTCAGACGCCACATGTCAATGTCGCACTTAGTGGAAGGAAATAAGTGAACCAATCAAACAACGATCGAGAGTTAAGTAAACAGATAAGGATACGTTGGTAGATTACCATATTTAGATTGACAATACTATGTTTAATTCATAAAATACCACTTTATTATGCCGTTCTAAACCTGCAAGCAACGTTGTTTACCGAAAATACTACTATTTTGTTATATATTACCATATTTAGATTGAAAATACTATGTTTAATTCGTAAAATACCACTTTTTTATACCGTTCTAAACCTGCAAGCAACCTTGTTTACCGAAAATACTACTATTTTGTTATATATAACTACTCTGTTTGCTTTGTTACTTTGTTGAAACAAATAGTAGTATTTTTCTACACAAATACCACGTATTTTCGGTAAAATACTAAACTTAATACGTAACAATACTAGTTTTACCGCACGTTTCTGTATTGTTTCGTATTTGCATTTATTAATTTTTAACTAGGACTGCTTAATTAATAATTGAAATATTCGGTTCAAAAATCAATATAAGTACTTTATTAATACTAAAGATACAACTACTATCTATCATGATAATCTATCAACGTTTTATTTATAAGTAATTATCAATTTAGTTGAAGCTAGATTTGGAAGAAAAAAAATGAAATTTTTGATAGATTGAAAATGTGGGTGAGTGCGAGATTGTATATTTTTTTTGCTGTCATATTAGATATATACCGGTTCTATTAATTTCTATTACATTAAGGCACGGTTTACAGCAAGCGTTTCAAACGCGCGTTTAAGTCAATTAAAAAAATATATATATTACACATACCTTTAAAGGGTGATTCATACTACAACGTGTCTGCTGGGAATGTTACAAAAAATTATATGAAGCAATTTCTGTAACATCAAGTAGACGCCCGTTTTAGAGATAGCGGTGCACGATCTATAATACACTATATGCCAATATAAACATTGTTCCCTGCCAAAACCGAACAGCGCGAAACCAATTCACTAAAACAGATTAAGGAAGTGAAAATCATATTCATAATATAACTCTCCGAGACAAAAGTAAAACAGTATTGTATGAGTAAATTAATATTTTAAAATAAAATTCGTCGAAATATGGGGCTGTGCTGCTCAAACACACATTTATGTGTGTTTGAGCGTGAAAGGAAGGAAGTGAAAATCATATTCATAATATAACTCTCCGAGACAAAAGTAAAACAGTATTGTATGAGTAAATTAATATTTTAAAATAAAATTCGTCGAAATATGGGGCTGTGCTGCTCAAACACACATAAATGTCCTCCAGATATCACAAAACAAATTAATTAAAACCCTTTTTAAATACCACTACATTATACAAATTTTCTTGAAAATGATTTCACGAAGATGCAATCCGTGAGAGAAGGTTCGCGCCCGGCACACGATGTTATGTGAATCATTTTTTATATATTCATAATATAATTATTCTATTATTTATTAATTTATTTATTATGTGTGTAAAATTAATAGTTTATTAATAACATGATCTGAAGATTAGCGTTCGAAACGAGCGTTAAAAACGCTCCGCCTGCGCCTACTGTAATACCACCCTAATATGACAGCATAAAAATCTAGGACTCAGGGTGATAATAACTGTGATCGGATTGGCATTAAGTGATCGAGAATAGTGTTTTGAGTGATGATTCTTATATATAGGCTTACTTGTGCTTCATCTTACCCTTTCCCCTCTTTATATAGTAGACTGGACGAGTCATTCAACTTCTCATTGGTGTCTACCAGTTGAGTTCAATGACATCTTTTACGCCCGTTACTGGGCGTAAAAGATGTCATTGACCTCTGTCTAAGACTGCGTATGCATCAGATATTTGCTAGGAAGATGATCGGTGTATGAGGGAAAAATCCTCTAATAGCATCGCTTTATATTTCTGGCTTTGCCGATACAGAGATTGGAGGATTTTTTCTTTCAGACCGCTCATCTTCCTCGCACATCTCTGGTGGATACGCAGTCCTAGGCAGGGTTCATTGACATCTTTTACGCCCGTTACTATCGACTGGTAATTACTTCTTCCGACATCTCTGGTTCTGGATAAGCAACCTTAATACCCAGCTATAAAAAATAAAACAACGAAAATAGGTCACAAGTAAGAAAAAAGTAAGTCTATGTTTAGAATCAGGTATAAGAAAAAAAAATGTTTCGGCCGTGCGAGTACAAAATTATATTTTTAAAATATAAATTTAAGCGTTTTTAAACTTTTCCTAGATTAAATTTAGAACGTTTTTATCTTAGAGTAATAAGCGAAAGTTTTTGAATCTTGTCAAGTTGTGTTGTTAGAAAAAGTAAACAGTTTTTTAGTCTATGGTAAGGGTGTTGCAATATCGAAAAAAAGTATATATTTTAAATTGCGGTGCTATTTAAATTAGTTTATAATTTTATGAAGTCATATAAGGACATATTATTTTTATTGTATATATTTGATAAAATAGTTGGCGTATATTATTTTTAAGCTAGTCACGTTGAAATGTTCCTACAGTGGCAAATATGAATAATATATAAGGTGAATTTTTCAAGTCGCCTTTCGTGGCTTTATCCTGAACTATGAGGATTAGCAAAAAAGACTTAAAATTCAGGTTGGTAATAGCCGTATAAAAGTCCTATTTGAAAAATGTACCTTGTATACGTTTGTATTTCTTATAATCTTATAGCATGATGTAATATATTATGTATGGTATGTATAAAACCTGGCCAGAAAAAACTACATTTTACGAAAATTAAACCTACATCTAGTTAAACGCACACAAATTGTATGTATCAAACGCCATAACTACTAGGCTACCATCGTCGGTATGAATATAAGTTGAAATTGAATTATGCATTTAATTAATTCATCCAAAGAACTGGTTTTCTTTCCGCCAACTGCAGTTTTTGTTTATGGCCAGGTATTTTTTTTTCATGCAAAATGATCTCTAAACATGTCATTTAGATCTTTTCTGTGCAATTGCGTATGTGTTGCCATATGTTACAATATTTTTTGCTAATAACAGTTTGTCAAAAAAGAGTTGAACGTGATTAAAAGTGGAACTACATTTGTTTGGTGTGGCAATAATAAATGACTTGAATGTTATTAGATAGAAGTACAGTGTTACCAGTTAACTGAAAACAGCACATTCATTAGTTTTAGTAACTCTATTTTTTTCAAGCTGTATGTTTGTATATTGATAAACTTATAGCTTTTTATGGTTTAAAAATACTTATGTATTTATATTTTTGGCATTTCTTTGGTGAAAGCCCAAGCCTTGTTATTTATTATTGCTAAAGTTATGATTAAATTGTTTAATATTCATTTAAAAGGTGAAAAAATATGCTTCTTTTCAATTTCTGTATGTCCCACATACATATTTAAAAACATATTTTACGTAAAATATGTATAAAGTGCATTCAAAAAGAATAGTAAAAATATAATTAAATTTGTGTATTGCCAAATTGGTTCATGTATATAAATATATTGTTTGTTTCAAATTAGGATGACGTCAAAGTTGTCCTAATCATGATACTGTAAACATATTATTTTAATATTTTTGGGTGCATTATTATAAAATATATTTATTTAAAGGATCTTGTTACTGCACACAATAGTTTTTGCATTTTACATTGTTTTGTGCGTTAATAGATTACAATAAAAAAAACATTTCATCATATATATATTCCTAACCGATGTAAACTAACGTTAATCAGCAGAAGAATTACGTTTAACCAATTTAAACTGACGTTTTGAAGCGCTCGTAGCATTTGCCCTTCTATACCATAAAAAGAGAATAGTTTTGGTCCCTGGCACCATTGTATAGTGGATGGTCCTTAATCAACAGTCATAACTGTTTTACACCTACGAAAATCTGTGTCAATCATAAAAAATATTGAAATTTATATAAACAAGTTCATCTTGTGTACCTATGTAATTGGCGATCTTATATGCTTTCAGAGTGTGACACTCTGGCCACAGTAAGAGTACATATATCTACTGTGCTATGGTTACGTTACCTCAACTATCACAATCACCTACATATCGTTCGTCAGATCGTAATAAATACCACAAGCCCACATTCTCTAGATGTGCCATTCCAAAGTTTGCTTAGCCGTTCTGAACCGATCAGCAAAGTTAAGCAACGTCCGCCGCGTTCATGACTTTAATGGGTGATCGCTAGCGCTACTGAGCGCTTCCGTGCTTTGGTGGGCACGTTAAGCCGTCGGTCCCGGTTCTCAGGATGGTAGCATGGTGGCAGGTTTTGCAAATGCCCGCATGATACCACCCTCAAGTAGAAAATCTGTCGCCAAGCACCTAACGGTGTGTTCCGGCAGCTGTCCTTGAGAGCCAGTAATTCTAGGTTAGCCTGAACAACATCTTAGACCACATCATCACTTACCATCAGGTGAGATAGTGGTCAAAGGCTAACCTATCAAACATAAAAAAAAAACTATATGATTGAAGAACCGGGCCGGTGTAACAATTATTTAATTATGTGCACATTTTACGAAAAATTGAATGTAATGAATGATATCGATTTAATTAAATTTTGGAGACATTAACAATCATCATCATATTCTTGATACCTTTGCAGTAGGGTCAGCGCAATAACTATTTATTATTTACTTTACAAAACACAGCACAAAAACTATCTATTTCGTTACAATAATGTGCTCTTTAGTTTTTAGTTTTTTTTTATGCTTTACAATTTTTTTTTATATCACAATTTACTTGTTTGTAAGATCTTTTAAAGCACAAAACAATGTTTTGTAAAATATTCCGTTATAAATGCGCATTTTTATCTTATATTGAAATATTATCATTAAGTTTTTTTATCGGTTTTCTAGTCTTAAAAATGTTCATATTTGGTTATGGATGCCGTTATTTCTAGTTAACGGTTTGAAATGTATGTTATTTTTATGTTACATATATTTTTGTGGCATAACCAATGTTTTTTTATGTAATGCCCCGACCGGGAAAATTCATTCATAAGTTAGCGCGAAATGTCAAAAATGCAAAATGACAGATTTGCACATGGACATAAATACAAAATGTCATATGCGACGTTTTACCTTCTGAAAACAACGAATAATATAACAACTATGCATTAATCTCTGACTTAAAATTGTAAAGTATAGGTTTATGTATATTTTTATCTATAAGATGTCAGTTGGAAGGCAAATCAGGACCATCATAGCTGCCCTCTGACGGCCGGTGAAATGTACTAATTTTCATAAGGTCTAGAAATTATACAAAATCGTTTAAAGATTTAAAAACTGTGTTTATTGCCCTTATAATAATGCTTTTAATATTATTCAAGTACATTACAGTTACTAACTGCAAGCTTCTGTAATGCCACCTTTAATGAAACGATGAGTTAGCATAAGGTCCAGAAACGCTAAAAGTCAGATTTTAATGTGTAATATTATTCAAGTACATTACAGTTACTGACTGCAAGCTTCGGTTATGCGACCTTTAATGAAACGAAAAGTTAGCATAAGGTCCAGAATCGCTAAATGTCAGATTTTAATGTGCTTTGATAGTTATAGAAATTTTCCGCAGCATAGCGAGGCGTAATAATAACAAATAAAACATCAAATTAATATTTTAATAAAACACTTAAAAAATATAAAAATATATCTAGTGACAATTCCGCCTTATTTTCCTGTTAAGCCGACGTGACGTCACAAACGCCGCGCAGCCAAACCGGTTTCTCGATCGTGCGCAGAGTCAAGACCTCCTGAGGATGCTTCGTGTAGAAGCGGAACGTGTCAAAAATTCTCCCGGTTTGGCTGCGTGGCGTTTGTGCCGTCACGTCGGGTTAACAGGAAAATAAGGCGGAATTGTCACTAGATATATTTTTATATTTTTTAAGTGTTTTATTAAAATATTAATTTGATGTTTTCTTAAAATATTTTAAAAATATTTGTTATTATTAAATATGGATTTCCGCAAAGTAACGCCTGAATCTATTCATAGCGCGGCGTTTTTTTGTATTTTCTGGTCGGGTTCTAGATAATTTGTAATTAAATTTAATACGCGTTGCATTTTAAATAGATTTTTGTTCAGTGTTAAAATAATGTAACTTAAAAAAATAAACATACAGAACGGCAAACTTGAAAAATAAACAATACAGTTTTATTTTTAATGTAAACAGAAAATATGCCGTTGTTTTAGGATATATCTGATGTATGCCATCAGAATAGAGTAAGATGTTTGTTTAAAAAAATCACAATATCACAAGAAATTAAAAAAAATGAGCTTATTTGGGTAAAATTAATAATTTTATTATTTTTACCCAAATGAGCTCATCGAATATGAACACTAATTATTTTACGAAATAACTGCTCACGATAAATTATTCTCTAAACTAATTAACGTCAACGTAGATTATTGTACCATGTACGTTTTTACTACGTTAATTATTCTCAAATTAATTTAATTAACGTCACAGCAGATTCTTTTAGCATGTACATTTTTACTACGTTAAATATTCTCAAATATATTTAATGAACGTCACAGCGTATTCTTGTACTATGTACATTTTCTACGTTAATTATTCTCAAATTAATTTAATTGACGTCACAGCAGATTCTTTTAGCATGTACATTTTTACTACGTTAATTATTCTCAAATTTATTTAATGAACGTCACAGCATATTCTTGTAGTATGTACATTTTCTACGTTAATTATTCTCGAATTTATTTAATTAACGTCACAGCAGATTCTTTTAGCATGTAAATTTTTATGATGTGAATTATTCTTAAATTATTTCAAAGAACGTGTACGCGGATTCTTGTATTAAGTACATTGTTATAACGTTATTTTTGGCAAATTAATTAAATTGACGTGAACGTAGATCCTTGTAACATGTACATTTTGTTAATGTGAATTAATCAATTCAATATACTTAAACGCAGATTCTTTTTTCATGTACATTTATATAACGTAATTTTTTGGCACATTAATTCATTTGACGTGGCCGCAGATTCATGCATTCACGTAGATTTTTATAACGTAAATTATTCTCATTAATTCAATAAAAGTGATGCAAAATTTTAGTAGCATTACATTTTTATAAGGATAATATATAAAAATATGGATAGAAATTCAAATTATAGTACCAAATTCTTTTCAGTTGTGATGAATTTGTTACTATTTTACAATCAAGTTTGCCGTGCATGTGTAGTAGGTAACACAAGTTCAATTTGATTAGATAGTTAAATTATAAAGACATGTAAAACTTTGATGAATCAAATTGAAAGATTTATAGCTATTCACAAACAATACAATTTTTTATCATACGTTTTTTTACTGAACTGGGTTGCACTTTACCACTATCTCACCTGATGTGTGATGATGAGATCGATGATGGAGCGCGCTTACCCAGAAGGTATCTCTTCACTCGCGTTTTGAAGACCACCATATTGTACTTAACCGGAAACACAGACTCGTATGAATTAATTAATTTCGTACTATTAGGTCCTTACATATGAAATTGGCGTTTTGTATGGGAGGAACAAAAAGTCGAATATTTTTTAATATAATATATTTAATTAATCAAAGTATGAACCATTATTTTCTATGCACTTTTGCCATCTCATAGGTAGTTCATTGATCCCTTTACTAAAAAAACCAGTCGGACGGGAATCAATAAAATCTTTGAAGGCGATTTGGACTGTCCCATCGGAGTTGAATTTTTTCCCTTGCAAGAAGTTATCCAAATTTCGAAAAAAATGGTAATCTGTTGGAGCAAGGTCCGGGGAGTACGGAGGATGTCTTAGACTTTCCAATTGAAGCTCTTCTAATTTAGTAGCCGTCTGTAGCGCAGTGTGTGGTCTAGCGTTGTCGTGAAGCAGCAGTGGCGTGGAGCGATTGACCAGCCTAGGTTGTTTAGCCGCTAGCTTTTCCATCATGGTTTGCAATTCCTGACAATAGACATCAGCCGTAATAGTCTGGCCAGATTTGAAAAAACTGTAATGAACAATACCGGCACTAGTCCACCAAACGCTTACAAGTAACTTTTTTGGGGTTAATTTTTGCTTGGGGCAGGATTTGGCTGGCTGGCCAGGATCTAACCATTGCGCTGAGCGCTTCCGATTATCGTAAAGAACCCATTTTTCATCACAGGTAATGATTCGGTTTAAAATACCTTCATTATTGTGCCGGTTTAGTAATGTAACGCAGCAGTCGACGCGCGTTTGCCGGTTTGTTTCAGTCAATTCGTGAGGTACCCACCTTTCAAGCTTTTTAATCTTCCCAATTTGCTTCAAGTGAATTAAAACAGTTTTATCACTAACATCGCAGCCTGCAGCTAACTCGGACGTGGTTTGCGATGGATCCGCTTCCACAATAGCCTTCAACTCTTCATTATCAACTTGAGTCTCAGGCCGTCAACGGGGCTTGTTCTGCAGGTCGAAATTTCCAGAACGAAAACGTTGGAACCAAAAACGAACTGTGTTTTCTTTTGCAACACGACCGCCATACACATCATTCACCCTTCGAGTTGTTTCCGCAGCACTAGTGCCACGGCGGAACTCGTACTCGTAAATAATGCGATATTTAAGGTTTTCCATTTTGTAAAATGAGTGACGCAAACAGAAAAAAACAGAAGAAAAAAAACAAATGAATGACGATCATCGAAGCACAAATACATGAGTCTATAGCTGTACAAATTTGAATTTGGAATTCCTTACCAAAGAGGAGAAATTCGTGATTAAAGTGGCCAGTACGAAAAACGCCAATTTCATATGTAAGGACCTAATATTTGTTTGATACCTCCAAATAATGATGATATAAATAAAAGTCCATAATAACTGTTCAGCCCTTCAAGTATCAGGTATAATTGAAAAGCAAAGAAATAGAGACGCTAATAAAAATAAATCAAAGTTTTACTGGACTCAATCTATAACTTGCGGGGTCCATTCCAACGTCTAGAGATAAAAACTGGCATTGTAACACTTGGAGGTATAAATAATAATAATAATAATAAAGCCTTTTTATTCAGACAACAGATATACATTTATGTTTCACACAATTAAAAATATTCGCAAATTTGGTGCTTCTTTAGTCTCTGTCTGTTTGCCAGTTGGCAAAGGCCTCCTCCAACCTACACGGACAACCCAAACATTTTACCAAAACCAAACAAATGAAATAACACTTGGAGGTATAGTTAGCAACAAAGATTTTCAGGACAGTTCTAGCTAAGGTGCCTGAGGCAAATATTAAACTATACATATAGATTTCGGTCTCAAATTTGGGCCAGAAATAATAAATTATAGTACCTATATAATGTATCTTCCTATTTGATTCATCAAAGTATTTAGGTAGTACTCTTGCCATAATGTATATAGCGGCTAAGCGTGACGCACGTCGAATAAAACGAGTTTTCATTATTTATTAGTTTACGTAATCGCAATTTGTATTTACTGGGTTACCATAAGTATACAGCCGAAACATGGAATGAAATCTGAAAGGTACGTCGACAGTCACTTTGACAGCTGTCATATTGAACGCCTACCGGTTTTTAATTAGTTGTCTTAGATATACATGGAAATCAAACTAAGACTCCAAACCAACTAGAACGTTTTAATTTCAACATTTCCGACTAATATTCAGTGTTTATCTTCCACTCTATTCACGTGACATTGGCAAAATTGTGGAAACCGCAGGCAAGTTGATGTTCATTGTTATTTTCAAATCAGTTATAAGGCCTGTCACTTTGACATATGTCAAAAATGTTTAAATGTTAAAATCTTATATAATAATATAGGTAGCTATCAAATTCACGGCGCTCTGAGTAACAGAAACGTATGTAAAAATGTAACTTCGCATAATACTAGTAAATTGTATTTGTTGCATTACATAGTCGGAGCACGAAAAATAGTGATTTGAAAACATTTTTCGTTTAGAATCACGTAAAATAGTGATTTAAAAACATGTATTGTTTAGGATCACGAAAAATAGTGATTTGAAAACTTTTCGTGCTTCTGCTTCTAGAAGAATCAAGTAGTATTTCATGGTGTTCCTGCCAGTTGGAGAACTCAGCAGGACCACGAGGAAAGCGCTACAGATTAGGTAATACTAGCGACCAGCGCCGGCGTCGCACGGGTGCAATGTTGATAGGTACTAAATATACTACTGAATGTCTTTACATACAACATTCACAGCTTTTATGCGTCAGAAAATACAAACATGTTTTCTTTAGAAGTTACTCTTTAAAAGTCACGTGAAAAACACTCAACGCGCAAAGAAAAATCCAATGCTGGCCATATTGATCTATATTAAATGCACATCATCTAAGGTACTTAATTGGATAACGATTAATGCTGTATTGCCTAAAATAGCTTCGTAAGTAAGTCATTATTTCTCGTAAAAAGTACAGGATAAAAAATGGTTATTGTGGGTTATCCATAAGAGATAGACGTATACTATCGCGGACATTTTTGTAGACCTTTTTAAGGTGTACAATACTGTGGTACATTATTTTGATCTATCTCGTAGGGTTCAGCCAGCGTTTGCAATATAAGCTCAAAAATTGTGTTTATTTTCGACATCACATTAGAAACCTTTAAAATATCAGTGTTTCTCTACTATATTATGCATGTATTATACATATAAACCTTTATCTTGAATTACTCTATCTATTAAAAAAATTCGCATCAAAATCGGCCGCGTGGTTTTAAAGATATAAGCATATATAGGGACAGACAGACACCGAGTTTTTTTTTTTTATACTATGTAGTTATGGAATATACTTCGTTGATGTGAACCAATAAATAAGAGTACTTTATGTGTTGGTGTGTATATAACATTGTGAATATTCTCATACCGGTTTATTCGACGTGCTACCATAATATATTATTATAAGTAAAAAAATAGATTAATTAAGAATATTTCGGCCAAGCCTATGCATTGCCATGGTAGTGTACCAAGGTTCAAAACCAGAATGTGATTGAAATTGAATTAAATTGATTTATTATGAAAATGTTTTATTGTTTTATTTATATTAGGTAATACTAGTTCCTGAAGCAGTGATGGGTCAGCGGCATTGGCTAAGGACTGCTGTGCAGCAGGTCCATGGTTCGAAACCCGATGAGGGCTTGAGCTTCACCGCATGGTGGAAGGGCATTTTGCGAATGCCTGGCTAGCGACCACCCTCAAGTAGAAAATCTGCGCCAAGCACCTAACACTGTTCCGGCAGCAGTCCTTGAGAGCCAATAATTCTAGGTTAGCCTGAACAACATCACTTACCATCAGGTGATATAGTGGTCATGGTCAACCTTTTAAAATACTATGTTATTTAAGTGGAAATAATTCTTATGGGTAACCCTTGCCGTTATAATAACATGCCCGTGGAGTGCCGGGCAGCTTGTGGGGTGCCGGGCTGCCGGTGGGGTGCCGGGCTGCCAGTGGGGTGCCGGGCTGCCAGTGGGGTGCCGGGCTGCCAGTGGGGTGCCGGGCTAGAATGTCACCCCCCCATTGCTACCTGTGAGTGCTGTAAGATGCGACTAAAGGTAAAATACCGGAAGGTGGGCCAGCAGCGCTATCTGAGGAACTGATACCTTAATACAGCGATTACCAATACGCCTGCCAAGCGTGGGGATTATGGCAAAACTACCCATAAATGGAGGAGGCTATGTTCAGCAGTAGACAATCCGGCTGATACAGTACAGTTATCCTGACATACATTCATCATGTTTTTTTGGTTCGATATAAGTTTGAAACAGACGACGCTATTAAAAAAATCTGTGAATGCAGTCTTATATATTTTTTACATCTTATAGAAATTCTTAGGGAAATGTTCTATGTTCATTATTTTTAGACCCACCGCATGGGTCGCCTCGTATACTTAGACGTATCACGGAACAAAAAAATAAAGGTAAAAAAACGGAATTGTCACTGTACACTGTCATCTAAACTTATTTACTATATCTATTCTAAAATCTGTAGCCAAGCACCTAACGGAGTGTTCCGGCAGCTGTCCTTGAGAGCCGGTAATTATAAGTTAACCTGAACAACATCTTCGACCACATCACTTACCATCAGGTGAGATAGTAGAACGAATGTTCTTCAAGCCTCAATATAATTAAAGTACACATTGTTTATTTTATTTAAACTCCCTTTTCTTCTATATGATAATTGTAAATATACTACTCAACAACTTTGAAAGAAGCTGTACGCTCCCCAGCCAATCCAGGGAGCGGTTTTACTGAGGGTTTGCCACAGGAATGCAATTCTAACAAATTATACCAAATAACTTCGATAGCTCAGTGCGAAGGATAGAAAATTGCATAAGCCAACTCACCATGCTCAGCTCAGCTCCGGTCCATGCTATGGCACAGCGCTCTGCAATCCTTGGATATAATCACCGTTAGATATGTGAACACTTCACTGGGCGAGAGATTGTTTTCGTCGGGTATGATGCAGGAGTTATTAATTTGGGGTTTGAGAGAAGGTTGCACACGCGATGGAGTTACGTGCACTTCGGATGAAAGGTCCGGTTGAGACTGGCAGGCGAACCAGTGAGAGGCGATATGACACATAACTACCCTCTATTGAGCTATCGTATCAAAAATAATCTAAAACGTAACTACCTTCGAAAGATGTCGATACCAGCTTTTCCTAAGTATTAATTGCGAGGCTTCAACAGAAGCAAATAACAAAAACACCTAGTGCAGTTAAATATATAACTCCAGCCCTAAAACAATCTTATTTCTAAAAACAAAACCATAAGTTTATCCTCCTCTACTTATTATAAGTTTTTAATTTTGATTGCCACTTATAACAAAAGCTGATTGTTTAACTTCAATTTCATCACATTAAATATTACTTTTGAACATTAGACATACATACGTACATTTACTTAAATGGGTCATCAAAGGGTAATATATCAGGCATAAAAAAATTTACAAGTATCACAGACAACCTCTTGTGCATAGATTGTATGGAAGCAGAGAAGATGGCCACACAAATACTCGTCAAGTGCAGCAGTGTGGCTTCCTAAAGAACAGAACAGCTTGGTACACAAGGGACCGTTGCCTGGAGGTCTGCACCAGCGTCAGTGAGTTGCTTGCTTTCTGGCCGATATTGGATGGCCACTAAACTCCACGCAAAACACGATACCTTCTTTCTGTTTTTTATATAAACTTTAAAGTCACCCACACGGCTTCCATACGCCATGCGTAGAATAGTATTGGTGTTCGTATGTGAAAGACTTAAAGCTCGCGAATGGCGGGACAATAAAGTGAAACAAGTGAACACGGGACAAGAGACCTCACTCCGGGACTATCCCGGACGTTAGGGGGCCAACTCCCACCTTTTACGAAATCATCATAAAAAGGATCGTTTTGTTTCATGCTTAAAATAATCATTCTTAAACACGAACTATCACCGACCCACGCGTCAAGCAATATTGGTTTGATCCTAGTTATTATATTGGTTATAGAACGAATGAAATATCGGCCTATTCCATTTGACGCTAATTTCGTTATTTTCGATAATTTTGATCACATATTGCGTCTATGGTTGTGATCACTATGATCGTTTGTAACTGTTCTCCCCTGTTCCATTTAGGATAAGAACGAGGATAAGAATCTGTTCCAGTAGCTTCATAGCGTTTATGGCGAAAATAATGCCAAGACCCAAGTGGAACAACTTTTTGGGAGTGTGCTCATTTTTATCTTTTTTGGCGAATTTAACTCCAAATGATACTTACCCTCAAGTGCAAGCGAGATACATGATGTTTATAATATAGCATTATCTCGCTCGCATTGTTCCGAACTACGATGTTATGGAACGATTCTATCATTATATAGTTTTACGTCATTTTATTGTATGCTGCACAATAGTCGTCTGTAACTATTTATAGTTACACTGTTTAAATAATTATGCTGCATTTACTTTAACAATAATAGAAATAAAAACATTGTACGTAATTTACACATTAATTAAATACAGTGTAAACTTTATATAGCGACACTGAAGGGACTGTGCATTTTATGGCGTTATAGAGAGTTGTCGTTAAATGGAGAGAAGAAACATCAGAATTAGAAAAAGAAAAAGTTTATTTCCGACTATTGTTAGTAGTTATGTGCATAAAAAATAATGTTATTTGAACGCTATTGCGTATAGTCTGTTATTTTTGTCTGACGTCTTTTGCTGCACCAGTAATTTTGTTGTATTTTTTTACTTATTTTATTCATATCTAGCAATATTGAGGCATCTTGGTTATAAAATATGATAAGGTATAGATAATCCATGACTCCTACTAATGAGTCATGGTCAACAACAGTCTACACGTACAAGCAATCCCAATTTGTAAACAAAAGAACGAATTTCTTAGAAAGTTCGGTATGCATGATGCCGACAGTCGAGTTTATTGCGGGCTAGGATAATAAAGCGACAATAGATCGTACACAGCTGCGCAGTTTTTACTAATTTCAGCAACTTAAAAGGTACTTTTTATTACTCAATTGTTGTCGTTATTGAGAGTGGGTGTAATGCTATGTAGAGTGAAACATTGTATGAAAGACAAGCTAAGCCAACCAAAGCCAATTGATTTCGACGCTTAAGTGAGTTTGTCGTTAAATAGAGTGACGTTACATGGAGTTTACACTGTACATGTTTATCGTAAAATAGTCAAAATCAAGTTTAAATCCGCTGCTAGAAAGTTTTTTAAGATGGATAAATATGACGGATTTGTCCTTGGAACAGTAATATTTCGTATTACCATAGAACTTATAATAATACTACATTACATAACATGTCAAAGTTCGCGAATAGAGTGAATAATTTTTTGTGACGTCATGAAAACGACGAGCGATTCCATTGTCGTTTGTAAGTTTTTGTCGTGGAGGTATAACAATTAGCAGTAAGATTAAGTTATTATTACTTTAAGGGCCTGTTTCAAAATGTTCGAGTAAGTTCCGGTTATAATACCCAGAACATATGATAACTGAATGATAAAAATGACAGTTAACATGCAGCGCGTTTCAAGCTTTAACCGATGGATAGGCTAAATCGATGACTGTGAAACGCAGAGATACTGTTTTATTTATTAAATATGTTCTGGGTATAACCAGAACTTCTCGAACATTCTGAAACAGGCCCTAAGAAGTGAGAGTTGCCCCCCTGGTAACCCAAATCCCAATCGTCTCGTGACACACGAAAAGACAAACAGCGAGACTCTTTCATAGCCTTTTAATAACAACTTTAATAATAAATATCTTAAAAATAGTCAACGCAAGTGTTGACGATTTTGTAAAGTGAAAAAGTGGCTTTTATAAAGCCAACAACGACGTAACTAAAATTCCACGTACCAAAACTTTACTCCACAATACCTATATGATAATAATAGGAAATAATACCCACTTATTTTTAATTTTCACAAAAACATTGTCATTATAAAATTAATGGTATTTGAGCAAATGCTGCCGTATTGTAGATAACTTATAATATTGTGTACACAGCCCATTGGCTGCGCACACAGAGCACCTACGTTTATTTACACGAAACACCATGTAATATTGTCTTTGGTTAAAATTAACCATTGTTTTTTGTAGGTAGATCAATTTTGCATTTGGTTTTATACTTGAAAATGATGACGCAACCTTATAATTTTAATATTGTTATGTTTGCAATAACGCCTGATATGCGGATTAAATTACAAATAAACGATAGGAAAATCCTGCTATGCGGGTTCGAATCCCGCACATGCGACTTAAATTTTTCCTATCGTATATTTGTAATTTTCTTTATACTGCTGACAGTTTACCAGAACTTGACCTGATAGTAAGTGATACTGTGTTTGAAGATCATGAACAGAACTGAAGCAATGATGGCCGAGCAATAGCTATGGACTGCCGTGCCGCAGGTCCCTGGTTCGATACCAACCGCCGGCTTGAGCTTCACCGCATGGTGGAAGGACATTTTGCGATTGCCCACCTGGCTAACTACCACCCTCAAGTAGAAAATCTGTCGCCAAGCACCTAACGGTGTGTTCCGGCAGCAGTCTTTGAAAACCAGTGAAATTACAGGCACATGAGACTTAACAAGTATGTCTTAAAGTGACGGCCGCAGTGCAATTCGTACCTTGTGAAATGCATCTGTTATAGGCAGAAGTTTGTCCGCTTAACATCAGGTGGGCCTCGAGCTTGAACCGTCACAATAACATAAAATAAAATCATTTTTTCTTTGGGGTTGTGATGGAATATACACGAGGCCCACCTGATGTTAAGCGGACTAACATCTGCCTGTAACAGATGCATGTTGACAGAAGTGACGAATTGCAATGCGCCCGTCACTCTGAGACTTACAGTTGTTAAGTCTCATGCGCCTGTTATATATTACTGGCTCTCAAGGACTGCTGCCAGAACACATTGGTGACAGATTTTCTACTTGAGGGTGGAAGCTAGCCAGGCGGGCATTTTAAAAATACCTTACCACCATGTAGTATCATGTAAATAAAAAAAAAGTTATTCTAACACATAGTTAGATATCCTTAGTCTTCCCAGCATTTGGTCGGTGTTTTTTAGATATTTTGTTTAGATATAATATATTCCATGGTGGTAGGGCATTTTGCGAATCGCCTGGCTAGCTATTACCCTCAAGTAGAAATTCGGTCGGCAAGTACCTAAGGTGTGTTCCGGCAGTTGTTCTTGAGAGCCAGTAATTCTATGTTAGCCTGAACAACATCTTCTACCACATCATTACTTACCATCAGGTGAGATTGTGGTCAAAGGCTTACCTATCAGCAATTTAAAAAAAACCCTACCACCATGTAGTAGAATGTAAATAAAAAGAAGTTATTCTAACACATGGTTAGATAATATCCTGTATTATTATATGTTCTATGGCGCGAGTCTTCCCTGCATTTGGTCGGTGTTTTTTATTTGTTGCTTTTCTTTGTATATAGATATTTGACTATTGTTATACTAAATTTTTAAGTTAAAACATATGTCTGTACTTGCAGGAAAACAGCCAGCTGTGGCTTAGTAAAAGGTGTAGCTTTTCTCTGCTAGTCTTAGAGCTCGTCGCGTGGCCCGTTTTACAGTAGGAAAGAGAGTAAGGAGTCCCGTTTTACACGGAGTGTTCTATTTGTCTGACTTAGGCTTAGACATAGACATGGACATAGCTTTATTTGTGACAAAAACAAACAATTAAAAATAATATACAAACATTAAAATAATAGTAGGTACTAACCTACTTAAAGTTTTTGCCACAAGCCGGCCCCAACTCAGCATAATGCTGGTTGCGAACAACCAACGCTGGTCTTCCGCCGGGAACGGCAGGTGACGTCACGCACGGTATAGACCACGTACAGTGAGTTTAATTATTACAGAGATATACATGTACACATTCACAACAAGAAAACATTTACAAAGAGACAGTCAAAATTACACACTTGGTTCTTCTATTAGGTACAAATATGCAAAAGTTAAATATGATTTGTGTTTGCGCGCTTTTATGCCGCAATTCTTTGTTGTCTCTTTCGGCTAATGGGAAAGATAGAACGATGGAGTGCGCTTGTGATGCCATTGTGACCCGAAGCCAAAACAAAAAAAAAAAAAAAAGAGAGAAGATACTGACCTGTCACTGTCAAGCGCCAAGCTGTGGAGATTTTTCGACCTATGACAGCAACTCATCTGAAGAAGAAGTTTTTTTCTAGCGACGCTTACGCGTAAAATTATATAAATTTTGAGTTTTTCACTGAAAAACAACCGCATTGAATAAAGCTGAGCAGACATCATATTATAAGGAATCGCTGACCGCCACAGTTATTTGAGGCTAAAGGAGGAAGACGAAAATTCTAAAGACGCAGAGCGAGCTAGGCACCGTGGTTTTATTTGGAGGCTCCAGGTTAGTGCTCTAAGTTCTTTTCGCTCCCGAGGCCGTTCTATTTTGTTTTCCCCGCACCCCCTTATGGTGGATTTACGACCCACCATAAGTTTGGTCAACTTCGAGCCATATTTTGAACCAGCAAACTTCCCGCCTTGTGTTCCGCACACAATCATATTGTTAGTGCTCCCGCTTACAAAACGCATTTTTAGTTGCATTTTTTATTTTTAATTCTCCTTATAATAGTATATCTTGCTTCGACGCACACTCCTCGCATAAAATAAAACCAAAGTTGGCTAAAATTCCCACTTTGACCAAACGCCATTTTGTAGACTAGACACGTTGCATTGCATTTTGCAAACTCGGTAATTACTTAATAATTTGCCAATCTCAATAATGGCAGATATAAAGCTTAGGATAAATGAATCCAAAAGAAAGGCTATTTTCGAACAACTTAGTTCAATGTATTCTGTTACCAAGAAAATTTCACAGGCTGATACGCGAACAAAACAGGATTTTTTATGTAAGTCATCAAATATTGAGAAACTTTATGATCAATTTGATAAGCTATGTGATGAATATTATACATTGAAGCTGGAGGAAGATATTGAATACAAATTAGATAATGGTCAATGGTTGGCATTTGAAAACTTATATGCTGCAGTCAAACACTTCAGAACCCAGCTATGTGAGCGTTCTGGTTCTTCTACACAAAATAAGAAAGAAGCATCATGTGATATAGTTCTTCCCCGCTGTGAGTTGCCTATATTTGATGGCAAAAGTGAACATTGGCCTTTGTTCTATGAAAGTTTCAAAATCAATATACACAATAATTCTAACTTATCAAACTCTCAAAGAGTTCAATACTTAGTTGGTCAATTGAAAGGTAAGGCCTATTGTACTTAACCGGAAACACAGACTCGTATGAATTAATTAATTTCGTACTATTAGGTCCTTACATATGAAATTGGCGTTTTGTATGGGAGGAACAAAAAGTCGAATATTTTTTAATATAATATATTTAATTAATCAAAGTATGAACCATTATTTTCTATGCACTTTTGCCATCTCATAGGTAGTTCATTGATCCCTTTACTAAAAAAACCGGTCGGACGGGAATCAATAAAATCTTTGAAGGCGATTTGGACTGTCCCATCGGAGTTGAATTTTTTCCCTTGCAAGAAGTTATCCAAATTTCGAAAAAAATGGTAATCTGTTGGAGCAAGGTCCGGGGAGTACGGAGGATGTCTTAGACTTTCCAATTGAAGCTCTTCTAATTTAGTAGCCGTCTGTAGCGCAGTGTGTGGTCTAGCGTTGTCGTGAAGCAGCAGTGGCGTGGAGCGATTGACCAGCCTAGGTTGTTTAGCCGCTAGCTTTTCCATCATGGTTTGCAATTCCTGACAATAGACATCAGCCGTAATAGTCTGGCCAGATTTGAAAAAACTGTAATGAACAATACCGGCACTAGTCCACCAAACGCTTACAAGTAGGTAACTTTTTTGGGGTTAATTTTTGCTTGGGGCAGGATTTGGCTGGCTGGCCAGGATCTAACCATTGCGCTGAGCGCTTCCGATTATCGTAAAGAACCCATTTTTCATCACAGGTAATGATTCGGTTTAAAATACCTTCATTATTGTGCCGGTTTAGTAATGTAACGCAGCAGTCGACGCGCGTTTGCCGGTTTGTTTCAGTCAATTCGTGAGGTACCCACCTTTCAAGCTTTTTAATCTTCCCAATTTGCTTCAAGTGAATTAAAACAGTTTTATCACTAACATCGCAGCCTGCAGCTAACTCGGACGTGGTTTGCGATGGATCCGCTTCCACAATAGCCTTCAACTCTTCATTATCAACTTGAGTCTCAGGCCGTCAACGGGGCTTGTTCTGCAGGTCGAAATTTCCAGAACGAAAACGTTGGAACCAAAAACGAACTGTGTTTTCTTTTGCAACACGACCGCCATACACATCATTCACCCTTCGAGTTGTTTCCGCAGCACTAGTGCCACGGCGGAACTCGTACTCGTAAATAATGCGATATTTAAGGTTTTCCATTTTGTAAAATGAGTGACGCAAACAGAAAAAAACAGAAGAAAAAAAACAAATGAATGACGATCATCGAAGCACAAATACATGAGTCTATAGCTGTACAAATTTGAATTTGGAATTCCTTACCAAAGAGGAGAAATTCGTGATTAAAGTGGCCAGTACGAAAAACGCCAATTTCATATGTAAGGACCTAATATTTGTTTGATACCTCCAAATAATGATGATATAAATAAAAGTCCATAATAACTGTTCAGCCCTTCAAGTATCAGGTATAATTGAAAAGCAAAGAAATAGAGACGCTAATAAAAATAAATCAAAGTTTTACTGGACTCAATCTATAACTTGCGGGGTCCATTCCAACGTCTAGAGATAAAAACTGGCATTGTAACACTTGGAGGTATAAATAATAATAATAATAATAAAGCCTTTTTATTCAGACAACAGATATACATTTATGTTTCACACAATTAAAAATATTCGCAAATTTGGTGCTTCTTTAGTCTCTGTCTGTTTGCCAGTTGGCAAAGGCCTCCTCCAACCTACACGGACAACCCAAACATTTTACCAAAACCAAACAAATGAAATAACACTTGGAGGTATAGTTAGCAACAAAGATTTTCAGGACAGTTCTAGCTAAGGTGCCTGAGGCAAATATTAAACTATACATATAGATTTCGGTCTCAAATTTGGGCCAGAAATAATAAATTATAGTACCTATATAATGTATCTTCCTATTTGATTCATCAAAGTATTTAGGTAGTACTCTTGCCATAATGTATATAGCGGCTAAGCGTGACGCACGTCGAATAAAACGAGTTTTCATTATTTATTAGTTTACGTAATCGCAATTTGTATTTACTGGGTTACCATAAGTATACAGCCGAAACATGGAATGAAATCTGAAAGGTACGTCGACAGTCACTTTGACAGCTGTCATATTGAACGCCTACCGGTTTTTAATTAGTTGTCTTAGATATACATGGAAATCAAACTAAGACTCCAAACCAACTAGAACGTTTTAATTTCAACATTTCCGACTAATATTCAGTGTTTATCTTCCACTCTATTCACGTGACATTGGCAAAATTGTGGAAACCGCAGGCAAGTTGATGTTCATTGTTATTTTCAAATCAGTTATAAGGCCTGTCACTTTGACATATGTCAAAAATGTTTAAATGTTAAAATCTTATATAATAATATAGGTAGCTATCAAATTCACGGCGCTCTGAGTAACAGAAACGTATGTAAAAATGTAACTTCGCATAATACTAGTAAATTGTATTTGTTGCATTACATAGTCGGAGCACGAAAAATAGTGATTTGAAAACATTTTTCGTTTAGAATCACGTAAAATAGTGATTTAAAAACATGTATTGTTTAGGATCACGAAAAATAGTGATTTGAAAACTTTTCGTGCTTCTGCTTCTAGGAGAATCAAGTAGTATTTCATGGTGTTCCTGCCAGTTGGAGAACTCAGCAGGACCACGAGGAAAGCGCTACAGATTAGGTAATACTAGCGACCAGCGCCGGCGTCGCACGGGTGCAATGTTGATAGGTACTAAATATACTACTGAATGTCTTTACATACAACATTCACAGCTTTTATGCGTCAGAAAATACAAACATGTTTTCTTTAGAAGTTACTCTTTAAAAGTCACGTGAAAAACACTCAACGCGCAAAGAAAAATCCAATGCTGGCCATATTGATCTATATTAAATGCACATCATCTAAGGTACTTAATTGGATAACGATTAATGCTGTATTGCCTAAAATAGCTTCGTAAGTAAGTCATTATTTCTCGTAAAAAGTACAGGATAAAAAATGGTTATTGTGGGTTATCCATAAGAGATAGACGTATACTATCGCGGACATTTTTGTAGACCTTTTTAAGGTGTACAATACTGTGGTACATTATTTTGATCTATCTCGTAGGGTTCAGCCAGCGTTTGCAATATAAGCTCAAAAATTGTGTTTATTTTCGACATCACATTAGAAACCTTTAAAATATCAGTGTTTCTCTACTATATTATGCATGTATTATACATATAAACCTTTATCTTGAATTACTCTATCTATTAAAAAAATTCGCATCAAAATCGGCCGCGTGGTTTTAAAGATATAAGCATATATAGGGACAGACAGACACCGAGTTTTTTTTTTTTATACTATGTAGTTATGGAATATACTTCGTTGATGTGAACCAATAAATAAGAGTACTTTATGTGTTGGTGTGTATATAACATTGTGAATATTCTCATACCGGTTTATTCGACGTGCTACCATAATATATTATTATAAGTAAAAAAATAGATTAATTAAGAATATTTCGGCCAAGCCTATGCATTGCCATGGTAGTGTACCAAGGTTCAAAACCAGAATGTGATTGAAATTGAATTAAATTGATTTATTATGAAAATGTTTTATTGTTTTATTTATATTAGGTAATACTAGTTCCTGAAGCAGTGATGGGTCAGCGGCATTGGCTAAGGACTGCTGTGCAGCAGGTCCATGGTTCGAAACCCGATGAGGGCTTGAGCTTCACCGCATGGTGGAAGGGCATTTTGCGAATGCCTGGCTAGCGACCACCCTCAAGTAGAAAATCTGCGCCAAGCACCTAACACTGTTCCGGCAGCAGTCCTTGAGAGCCAATAATTCTAGGTTAGCCTGAACAACATCACTTACCATCAGGTGATATAGTGGTCATGGTCAACCTTTTAAAATACTATGTTATTTAAGTGGAAATAATTCTTATGGGTAACCCTTGCCGTTATAATAACATGCCCGTGGAGTGCCGGGCAGCTTGTGGGGTGCCGGGCTGCCGGTGGGGTGCCGGGCTGCCAGTGGGGTGCCGGGCTGCCAGTGGGGTGCCGGGCTAGAATGTCACCCCCCCATTGCTACCTGTGAGTGCTGTAAGATGCGACTAAAGGTAAAATACCGGAAGGTGGGCCAGCAGCGCTATCTGAGGAACTGATACCTTAATACAGCGATTACCAATACGCCTGCCAAGCGTGGGGATTATGGCAAACCTACCCATAAATGGAGGAGGCTATGTTCAGCAGTAGACAATCCGGCTGATACAGTACAGTTATCCTGACATACATTCATCATGTTTTTTTGGTTCGATATAAGTTTGAAACAGACGACGCTATTAAAAAAATCTGTGAATGCAGTCTTATATATTTTTTACATCTTATAGAAATTCTTAGGGAAATGTTCTATGTTCATTATTTTTAGACCCACCGCATGGGTCGCCTCGTATACTTAGACGTATCACGGAACAAAAAAATAAAGGTAAAAAAACGGAATTGTCACTGTACACTGTCATCTAAACTTATTTACTATATCTATTCTAAAATCTGTAGCCAAGCACCTAACGGAGTGTTCCGGCAGCTGTCCTTGAGAGCCGGTAATTATAAGTTAACCTGAACAACATCTTCGACCACATCACTTACCATCAGGTGAGATAGTAGAACGAATGTTCTTCAAGCCTCAATATAATTAAAGTACACATTGTTTATTTTATTTAAACTCCCTTTTCTTCTATATGATAATTGTAAATATACTACTCAACAACTTTGAAAGAAGCTGTACGCTCCCCAGCCAATCCAGGGAGCGGTTTTACTGAGGGTTTGCCACAGGAATGCAATTCTAACAAATTATACCAAATAACTTCGATAGCTCAGTGCGAAGGATAGAAAATTGCATAAGCCAACTCACCATGCTCAGCTCAGCTCCGGTCCATGCTATGGCACAGCGCTCTGCAATCCTTGGATATAATCACCGTTAGATATGTGAACACTTCACTGGGCGAGAGATTGTTTTCGTCGGGTATGATGCAGGAGTTATTAATTTGGGGTTTGAGAGAAGGTTGCACACGCGATGGAGTTACGTGCACTTCGGATGAAAGGTCCGGTTGAGACTGGCAGGCGAACCAGTGAGAGGCGATATGACACATAACTACCCTCTATTGAGCTATCGTATCAAAAATAATCTAAAACGTAACTACCTTCGAAAGATGTCGATACCAGCTTTTCCTAAGTATTAATTGCGAGGCTTCAACAGAAGCAAATAACAAAAACACCTAGTGCAGTTAAATATATAACTCCAGCCCTAAAACAATCTTATTTCTAAAAACAAAACCATAAGTTTATCCTCCTCTACTTATTATAAGTTTTTAATTTTGATTGCCACTTATAACAAAAGCTGATTGTTTAACTTCAATTTCATCATATTAAATATTACTTTTGAACATTAGACATACATACGTACATTTACTTAAATGGGTCATCAAAGGGTAATATATCAGGCATAAAAAAATTTACAAGTATCACAGACAACCTCTTGTGCATAGATTGTATGGAAGCAGAGAAGATGGCCACACAAATACTCGTCAAGTGCAGCAGTGTGGCTTCCTAAAGAACAGAACAGCTTGGTACACAAGGGACCGTTGCCTGGAGGTCTGCACCAGCGTCAGTGAGTTGCTTGCTTTCTGGCCGATATTGGATGGCCACTAAACTCCACGCAAAACACGATACCTTCTTTCTGTTTTTTATATAAACTTTAAAGTCACCCACACGGCTTCCATACGCCATGCGTAGAATAGTATTGGTGTTCGTATGTGAAAGACTTAAAGCTCGCGAATGGCGGGACAATAAAGTGAAACAAGTGAACACGGGACAAGAGACCTCACTCCGGGACTATCCCGGACGTTAGGGGGCCAACTCCCACCTTTTACGAAATCATCATAAAAAGGATCGTTTTGTTTCATGCTTAAAATAATCATTCTTAAACACGAACTATCACCGACCCACGCGTCAAGCAATATTGGTTTGATCCTAGTTATTATATTGGTTATAGAACGAATGAAATATCGGCCTATTCCATTTGACGCTAATTTCGTTATTTTCGATAATTTTGATCACATTGCGTCTATGGTTGTGATCACTATGATCGTTTGTAACTGTTCTCCCCTGTTCCATTTAGGATAAGAACGAGGATAAGAATCTGTTCCAGTAGCTTCATAGCGTTTATGGCGAAAATAATGCCAAGACCCAAGTGGAACAACTTTTTGGGAGTGTGCTCATTTTTATCTTTTTTGGCGAATTTAACTCCAAATGATACTTACCCTCAAGTGCAAGCGAGATACATGATGTTTATAATATAGCATTATCTCGCTCGCATTGTTCCGAACTACGATGTTATGGAACGATTCTATCATTATATAGTTTTACGTCATTTTATTGTATGCTGCACAATAGTCGTCTGTAACTATTTATAGTTACACTGTTTAAATAATTATGCTGCATTTACTTTAACAATAATAGAAATAAAAACATTGTACGTAATTTACACATTAATTAAATACAGTGTAAACTTTATATAGCGACACTGAAGGGACTGTGCATTTTATGGCGTTATAGAGAGTTGTCGTTAAATGGAGAGAAGAAACATCAGAATTAGAAAAAGAAAAAGTTTATTTCCGACTATTGTTAGTAGTTATGTGCATAAAAAATAATGTTATTTGAACGCTATTGCGTATAGTCTGTTATTTTTGTCTGACGTCTTTTGCTGCACCAGTAATTTTGTTGTATTTTTTTACTTATTTTATTCATATCTAGCAATATTGAGGCATCTTGGTTATAAAATATGATAAGGTATAGTTAATCCATGACTCCTACTAATGAGTCATGGTCAACAACAGTCTACACGTACAAGCAATCCCAATTTGTAAACAAAAGAACGAATTTCTTAGAAAGTTCGGTATGCATGATGCCGACAGTCGAGTTTATTGCGGGCTAGGATAATAAAGCGACAATAGATCGTACACAGCTGCGCAGTTTTTACTAATTTCAGCAACTTAAAAGGTACTTTTTATTACTCAATTGTTGTCGTTATTGAGAGTGGGTGTAATGCTATGTAGAGTGAAACATTGTATGAAAGACAAGCTAAGCCAACCAAAGCCAATTGATTTCGACGCTTAAGTGAGTTTGTCGTTAAATAGAGTGACGTTACATGGAGTTTACACTGTACATGTTTATCGTAAAATAGTCAAAATCAAGTTTAAATCCGCTGCTAGAAAGTTTTTTAAGATGGATAAATATGACGGATTTGTCCTTGGAACAGTAATATTTCGTATTACCATAGAACTTATAATAATACTACATTACATAACATGTCAAAGTTCGCGAATAGAGTGAATAATTTTTTGTGACGTCATGAAAACGACGAGCGATTCCATTGTCGTTTGTAAGTTTTTGTCGTGGAGGTATAACAATTAGCAGTAAGATTAAGTTATTATTACTTTAAGGGCCTGTTTCAAAATGTTCGAGTAAGTTCCGGTTATAATACCCAGAACATATGATAACTGAATGATAAAAATGACAGTTAACATGCAGCGCGTTTCAAGCTTTAACCGATGGATAGGCTAAATCGATGACTGTGAAACGCAGAGATACTGTTTTATTTATTAAATATGTTCTGGGTATAACCAGAACTTCTCGAACATTCTGAAACAGGCCCTAAGAAGTGAGAGTTGCCCCCCTGGTAACCCAAATCCCAATCGTCTCGTGACACACGAAAAGACAAACAGCGAGACTCTTTCATAGCCTTTTAATAACAACTTTAATAATAAATATCTTAAAAATAGTCAACGCAAGTGTTGACGATTTTGTAAAGTGAAAAAGTGGCTTTTATAAAGCCAACAACGACGTAACTAAAATTCCACGTACCAAAACTTTACTCCACAATACCTATATGATAATAATAGGAAATAATACCCACTTATTTTTAATTTTCACAAAAACATTGTCATTATAAAATTAATGGTATTTGAGCAAATGCTGCCGTATTGTAGATAACTTATAATATTGTGTACACAGCCCATTGGCTGCGCACACAGAGCACCTACGTTTATTTACACGAAACACCATGTAATATTGTCTTTGGTTAAAATTAACCATTGTTTTTTGTAGGTAGATCAATTTTGCATTTGGTTTTATACTTGAAAATGATGACGCAACCTTATAATTTTAATATTGTTATGTTTGCAATAACGCCTGATATGCGGATTAAATTACAAATAAACGATAGGAAAATCCTGCTATGCGGGTTCGAATCCCGCACATGCGACTTAAATTTTTCCTATCGTATATTTGTAATTTTCTTTATACTGCTGACAGTTTACCAGAACTTGACCTGATAGTAAGTGATACTGTGTTTGAAGATCATGAACAGAACTGAAGCAATGATGGCCGAGCAATAGCTATGGACTGCCGTGCCGCAGGTCCCTGGTTCGATACCAACCGCCGGCTTGAGCTTCACCGCATGGTGGAAGGACATTTTGCGATTGCCCACCTGGCTAACTACCACCCTCAAGTAGAAAATCTGTCGCCAAGCACCTAACGGTGTGTTCCGGCAGCAGTCTTTGAAAACCAGTGAAATTACAGGCACATGAGACTTAACAAGTATGTCTTAAAGTGACGGCCGCAGTGCAATTCGTACCTTGTGAAATGCATCTGTTATAGGCAGAAGTTTGTCCGCTTAACATCAGGTGGGCCTCGAGCTTGAACCGTCACAATAACATAAAATAAAATCATTTTTTCTTTGGGGTTGTGATGGAATATACACGAGGCCCACCTGATGTTAAGCGGACTAACATCTGCCTGTAACAGATGCATGTTGACAGAAGTGACGAATTGCAATGCGCCCGTCACTCTGAGACTTACAGTTGTTAAGTCTCATGCGCCTGTTATATATTACTGGCTCTCAAGGACTGCTGCCAGAACACATTGGTGACAGATTTTCTACTTGAGGGTGGAAGCTAGCCAGGCGGGCATTTTAAAAATACCTTACCACCATGTAGTATCATGTAAATAAAAAAAAAGTTATTCTAACACATAGTTAGATATCCTTAGTCTTCCCAGCATTTGGTCGGTGTTTTTTAGATATTTTGTTTAGATATAATATATTCCATGGTGGTAGGGCATTTTGCGAATCGCCTGGCTAGCTATTACCCTCAAGTAGAAATTCGGTCGGCAAGTACCTAAGGTGTGTTCCGGCAGTTGTTCTTGAGAGCCAGTAATTCTATGTTAGCCTGAACAACATCTTCTACCACATCATTACTTACCATCAGGTGAGATTGTGGTCAAAGGCTTACCTATCAGCAATTTAAAAAAAACCCTACCACCATGTAGTAGAATGTAAATAAAAAGAAGTTATTCTAACACATGGTTAGATAATATCCTGTATTATTATATGTTCTATGGCGCGAGTCTTCCCTGCATTTGGTCGGTGTTTTTTATTTGTTGCTTTTCTTTGTATATAGATATTTGACTATTGTTATACTAAATTTTTAAGTTAAAACATATGTCTGTACTTGCAGGAAAACAGCCAGCTGTGGCTTAGTAAAAGGTGTAGCTTTTCTCTGCTAGTCTTAGAGCTCGTCGCGTGGCCCGTTTTACAGTAGAAAAGAGAGTAAGGAGTCCCGTTTTACACGGAGTGTTCTATTTGTCTGACTTAGGCTTAGACATAGACATGGACATAGCTTTATTTGTGACAAAAACAAACAATTAAAAATAATATACAAACATTAAAATAAAAGTAGGTACTAACCTACTTAAAGTTTTTGCCACAAGCCGGCCCCAACTCAGCATAATGCTGGTTGCGAACAACCAACGCTGGTCTTCCGCCGGGAACGGCAGGTGACGTCACGCACGGTATAGACCACGTACAGTGAGTTTAATTATTACAGAGATATACATGTACACATTCACAACAAGAAAACATTTACAAAGAGACAGTCAAAATTACACACTTGGTTCTTCTATTAGGTACAAATATGCAAAAGTTAAATATGATTTGTGTTTGCGCGCTTTTATGCCGCAATTCTTTGTTGTCTCTTTCGGCTAATGGGAAAGATAGAACGATGGAGTGCGCTTGTGATGCCATTGTGACCCGAAGCCAAAACAAAAAAAAAAAAAAAAGAGAGAAGATACTGACCTGTCACTGTCAAGCACCAAGCTGTGGAGATTTTTCGACCTATGACAGCAACTCATCTGAAGAAGAAGTTTTTTTCTAGCGACGCTTACGCGTAAAATTATATAAATTTTGAGTTTTTCACTGAAAAACAACCGCATTGAATAAAGCTGAGCAGACATCATATTATAAGGAATCGCTGACCGCCACAGTTATTTGAGGCTAAAGGAGGAAGACGAAAATTCTAAAGACGCAGAGCGAGCTAGGCACCGTGGTTTTATTTGGAGGCTCCAGGTTAGTGCTCTAAGTTCTTTTCGCTCCCGAGGCCGTTCTATTTTGTTTTCCCCGCACCCCCTTATGGTGGATTTACGACCCACCATAAGTTTGGTCAACTTCGAGCCATATTTTGAACCAGCAAACTTCCCGCCTTGTGTTCCGCACACAATCATATTGTTAGTGCTCCCGCTTACAAAACGCATTTTTAGTTGCATTTTTTATTTTTAATTCTCCTTATAATAGTATATCTTGCTTCGACGCACACTCCTCGCATAAAATAAAACCAAAGTTGGCTAAAATTCCCACTTTGACCAAACGCCATTTTGTAGACTAGACACGTTGCATTGCATTTTGCAAACTCGGTAATTACTTAATAATTTGCCAATCTCAATAATGGCAGATATAAAGCTTAGGATAAATGAATCCAAAAGAAAGGCTATTTTCGAACAACTTAGTTCAATGTATTCTGTTACCAAGAAAATTTCACAGGCTGATACGCGAACAAAACAGGATTTTTTATGTAAGTCATCAAATATTGAGAAACTTTATGATCAATTTGATAAGCTATGTGATGAATATTATACATTGAAGCTGGAGGAAGATATTGAATACAAATTAGATAATGGTCAATGGTTGGCATTTGAAAACTTATATGCTGCAGTCAAACACTTCAGAACCCAGCTATGTGAGCGTTCTGGTTCTTCTACACAAAATAAGAAAGAAGCATCATGTGATATAGTTCTTCCCCGCTGTGAGTTGCCTATATTTGATGGCAAAAGTGAACATTGGCCTTTGTTCTATGAAAGTTTCAAAATCAATATACACAATAATTCTAACTTATCAAACTCTCAAAGAGTTCAATACTTAGTTGGTCAATTGAAAGGTAAGGCCTCTGTCTTTGCTGGAATATTACCAACTGAGGAGAATTATGTATCTATTTGGCAAAGTTTAGTAGATAAGTATCAAGATAATAGAGCTTTAGCTGCCGTTTATCTGAACAACATTTTTGAGTTGAAAAATGCTTCTGGTGGTAATAATAATCAATTGAATGAATTTATTGAAAGATTTTCTTCTTCATTCAACGCTTTAAAACAACTTTCTATACCTGATTTGGCAGATTTTATTTTACTACATGTTGCACAAAAGAAGTTGGACTGTACCCTAATCCAAAGCTTTGAGTTGTCTAGGCGTGATAAGGAAATTCCTATGTGTAGTGAATTTATTGACTTCCTACGTCAGCATATAAAAATTGTTGAGAGAACTAATGTCCAAAAGGGATCTATGCCACGTACCAATCGAAATTTGAATTCTCATTCCTTTGCATTAGTTGATGGGGAGGTGCAGGTCGGTGAAACTATGTGTCAGCTGTGTAAAAGTGGCTCACACTTACAGATTTACATGTGCCCAAAATTTAAAAATATGGATGTGAAAGCCCGCTTTGATTTTACAAGAAGTAATAAATTGTGTACCAACTGCTTGAGCTGTAAACATTTAGTCAAGGAATGTAAGTCAAAATCAACTTGTAAACATTGTCAACTGAGACACCACTCTATGCTACATTTTGATGCAATTAAAAGTAAAGTAGACCATAGTAGTAATATCACTCACAGTCGCACCGCTGCTGTTTGCAGCAACTTAAATACTGCAAATAGTAACAGCTCATTTACTGCTGCCCTGATTGAAGACACACATTTATTTCTTCCAAATCATCAGACTCAGACACTTAGTGAAAACAAACAGAACTCTGTAACCCTGACTTCTATACCTTCTCAACATTCTGAAAACAAGAAAACCACTGTACTGCTTTCCACTGCACAAGTTTATGCTATTAAAAATAATCAAAATAAATCTATGGTGCGTTGCTTGTTGGATTCAGCCTCTCAAAATCATGTTATTGGTTTAGACACTTGTAAAAGACTTAAACTTAAAATCATACCGCTTAGTAATTCTCACATAAATACAATAGGTTCCAACTCGACACAAATTCTTGGATATGTATACCTGACCATACAATCACGCTACACTACAGATGTTTATAACTTAAAATTACTAGTTGTTCAGCATATTGTGAATAAACTGCCAACTTCATATATTGATATATCGTCAATATCACAGCTTAAAAATTTACCTCTTGCCGATGAAAACTGGAATGTACCGAGTGCTGTTGACATTATATTGGGTGCACAATTGTTTCCATACCTACTGCGTGGGGGATGCCTGTCTTCACCTCCACTTTCTTATGGAGCCAACACACGTTATGATACTGGCAAGACTGCTTTTGAAAATTCCGCACAAAATTCCGCATTCGCCGCAACCGGTTTAAAGGCTTCGGATAGCCTTTCTAACCGCTCTGCTACTTCCGCGCTTGATTCCGCACCTTTTGAAAATTCCGCACAAAATTCCGCATTCGCCGCAACCGGTTTAAAGGCTTCGGATAGCCTTTCTAACCGCTCTGCTACTTCCGCGCTTGATTCCGCACCTTTTGAAAATTCCGCACAAAATTCCGCATTCGCCGCAACGGATTTAAAGGCTTCGGATAGCCTTTCTAACCGCTCTGCTACTTCCGCGCTTGATTCCGCACCTTTTGAAAATTCCGCACAAAATTCCGCATTCGCCAAAACTGCTTTAAAGGCTTCGGATAGCCTTTCTAACCGGTCTGCTACTTCAGCGCTTGATTCAACATTTTTAGAACATTCCGCACATAAGTCCGTTTCTGCCGCGACTAGGGTAATAGACCCTAAAATTAAGGTTTTCGCAAATGGTTCTACGCGTCAATCGCTTGTCAAGAAACTCAGTAGTCGCACTGTGCAATCGCCTACCGCTCCTGCTTATTCGCTTCCAGTTCTCGAGACTACGCTCGGATACGTCATCATGGGTGAGGTACCGGTTTGTCCGCCTTACCATTCTGACGTCGCCTGGTCCTTCGGTCCTGTAACAAATGATGATTTGAATAAAACTTTGACTAAGTTTTGGGAAACGGAAGAAGTATTGACACATCCGGTTGATAATCCTGACGAAATGGAATGTGAAGAGATGTATGCATCCTCTGTCGCTCGCGACCCGCACTCGGGCCGATTTATTGTTTCGCTTCCGTTTAAATCGGATCCTGACTGCATAGGACAGTCATATTTAGTCGCTAAACGCAGACTAGCCGCTCTTGAACGTAAGTTTAGAGTAAATTCGGATCTACGCCTTGCATATAACGACGTCTTAACTGAATATATAGAGAAGGGATACTTATCTGAAATACCCTATTCACCTGCAGCTATTCAAGAGGGTTATTTTATTCCGCATCATGCAGTGGTCAGACCTGATAAAATCACGTCGAAAATCAGGATTGTACTGGATGCTAGCGCTGTGACAGACAAGAAAGTATCTCTAAACGATATTTTGCACACGGGTCCGAATTTACAATCAGACTTGCTCGCGCTTCTGTTAAAATTTAGACTTCTGCCGGTCGCTGTTACCGCAGATGTTCAACAAATGTACTTACGTATATTGGTAACTGAAAACCATCGTAAGTATCAAAAATACTGTACCGATTTGACGAAACCGAAGATATCCGCTTATTTAAATTTAATTCCGTCGCGTTTGGACTTCGGTGTAGCCCATTTTTAGCTATGCGCTCAATCCGTCAACTAGCTGCTGAACAGAAGTTAACCTTTCCTCTGGCGGCAGAGGTAGCTACAAACGACATTTACATGGATGATATAACTACATCTGTACTTTCCGCTGATATTGGAATTGATTTGTCCAAACAACTTCTTGAGTTATTTAAATCAGGCGGTTTCAACTTAGTCAAGTGGGCAAGTAATTCACAAAAATTGTTAGCACATGTTCCAGAATCAAATCGAGTTGCTATAGAATTTTCAGATAATGATAACTTAAAAATATTAGGTCTGAAATGGCTTCCGTCTTCAGATGCCTTCACATTTACTACGAATGATGCTAACCAAGGTTGTACTAAACGCATAATATTATCTGTTATAGCCAGACTCTTCGATGTACTCGGTCTAGTTGCACCAGTAATTTTGTATGCCAAGTTATTAATACAAGAATTGTGGCTCGCTAATATTGGATGGGATGAGGTTGTATCTGATTCAATCTCAAACCGCTTTATTCAGTTCAAAAAGGAACTACCGCTTTTATCGGAATTGAAAATTCCACGACATTTAGGTGTTGCTAATGACTGCGTCGCCAATATCGTTGCATTCGGAGACGCTAGTCTTAAGGCGTACGGGTGCGCCGTTTATCTACATGTAACACACCCCAATGGTGACGTGTCCTTGACTTTAGCTTGCGCCAAGTCAAAGGTAGCCTCCCCAAAAATTGCATCTCTCGCGCGGTTAGAGTTATGCGCCGCCTTGTTGGTTTCTAAAATTGTCCGGTACGTTCACACAGTCTTCAAAGATCGCTACCTTATATCGGACATATATGCTTTTTCGGATTCGACTATCGCTTTATCGTGGATTCACTCGCAGCCACATCGTTGGCAGATGTACGTAGCAAATCGCGTCAGTAAGATTCATGAAAATATTTCACCGGAACGCTTTTATCACACTGACGGTATTTCAAACCCAAGCGATTGTGCTTCGAGAAGCCTTCTACCTTCTCAAATATTAAACCATCCGCTTTGGTGGACTGGGCCCACGTGGGCTCAGGGTCCGATTGCTGAATGGCCAGTTAAGCCCTTCAGGCCTTCAGAGGAAGATTTGCCTGAGACTAGGAAGTCGGTAGTTCTCGCGACTGTAGGTGAAGTCGAAGACTCTCCTCTTTATAATCTTGCTATAAAGTTGTCGTCATGGGCCAAGCTGTTACGCATTGTTGTGTACATTTTACGCCTGTTGAGAAAACTTCCTCGAGACAATCTCATAAAATCTTCTGACCTTGAAGCGGCTGAATTGGTGATCCTCCGGATTTTGCAACATAAGTATTTTTATGATGATTTAACGATTATTAAGAAGAATAAACTTACTTCTCCCGCGATTCGTAAACTCGATCCATTCATTGACGAATCTGGTTTGCTACGTGTTGGTGGTAGACTAACAAACGCGAATATTCCTTATGAAAACCAACATCCTATATTGTTGCCGCGTCGCGATCACATTGTAAATTTGCTAATAGATTATTATCACCTCACTAATTGCCACTCTGGCTCGCATTTACTTATGTCGTTATTACGGCAACGTTATTGGATACTCTCGGCTAGAAATATTATTAGACAACGTGTAAGGTCATGCACTACTTGCTTCAAGTGTGCACCAACAAATTATACGCCTGTTATGGCTAGTCTCCCGCTTGCTCGTGTTATGGAAGCTAAAGCATTTGCAAATACTGGAGTCGATTTTGCCGGCCCAGTTAACGTCACAATGACTCGACACCGTGGAGTGCGAAGCACGAAAGCATATATCTGCCTTTTCGTTTGCCTCGCAACCAAGGCTATTCATTTGGAAATTGCCTCGGATTTAAGCACTGATACATTCCTTGACGCTCTCAAGCGCTTCATTGCACGACGCGGCCCTGTCTCGTCAATATATTCAGACAATGCTACTAATTTTGTTGGGGCGAAACGGTATTTGGACGAACTATACGTTTTTTTGCAATCTGAAGATACAAAAACCGCTTATAGTCGGGAATTATCGAAACACCGCATCAATTTCTACACAATTCCCCCCCGGGCTCCTCACTTTGGGGGTTTATGGGAAGCCAATTTGAAATGTGTTAAAGCGCATTTATTTCGTTGCATTGGTCAGCAAATTCTTTCGTATGAAGAATTGTTAACCGTCTTGACTCAAATTGAATGCTTACTAAATTCACGACCTTTAGGCCTTCTGCCAGACGAACCGCAACCGGAAATCCTTACTCCGGCTCATTTCTTAATGACAACTCCGTTGCAATCCTTACCTGCTTATGAAATTAATACCGACAAATCTGTGGTTCAGAGAAAACGGCTGTTAGATAGCTTGGTCCAAAGTTACTGGAAAAAGTGGCGCCTTGACTATCTACATACTCTCCAGCAAAAGCAGAAATGGCTTAAGCACAGGGAAAATATAAAGATAGGTACCGTTGTTCTCGTTCACCAGGATGACGTGCCTCCGCTTCGCTGGCCTCTTGGCATTATTGAAAAGGTTTTTCCGGGAAAGGATTTAATTATTCGCGTTGCATTAGTTCGGTCTCAAAACAAATTAATTAAACGTGCAGTTGCAAAACTGTATCCTCTTCCAATTAATGTGTAACCTTCAACGCATAGCTTAATTCCACATAGTTTAATTACATTAGAATACTTAAGAATAGTTAATTATAATATTTTTACTGAATCATATTGATGACTTACAATATATCTCGTTACTGTTTGCATGTTTCGCCTTGATTTTTAAAATCCAGTTATTCTGCTTCACTACTTAATTAACTTTGAAACTCCCAGGACTTTCAAGCCGGGGAGTATGTTTGCGCGCTTTTATGCCGCAATTCTTTGTTGTCTCTTTCGGCTAATGGGAAAGATAGAACGATGGAGTGCGCTTGTGATGCCATTGTGACCCGAAGCCAAAACAAAAAAAAAAAAAAAAGAGAGAAGATACTGACCTGTCACTGTCAAGCGCCAAGCTGTGGAGATTTTTCGACCTATGACAGCAACTCATCTGAAGAAGAAGTTTTTTTCTAGCGACGCTTACGCGTAAAATTATATAAATTTTGAGTTTTTCACTGAAAAACAACCGCATTGAATAAAGCTGAGCAGACATCATATTATAAGGAATCGCTGACCGCCACAGTTATTTGAGGCTAAAGGAGGAAGACGAAAATTCTAAAGACGCAGAGCGAGCTAGGCACCGTGGTTTTATTTGGAGGCTCCAGGTTAGTGCTCTAAGTTCTTTTCGCTCCCGAGGCCGTTCTATTTTGTTTTCCCCGCACCCCCTTATGGTGGATTTACGACCCACCAATTTGTTCTTTTATCTATTTGATTAGTTTTAAATAAAACAATAGAAAATGAAGCAAATTATTGCGGTTAACATTAGGACATAGGTGTAACAATAAATTTGATGCCCACGGCTACCTTCCACCATCGCAACTGTCGCCATCGACGGGGAGTCCAACCCCACACATTGAAACCGGAAGTGTTTCGTACTGTGCGGGCTCAAAGGAGCTTCCTTCCGTGGACGCTCAGATTGTGGAATGAGCTCCCCGCCGTGGTTTCCCGATGGAGTACAGCATGGGGATCTTCAAAAAAGGCGTGAAGAGATTTCTTCAGGGTCGGCAACGCGCGAGTGATACCCCTGGTGTTGCAAGCGTCCATAGGCTACGGTAACTGCTTACCATCAGCGGGCCTTATGCTTGTTTGCCACCTTTGTGGTATAAATAAAAAAACAAAAAGGAAACCTAAAAGTAAACTCTACGAGTAGGTTCCAGGTGCTGGGACTTGCTCTGCCAATGTTCTTTTTTATGTTATTGTGACTGAACTAGATCTAGGCCCACCTGCAATGATGTTAAGCGGACTAACCTATGCCGATAACAGATGCATTTTATCACAAGTCACGACTTGCACTGCGCCCGTTACCTTGAGACATAGTTATTAAGTCTCATGTGCCTGTAATTACATTGGCTCTTAAGGACTGCTGCCGGTATGCAGGTCGTTGGTTCGATTCCACTTGTCTTTCGGTGTAATATTAAACATAGCTTTGTTTAACAATTTTTTTTTAAGCTTGTTGGGTTACCCTTTGACCACTATCTCACCTGATGGTAAGTGATGTGTGGTCGAAGATGTTGTTCAGGCTAACCTAGAATTACTGGCACTCATGGACTGCTGCCGGAACACACTGTTAGGTGCTTGGCGACAGATTTTCTACTTGAGGGTGGTCGCTAGCCAGGCGGGTATTCACAAAATGCCCTTCCACCATGCGGTGAAGCTCAAGCTCTGGGCGGGATTCGAACCATGGACCTGCTGCACGGCAGTCCATAGCCAATGCCACTGAGCCATCACTGCTTTTAACTTTGCTGATCTGTTTAGAACAGCTAAACAAACTTCGCTACGAGCGCTTCAAAACTCGAGTTAACAGGCATGTAATAAATTGAGCCCACATAAAGCGCAAAATAGAATCCAATGTCAATATTGATACAAATTGAAGCTAATGAATTATGGTATTTGTTTAATTGTAAAAATACCTAATATTCTACGTTCAGTCGAAAACCAGCCGGAACTGGCACCGCCTGAAAAATGAGGGCCCGAACGCTTTTATTTCTTCTGACAATATGTGTAAGTTATTTTTATATTTTAATTTTTGTTTGTCGCATTCACCGCGGAATTAAACAATTCATTCATTCATTCATTCTTTCATTGACTTCTTATTTATTCATTCTCTCATTGCCTTCTCATTCATTCAATGAAGGCCCGAACGCTTTTATTTCTTCTGTATGACAATATATGTAAGATATTTTTATATATTAATTTTTGTATGTCGCATTCACCGCGGAATTTAAAAAAAACTCATTCATTCATTCTTTCATTGACTTCTTATTTATTCATTCTCTCATTGCATTCTCATTCATTCAATGAAGGCCCGCACGCTTTTATTTCTTCTGTATGACAATATATGTAAGATATTTTTATATTTTAATTTTTGTACGTCGCATTCACCGCGGAATTTAAAAAAAACTCATTCATTCATTCTTTCATTGACTTCTTATTTATTCATTCTCTCATTGCCTTCTCATTCATTCAATGAAGGCCCGAACGCTTTTATTTCTTTTGACATAAGATCTAGAATAAGAAGTTCTTCTAAGAATATACGTTATTTTTTATATTTTTAATGTGACTTTCACCGCGAATTATATTATAAAAAATCATACAAATTCAAATACACACAATAAGTGCCTAGGGATCAAGTACGTTTTCGAGTATTGTCGCAATAGAGGATTTTATTCGTGTGCTTTTCTGACGAGTCTCGTTTCGGTATGCGGCCTGATACAAGACGTACTCGAGTTTGGAGGAGCTCTGGACGTCAAGAACGTTTTAAATTCTGTCAAGAAGTTCACCCATATGGAAGGGGAACAAAATCAATACTCAGATTTATGCGGAGAGTATTGTTTTAGAACTGATCACACCCCTTTGCGAAGCCGTTTGGGTAATTCGTTTCACCTAATGCACGATAATGCATGTCCACACACGGCTAGAGTCGTAACTCGCACTCTTGCCGATTCTCGCATGAACGTTGTGCCGTAGCCTGCTCAATCGCCAGACCTCACCATTGAACATACATGGAATATGCTACAAATAAGAGCTCTGCCAATTGGATACCCTGCAACAGCTTTTTGACTTGTGACAAAGAACGTGGGCGGCCATTCCTCAAAGTGTAGTACCACCAACTTAACTGTGCAGTTTTCGAGGGCGCTACTGGTCAAGGAAATCAACTACAAACTGTCACAATTTGAAGGAATGTTGTAGCTCTTTTTTTTGCCGCCTGAACAGATAAGTTGGTGGGACTGTCATTTTGATGAACTGATTTTAAGCATGCCAAATCGCGTGATTAGTGTAAATGGTAGAAATTTTACAATAAACATCGCAAAAATCCTATTTTTTTTTCGTTTTTCTACCATTTGATTGACGACATTAACTTAGGTCACATTTCTACAAATTAAATTTTTTTTTTCTTTATTCATACATAATATTCGTTGTTAACTAAAACATATTAGGAATTAAATAAAAAACCAGTCTGGATAATAAGATTTGGTAAATATTAATTTAATATTTTTTTATAGTTCAAATTATACATGATCCCTAGGCACTTCTGATGTGTGTATGTTTATTTGTAGAATGTAGTATAAAGGTACGGTAAAATTAAAAAAGGGGCACTAAAAAGGGTGAAAACATAAAATTACCAAAAAATTTAACCAACTTCAACACTCAAATGTGTGAAATAACTTGTTGAAGTCGGTAGCATGATGGTTCAAAAGTACACAATATCACAACATTATGCGCATGGTACCGACTTCGACAAGTCATTTCACACATTTGAGTGTTGAAGTTGGTTAAATTTTTTGGTAATTTTATGTTTTCACCCTTTTTAGTGCCCCTTACTACTTATGAAATCGATTTTCATTCACTGTCAATGACTTTATCATCAAGATAGGAAAATACTTTTTAATTATTGAAATGTAACGCAAAAACGGCTTGACAGATTTCGATGAAATTTAAATCGGACCACACGGCAAGCATCAGCTTTCAAATAAAAAAGAATCATCAAAATCGGTTCACCCAGACAAAAGTTCTAAGAGCGCACACAAAAAACAAGAATTGAGTACCTTCTCCTTTTTTTGAAGCCGGTAAAAATAGTTCATCATCGTTAGCAAGTTTAAAGCTAATTTTTGAAGCAATGATGGCCGAGCGGTAATAGCTATGGACTGCCGTGCCGCAGTACCCTGGTTCGATCCCCACCGCCGGCTTAAGCTTTACCCCATGGTGGAAGGGCATTTTGCGATTGCCCGCCTGGCTAGCTACCACCCTCAAGTAGAAAGTCTGTCGCCAAGCACCGAAAGGTGTGTTCCGGCAGTGGTCCTTGAGAGCCAGTGAAATTACAGGCACAATGAGACTTAACAACTATGTCTCAATGTGACGGGCGCAGTACAATTCGTGACTTGTGATGAATTTCAACTGTTATAGGCAGAGGTTAGTCCACTTAACATCAGGTGGGCCTCGAGCTTGTTCCATCACAATAACATAAATAAAAACTTGTTTACAACGTAAGTTGAACAATAGGTGTCGCTCCATCTCAATACGATGGGTAAGAACGAGTGGACAAATTAGCGTTATGAGTTTTATGTCATGTTAGCTCAGTCGGTCAGAGCATACCAACAAAATGTCCCTACCAAAAGTCGCTTAAAATTATAGACTAAAAGTCCTTATGTCTCTGCTATTAAAGTATATAATCATTTACCAAATGATATTAGAAGTGAAGAAAATATAAATAAAAATAAAAGAAAATGCATGCTTATTAACAAATAATATTATAATTTGAATGAATATTTTAATGATAACTTGACCCATGATTGAATATTAAATTTTAAATTGACATGATATAATAATGATATACTATACAATAATATAATAATACTTAATATTTTTCTACCATCACTGTTTGAAAATCAATGTCTGTTACACGCTCAATAAAAATACTTCTTAAATATGTACCTATCAACGATACCACATGGTATCGAAGGTACCATTACCATGAAGGTACCTATCAACGATACCACATGGTATCGTTGATAGGTACCTTCATGGTAATATTGCAATACCCAAATGGGTTTCATGTATGCTCTTTAAATAATGTTTGTTTGTGTCATACCCCTGCTATAGGGGTGGATGGTGCGGGTACGCATCCCGCACAAGACTATAACGTTTCCTCTCGTTGTAATTTTGTTATAACGTAAGTTATTTTTTTAGTTTTATGAAAAAATATGTAGAAAAAATGGACTAATGCCCTACCTCATGAAGCAATTATGGCCGAGCGGTAACTATGGACTGCCGTGCTGCAGGTCCCTGGTTCAATCCCCACCGCCGGCTTGAGCTTCACCGCATGGTGGAAGGGCATTTTACGATTGCCCGCCTGGCTAGCTACCACCCTCAAGTAGAAAATCTGCGGTCCTTGAGGGTACATAGTAGGGTTTCTACTTTCGCAAAATGCTTTACCTCTGCAGAGATTACCGAAGGTCTTCGAAATAGCTTCACGACAGCTATCCTGAGACAACAATCGGGATTGATGACAGCTTAGTGTGCCCTCCGAAACACGGAAGTGCTCAATAGTAAATATACCAATAGCGGTCACATTTAGAAGTAGTGGCTGATAACCAGGCAAGCTGAAATTACATGAGACTTAACAACTTTATGTCTCAGGGTGATGGGCGCAGTACAGTTCGCTACTTATGCGAACTGCATCTGTTATAGGCAGAGGTTACCGCTTAAGCCGAGGCAATTGGTCCCTTGCTGTATCCTTGTTTCTTGATTTTGAATTATGCAATTAATATAAGTATATGATAATTAAGGATTCATTCCATAAATCATACACTTTAGAAACACGATTACTCAAAATTTTCTCGATAGAAAAAAATCCAAAGTTATATCTAAACAATTAAATAAACCCTTAGTACGGCGTAACTACTTAGTAACGGACGTCATCAATTTTTGAATAATAAAACACAACACGTTTGCTATAACGTATACACATTACATTTTTCTAATAGGTATTGGTTTTTATTATACGAAGGAAATAGCTAAATTCACGCACGTTCCGCCCATTTTAGCCAGAGCCGCGATGTTTTGTCCCTGTTCCTTTTTAGTACAGCTTCGGCCGTCGGACGGGGACGGATGCTGACGGCTTGCCTTACTCACGCACACATACAGTCCGACCAACTTATCTGTTCAGGTGGCAGAAAAAAGAACTACAACATTCCATCAAATTATGACAGTTTGTAGTTGATTTCCTTGACCAGTAGCGCCCTCGAGAACTGCACAGTTAAGTTGGTGGTACTATACGTGAATTCCTAAAAAGCTCGGTGCGATCTTAACTCTTTGGGCCTCGTGCTTGTTAAAATACGAGAAAATACAAAAAATACACTTGTCTATACAGGTTCGTTCCCCAAGGCTCGTTATAATTTTGCACTGAAAGAACTTTTGGTTACGTATTCATTTATGTTTATTAAATTTGTTTTTCAGATGACGCTGCTGCAGATTTTGGGTCAATACGTTAAAGGTGAAATATATGTTATTATTATTGTTACTTAATAAAACCGACTTCGACAATTGAAAAGTATGGATCAGAAAAGTTCATATGACATTATTTTTTCTAGTTTATAGTTTTTTTTTTTATATATATCTTTGTTTTTATTTTAATCTTAAAACCGAACTGATAAACCAAATTTCGCGATATTTAATGGATGGCATGACCTGAAAGTAGTTATATATATATAGGTACTGTATTAGTTGGATTGTCCACTGCTGAACACTGCCTAGTTAAATCACAATCGCATAAAAAAGATGTTACGCGGTAACTTCTGCCTTATTTTGTTTTATATTAGAAAATATCACTTTATATGTTATATTTCAACAGATCCAACAGTGGCATACGAAGAAAATTGCATACTGATGACCGATGAAAAAGTTGCTGAAATCAACGTTATCGTTCAACAAATAACCGACTTCATTGAAAATTTGGCTGATAAATATGAAGATATGGACTTTCGTCTCGTCAAAATCGACATTGACAAGCATTCTGATGACGATACCGAAGACAATAGCACTGTCCTTGAGCTTTTTGTTAACAACTGCGGTAAGGGAGCTGAAGATTATCCATCATTTAAAAATTTAAATGACAACGATGAAAAAACTGCAAATAAACTGACACAAAAGTCTTTCAGTGAGGACGTTAACGGTGTCAGAACCATTGAATCATTAAAAGATACAAAAGAAACATACTCTGATTCTCAAGATATAACAAAATCAAAAATAGAAGCGGCAAGTACTACAACAAAAGTGAAAAAAACAAAAAACAACTCATATAAAAAGATTATTAACAAAGTTACTACTAAAAAAACTAGAAAAGATTTTAGTAAGGCTAGTGAAAGTAATAAACGCGTAAGCAGTGACCAATCAAAAATTACTGAAAATGTCAACATTGATGAAAAGTCAACAAAAGAAGTTAAGGCATCAAGTAATTACGATGAAAAAATAATTTCTAAAACATCAGAAAGTGATAAAGCGTCGTCAGTTATAAATGAATCGAGCATGTCCACCAATGTTGAAAATATTAGCAACACAGCAAACAGTAACTCTGAATCAACGAGGAATGTTAAAAATATCAGTAACAACAACTATCAATCCACCAAAAATATCGAAAATGTAAATAATGTAGCAAACAGAAATTATGACTCAAACACATATACTAAAAATATTAATAATGTAGCTAATAGCTCCCATCAATCTACTAGTAATGTAGAAAATATTAGTAACAACGGCTATCAAACCACCAATAATATTGACAATGTCAATAATGTAGTAAACACAAATTACGAATCAAATACAAATGTTCAAAATATTCATAATAACAATTATCAATCCACCAAAAATATCGAAAATATAAATAATGGAGTAAACAGAAATTATGACTCAAACACATATACTAAAAATATTAATAATGTAGCTAATAGCTCCTATCAATCTACTAGTAATGTAGAAAATATTAGTAACAACAGCTATCAATCCACCAATAATATTGACAATGTCAATAATGTAGTAAACACAAATTACGAATCAAATACAAATGTTCAAAATATTACAAACAACAATTATCAATCCACCAAAAACGTTGAAAATATTAAAAATGTAGTTGATAAAAATTATGAAACGGACACAAATGTTGAGAATGTTATTAATGTAGTTAACGATAACTACAAATCTTCTCAAAATATTGAAAACGTCAGTAATGTCGTAAACAGCAATAACGAGTCATCCAACAATGATGAAAATATCGTGAATATCGTTAATAAAAAGGTTCGAACTATTAAAAAGCACAAGAAAATTACTAATGTTGAAAATGTATCAACTAATGATACGTATGAAGAAAACGATGAAACCAATGTCAATAATATAACTAAAAAAACATCAAAAAACACAGGGAACTCAAAGCGTTTTAACAATGTAGCAACCGAAGTTACTGATGATACTAGTGGAAATATATATTCTGCCGACAATAATGCAAAATATGGTAGTAAAAGAAAGTCAAATAACAAGAAAAGAACAAAACGACAACGAACTCAAAATGTTGAAGAAACTGAACCTTTTGACGAAGATTTTATAGTAAATGATACCGAGGATAAAACTAATACATATAATACTAAAAATAGTAAACGCCAAACAAAAAAGAAAGTTTCTAATAATTCTAAGGAAGATTCATCCACAGACGAGTGTGAAGAAGACGTCACTGATACAACACTTAACGATAATGTCGTGAAAAAACAGTCTACTAAAAAAGTTAAAAGTATAAGCAACCGTGAGATTAAATCTTCAAAAAATATATCCAAGTATAAAAAAACGATAAATGAAGATAGTGAGAGTGACACATATGACATTAACATTTCTGATTACGATAGTGATGAGCAATCAATAATAAATTTTGATGAAAGTCTACTTCTTAAGTCACTAAAGCACATCATACAAAAAGAGGTAGTGAACAACATAAAATATGTAAACAGTGACAAATTTGATAGAATTGGTTATGGTTTTTCAAGAAACGATAAAAATGTAGAAGATGATGATAGCTTAATTATAAATGACTATGAAGATTATGATTATTCAACGAAATCTAAGCCACAAGTTGTAATATTAGAAATTCCAAACTACCTTGATGATATACGGAAAAAGAGAAGCTGTAACGGTAACAGTCCTTGGCTGGTGTACGTACAAGAGCAAGTAGGACAGCGACAGCTAGTATTTTTGTAAGTTTTGTATACCTGGTATTTAAAACTATTCTGATTGAAATAAAAACGTAAAATTTATAGAAATGGCCTTACTTCTTAAAGCCCATCGAATTTGTCTAAGTGACAATCAAGATATGAATAAAAAACGAGTAAGTTACGTAGATGACCTAGTACGTATTATAGGGTGATCTAGTTTTTGTTTATACTGTTTTCCACACACTCAACCTTGTAAAAACTAATGTCTTTTATTTATAACAAACATTTACTAACCATTCTTGTTTAAACAACGAGATCAGCTGTCACAATGTCGAAGCTTTCCATGGAAGTAATAAATACTACGTACGACAGGAATGAGCTCTATCTGTACATCTTGCAGCTCAAATAAAGAAAATAAAACCTTATGCTAAGGCCGTAAGAGTCTTGTTGCGCGCAAAATAAAAATGAAGCCGAGTGAGAAGGTAACCACTGAACCCTGTTCTATCAGTGACTTAGAGTTGCCAGAGTTAAGTTGATTTCAATCCTTGTTGTACGTAGTACTTATTACTTCCATGAAGCTTTCGCACACCGTATCTATCAACATAGTACCAATACCTAGGCTACTATCATGTCGATTCCAACTAGAGGTTTTTTTGTATTATATGACTCAGAATTGCCGACAAAGCCTTTCAGTTAGTATAAAATAAGTAGATTCATATAAAGCTACAAAACAATGGACATGCATTCTACATAATATTACAGTGCTTCCTACGAATAAATAATAATATTTCTTCATAGAGTGCCTCTTTAATTATATTCCTCCACTAACTGTCATCATATATGCTTATTATTTATTTATTTATTCAAATAGTACAATGTAACTAAGACAAAGTCCAAGACATTTACCTACCTACCTTATCATAATTAATGATCATGTCTAAGTTTTTTCAACAAGAAAGGAAGAAAGAAGAAGAAGAAAGAAGAAGAAGAAAGAAAAACCATTTATTTGACACAACATTAATACAAACAAAAACGTACATAATAATAAAAACGAAGTGCATGAGCTGTTGTCAAAAAGGCCTTGCCTCAGCACATGTGTCAGATGTCTGGTAACGTTCACAAAAAGTGTACTTACATAGTTTTTTCTCAAATAATATACAAACAAACAAAAATAAATGTACACTAAATATTATATTACTAACATTGGTACCTACTTAGTAATTTTCCTACATAAATATTATTTATATAAATAATTTCATAATATGTAATACATATATAGAATATAAATAAATATATATATATATAAGATACAAATATATATATAATGATTAATAAGGTATAAACATAGTATAAATGAGGATGTAACAATATCATTACTTAAGTATATTTTTATTAACAATAACTTGAATCTATGTGGCAGTATCGATACCAGGTATAAAATTAGAAAATATTAGACTTAAAATTAATTAATTAAAATTGACATAAAATCATTTTTGGGAAGGACAACATTATCAGGTTAGCAGATAATTATTAAGAAAATTGCAATTGAACAGGTAACAACTTCTGTCCACTTGTTTATAAAATATACTGTAAAAATAATAAATCTAAAGTGTTGGAAATATGATATGTTTAGTTGCTATTATTAAAGTACAAATAAAATGGTTTATGGATTTGACGGGATAACCTGAAAATGTTTTATTTTCCACAATACCCGTTGTCAAGTAGTACAGATAATATGAAAAGAAACCGGCCAAGGGCGATCCGGACACGCAACCTGGGAGTACCTTACTAACATAAGAAGCAATGATGACCTGAAAACCTGATGAATGATGAATGATGATAGTGATAATAGTTGAAGCAAGGATGGCCGAGCGGTAATATCTATGGACTTGCTGTGCCGTAGGCCCAGGGTTTGATCCCCACCGCCGCGCCGGCTTGAACTTCACAGCATGGTGGAATGACATTTTAAAAATTGACGCCTGACATGCACCTAAAAGTGTGTTCCGGCAGCAGTCTTTGAAAGCCAATAAAATAACAGGTATATGAGACTTAGGGCCTGTTTCAGAATGTGCGAGTAAGTTCCGGTTACCCAAAACATAAAATAAATGCATGATAAAAATGACAGTTAACATGCAGCGCGTTTCAAGCTTTAACCGATGGATAGGCTAAATCGATGACTTTAAAACGCAAAGATAGTGTTTTATTTATTAAATATATTCTGGGTAGTATAACTGGAACTTACTCGAACATTCTGAAACAGGCCCTTAATAACTGTATGTCTCAGGTTGACGGGCGCAGATCAATTCGTCACTTGTGATGAAATGTTATAGGCAGAGGTTTGTCCACTTAACATCAGGTGGGCTACGGGCTAGTTCCGCCACATTCACATAAACAAACACTCTGTACATTTCACACTGTCTGTGCCTGCAAAGGTCATCATACTTAAAGCAGTGTACGCTCTGGAGAACCGAGCGTCCTTAGCTAGATTTGAAGATGGCCACAAGTATCTTCAACATGCAGAACGTCCAGAGGCTGAGGGCGGTTCCTGGACGGCTGGCGAAGTCATCTAGTGCATGTGATGTCTCCTTCAGTCTACAATAGACTACCAGAGGCTGCACGGAAAGTTCGAGCGTAATATTATAAAAAATAGTTTCAAACAATGGCTAGTCGAACAATCTCCTCATAATAACAAATATTTTTAAAATATTTTAAGAAAACATTAAATTAATATGTTAATAAAACACTTAAAAAATATGTCTAGCGACAATTCCGCCTAATTTTCCTGCTAAGCCGACGTGACGTCACAAACGCCACGCAGCCAAACCGGAAGAATTTTAGACGCGTTTCGATTCTACACGAAGCATCCTCAGGAGGTCTTGACTCTACGAGCGCACGATCGAGAATGAATAACGAAACGCGACGAAAATTCTTCCGGTTTGGCTGCGTGGCGTTTGTGACGTCACGTCGGCTTAACAGCAAAATTAGGCGGAATTGTCACTAGATATATTTTTATATTTTTAAGTGTTTTATTAACAAATTAAATGTTGATGTTTTCTTAAAATATTTAAAAAAAAAAATGTTATTATTAAATATGGATTTCCGCAAAGTAACGCCTGAATCTATTCATTAATGACCTCATGTTTTTTTTTAATTTATGGCCTTTGACCACTATCTCACCTGATGGTGTGATGATGTGGTCGAAGATGTTGCTCAGGCTAACCTAGAATTGTCTAGAAATGTGTTTGACTTGATATTTTAATATAATTTAATTTATGGTACTTTTTATATTTGTTTGTAATGATTTTCAATTAAATTTGCTAAATAGAGCTTGAAACGCGCAAGTTAACTGTAATTTTTATCATTTTATTATTTTATCAGCTTGGGTGCAAGGTGTTGTGTTGCACATCACTGCCAGTGTGGTACTGCAGTTGACCAACTCGGTCACCATGGCCTCTCCTGCTCTCGAAGTGCTGGTCGAATTTCCCGCCACGCCAGCCTTAACGATATCATTCGCCGGGCTTTTACCAGCGCCAATGTTCCAGCTGTTCTCGAACCGAACGGTCTGATGCGTGACGATGGTAAAAGACCTGACGGCATGACTCTGGTTCCATGGAAGTTAGGACGGCCCTTAGTGTGGGACGCTACATGCGTAGACACTTTAGCGCCGTCACACCTTTCTGAAACCCACGTCAGGGCTGGCGCCGCGGCTACTTCGGCAGAGCAACTCAAGCGGCGCAAATATGCTAACCTCGGAATGGGTTACATATTTGAGCCGTTTGGTGTAGAGACGTTGGGTCCGTGGGGACCGGGAGCTCATCGTATTTTCCAAAATTTATCAGAGCGCTTGGTCGATGCGACGCGTGATCAAAATGCTGGCACCTATTTGGCTCAAAGAATAAGCATTGCAATTCAACGGGGCAATGCTGCCAGCATGCTGGGCACGCTGCCAACTGATAGTGGGTTAGAGCATTTGGACTCCCTATGAGTCCAAATGCTTTTACTGTAGTAGCTGTAGTATTGTAGTAGCTGTAGTGTTGTATATAGTTTGTAGTATTTGTTTAATAAAGGCATACCGCCATTGAAAAAAAAAATTTTTATCATTCACTTATTTTATGTTCTGGGTAGTATAACCGGAACTTCCTCGCACATTCTGAAACAGGCTTTTAGTGTAACGGTGTGTACTAACTATGACAATACTGGGTTAAGGGCCTGTTTGAGAATGTTCGAGTAAGTTCCGGTTATACTACCCAGAACATAAAATAACTGAATGATAAAAATTACTTGAATCGAAGTTTGCTTAGCTGTTCTTAACCGATCAGCAAAGTTAAGCAATGTCGCCCGCTGTCATGAGTTGGATGGGTGACCGCTATTGACATTACTACTGAGCGTGCACGTGCTTCGGAGGGCACGTTAAGTCGTCGACCCCGGTTGTCGCCTTAGGATGGCAGTCGTTATAGCATGGTGGTAGGGTCTTTTGCAAATGCCCGCCTAGCTAGCTACCACCCTCGAGTAGAAATCTGTCGCCAAGCACCTAACGGTGTGTTCCGGCAGCTTTCCTTGAGAGCCAGTAATTCTAGGTTAGCCTGAACAACACCTTCGACCACATCATCACTTACCATCAGGTGAGATTGTGGTCAAAGCATAAAAAAGAGTGTTGAAGACGGTTCCATGTGGAGGTAAAAAATACACCCTATTTAGTGACTCTTGCTACTTAGGGGATCAATTGTCATTCACTTCAATGAACAAATTTATTATTATTATTACTTTCATTGACTATGTCATCATGAGAAGAAAACAGTTTTCAGTTAGGTATTGGAGTGTAACTCAAAAACGGCTCAACCTATTTTGATGAAATTGAAATGAGAAATGGGCTGATGTTTCAAAAAAAAAGAATCATCAAACCCAGTGAAAAGCTCTGAGGTACAAGAAACATAGAAGTATAATGATAAGAACAAACACAAAAAAAACGATATGACGATATGAGTACCGGCTCCATTTTGGAAGTCTGTTGAAATATATATGAACCTGTAATTGCCAATAAGTGTAATTTAGTAATAATGAAAATATTGTAATTACATAATAGTGTTGGTATAACCGCAATAAATTATTTAAAAAAAAAATTCTTTGCTGGATGATTAAGTGTTGGCGCGGACTTACTAAGAAGTACTCAAATGACTAATTACGAGGGAATCAGTTCCAGCGCTGGAGTCCGAAGGTAGAAAAGTCGGGGTAGCTCGTGTGCACACTCACAAATTTGCTGAAGAAGTAATATAAAATTGTAAGCTAAAGTGTAATAAAGTATAGGTAATAGTTTGTAAAGTTACGAAGGTAATTAAAATTGAAGTTATCCAACGAAGTACTTCTTTAGATAACTTCCTTACCGTACCTTATAAAGAAGTAAATCTTTGGAAAACTTCCTTACCGTACCTTATAAAGAAGTAAATCTTTGGATAACTTTCTTACCGTACCTTATAAAGAAGTAAATCTTTGGATAACTTCCTTACCGTACCTTATAAAGAAGTACTTCTTTGGATAACTTCAATTTTAATTACATTCGTAACTTTACAAACTATTACCTTATCCAAAGAAGTACTTCTTATTTTCCGAGCCCACATTTATACAATTATAATGTGAGATTCCAGTCTACAAAGAAGACAAAGTTTTAGAGTCTGAACTGTTGAGTTAGTTGATATGCAACTTATTTAGTTGACGAAACTAACCAGCTTGTACTAATTTCATTTACAACTACAGTAAAGTAACTTTCAAAGTCAATTCATAGTGATTGTAAGTGAGTAAACCTTTCACATAACGTGGTGACGCGAGTCGAAAGGTAAGATTAAATACTGATGCGGGCGGTATAGACGAGAAGTAAATGCTGTGTCATACAATAGAAGAGAATACACACCAAAATAGGGAATGAGCACTAACCTGGCGTTGCCGACTTGCTTTACGTTTGGCGTGGTTTGCATCAGCATCCAGGCAACAGTTTTCGAGTTATGCATATTTTTGTAAAATCATAACCTCATTTTTTGTAACACTTCACTGATCAAATTTATTATTTTTTTTGTATGTGTAACAGATTTTTTAGCACTTCGCCGGCCGCTGCCGCGGCACGCTCGCTTCGCTCGCTCGGCTCGCACGTGTGTGGTCGCAGTTTCAACCTAACCTAACCTGTTTTTTTTTACATACAATGTTACCGAACTTTTTCCACTTGACGCCAATTATTATCGCCGTTATTTTCGATTATTTTTACCACATTTTGTATCTATGGTTCATATTAAATGTGGAACCATTGACGCAAAATTATCGAAAATAACGAAATTAGCGTCAAGTGGAATACGCCTTTAACCGTTCGCAAAACGAAACGTTCATTGGCGAGAATTCCATATAATCTGTGCTACCACATATTTGTCAATCCCTATGGATTAGCATTAATATTGCAAAAATGATTAATTATCAATAATTTTTTTTTTATAAACTACGCGTTTTCTGATTTTGAAACTTTGCGTGTGTGCTTATATATAACCTTATATGTAACCTTTCTGTGAAAAAAATATCAACCCTCAACCCGACGGACGGCAATGGAAAACTGAGCCGTAAAGGTAGGGGTCGCGGCGCCGTGGTTTGCAGTTGTCACACCGTTGGGTTAGCGATATCGGCTAAACCTGGTGCGCCCACCCCTAGATGGCGCATACCTCAACTTGTATGACACAGCGACGATAAAACGGCGTAACCATAACGTGAGCACCTCGTTGTTTTTAACTACCCGTTTTGTTAGTATTAACAAAATACTGCGAACTTATACAACACTACAGCTGCTACAATAAAAGTATTTAGACAACCTTTAGTCCTTGCAGACTCACATACTGGCAGCATTGTCCTGTTGAATAGCAATGCTTATTCGTTGAGCCAAATTGGTGCCAGCACTTTGATAATTTGTTAGTGACATGCCAGATATAGATCTGAGATCTATAGATCTATAGAACTGGGGTTTCTAAAGACCCGCCAACTTATCTGTTCAGGTGGCAGAAAAAAGAACTACAACATTCCTTCAAATTGTGACAGTTTGTAGTTGATTTCCATGACCAGTAGCGCCCTTGAAAATTGCAAAGTTAAGTTAGTGGTACTATAAATTATTCATCGCACTGAATAATTGAGAAACCACAGTTGTGAAATTCTTCGTCTGCGAAAAGAGTGAAACTAATGTACTAATGATTCCACTGGGATTCCATTCTTTAAAACGAGTTTGTATCATGGTTTCGACAAACATATACTCGACGATTGGTGGCTCGACAGCACATCATCTCGCCTAACGACAGCGCGACGGATCTTTTGTTCGACGATCGATGGTGCGACACAATGTTGGATCGACAAACATTGCCACGATAATCACTGAACATAACAGCACCACCAACTCAAGGTGCAAACTCACGTCCAGAGAAAGAAACACAGTTTATCGCACTAATGTTTTTTTGGTATCCAACCATTCTACTTAATAATGTAATTCGCTGACAAAAAATTGCTCGGATTGACTTGAAAAGACTACGCATATGTTTACAATTGTAAACCTATTTCTGTACGGCGACGAACAAGTTTCTATCTTGTTCGTCGCCGTCATATATTTGTGGTTCACAATGTTGGGGAGTATTCCTGCCAGCACTCGGTGGGATCGAACACTACCACAGAGTTATAAATGCTCTGATGCTGTAAGTATATATGAAGCGCTCGTAGCGAAGTTTACTTAGCTGTTCTCAACCGATCAGCAAAGTTAAGCAACGTCGCCCGCGGTCATGAGTTGGATGGGTGACCGCTAGTGACATTACTACTGAGAGTTTCCGTGCTTCGGAGGGCACGTAAAGCCGTCGGTCCCGGTTGTTATCTTAGAATGGCAGTCGTTATAGCATGGTGGTAGGGCATTTTGCGAATGCCCGCCTGGCTAGCTACCACCCTCAAGTAGAAAATCTGTCGCTAAGCACCTAACGGTGTGTTCCGGCAGCTGTCCTTGAGAGCCAGTACTTCTAGGTTAGCCTGAACAACATCATCTTCGACCACATCATCACTTACTATCAGGTGAGATAGTAGTCTAAGGCTAACCTTTAAGGTATAAAAATAAAAAAAATATAAGCTTTTTGATAGCACATAGCGACATCTAGAGAAGTACACCAGCTAACATGCAATAAATATTAAGTTTATAATGCAGGTTATATATCAATCAAGTATTAATTATTAATCCTTTAGATGGAGCTTATATTTTTATAAAAAAAACGTTTTTTTTTTATTCATAATAGGTTTGCGTTTGACCACACCCTGCCTGATGATAAGCATTGATGTGATCTAAGATGGAGCACGCTTACCTAGAAGAAACGTATTTACTCTCGATTTGAAGACACCCATGTTGTATCCATCGGGAAAAACTGACAACGGTAAGGAGATCCACTCCTTCGCAGTACGCACGAGAAAAGTGGAAGCGGAGCGCTTCGTACGAGTCCTGGGAATATCAACCGTGTACGGATGTCGCCTCTCGGTTAGTCTGGACGTCCGATGGAAAAAGGGTGAGGGCGGAACCAAGTCGTGCAGTTCTTGTGCACATTCACCGAAATGTATCCGGTAAAAGACCGATAGACAAGCGACTTTACGGCGGTGCTTGAGGGTTTGCAGCCGAGACTCCCCTAGAAAGTGGCTGCCTATTAACCTCTTGGCACGTCTCTCAATCGAATCTTAATCTTTGGTCTATATAAATAAAAGGATTTAGTAGGGTTTTTTAAACATCATAACTTTTTCCAAACCTAGTATGCAATTGTAACTGGCTTGGGTTTAGTCAATCTCAATGAAATTTTAGTTCGATGGTAACACTCAAATTATCAGACAAGTTTTTTTTGTGACAGAGTTGATATACAGTTACTTGGCTTAAAAAAATCCGCACAAATTCTCTACATCATATGTGATTTGAATTCCTGTATAGCCTCTTCATGATACTGATAATAGTTTAAGACTTTTAGTTTTATTTTCAATCAATGAATTTTAACTATAAAGCGAACGGTGATTGCGCTATTGTCACAAATTTTAGGCATTAACGATTAACTCTTGCAGATCCATTATCTGGAAAACCGAACAAAGTAAACTTGCCTTAACATTGAAAAGTATGAAAACATTTGTGTCAGTTTTCACCTGGACCATGTAAATTTCAGCTCAGAGTGTTTTGAATCAGAATAACATCGACTTCAACAAGTTTTTGCATACATTGTTTTTGCATATTTCTACACCAAATGTTACTTATGTTGAACCAAACATTAAGCTTGGCCCTGATAAACTCTCTATTGACAATGTGACAGTGTTCCTGGGAATCAAAATTGATTCAACTTTACAGTATGGGATTCACATGTAGATGATCTATCCGGAAGACTTAGTTCTGCTGCAAATGCAGTTCGTACGATAAGATTAGTGGCAGATATGAAATGGATATATCTATGACTATCTCACCTGATTGTAAGTGAGGATGTGGTCGAAGATGTTGTTCAGTTCAATGTTCGGGCTAGCCTAGAATTACTGCATCTCAAAGACAGCTGCCGGAACACACCTTTAGGTGCTTGGCGACAGATATTCTACTTGAGGGTGGTAGCTAGCCAGGCAGGCATTCGTACAATGCCCTACCACCATGGTATAACGACTGCTATCGTAAGAACAACCGGGATCGACGCGGCGACGGCTTCACGTGCCCCCCGAAGCACGGAAGCGCTCCGTAGTAATGTCACTAGCGGTCACCCATCCAACTCCTGCAAAACTTCGCTACGAGCGCTTCAAAATCTCTGAGGGATCATTGGGGAATTTGATACTTTAACTATACCCAGCCTATATATATGTATTTGAATATTATTACGTATGTTCGTCAATCACGATAACAACACTAGGAATAGAGGTAAAATAGCGGTTCCAGGTTTTAGATTAGCATAGACAAATAAAAGGCCCTTCTTAGGTAATTGTGTGCGGTTTTATAATAAAGTTCCCAATATTACAAAACTCACAGAAGGAAAAATCAAGTTGCATGAGAAAAAACATTTTGCTTAAGAAATCCTACTACACAGTTTGTGAATACTTTAACGACAAAATGCTTGGAAAATTCCGCCTCTATAGCTGGGCTATCGCCTGTCACCTACGTAATTTAAACAAATATTTTAATAATTTTATTATATAAGTAGTGTAGTAGGTACATGATGTGATTATGTGATACGTGCCTACATGAGACTGCGGTCGTAGATAGATAAGAGAAACGATGATTTAGATATAGACCAGCACGTCTCTTCCAACAACCTCTGCTACATGTATCAAGCACGTACTACTAAGATTGTTACCCAATTGTTGTATTATACAAGTTAAGGAAGTCTAAATACAGTCTCAATACACGATGGAACGTTAAGGTTGAACTGGCCGGCTCGTTCTCCATACAAACGTCGTAGGGAGATCACTCCTTTATTTGATGATTTAGCTTCAAAATAAAGCATAATACCGATCGATCTCGTCATTATCTATTATTATTCACCCTTAAAGGACACACCTCTTTCATTTGGTGGCTCCAGCAGCCACAATCCCTTCAGTAGTATGTAACACATTGTTAAAAGACGTTTAAAAGAATGGCGCCAAGTTTCTTGCCCGTTCTTCTCGCAGTGGCTCTATACATTTTTTTATGAACGTGGCAGTACAATATAGAATATTTCAATAATAAAATTTGTAATTGACCTTCATAAGAGCGTTGTAGATGCCTAAATTGAATAAATGATTCTGACTTTGCATAATTACAAATATACGATAGGCAACAGTTAAGTCATGTGCGGGATTCGAACCCCCGTCCATCTACCCCACCGGGGTATGCTCTAATTAATTGAGTTAACATGACAATGACGTCATAACTCAAATTTTTCCTATCGTTCTTTAACCATCGTTATATTTTTCCTGTCGTATATTTGTAATTTTGTAATGTAGTTCGCATAGCAGGCGTTATTGCAAACATAACAATATTAAGATTCTGACTTTGGCTTTGATCAAATGTCACACATATTTACAAATTCACAGACTACTTCGCGTTTCGCTATTGTTCACGACTAAAGTGCTGGTTGAATTTCTTGCCCCGCCTTAAAGATATCATCCACCGGACTCTTGCCAGCGCTAATTTCGCAGCTATTCAGTCTAATGATGGTAAAAGATCTGATGATATGACTGGCTCCATGGAAGTTAGGGCTGCTATTAGTGTGGGACGCTACGTGCGTGGACACTTTAGTACCTACACATCTTTCTGAAAATCTTACGCTGAATTTCCCGAGCCATCGAAGTGACTTCTATTGCAGCTCTTAATGTTCAGGCTTTGGAATAAACTTCCGGTTAATATAAGGCAAGCTCAGTCTACTGCAGTATTCAAAAGTCAAATTAAAGACCATTATTTATCCACTTTACCATCTCATTGAAATTTTAGTCTGTATCCGTGATGTGTACCAGTATATACTTGCTGTGGGGAACTGCTGCTGAGATAGAGACAATCTTTATCATACAAAAGCGTGCAATTCGAGCCATATATAAAATGGGTCCTAGGGAATCTGTGAGGGATATTTTTAAAGAAATTGATATTTTAACTTTACCAAGTCTGTATATATTTGAAAATATTATGTATGTTCGTAAAAATTTGAGTAAATATAAATTAAACAGTGACAATCACGATTACAATACTAGGAATAAAGATAAAATAGCGTTGCCAGGTTTTAGATTAGCAAAGACAAATAAGAGGTCCTTCTTAGGTAATTGTGTGCAGTTTTATAATAAAGTTCCCAAACATATTACAACGCTCACAGAAGGGAAATTCAAGTTGCATGTGAAAAACATATTGATTAAGAAATCCTACTACACAGTTTCTGATTACATAAACGACAAAAATGCCTGGAGAATTCCGCCTCCGCCAAGCTATTGCCTGTCACCTACATAATTTAAACAAATATTGTAATAACTCTATTATATGGTAAGTATGTAACACATTGTTAAAAGATGTTTAAAAGAATGGCCCCGAGTTTCTTGCCCGTTCTTCTCGCAGTGGCTCTATACAATTTATTTGCTGAACGTGGCAATACAATGTAGAATATTTCAATACTTAAATTTATAATTGACCTTCATAAGAGCGTCGTAGACGCCTAAATTGAATAAATGATTTTGACTTGACTTGACTTGACTATGTAGTAGTTAGTATTAAACAGTATATAGTTTGATAGTATGTAGTATGTTTATGTATTGCATAAACTATAGTATAGGAAATTCTAACTGTTATATTACCTATATTGTATTTAAATTAAGCATTAGATTTATGTAAGTAGATATATATCATTAATTTAGTGTGTTCGCCAACCTCTCTGACTCCTTAAACGATCTCCACCCAAAGGTTGACTGGAAGAGATCGCTTTAAGGAAAAGTGCGCCAAATGAGCAGCATACAACTTCTCACGTGGACGTGAGTAGGGTGTTGTGTGCATTAGACGCACAACAGGGCTGTATACCATCTTAGTGCCCTGCCAGGGTTTCATACAATATGTTCTTGTGTTCCTGTCTTAGTTTTTTTTTTTTTATGTTATTGTGACGGTACAAACACGAGGCCCACCTGATGTTAAGCGGACTAACCTCTGCCTATAACAGATGAATTTCGTCACAAGTCACGAATTGCACTGCGCCCGTCACCTTGAGACATAGTTGTTAAGTCTCATGTGCCTGTAATTTCACTGGCTCTCAAGGACTGCTGCCGGAACACACCGTAAGGTGCTTGGCGACAGATTTTCTACTTGAGGGTGGTTGCTAGCCAGGCAGCCATTCGCAAAATGCCCTACCACCATGCTATAACGACTGCCATCCTAAGACAACAACCGGGACCGACGGCTTAACGTGCCCTCCGAAGCACGGAAACACTCAGTAGTAATGTCACTAGCGGTCACCCATCCAACTCATGACCGCGCGCGACGTTGCTAAACTTTGTCCTAAAAAAATATGACTTTGCCCTAGACTAAATGAAATTTAACCCCTCGCTAAAATATAGTGAACATTTTAGTACATTTGGTGTCCGATTAAAATTTCTGGTAAAAGAACTAAGGGTATCAAAGCATTTTATGGTGGTCATTATTTGAAATCCCTTAGTTTTTTTTAACGTACAAACTCGAAATAAATATGTTTTTATTTCGTCTGACTAATAGTTTTGTTCTTAACTCTATGAAATGAACTCATGGCAACTATAACGGCGACCAATCAGAGGGCGGTTCACAATTTCGCGGACGATTATAGATCGTTACTGCCAGCTAGACATGGTCAGTTTCTAATCTTACGAAAATGTAAGCGTTAGATTGTAAATTTCAATGTTCGTTCACAATCTATCGACAGTTTATAATCTCACTAGATTTTTGATAAACTAACGTATCGTACAATTATCCATATATAAATGAAATTGTTTTTTGAGGACCTTTATTTTTATAACACACTCGATGGGTTTGGAAAAAAAAAATCTCACAATATGCGTCTAAAATCCGCCAGTTTGTTTTTTTACTTTATTATTTACTAGCTTTCCGGCCGCGGCTCCGCCTGCGTTGGTTTCGGTTAACGCGCAAAACCGTTATCCTCTTTTTGCGCAATTGGATAAAAATGATCCTAGATATAGAAAGATTTGAGTTATGACGTCATGTCATGTTAGCGCAATTGGTTAGAACATACCCCGTCTAAATGGACGTGGGTTCGAATCCCGAACATGACTTAAATTTTTTCTATCGTATATTTGTAATTTTGTAAAGTATCCTATGTCCTTCCACGGGTCTCAAACTAATTCTATACCTTACACGATTACAAATTTACGAGAGGAAAAATTTAAGTCATGTGCGGGATTCGAACCCGCAACGTAAGTTGAACTATAGATGTCGCTCCATCCCAATACGATGGTTAAAGAACGATAGGAATCATTTGAGTTATGACTCATTGTCATGTTAGCTCAATTGGTTAGGGCATACGCCGGCTAAAGGGGTGGATGGACGCGGGTTCGAATCCCGCACATGACTTAAATTTTTCCTCTCGTAAATGTTGAATTGTGTAATGTAATCCGCAGTGCATGCGTTATTGCTTACATAAAAATATTAAAAATAATTCCATACCTACCAAATTTCATCCAAATCGGTCCAGTAGTTTTTAAGTATTGCTGTGGGGAACTGCTGCTGAGATAGAGACAATCTTTATCATACAAAAGCGTGCAATTCGAGCCATATATAAAATGGGTCCTAGAGAATCTGTGAGGGATCTTTTTAAATAAATTGATATTTTAACTTTACCAAGTCTGTATATATTTGAAAATATAATGTATGTTCGTAAAAAATTGAGTAAATTTATATTAAACAGTGACAATCACGATTACAATACTAGGAATAAAGATAAAATAGCGGTGCCAGGTTTTAGATTAGCAAAGACCAATAGAAGGTCCTTCTTAGGTAATTGTGTGCGGTTTTATAATAAAGTTTCCAAACATATTACAATGCTCAAGAAGGGAAATTCAAGTTGCATGTGAAAAACATATTGATTAAAAAATCCTACTACACAGTTTCTGATTACATAAACGACAAAAATGCCTGGACAATTCCGCCTCCGCCAAGCTATTGCCTGTCACCTACATAATTTAAACAAATATTGTAATAACTCTATTATATAGTAAGTATGTTACACATTGTTAAAAGATGTTTAAAAGAATGGCCCCGAGTTTCTTGCCCGTTCTTCTCACAGTGGCTCTATACAATTTATTTGTTGAACGTGGCAGTACAATGTAGAATATTTCAATACTAAAATGTGTAATTGACTTTCATAAGAGCGTCGTAGAGGCCTAAATTGAATAAATGATTTTGAGTTTGACTTTGACTTTGAAGTTTATTCGTGTCATACAAAAAAAATCTTTTCTCTTCATAATATTAGTGTAGATAGTGTCAGTAGATAAAGGCGAATATATTTAAATATATTTCATGAATACATTAAAATCGGTTAAGCCGTTTAAAAGATTATGGTGTAACAAATAAATTTTAATTTTTAAAACCGGCGGTATGCCTTTATTAACAAAATACTACGAGATATACAACACTACAGCCATGAAGCAGTGATGGCTCAGTGGCATTGGCTATGGACTGCTACGCAGCAGGTACATGGTTCGAAACCCGCCGCGAGCTTGAGCTCCACCGCATGGTGGAAGGGCATTTTGCGAATGCCGGCCTGGCTAGCGACCACCCTCAAGTAGAAAATCTGTCGCTAAGCACCTAACGGTGTGTGCCGGCAGCTATCCTTGAGAGCCAGTGAAATTACAGGCATATGAGACTTAACAACTATGTCTCAAAATGACGGGCGCAGTGCAAATCGTGACTTGTGATGAAATGTATCTGTTATAGGCAGAGGTTAGTCCGCTTAACATCAGGTGGACCTTGAGCTAGTTCCGCCACAATAACATAAAAATCACAATAAAAGCATTTAGACACCTACAAGTTAATGCAGACACAGGCAGTCCAAATGCACCCTCAAGTAGAAAATCTGTCGCCAAACACCTAACGGTGTGTTCCGGCAGCTGTCGTTGAGAGCGAGTAATTCTAAGTTAAGCCTGCTTAGACCTTCGACCACATCATCACTTACCATCAGGTGCGATTGTGGTCAAACATTTACCTATCAGCAATAATAAAAAAAAAAACTAAAGAATAAAGAAACTCACAAACATACAAACAAACATCAACCCTGAAAAATGTACCACTCCTTTTTAGGGCAGGTGTGTAAAAAAAACGAATATACTTTAGTATGATTATACTTCATCAGTACATAAAATGACGATACCCCGGTCCCCCTGGCACCCCTGCCTGGCTTAAATCCCCCAGCGTGGAGATTATAACATTCTCCACGCTTGGCCCCTTCTAACAGGGGAGACCTTTGTTCTAGGGTGAACAATATGGCTGACGAAAGCAGCTGCAAATATTAAACTTGAGTAAACATCTACGCAAACGATGAAGAATTTTATAAGACTCAGCTCATATTTTACAAAAGATTTAATTCAAATTAACAATTTGTTTTACATCCATAAATTTTGTGGATTCAATAGTTAGCATATATTTAAACAGGAAACATCCGAAACAATAGTCCACCGAAAGAAAAGGTGTTCATCGTAAATCATTTTCATCCAATAGATGTCAGTTTAAACGTTTATTTAATTTTTATTTATTAACTTATAACAATGGATAGCTTTACGCAGGTGATCTCTTTAGTGTATTGCTTTTAGGCAAGAATTTAAGCAAATATCATGTGGTATATAAGGGGGATGAAAATTTGGAACAGCATAGTCACTTTGGCTTTCTCTAACCAGGTCTTCGGTATATCGGTTCACACCGACCCAAAGATCAAAATGCGTCTAAAATACTTTTGTTTGGTGCTTGTGCTCAGCGTAAGTTTTCTTTATATATTTCTCATACTGTCATTTACATGAACCTTTAAAACTCAATCTTACCTCAATAAAATGTTTTATATTCTTAACTGTTTTACGTGGTACTTTGTGTGGTTATTAGGGCAAGTTTGCGCGGCTAATCATGCTTTGAAATTGATCCGAAATATACTGACAGTGCTGCAGAAGTCACATAGACGTCATATTCTGTGGATAAAGGGCACTTTTAGCAGCGTGAGTGTGCTAAAATCGTCAATCGACAAATTCTAAAAATCATTTCGATGGGTTCCTTACGATTTGGCTAAGAGGATATTTCCATCAGAGCAAACTACTATACGCAGGAAAACCAAATTTTTCAAAGAAAAACTTTCGCCTATCACCTAACGGTGTGTTCCAGCCGCTGTACTTTATGGCCAGTTTTTTTTCTAGGTTAGATTAATATACCAGTTATATAAATTGTAATAAAACAATTTTGTTTTTCCAGGCTTTGAGCGCTAAAGCAGCGCCAAGCGGTAAGTTTTCTTTTCGACTTAAATCATTGCTTTAACCACCGATGCTTCATTGATATTGTTTTTATTTTTGAGTATTTGATTGAAACAACAGCTACAGAGCTTTAACCCTACATTTGGGCCTAGTATTATAGTAACAAACAAACGTAGTTTCGTGATATTTTTAATATCAAGTGGTCAAACTAGTTACAATTTTGTATGCATATCCTAGAATCTAAAATGTACGATTCAGGTTTGAAAGATTTAAAAAAAAGTTACATCAAAATTATTTGGAAATATCTTTTAGCAATTCTCATTTAAGCATTCCAATTTTTTTTTTTTCGCCACTTCTGGTTTTCCTTTTTCTCTCTACTATTAAGAATAATTTATTTTAAATTTGGAATCAATTATCATAATCACATCATATGCTGCATACTATCTTATGTGACGCTTCAGCAGAGTCGGTGTTGATTGTTAGGTAGTCGCAGATATTCTACCACGAGGCAGAAGTATGCAAACACTGTAAGTAAAATAAACAAAATAACGGAAATTACGAGGCATAATAACTAATATCTTGGAGTGACGAGTGCAGTGTCACAATGAGCAGTGACACTGCAACATAGTCAGACGTGACGTTGAGCATCAGACAGGGCACTATTCGGTTAGGTAACTTCATATAATTTAAATGACTATGAACAATTACACTATAATAAACAACCTAAATATTGTATTTTTTTTATTGATAGATTATAAAATAAATGTTATATATACTTATTGTTTACAGCTGAACCAGAACCGCAACCTATACCTGAACCCAGCCCAGTTCCTAACCCAGAACCCAGCCCGGTTGCTGACCCAGAACCCAGCCCGGTTGCTGACCCAAAACCCAGCCCGGTTGCTAATCCGAATCCCATTCCGGCTGCTAACCCAGAGCCTAGCCCCGAAGCTAACCCAAGTTTCCCCAGATTATTCAACAAGAAAAGTCAATATAGTAAAAGTGAAGATGGCCGCCAATCCGTCTCTTCCGGAGATAATGGACAAAACAAGTTCTACGAAAACGATTACGCTAATAAAGCCAAGAATACCTTTGGCAATGACTACTTCGCATCAGCTCCAAACGGATTTGAAAAGGGTAGCATTAGTGGACAAGCAAGTAGCCAGAAACAAGGTTCATTGAACTATTTACAAAACAACAATTTTGCGCAATTGAAATCGATTCAATCAAACAATGAAAATAAAAATTATCGCTCTGACTTCTATATACAAAAAATAAACGATAACCGTGGTAGTGATGTAGTCAGCAAACCCAACGACGTTTCTTATAATAATGATATATTAGATATAGATGTTAATGACATCCTCGAATCAAAAGATCCCAGTCCAACTACCAGATATTTCACAGCCAAAAAGCAAGCTCTGGAAGATGGTTCTGTTGGTAAGTTTACCATTTGCGTCTTATACGATGCGATCCATACTCACGGCTTAAAAATACTCTCCAAAGAGATGGTCAGTTATGTTCAAATATGCAAATACCATTATATCCATGATAGATTCTATGTAATAAGGATGAGACTTTTGCTGTTACAGGAACAGTTCAGGTTCCTAGTGATCTTGGATGTTCAGCTGGACTTGAAGTTGCAACTCAAGAGTACTGCTCTGCTCGAAGGTTATGAGTTCAAGTCCCCCTGGAAATAAAAATAACACCGAGAACCCATTGGCCGATGTTTTTTCCTATATTAAGCAGTATTTTTTTCTGTTGATACTCAAACGGTGAATTTGAGGCTTCCATCATGTAAAATATGCATATTTAGTACCTATACATAATGGATATTAATTATAATGATAAGTTTAGACTGATAAAGACTAATCATTATAGCTTTGTAGGCTGCTTTTGATCACTGATATATTTTTCTCTCGTACAGGCCTAGGCGATAACTATGTAAAGCAAAGCCCAGTAGCCGATCTAGACCCCAGCCCGGTTGCTCACCCAGAACCCAGCCTGGTTGCTAATCTGAATCCCATTCCGGCTGCAAACCTAGAGCCTAGCCCCGAAGCTAACCCAAGTTTCCCCAGATTATTCAACAAGAAAAGTCAATATAGTAAAAGTGAAGATGGCCGCCAATCCGTCTCTTCCGGAGATAATGGACAAAACAAGTTCTACGAAAACGATCACGCTAATAAAGCCAAGAATAACTTTGGCAATGACTACTTCGCATCAGCTCCAAACGGATTTGAAAAGGGTAGCACTAGTGGACAAGCAAGTAGCCAGAAACAAGGTTCATTGAACTATTTACAAAACAACGATTTTGTGCAATTGGAATCGATTCAATCAAACAATGAAAATATAAATTATCGCTCTGACTTCTATAAACAAGAAATAAACGATAACCGTGGTAGTTATGTTGTCAGCAAACCCAACGACGTTTCTTATAACAATGGTATATTAGATATAGATGTTAATGGCATCCTCGAATCAAAAGATCCCATTGAAACTACCACATATTTCACAGCCACAAAGCAAGCTCTGGAAGATGGTTCTTATGGTAAGTTTACCATTTGCGTCTTATACGATGCGATCCATACTCACGGCTTAAAAATACTCTCCAAAGAGATGGTCAGTTATGTTCAAATATGCAAATACCATTATATCCATGATAGATTCTATGTAATAAGGATGAGACTTTTGCTGTTACAGGAACAGTTCAGGTTCCTAGTGATCTTGGATGTTCAGCTGGACTTGAAGTTGCAACTCAAGAGTACTGCTCTGCTCGAAGGTTATGAGTTCAAGTCCCCCTGGAAATAAAAATAACACCGATAACCCATTGGCCGATGTTTTTTCCTATATTAAGCAGTATTTTTTTTATTTTCAGTTGATACTCAAATGGTGAATTTGAGGCTTCCATCAGGTAAAATATGCGTATTTAGTACCTATACATAATGGATATTAATTATAATGATTAGTTTAGACTGATATAGACTACTCATTATAGCTTTGTAGGCTGCTTTTGATCACTGATATATTTTTCTCTCGTACAGGCTATGGCGATAATTATGTAATGCAAACACTTGAGGAGTTTGATGAATATGGAAACCCGATGGTAGACGTTGTGATCAAGTTAAGTAAGTAATATTGTTTTCACCACATTATCACCTCGTTTCATAAGTTGCCAATATGTGGACATTGGCACACAATCTAAAGGGTATATTTTAGACGAACGCGCCCCATACAAACGTAGTTCCAATCTCATTTGAATAATAGCAAATTAAACCAAATGATATTTTACCTACATAACCATGATCCTATTATCTAGGTCGTGGTGCATCAGATTTTTACTAAATTGTACTCTCACTTCACTTTTTAAAAACTGTACAATTTAATGAAAATCCGCATTTGGCTGTTACGATTTTGATACACTACTATATACTGCACTCCACGCTCAACTGTCATTGCGAACACTAATCATTACACATAGTAATTATCCAACTTTAAACGATTTCAATCGCGTATATTTATCATTATTTTTGTCCCGACGTTTCAAACACCCACCCCGTTACCACCCCGTGACCACGATCACTGCAAAGTGTTTGAAACGTCGGGACAAAAATAATGATATACGCGATTTAAACAGTTTAAAGTTGTTTAATTAAAATATTAATTTGATGTATTCTTAAAATATTTTAATAATATTAGTTTTTATTTAATCACATGTGCCTGTAATTTCACTGGCTCTCAAGGACTGCTGCCGGAACACACCGTTAGGTGCTTGGGTCAGATTTTCTACTTGAGGATGCTCGCTAGCCAGGCGGGCATTCGCGAAATGCCCTTCGACCATGCGGTGAAGCTCAAGCCCGCGGCGGGATTCGAAACATGGACCTGCTGCGCGGCAGTCCATAGCCTATGCCACTGAGCTATCACTGCTTAAATGCCACTGAGCTATCACTGCTTCCATTACCAACTAAATTGTCCAAGTAACATATTAACAATACATATATCATCACATTTTTGTTACTTCAAAGGAGTACGCTGAGGAGTCTAAAAACCATAGTTTAGCCAGAAATGTTTTGATTTTGTGTAAGGGGCTGACAATGAATATTTCTTTGTCGGAAAAACCCAGGAACCCTGTTTAAATATATAAATACCCTTATCCATATTTTATAGAAGAGCCATCATCGAAATCAGCAGCCTCAGCAACCAGCAGTTCATATTCAGGATCAAAGGGTACCGCATCATTATCAGCTGCTAGGGCAACTAGCAGTGCTTCAGGATCAGAAGGAGCATCAGCATACACAGCTGCTAGGGCAACTAGCAGTGCTTCAGGATCAGAAGGAGCATCAGCATACACAGCTGCTAGGGCAACTAGCAGTGCTTCAGGATCAGAAGGACAATCAGCATACACAGCTGCTGTTCAAAGTAGTGGAAGTTCAGGACCTGGAGGATCATCAACATTCGCAAATGGTTATGCAAATAGTGATGTATCGAGGCTAAGAAGACCCGGACCTAGGGATCCAGATAACGACGGAGATTATGATAATGTTGATGGTAAACATATTTTAAATTATTATTAGAATTGCAATGATTTTATCTATATAGGTTAGTCTTATAATGCTTCAAGAATGTATAAAATAATTTAATCGATATATAATTTAAAAAACCAAGTAGGCTGAAAATTAATTATTAAAACAGTCTCTTAATTCCAAAAAACATAGTTTAGCCTCAAAATGTTATGAGTTAGCGTAATAGGAGGCAAGCCTGTTGTTCTCTACCCAGCACAGTATTAAATTTCGGACTGACAATGAATATTTATTTTTTGGAAAAATCCAGGAACCTCATATAATTATATAAACCCAAGATAATGAATAGATTCAGGCGTTACTTTGCGGAAATCCATATATAAACCCCTTAAATACCCTTATTCATATTTTATAGGAGACTTATCAGTGCCATCATTAAAATCATCTGCCTTAGGAACCAACCGTTCAAATCCAAGGTGTGTAGTCTCATTGTGCTTCATGAATGTATAAAAAAAAACGATAAATAATTTACAATAACCAAGAATGCTGAAAATGGATTATTCAAACAGCCTCTTAATCCCGCCAAAAAGTTTTGGCTTCCTATTTGTAACATACTAGTTTTAATCGTCTTTTTCGATATCCAACAGTAAATTATGAAAGAATGTATTCTTATATTCTAAACACGAAAATTGTACGGCTTATTTGATATTTTACTTCTGGTACCTCAGGATCCGGAAGTCAAGCAAGACCAGGAAGCACCAGCCCAGGTGACTTAAACCAAGGAAGGCGTCCAGGGACTTTTGGAAAGAATCCTGAATCAAGAAAAGGACCGGGACAAGGAGGTATATATTATCATATTTTCATATTTTTTCTTTGTAGGTATCAATGTCAAAATCATGTTTGTTTAATCCTCAATCATCGATATATAATTGAAACAATCAATATACCTAATAAAACATGTCAGTCAAAACGTAAGTACACACCTGCTTGCCTTTTAGAAGAACACAGTGGGCATTAAACAGTAAACAAGTGTTTTGTAATCTATAGAAAAAAAAACGTAAATTTTAAAGTGATAACAAAGTGTTATGTCACGTTAGCTCAATTGGTTAGAGCATACCCCGGCTAAAGGGGTGGATGGACGCGGGTTCGAATCTCACACATGACCTAAATTTTTTCGATCGTATATTTGTAATTTTGTAACATAATCCGCATAGCAGGCGTTATTGCAAACATAACAATATTACAAGAAAAAAAATGATAACAAAGTGGTTATAACGTTACTCAAATACACGGCTGTTATCTTATCCAAGTTCTTTGGGAATTTTGAATAAATTAATGTTTAAAATAGATAAAACAATCAAACAACAACAAATCTTACGGAGTAACAAGGAGTAGTTTAAATAAAATAAATATGCTATAAAAATTACTGTTGTTACAAAATTTAGGTTCAAGTTATAGCGTTTTATTATTACGTATTATCACACTAAATGTTGTCATATTATGATAGTTATTATATATAAAAATAATCACGATACTTATTTTTAGTAGAGTATAGTTCCAAATTGATGCCATTCAAATTTTACTAACTTTGATCAAGTATTTTTTTAGTTCTACTCGATTGTTAAGAAAGTCGTATTTATTATTAAACGACCTCACAACTACGATAACAGTATCGGTCGGATCATAAACTTCGGACTTACATTTGATTACCATTTAAAGAAAAAGTTTGAGCTATGCATGGGATTGGAACCCTTGACCATCTGTCCCTAGAGCCGGGATCCTCTGCTAATTATTGACCGTGGTGAAGAATGTATAAGATTGAAACTAATTATTTCCGGCACTTTTACATCAGGAAAGGGTGTTAAAAACAACGGCATTGATGGCAATGGACGTCCTTCTGGGTCAAGACCCAGAACTACAAAAGGTCCTGGCTATTGGCAAGACCGCCGTGAGTACATATATATATTTACAACACTATAAATAATTAATATGTTTTCTTATACATGTTTGTTTTGTAAGTAAGAAATAGTTATTTGGTATCCAAGGCTGCAAGGTTGTTGTTTGGCGCGAATACTTTCGTTGAAACCTGATCAAGTGATGGAGTTAGGATTGAACCATAAGCGAAGAGAGTGGTTCTTAAAATAGAATCCTGAGCATACCCAAAGTTTCAAAGGCACGAGATGCAAAATAACATGGCTGCCGCACTCGGCATTGTTCGGCATTGTTGTGTGAAACTGCCATTGTTCATGTTACTATAGCGAGTAAAATGCTAATGCAAGAAAAAAAAATTAAAGTAAATGGTAAACATGCATCAATTTATAGTAAAAATTAAAGTTAAATTGCTGAAATTGATACCATTGAAAGTTTTTTTTACTTTTATTGACTTTCATAATTCACCTAAACCTTTCCCACGCTAGCGGGTAAGAAGCACATTTCCACGCAATTTTCTAATTAAAGATAAACAACGCCTTTCGTTCCAAGCAGTTTTTGAATGATAAACAACACCTTTCGGAGCTTGTGAGGTGAAAACATTATTTACGATTCCAGGAATTCAATCTTCTTCATCTTCGTAAACGCAATGATTTTATCTATACAGGTTAGTCTTATAATGCTTCAAGAATGTATAAAATAATTTAATCGATAAATAATTTAAAAAACCAAGCAGGCTGAAAATTGATTATTAAAACAGTCTCTTAATTCCAAAAAACATAGTTTAGCCTGAAATGTTATGAGTTAGCGTAATAGGAGGCAAGCCTGTTGTTCTCTACCCAGCACACTATTAAATTTCGGACTGACAATGAATATTTCTTTTTCGGAAAAATCCAGGAACCTCATATAATTATATAAACCCCTTAAATACCCTTATTCATATTTTATAGGAGACTTATCAGTGCCATAATTAAAATCATCTGCCTTAGGAACCAACCGTTCAAATCCAAGGCAAGAGGTTACCTCATCATCATCAAGTGCTTCTGCAACTGGCACTGCTTCAGTACCGGGAAGTAAATCAGAATCAACAGTCGTTGTTCGGAGTGGTGCAAGTTCAGGACCTTTTTTTTTTTTTTTTTTTTTTTTATGCCTGATAGGTTAGCCTTTGACCACTATCTCACCTGATGGTAAGTGATGATGTGGTCGAAGATGTTGTTCAGGCTAACCTAGAAGTACTGGCTCTCAAGGACAGCTGCCGGAACACACCGTTAGGTGCTTGGCGACAGACTTTCTACTTGAGGGTGGTAGCTAGCCAGGCGGACATTCGCAAAATGCCCTACCACCATGCTATAACGACTGCCATCCTAAGACGACAACCGGGACCGACGGCTTAACGTGCCCTCCGAAGCACGGAAACGCTCAGTAGTAATGTCACTAGCGGTCACCCATCCAACTCCTGACCGCGCGCGACGTTACTTAACTTTGCTGATCGGTTGAGAACAGCTAAGTAAACTTCGCTACGAGCGCTTCAATACAACCTGGAAGATCATCAACAGAAACAAGTGGTTATGGAAGTAGTGAGACATCCAAGAGCCCTATAAGAACCGGATATGGGTCTCCAGCCTACGAGCAGAATTATGATAATGACGATGGTAAACATATTTTATTTAGTCTCATTGTGCTTCATGTGACGCCACGTCGGCTTAACAGGAAAATTAGGCGGAATTGTCACTATATATATTTTTATATTTTATAAGTGTTTAATTAAAATATTAATTTGATGTTTTCTTAAAATATTTTAATTATATTAGTTTTTATTTAATCACATGTGCCTGTAATTTCACTGGCTCTCAAGGACTGCTGCCGGAACACACCGTTAGGTGCTTGGGTCAGATTTTCTACTTGAGGATGCTCGCTAGCCAGGCGGGCATTCGCGAAATGCCCTTCGACCATGCGGTGAAGCTCAAGCCCGCGGCGGGATTCGAAACATGGACCTGCTGCGCGGCAGTCCATAGCCTATGCCACTGAGCTATCACTGCTTAAATGCCACTGAGCTATCACTGCTTCCATTACCAACTAAATTGCCCAAGTAACATATTAACAATACATATATCATCACATTTTTGTTACTTCAAAGGAGTACGCTGAGGAGTCTAAAAACCATAGTTTAGCCAGAAATGTTTTGATTTTGTGTAAGGGGCTGACAATGAATATTTCTTTGTCGGAAAAACCCAGGAACCCTGTTTAAATATATAAATACCCTTATCCATATTTTATAGAAGAGCCATCATCGAAATCAGCAGCCTCAGCAACCAGCAGTTCATATTCAGGATCAAAGGGTACCGCATCATTATCAGCTGCTAGGGCAACTAGCAGTGCTTCAGGATCAGAAGGACAATCAGCATACACAGCTGCTAGGGCAACTAGCAGTGCTTCAGGATCAGAAGGAGCATCAGCATACACAGCTGCTAGGGCAACTAGCAGTGCTTCAGGATCAGAAGGAGCATCAGCATACACAGCTGCTAGGGCAACTAGCAGTGCTTCAGGATCAGAAGGACAATCAGCATACACAGCTGCTGTTCAAAGTAGTGGAAGTTCAGGACCTGGAGGATCATCAACATTCGCAAATGGTTATGCAAATAGTGATGTATCGAGGCTAAGAAGACCCGGACCTAGGGATCCAGATAACGACGGAGATTATGATAATGTTGATGGTAAACATATTTTAAATTATTATTAGAATTGCAATGATTTTATCTATATAGGTTAGTCTTATAATGCTTCAAGAATGTATAAAATAATTTAATCGATATATAATTTAAAAAACCAAGTAGGCTGAAAATTAATTATTAAAACAGTCTCTTAATTCCAAAAAACATAGTTTAGCCTCAAAATGTTATGAGTTAGCGTAATAGGAGGCAAGCCTGTTGTTCTCTACCCAGCACAGTATTAAATTTCGGACTGACAATGAATATTTATTTTTTGGAAAAATCCAGGAACCTCATATAATTATATAAACCCAAGATAATGAATAGATTCAGGCGTTACTTTGCGGAAATCCATATATAAACCCCTTAAATACCCTTATTCATATTTTATAGGAGACTTATCAGTGCCATCATTAAAATCATCTGCCTTAGGAACCAACCGTTCAAATCCAAGGTGTGTAGTCTCATTGTGCTTCATGAATGTATAAAAAAAAACGATAAATAATTTACAATAACCAAGAATGCTGAAAATGGATTATTCAAACAGCCTCTTAATCCCGCCAAAAAGTTTTGGCTTCCTATTTGTAACATACTAGTTTTAATCGTCTTTTTCGATATCCAACAGTAAATTATGAAAGAATGTATTCTTATATTCTAAACACGAAAATTGTACGGCTTATTTGATATTTTACTTCTGGTACCTCAGGATCCGGAAGTCAAGCAAGACCAGGAAGCACCAGCCCAGGTGACTTAAACCAAGGAAGGCGTCCAGGGACTTTTGGAAAGAATCCTGAATCAAGAAAAGGACCGGGACAAGGAGGTATATATTATCATATTTTCATATTTTTTCTTTGTAGGTATCAATGTCAAAATCATGTTTGTTTAATCCTCAATCATCGATATATAATTGAAACAATCAATATACCTAATAAAACATGTCAGTCAAAACGTAAGTACACACCTGCTTGCCTTTTAGAAGAACACAGTGGGCATTAAACAGTAAACAAGTGTTTTGTAATCTATAGAAAAAAAAACGTAAATTTTAAAGTGATAACAAAGTGTTATGTCACGTTAGCTCAATTGGTTAGAGCATACCCCGGCTAAAGGGGTGGATGGACGCGGGTTCGAATCTCACACATGACCTAAATTTTTTCGATCGTATATTTGTAATTTTGTAACATAATCAGCATAGCAGGCGTTATTGCAAACATAACAATATTACAAGAAAAAAAAATGATAACAAAGTGGTTATAACGTTACTCAAATACACGGCTGTTATCTTATCCAAGTTCTTTGGGAATTTTGAATAAATTAATGTTTAAAATAGATAAAACAATCAAACAACAACAAATCTTACGGAGTAACAAGGAGTAGTTTAAATAAAATAAATATGCTATAAAAATTACTGTTGTTACAAAATTTAGGTTCAAGTTATAGCGTTTTATTATTACGTATTATCACACTAAATGTTGTCATATTATGATAGTTATTATATATAAAAATAATCACGATACTTATTTTTAGTAGAGTATAGTTCCAAATTGATGCCATTCAAACTTTACCAACTTTGATCAAGTATTTTTTTAGTTCTACTCGATTGTTAAGAAAGTCGTATTTATTATAAAACGACCTCACAACTACGATAACAGTATCGGTCGGATCATAAACTTCGGACTTACATTTGATTACCATTTAAAGAAAAAGTTTGAGCTATGCATGGGATTGGAACCCTTGACCATCTGTCCCTAGAGCCGGGATCCTCTGCTAATTATTGACCGTGGTGAAGAATGTATAAGATTGAAACTAATTATTTCCGGCACTTTTACATCAGGAAAGGGTGTTAAAAACAACGGCGTTGATGGCAATGGACGTCCTTCTGGGTCAAGACCCAGAACTACAAAAGGTCGCCAGAGGAAGCCTGGCTATTGGCAAGACCGCCGTGAGTACATATATATATTTACAACACTATAAATAATTAATATGTTTTCTTATACATGTTTGTTTTGTAAGTAAGAAATAGTTATTTGGTATCCAAGGCTGCAAGGTTGTTGTTTGGCGCGAATACTTTCGTTGAAACCTGATCAAGTGATGGAGTTAGGATTGAACCATAAGCGAAGAGAGTGGTTCTTAAAATAGAATCCTGAGCATACCCAAAGTTTCAAAGGCACGAGATGCAAAATAACATGGCTGCCGCACTCGGCATTGTTCGGCATTGTTGTGTGAAACTGCCATTGTTCATGTTACTATAGCGAGTAAAATGCTAATGCAAGAAAAAAAAATTAAAGTAAATGGTAAACATGCATCAATTTATATTGAAAATTGATAACATTGAAAGTTTTTTTTACTTTTATTGACTTTCATAATTCACCTAAACCTTTCCCACGCTAGCGGGTAAGAAGCACATTTCCACGCAATTTTCTAATTAAAGATAAACAACGCCTTTCGTTCCAAGCAGTTTTCGAATGATAAACAACACCTTTCGGAGCTTGTGAGGTGAAAACATTATTTACGATTCCAGGAATTCAATCTTCTTCATCTTCGACTGCATCTACTACTTCAATTTCTAATAAAGAAATTGACGAATGGACTTGGATCAGTAATGATGGTGAAACAGTTATAAACAGCAATGGCCCAGTGAGCCCCGACCTTCTGCAAAGTAAGAAGAAAACTTAAGTTAATAATGTTGAAATTTGTTTGTGAGTGTACACATATAATGTAAATTCTTAAAAATAAGTACTCTTAAGGCAAACGGCGCTAAACTAATCCATAGTTTCTGAAATGTTTGTCGTAGCCTTAATTTATTGACAATCTAAGTACTACATGCTGATTGGTTAATGGTATTCTATGACGCAATAGGTTCTATGACCAATGAACATTCAGTTTCAAGTCTTTAAACTGATCATAACATTCAAAAACGTTCCAGAAACTGCAGGTTAACCTACAAAATGAAATTAAATAAACATAGCTCATTATGACATTTTGGATCATAACAAGTAACACTTTGTAAAATCATTTGTTCAAAGGTGGTACCGTGGTTCCACGAGATTCACAAACAGATGATGCTGATGATGAACAAAATTACGGTGAGTCATGTATTTACATTTTAATTTCACAGAAAACTTGCATCATTAAAATCATATAAAGATCGTGTCTTCACGCACGTCATGTTTTTGAAACACTTTCCTACAGCTTAAGCCTTGCTCCACTTAGGTCATCCTGCAAGTGTTTAGGACTCCACTGTCTGTCTGACTGTCAGTCCGTCCGTCCACTGCATGTCAAGGGTCACTTACTCGTACACGGTATGAGTAATTTATATATAGATATTGTCCGTAACAAAGCGAATATTTGAATAGAAATTCAAATAAATTATTAGACAGGTGAGGGTGTGCGAAAGCACATGAGATGTATCATCCCCTAGAATTCGTGGAGTACGAATATATTTTGAATTTTTTATCCAAGTAATATATAAATAAATAGAGCAGTCAAAGTGAACAATTTTATACCATTCCTGTTGCAGTGCCCTCACAAAAAGTATCAATAATAATATTTAACTTGCCAATATTAAAATCAAAAAAAGATCCATATGAAATCTTGTCACGAATCAGAACTAAAATTAAGAAATATTCCATAAAATAAAAAACAGCAACAGCTTAATAAGACAACGTGGATACCTAAATATATTGATTTATATGATGTATCTAAGAATACTCACGATATTGGAGGCATTTTCAATTACTTATGACATTGCATCTTACTGATAGATAAGAAAGTTTCACAAATAATGCTTATTACTTCAAGGTAAAGTGTCTTGTTCTATTTCTCGGAATACATTTCATATGTTTACCAAAATTTATCCAAATTGGTTTGGTGATTTGCACGTGATACCAATGCATACTGATATACAGACAGAATCGTGTACACTATCTTAATTTATGTATAAGAAGCTATTAGTTCATTTTAATTTAGACGCCATGTACCTACTGACCTTTACAGAGTCACGAAGGTGCGCCCTGCCAAATTATATAGTGTAGATGCAACTACTACGGCCTACCTAATCGATCATACTGTACATGTATTGTAAATACTAATACCATTAGTATTTACACCCAAACTAAGACGTAGTGTACAAACGAGGCCTACCCTTACAAATGCATATGAATGACTTAATGTGGACGGGCGTGTTGTCGTGGGTGAATTGGTCTGTACAGACATTTTGACTTCTACGCCTTCATGATATCCGAGAGGATTATTAGAAATTGGACTTTTTTTTAAAGGTTTGATTACCGTAATAAGCCAATAGTTTGTTCATCTCACATATTTTTAATTATTCATTTTAATTTAATATAAAAACTCATATGGTTTGCGGTGTAAATCGAATCTCGAAGTTTTATACGAAATGCGGTAATCATTTAATTTATTTATTCTAACTAACAGATGGTGAAAACTGGTGAAATTTTACGGTTAATATAATGCTGTGTGTAACAGAAACACAACTTAACGATTTTGTACATTTGATTTGTTTACCGACAACCCATGAAAATTTTGAATTTTAATAAGATTATTCGCGTTATTCATTAGCTTCTCAATGTTTGACTACAGTTAATAGTAGAAAAATATACGCTCATTTATATTTAATATATATTGTATTTGGGAGCTCATTATTATATCATATTTATCAAAATGGTCTCTTAACGGATGTTTTGTATGCTCTGTGTGCAATGTCTGGTGGTAATGTACAATATCTACCAATTGTTTACAATTTACGATATGATCGAGAGTTCCATGTTTGAAACAGCACTTCTTTCAGTCATATGAGGCACAGTAGTCTGGTTGATGGTTAAAATAATAAAGTAAAAAAACACGATATTCGAATCTCATTCATCAGTCTCGATAACCAAGTGGTTAACGCATTTCTCGGTGCGTGAAACTCGGGTTACAGGTTTGTTTCTCGCCCAAAATTAATATTTTGTGTTCTACAATTTAGAGTATGTGATTTCTTAAACAAGTTGACCAGTTAAAATCGAATTGTTCAGCAGTGGGACAATGTTTTACCTTTTATAATATGAAAAGACGCAATAGACACGTTGCCGCCCTTCCTATTATTATGCTGTCTTAAAATGCAATGTTACCGTTTTCCGTAACCCTGCAATGCGCTCGTCATTCCCGAACATGAATTATCGTGTCTTGCTGCTTGTTTCTGTACTTGTTTTAATGTAATGATCATGTTTGCCCAAAAGGTTCATCCTCATCAGGCGCTAGTGTAAAAACAAGCGCACAAGGCCCAGGAGGTTCATATTCAACTTCAAGTGGTTCAGGAAGTAGTAGTGCATCCGGTCCAGGTAAAAACCTAAAAAAGGAATACCAAGATTTACATGAACTTAAAAATTAGTAAGGTCTTCGTTTCCTTTATTTTTACTTAGTAACATCTTATGAAATTAATTTTATTAAAATTCCTTGAACAGAAGGTAGCAACGTCAATAATTATTCAAAAGAAAAGGCTGCAATATGGCACAACCGCCGTTGATTAAATAGACGATAGAACATATATTGTTGATACCTACTAATTACAGCTGCTGAATCACACCTCTAATGCTGCCCGTAACAAAGCGAATATTTAAATAGAAATTTAAATAAATTATTAGACAAGAGAGGGTGGGCGAAAGCACATGAGATGTGTTATCCCCTAGAATTCGTGTAGTACGAATATATAATGATTTTTTTATCCAAGTAATAAATAGAGCAGTCAAAGTGAACAATTTTATACCATTCCTGTTGCAGTGCCCTCACAAAAAGTATCAATAATAATATTTAACTTGCCAATATTAAAATCAAAAAAAGATCCATATGAAATCTTGTCACGAATCAGAACTAAAATTAAAAAAAATATACCATAACTTAAGAAACAGCAAGAGCTAAATAATACAACGTGGATAGCTAAATATAACGATTTATATGATGTATCTTAGAATAGTCACGATATTGGAGGCATTTTCGATATAATCGAGAGTTCCATGTTTGAAACAGCACTTCTTTCAGTCATATGAGGAACAGTAGTCTGGTTGATGGTTAAAATAATAAAGTAAAAATACACGATATTCGAATCTCATTCATCAGTCTCGATAACCAAGTGGTTAACGCATTTCTCGGTGCGTGAAACTCGGGTTACTGGTTTGTTTCCCGCCCAAAATTAATATTTTGTGTTCTACAATTTAGAATATGTGATTTCTTAAACAAGTTGACCAGTTAAAATCAAATTGTTCAGCAGTGGGACAATGTTATACCTTTTACAATATGAAAAGACTTAATAGACACGTTGCCGTCCTTCCTATTATTATGCTGTCTTAAAATGCAATGTTACCGTTTTCCGTAACCCTGCAATGCGCTCGTCATTCCCGAACATGAATTATCGTGTCTTGCTGCTTGTTTCTGTACTTGCTTTAATGTAATGATCATGTTTGCCCAATATGTTACTCCTCAGCAGGCGTTGGTGTGAAAACAAGCGGACAGAGTGGCCCAAGAGGTTCATATTCAACTTCAAGTGCTTCAGGAAGTAGTATTGCATCCGGTCCAGGTAAAAACCTAAAAAAGGAATACCAAGATTTACATGAACTTAAAACTTAGTAAGGTCTTCGTTTCCTTTATTTTTACTTAGTAACATCTTATGAAATTAATTTTATTAAAATTCCTTGAACAGAAGGTAGCAACGTCAATAATTATTCAAAAGAAAAGGCTGCAATATGGCACAACCGCCGTTGATTAAATAGACGATAGAACATTTATTGTTGATACCTACTAATTACAGCTGCTGAATCACACCTCTAATGCTGCCCGTAACAAAGCGAATATTTAAATAGAAATTTAAATAAATTATTAGACAAGAGAGGGTGGGCGAAAGCACATGAGATGTGTTATCCCCTAGAATTCGTGTAGTACGAATATATAATGATTTTTTTATCCAAGTAATAAATAGAGCAGTCAAAGTGAACAATTTTATACCATTCCTGTTGCAGTGCACAAAAAGTATCAATAATAATATTTAACTTGCCAATATTAAAATCAAAAAAAGATCCATATGAAATCTTGTCACGAATCAGAACTAAAATTTAAAAAAAAATACCATAACTTAAGAAACAGCAAGAGCTAAATAATACAACGTGGATAGCTAAATATAACGATTTATATGATGTATCTTAGAAAAGTCACAATATTGGAGGCATTTTCGATATAATCGAGAGTTCCATGTTTGAAACAGCACTTCTTTCAGTCATATGAGGCACAGTAGTCTGGTTGATGGTTAAAATAATAAAGTAAAAAAAACACGATATTCGAATCTCATTCATCAGTCTCGATTACCAAGTGGTTAACGCATTTCTCGGTGCGTGAAACTCGGGTTACTGGTTTGTTTCCCGCCCAAAATTAATATTTTGTGTTCTACAATTTAGAATATGTGATTTCTTAAACAAGTTGACCAGTTAAAATCAAATTGATCAGCAGTGGGACAATGTTATACCTTTTACAATATGAAAAGACTTAATAGACACGTTGCCGTCCTTCCTATTATTATGCTGTATTAAAATGCAATGTTACCGTTTTCCGTAACCCTGCAATGCGCTCGCCATTCCCGAACATGAATTATCGTGTCTTGCTGCTTGTTTCTGTACTTGTTTTAATGTAATGATCATGTTTGCCCAAAAGGTTCATCCTCATCAGGCGCTAGTGTAAAAACAAGCGCACAAGGCCCAGGAGGTTCATATTCAACTTCAAGTGGTTCAGGAAGTAGTAGTGCATCCGGTCCAGGTAAAAACCTAAAAAAGGAATACCAAGATTTACATGAACTTAAAAATTAGTAAGGTCTTCGTTTCCTTTATTTTTACTTAGTAACATCTTATGAAATTAATTTTATTAAAATTCCTTGAACAGAAGGTAGCAACGTCAATAATTATTCAAAAGAAAAGGCTGCAATATGGCACAACCGCCGTTGATTAAATAGACGATAGAACATATATTGTTGATACCTACTAATTACAGCTGCTGAATCACACCCCGCCCGTAACAAAGCGAATATTTAAATAGAAATTTAAATAAATTATTAGACAAGAGAGGGTGGGCAAAAGCACATGAGATGTGTTATCCCCTAGAATTCGTGTAGTACGAATATATAATAATTTTTTTATCCAAATAATAAATAGAGCAGTCAAAGTGAACAATTTTATACCATTCCTGTTGCAGTGCACAAAAAGTATCAATAATAATATTTAACTTGCCAATATTAAAATCAAAAAAAGATCCATATGAAATCTTGTCACGAATCAGAACTAAAATTAAAAATAAAATACCATAACTTAAGAAACAGCAACAGCTAAATAATACAACGTGGATAGCTAAATATAACGATTTATATGATGTATCTTAGAATAGTCACGATATTGGAGGCATTTTCGATATAATCGAGAGTTCCATGTTTGAAACAGCACTTCTTTCAGTCATATGAGGCACAGTAGTCTGGTTGATGGTTAAAATAATAAAGTAAAAAAACACGATATTCGAATCTCATTCATCAGTCTCGATAACCAAGTGGTTAACGCATTTCTCGGTGCGTGAAACTCGGGTTACTGGTTCGTTTCCCGCCCAAAATTAATATTTTGTGTTCTACAATTTAGAATATGTGATTTCTTAAACAAGTTGACCAGTTAAAATCAAATTGATCAGCAGTGGGACAATGTTATACCTTTTACAATATGAAAAGACTTAATAGACACGTTGCCGTCCTTCCTATTATTATGCTGTATTAAAATGCAATGTTACCGTTTTCCGTAACCCTGCAATGCGCTCGTCATTCCCGAACATGAATTATCGTGTCTTGCTGTTTGTTTCTGTACTTGTTTTAATGTAATGATCATGTTTGCCCAAAAGGTTCATCCTCATCAGGCGCTAGTGTAAAAACAAGCGCACAAGGCCCAGGAGGTTCATATTCAACTTCAAGTGGTTCAGGAAGTAGTAGTGCATCCGGTCCAGGTAAAACCCTAAAAAAGGAATACCAAGATTTACATGAACTTAAAAATTAGTAAGGTCTTCGTTTCCTTTATTTTTACTTAGTAACATCTTATGAAATTAATTTTATTAAAATTCCTTGAACAGAAGGTAGCAACGTCAATAATTATTCAAAAGAAAAGGCTGCAATATGGCACAACCGCCGTTGATTAAATAGACGATAGAACATATATTGTTGATACCTACTAATTACAGCTGCTGAATCACACCTCTAATGCTGCCCGTAACAAAGCGAATATTTAAATAGAAATTTAAATAAATTATTAGACAAGAGAGGGTGGGCAAAAGCACATGAGATGTGTTATCCCCTAGAATTCGTGTAGTACGAATATATAATAATTTTTTTATCCAAATAATAAATAGAGCAGTCAAAGTGAACAATTTTATACCATTCCTGTTGCAGTGCACAAAAAGTATCAATAATAATATTTAACTTGCCAATATTAAAATCAAAAAAGATCCATATGAAATCTTGTCACGAATCAGAACTAAAATTAAAAATAAAATACCATAACTTAAGAAACAGCAACAGCTAAATAATACAACGTGGATAGCTAAATATAACGATTTATATGATGTATCTTAGAATAGTTACGATATTGGAGGCATTTTCGATATAATCGAGAGTTCCATGTTTGAAACAGCATTTCTTTCAGTCATATGAGGCACAGTAGTCTGGTTGATGGTTAAAATAATAAAGTAAAAAAACACGATATTCGAATCTCATTCATCAGTCTCGATAACCAAGTGGTTAACGCATTTCTCGGTGCGTGAAACTCGGGTTACAGGTTTGTTTCTCGCCCAAAATTAATATTTTGTGTTCTACAATTTAGAATATGTGATTTCTTAAACAAGTTGACCAGTTAAAATCGAATTGTTCAGCAGTGGGACAATGTTTTACATTTTATAATATGAAAAGACGCAATAGACACGTTGCCGTCCTTCCTATTATTATGCTGTCTTAAAATGCAATGTTACCGTTTTCCGTAACCCTGCAATGCGCTCGTCATTCCCGAACATGAATTATCGTGTCTTGCTGCTTGTTTCTGTACTTGTTTTAATGTAATGATCATGTTTGCCCAATATGTTACTCCTCAGCAGGCGTTGGTGTGAAAACAAGCGGACAGAGTGGCCCAAGAGGTTCATATTCAACTTCAAGTGCTTCAGGAAGAAGTAGTGCATCCGGTCCAGGTAAAAACCTAAAAAAGGAATACCAAGATTTACATGAACTTAAAAATTAGTAAGGTCTTCGTTTCCTTTATTTTTACTTAGTAACATCTTATGAAATTATTTTTATTAAAATTCCTTGAACAGAAGGTAGCAACGTCAATAATTATTCAAAAGAAAAGGCTGCAATATGGCACAACCGCTGTTGATTAAATAGACGATAGAACATATATTGTTGATACCTACTAATTACAGCTGCTGAATCACACCTCTAATGCTGCCCGTAACAAAGCGAATATTTAAATAGAAATTTTAATAAATTATTAGACAAGAGAGGGTGGGCGAAAGCACATGAGATGTGTTATCCCCTAGAATTCGTGTAGTACGAATATGTAATGATTTTTTTATCCAAGTAATAAATAGAGCAGTCAAAGTGAACAATTTTATACCATTCCTGTTGCAGTGCCCTCACAAAAAGTATCAATAATAATTTTTAACTTGCCTATATTAAAATCAAAAAAAGATCCATATGAAATCTTGTCACGAATCAGAACTAAAATTAAAAAAAAAAATACCATAACTTAAGAAACAGCAACAGCTAAATAATACAACGTGAATAGCTAAATATAACGATTTATATGATGTATCTTAGAATAGTCACGATATTGGAGGCATTTTCGATATAATCGAGAGTTCCATGTTTGAAACAGCACTTCTTTCAGTCATATGAGGCACAGTAGTCTGGTTGATGGTTAAAATAATAAAGTAAAAAAACACGATATTCGAATCTCATTCATCAGTCTCGATAACCAAGTGGTTAACGCATTTCTCGGTGCGTGAAACTCGGGTTACAGGTTTGTTTCTCGCCCAAAATTAATATTTTGTGTTCTACAATTTAGAATATGTGATTTCTTAAACAAGTTGACCAGTAAAAATCGAATTGTTCAGCAGTGGGACAATGTTTTACCTTTTATAATATGAAAAGACGCAATAGACACGTAGCCGTCCTTCCTATTATTATGCTGTATTAAAATGCAATGTTACCGTTTTCCGTAACCCTGCAATGCGCTCGTCATTCCCGAACATGAATTATTGTGTCTTGCTGCTTGTTTCTGTACTTGTTTTAATGTAATGATCATGTTTGCCCAAAAGGTTCATCCTCATCAGGCGCTAGTGTAAAAACAAGCGCACAAGGCCCAGGAGGTTCATATTCAACTTCAAGTGCTTCAGGAAGTAGTAGTGCATCCGGTCCAGGTAAAAACCTAAAAAAAGAATACCAAGATTTACATGAACTTAAAAATTAGTAAGGTCTTCGTTTCCTTTATTTTTACTTAGTAACATCTTATGAAATTAATTTTATTAAAATTCCTTGAACAGAAGGTAGCAACGTCAATAATTGTTCTAAAGAAAAGGCTGCAATATAGCACAACCGCCGTTGATTAAATAGACGATAGAACTTATATTTTTGATACCTACTAATTACAGCTGCTGAATCACACCTCTAATGCTGCCCGTAACAAAGCGAATATTTAAATAGAAATTTAAATAAATTATTAGACAAGAGAGGGTCGGCAAAAGCACATGAGATGTGTTATCCCCTAGAATTCGTGTAGTACGAATATATAATGATTTTTTTATCCAAGTAATAAATAGAGCAGTCAAATTGAACAATTTTATACCATTCCTGTTGCAGTGCCCTCACAAAAAGTATCAATAATAATTTTTAACTTGCCTATATTAAAATCAAAAAAAGATCCATATGAAATCTTGGCACGAATCAGAACTAAAATTAAAAAAAAAAAATACCATAACTTAAGAAACAGCAACAGCTAAATAATACAACGTGGATAGCTAAATATAACGATTTATATGATGTATCTTAGAATAGTCACGATATTGGAGGCATTTTCGATATAATCGAGAGTTCCATGTTTGAAACAGCACTTCTTTCAGTCATATGAGGCACAGTAGTCTGGTTGATGGTTAAAATAATAAAGTAAAAAAACACGATATTCGAATCTCATTCATCAGTCTCGATTACCAAGTGGTTAACGCATTTCTCGGTGCGTGAAACTCGGGTTAAAGGTTTGTTTCTCGCCGTGTACCTACTGACCTTTAAAGAGTCACGAAGGTGCGCCCTGCCAAATTATATAGTGTAGATGCAACTACTACGGCCTACCTAATCGATCATACTGTACATGTATTATAAATACTAATACCATTAGTATTTACACCCAAACTAAGACGTAGTGTACAAACGAGGCCTACCCTTACAAATGCATATCAATGACTTTATGTGGACGGGCGTGTTGTCGTGGGTGAATTGGTCTGTACAGACATTTTAACTTCTACGCTTTCATGATATCCGAGAGGATTATTAGAAATTGAACCTATTTTCAAAGGTTTGATTACCGTAATAAGCCAATAGTTTGTTCATCTCACATATTTTTAATTATTCATTTTTAATTTAATATAAAAACTCATATGGTTTGCGGTGTAAATCGAATCTCCAAGTGTGAATTAAATCAGAAATGGTTACATATTTGCTTTCATACTTAATTATTTTTCTAGGTAAATGGGTTTACGGAATTAATGGATGGTATTGGTCCCAACCCAGTACAACAACGTCAAGCACTTCAGTTACAGCTTCCGGAGCATCTGACCGGACAGGTTCCTCCTCATCCGCTACTGGTTTTGGAAAAAGCGGAGCATCAGGTCGCATAGGTTTGTCTACATTAGTAGTTTAATTGTTAAAGTTGGAATTAGCAGATATGCTGGCCTATGAAGTGATATGTAGAGCTTTTTCGTCATTGTTATATCATCACGCGTATACATACCTCAAGACGTTGGCAGAGGTATCTTAAAGACCTACGTTTCACCACGTGTTAAGATCGATTGTAATATTTAGATCGCAAATTACTTATATTTTTTCCTTGTAACAGCAGAAATTTCTTTCAAGGAGTAGAGATGCAAAGTTATTGGTAATTTTATTGGCTAATATTGCGATTTCCCTATATTTTTACAATATGTATCATGGACTGGATGTTTATTGTCACTAGGAGCACCAAGCCGTGGACCCAAGTCTGGCAAAAGTGGGCCATGGTCAGGAGCTGAATGGCCGACTGATTCATCAGGTATTTCAATTTTATACGAAATGCGGTAATCATATTTAATTTATGTATTCCAACTAACAGATGGTGAAAACTCGTGACCTTTTACGGTTAATATAATGCTGTGAGGAAATCACACTTATAAGAAACACAACTTAACGATTTTGTACATTTGATTTGTTTACCTACAACCCATGAAAATTTAAAATTTTAATAAGATTATTCGCGTTATTCATTAGCTTCTCAATGTTTGACAACATTTAAAAGTAGAAAAATATACGCTCATTTATATTAATATATATTGTATTTGGGAGCTCATTATTATATCACATTTAAGAATATGGTGTCTGAACGGATGTTTTGTATGCTCTGTGTGCAATGTATGGTGGTGATGTACAATTTCTACCAATTGTTTACAATTTACGATATGACCGAGAGTTCCATGTTTGAAACAGCACTTTTTTCGGTCAAATGAAGCACAGTAGTCTGGTTGATGGTTAAAATAATAAATTAAAAATACACGACATTCGAATCTCATTCATCAGTCTCGATTGCCAAGTGGTTAACGCAATTCTCGGTGCGTGAAACTAGGGTAACAGGTTTGATTCTCGTCCAAAAAGATTCTTTATACAAGTTTACCAGTTAAAATCGAATTGTTTAGCAGTGGGACAATGTTTTACCTTTTACAATATGAAAAGACGTCATAGACACGTTGCCGTCCTTCCTATTATTATGCTGCATTAAAATGCAATGATACCGTTCTCCGTAACCCTGCAATGCGCTTGTCATTCCCGCACATGAATTATCGTGTCTTGCTGCTTGTTTCTGTACTTGCTTTAATGTAATGATCATGTTTGCCCAAAAGGTTCATCCTTATCAAACGTTGTTGTAGCAACAAGCGGACAGAGTGGCCCAGAGGGTCCATATACAACTACAACTGGTTCAGGAAGTAGTGCTGCATCCAGTTCAGGTAAAAACCTAAAAAAGGAATACCAAAATTTACGTGAACTTAAATAATAGTAAGGTCTTCGTTTCTTTTATTTTTGCTTAGTAATATCTTATGAAATTAATATTATTAAAATTCTTTGAACATACCTAGTGACGTCAATAATTGTTCTAAAAAAAAACTGCAATATGGCACAACCGCCGTTGATTAAATATACGATAGAACATATATTTTTGATACCTACTAATTACAGCTGCTGAATCACACCTTTAGGTTTTGTGTCATAGATTTTCTACAAGAAACTGGTAGCTTAAAAGTTTACCTCTAATTGGTGAGGTTCTTTATGAAAATGATATCAAGATACATTCTTTTGTAAAGACATTTTGAAGTTATTAGTATAAGAAGCAATTTGTGTGAGATATATATGCATTAATACATGTTTGTAGAGAAACATATAAATTTGGATCGTTTCAAATAAATACTAGGTATATGTAATGATTTCGACTGTTAGGTTCTGATGGGTCGTCCCCTGGCCGATGGTCACGAGCACCTGATGGTGGTTGGAAGTGGCTTAGCCCAGATGTAAATCAACCAGGTAAATAGTATATGGATGAATTTTTCAACATCACAAATAAAAATAACAATGTTAATTCGTTCAGAAAAGTGCCGGATATTACTTTACTGTATATTTTTCCCCTAGTCGCTTTCACGATATCCAAGAGGATTATAAGGAATAGAATCTATTTTCAAAGGTTTGATTACCGTAATAGGGCAATAATTTGTTCATCTCACATATTTGTAATTATTGATTATTCATTAAAATAGAATAAATAATTACCTACGTGATTCCAATAATAATGTTTCTATAATCTTATACCTTAAAATGAGCAATTCTCGTATTCAACCGGAAGATGATTAATTGAAAGTGCGTGGAATTTAAGGTACTAAGATTATCATAATGATGCAAGAAAACCATTTAAAGTAAATGGTAAACTTGCATCAATTTATAGTTAAAATTAAAGTAAAAATACTGAAATTGATAACACTGAAAGTTTTTAAAAAACGACTTTCAAAATTCACCTAATCCTTTCCCACGCTAGCGGGTAAGAAACACTTTTCCACGCAATTTTGCTAAATAAAGATAAACAACACCTTTCGTTCCAAGCAGTTTTCGAATGATAAACAACACCTTTCGGAGCTTGTGAGATGAAAGCATTATATACGATTCCAGGAATTCAATCTTCTTCATCTTCGTCTACATCTGCTTCTGCAACTTCTACAACTTCTACTCAACAAATTGACGAATGGACTTGGATCAGTGATGATGGTGAAACAGTTAGAAACAGCGTTGGCCCAGTGAACCCCGTCCTTCTGGAAAGTAAGAAGAAAACTTAAGTTAATAATGTTGAAATTTGTTAGTGAGTGTACATATAATGACAATTATTAAAAATAAGTACTCTAAAGGCAAATCTAATCACGGCGCTAAACTTATCCATGGTTTCTGAAATGTTTGTCATAGCCTTAATTTATTGACAATCTAAATACTACGCGCTGATTGGTTAATGGTATTCTATGACGCGATGGGTTCTATGACCAATGAACATTCAGTATTCAGTCTTTAAACTGATCATAACATTCAAAAACGTTCCAGAAACTGGGGGTGAATCTACAAAATGAAATTAAATAAACATAGCTCATTATGACATTTTGGATCTTAACAAGTAACACTTTGTAAAATCATTTGTTCAAAGGTGGTACCGTGGTTCCACGAGGTTCACAAACAGATGATGCTGGTCATGAACCATCAGATGACGGTGAGTCATTTATTTACATTATAATTTCACAGAAAACTTGCTTCATTAAAATCATAAAAACATCGTGTCTTCACGCACGTCGTGTTTTTGAAACACTTCCACTTCCACTTAGGTCATCCTCAAAGTGTTTAAGACTCCACTGTCTGTCAGTCCGTCCGTCCTCTGTATGTCAAGGGTCACTAACTCGTACACGGTAAAGGTCATTTATATATAGAATGCTGCCCGTAACAAAGCGAATATTTAAATAGAAATTTATATAAATTATTAGTCAGGAGAGGGTGGGCAAAAGCACATGAGATGTGCCTTATCCTATATATAATAATCCTCTAGAATTCGTGTAGTACAAATATATAATGATTTTTTTATCCAAGTAATAAATAAATAAATAGAGCAGTCAAGGTGAACCATTTTATACCATCCCTGTTGCAGTGCCCTCACAAAAAGTATCAATAATAATATTTAACTTGCCAATATTAAAATCAAAAAAGATCCATATGAAATTTTATTACAAATTAGAACTAAATAAAAAAAAAAAAACATAACTTAAGAAACAGCAACAGCTAAATAATACAACGTGGATACCTAAATATATCGATTTTAAGTTATTAATTTTTAATTTAATATAAAAACTCATATGGTTTGCGGTGTAAATCAAATCTCGAAGTTTGAATTAAATCAGAAATGCTTAGATATTTGTTTTCTTATTTCATATTTTTTTCTAGAACTATGGATTTACGGTATTGATGGATGGTATAGGCCTAAATCCAGTAGTACAACGTCAAGCACTTCAGTCGCAACTTCCGCAGCATCTGGCTCGAAAGGCTCCTCTACATTCGCTACTGGATTTGGAGCAAGCAGAGCATCGGGTCCCAGAGGTTTGTCTTCATTAGTACTTTAATTGTTAAAGCTGGAATTAGCAGACATGCTGGCCTATGAAGTGATACGTGTAGATTCTTCATTGTTATATCATCACGCGTCTATATACCTCAAAACGTTGGCAGAGGTATCTTAAAGACCTACTGGTTCTGGTTGATGGTTAAAATAATAAAGTAAAAATACACGATATTCGAATCTCATTCATCAGTCTCGATTGCCAAGTAGTTAACGCATTTCTCGGTGCGTAAAACTAGGGTTACAGGTTTGATTCTCGTCCAAAAAGATTCCTTATACAAGTTAACCAGTTAAAATCGAATTGTTCAGCAGTGGGACAATGTTTTACCTTTTACAATATGAAAAGACGCAATAGACACGTTGCCATCCTTCCTATTATTATGCTGTATTAAAATGCAATGTTACCGTTTTCCGTAACCCTGCAATGCGCTCGACATTCCCGAACATGAATTATCGTGTCTTGCTGCTTGTTTCTGTACTTGTTTTAATGTAATGATCATGTTTGCCCAAAAGGTTCATCCTCATCAGGCGCTAGTGTAAAAACAAGCGCACAAGGCCCAGGAGGTTCATATTCAACTTCAAGTGCTTCAGGAAGAAGTAGTGCATCCGGTCCAGGTAAAAACCTAAAAAAGGAATACCAAGATTTACGTGAACTTAAATATTAGTAAGGTCTTCGTTTCCTTTATTTTTACTTAGTAATATCTTATGAAATTAATTTTATTAAAATTCCTTGAACAAAAGCTAGTAACGTCAATAATTGTTCTAAAAAAAAACTGCAATATGGCACAACCGCCGATGATTAAATATACGATAGAACACATATTTTTGATACCTACTAATTACAGCTGCTGAATCACATCTTTAGGTTTTGTGTCATAGATTTCCTACAAGAAACTGGTAGCTTAAAAGTTTACCTCTCATTGGTAGCGTTCTTAATGAAAATGATATCAAGATACATTCTTTTGTAAAGAGATTTTGAAGTTAGCAGTATAAGAAGCAATGTGTGTGAGATATATATGCATTAAGACATGTTTGTAGAGAAACATATAAATTTGGATCGTTTCAAATTAATACTAAGTATATGTAATGATTTCGACTGTTAGGTTCTGATGGGTCGTCGCCTGGCCGATGGTCACGAGCACCTGATGGTGGTTGGAAGTGGCTTAGCCCAGATGTAAATCAACCAGGTAAATAGTATATGGATGAATTTTTCAACATCACAAATAAAAATAACAATGTTAATTCGTTCAGAAAAGTGCCGGATATTACTTTACTAAACCTATATTTTTCCCCTAGTCGCCTTCACAATATCCAAGAGGATTATAAGGAATAGAATCTATTTCCAAAGGTTTGATTACCGTAATAGGGCAATAATTTGTTCATCTCACATATTTGTAATTATTGATTATTCATTAAAATATAATAAATAATTACCTACGTGATTCCAATAATAATGTTTCTATAATCTTATACCTTAAAATGAGCAATTCTCGTATTCAACCGGAAGATGATTTATTGAAATTGCGTGGAATTTAAGGTACTAAAATTATCATAATGATGCAAGAAAACCATTTAAAGTAAATGGTAAACTTGCATCAATTTATAGTAAAAATTAAAGTAAAAATACTGAAATTGATAACACTGAAAGTTTTTAAAAAATGACTTTCAAAATTCACCTAATCCTTTCCCACGCTAGCGGGTAAGAAGCACTTTTCCACGCAATTTTGCTAACTAAAGATAAACAACACCTTTCGTTCCAAGCAGTTTTCGAATGATAAACAACACCTTTCGGAGCTTGTGAGGTGAAAGTATTATATACGATTCCAGGAATTCAATCTTCTTCATCTGTGTCTACATCTGTTTCTGCAACTTCTACAACTTCTACTCAACAAATTGACGAATGGACTTGGATCAGTGATGATGGTGAAACAGTTAGAAACAGCGTTGGCCCAGTGAACCCCGTCCTTCTGGAAAGTAAGAAAAAAACTTAAGTTAATAATGTTGAAATTTGTTAGTGAGTGTACATATAATGACAATTATTAAAAATAAGTACTCTAAAGGCAAATCTAATCACGGCGCTAAACTTATCCACGGTTTCTGAAATGTTTGTCATAGCCTTAATTTATTGACAATCTAAATACTACGCGCTGATTGGTTAATGGTATTCTATGACGCGATGGGTTCTATGACCAATGAACATTCAGTATTCAGTCTTTAAACTGATCATAACATTCAAAAACGTTCCAGAAACTGGGGGTGAATCTACAAAATGAAATTAAATAAACATAGCTCATTATGACATTTTGGATCTTAACAAGTAACACTTTGTAAAATCATTTGTTCAAAGGTGGTACCGTGGTTCTACGAGGTTCACAAACAGATGATGCTGATCATGAACCATCAGATGACGGTGAGTCATTTATTTACATTATAATTTCACAGAAAACTTGCATCATTAAAATTATATAAACATCGTGTCTTCACTCACGTCGTGTTTTTGAAACACTTCCACTTCCACTTAGGTCATCCTCAAAGTGTTTAAGACTCCACTGTCTGTCAGTCCGTCCGTCCTCTGTATGTCAAGGGTCACTAACTCGTACACGGTAAAGGTCATTTATATATAGAATGCTGCCCGTAACAAAGCGAATATTTAAATAGAAATTTATATAAATTATTAGTCAGGAGAGGGTGGGTGAAAGCACATGAGATGTGCCTTATCTTATATATAATAATCCCCTAGAATTCGTGTAGTACAAATATATAATGATTTTTTTATCCAAGTAATAAATAAATAGAGCAGTCAAGGTGAACCATTTTATACCATTCCTGTTGCAGTGCCCTCACAAAAAGTATCAATAATTATATTTAACGTGCCAATATTAAAATCAAAAAAAGATCCATATGAAATTTTATTACAAATTAGAACTAAATAAAAAAAAAAAAACATAACTTAAGAAACAGCAACAGCTAAATAATACAACGTGGATACCTAAATATATCGATTTTAAGTTATTAATTTTTAATTTAATATAAAAACTCATATGGTTTGCGGTGTAAATCAAATCTCGAAGTTTGAATTAAATCAGAAATGCTTAGATATTTGTTTTCTTATTTCATATTTTTTTCTAGAACTATGGATTTACGGTATTGATGGATGGTATAGGCCTAAATCCAGTAGTACAACGTCAAGCACTTCAGTCGCAACTTCCGCAGCATCTGGCTCGAAAGGCTCCTCTACATTCGCTACTGGATTTGGAGCAAGCAGAGCATCGGGTCCCAGAGGTTTGTCTTCATTAGTACTTTAATTGTTAAAGCTGGAATTAGCAGACATGCTGGCCTATGAAGTGATACGTGGAGATTCTTCATTGTTATATCATCACGCGTCTATATACCTCAAAACGTTGGCAGAGGTATCTTAAAGACCTACTGGTTCTGGTTGATGGTTAAAATAATAAAGTAAAAATACACGATATTCGAATCTCATTCATCAGTCTCGATTGCCAAGTAGTTAACGCATTTCTCGGTGCGTAAAACTAGGGTTACAGGTTTGATTCTCGTCCAAAAAGATTCCTTATACAAGTTAACCAGTTAAAATCGAATTGTTCAGCAGTGGGACAATGTTTTACCTTTTACAATATGAAAAGACGCAATAGACACGTTGCCATCCTTCCTATTATTATGCTGCATTAAAATGCAATGTTACCGTTCTCCGTAACCCTGCAATGTGCTTGTCATTTCCGAACATGAATTATCGTGTCTTGCTGCTTGTTTCTGTACTTGCTTTAATGTAATGATCATGTTTGCCCAAAAGGTTCATCCATATCAAACGTTGTTGTAGCAACAGGCAGACAGAGTGGCCCAGGGGGTCCACATACAACTACAACTGGTTCAGGAAGTAGTGGTGCATCCAGTTCAGGTAAAAACTTAAAAAAGGAATACCAAGATTTACGTGAACTTAAATATTAGTAAGGTCTTCGTTTCCTATATTTTTACTTAGTAATATCTTATGAAATTAATTTTATTAAAATTCCTTGAACAAAAGCTAGTAACGTCAATAATTGTTCTAAAAAAAACTGCAATATGGCACAACCGCCGATGATTAAATATACGATAGAACATATTTTTTTGAAGAAGCAATGTGTTGCAAAACGCCCTTCTAACATGTTTGGAAGAGATATATATGCATGAAGACATGTTTGTAGAGAAACATATAAATTTGGATCGTTTCAAATAAATACTAGGTATATGTAATGATTTCGACTGTTAGGTTCTGATGGGTCGTCGCCTGGCCGATGGTCACGAGCACCTGATGGTGGTTGGAAGTGGCTTAGCCCAGATGTAAATCAACCAGGTATATAGTATATGGATGAATTTTTCAACATCACAAATAAAAATAACAATGTTAATTCGTTCACAAAGAGCCGGATATTATTAATTTATTTTTTCAAAATACAATTACAACTACCTATCTTTACAGGAATTTCCTAATGCAATAGTGTAAGTTAAATTCATAATCGTAACATAACAATCGGATGATCCCATTCGGCTTTTTATGAACGATTTTATGGTTTGAGTAATTTTTGTGTGTTTAGAGAAAACATTTGCAATAAATGATCGTTTTTTTCATTAGCGATAGGTTAGATTTTGACCGCAATCTCAACTGATGGTAAGTGATTATCTCGTCATAGGCGGTTATCAGGCGTAACCTAAAATGGGAACCAGATCTCTAAGGTAGCTGCCGGTACACACAATTGGGTGCTAGGCGACGGATTTTCTACTTGAAGGTTGTAAAGTCTGGCAAAGGTGGGCCATGGTCAGGAGCTGGATGGCCGACTGATTCATCAGGTATTTCAATTTTATACGAAATGCGGTACCTAATCATTTAATTTATTTATTCCAACTAACAGATGGTGAAAACTGGTGAAATTTTACGGTTAATATAATGCTGTGAGGAGATCACACTTAAAAGAAACACAACTTAACGATTTTGTACATTTGATTTGTTTACTTACAACCCATGAAAATTTTGAGTTTTAATAAGATTATTCGCGTTTTTCATTAGCTTCTTAATGTTTGACTACAGTTAATAGTAGAAAAATATACGCTCATTTATATTTAATATATATTGTATTTGCCGTCCTTCCTATTATTATGCTGCATTAAAATGCAATGTTACCGTTCTGCGTAACACTGCGATGCGCTCGTCATTCCCGAACATGAATTATCGTGTCTTGCTGCTTTTTCTGTACTTGCTTTAATGTAATGATCATGTTTGCCCAAAAGGTTCATCCATATCAAACGTCGATGTAGCAACAAGCGGACAGAGTGGCCCAGAGGGTCCATATACAACTACAAGTGGTTCAGGAAGTAGTAGTGCATCCGGTCCAGGTAAAAGCCTAAAAAAGGAATACCAAGATTTACGTGAACTTAAATATTTTCCTTTATTTTTACTTAGTAACATCTTATGAAATTAATTTTATTAAAATTCCTTGAACTGAAGCTAGCAACGTCAATAATTGTTCTAAAAAAAGATTGCAATATGGCACAACCGCCGTTGATTAAATAGACGATAGGACTTGTATTTTTGATACCTACTAATTACAGCTGCTGAATCACACCTTTAGGTTTTGTGTCATAGATTTTCTACAAGAAACTGGTAGCTTAAAAGTTTACCTCTAATTGGTAGCGTTCTTAATGAAAACGATATCAAGATACCTACATTCTTTTGTAAAGAGATTTTGAAGTTATTAGTATAAGAAGCAATGTGTTGCAAAACGCCCTTCTAACATGTTTGGAAGATATATATATGCATGAAGACATGTTTGTAGAGAAACATATAAATTTGGATCGTTTCAAATAAATACTAGGTATATGTAATGATTTCGACTGTTAGGTTCTGATGGGTCGTCGCCTGGCCGATGGTCACGAGCACCTGATGGTGGTTGGAAGTGGCTTAGCCCAGATGTAAATCAACCAGGTAAATAGTATATGGATGAATTTTTCAACATCACAAATAAAAATAACAATGTTAATTCGTTCACAAAGAGCCGGATATTATTTATTTATTATTTCAAAATACAATTACAACTATCTTTACAGGAATTTCCTAATGCAATAGTGTAAGTTAAATTCATAATCGTAACATAACAATCGGATGATCCCATTCGGCTTTTTATGAACGATTTTATGGTTTGTGTAATTTTTGTGTGTTTAGAGAAAACATTTGCAATAAATGATCGTTTTTTTCATTAGCGATAGGTTAGATTTTGACCGCAATCTCAACTGATGGTAAGTGATTATCTCGTCATAGGCGGTTATCAGGCGTAACCTAAAATGGGAACCAGATCTCTAAGGTAGCTGCCGGTACACACAATTGGGTGCTAGGCGACGGATTTTCTACTTGAAGGTTGTAAAGTCTGGCAAAGGTGGGCCATGGTCAGGAGCTGGATGGCCGACTGATTCATCAGGTATTTCAATTTTATACGAAATGCGGTACCTGATCATTTAATTTATTTATTCCAACTAACAGATGGTGAAAACTGGTGAAATTTTACGGTTAATATAATGCTGTGAGGAGATCACACTTAAAAGAAACACAACTTAACGATTTTGTACATTTGATTTGTTTACTTACAACCCATGAAAATTTTGAGTTTTAATAAGATTATTCGCGTTATTCATTAGCTTCTTAATGTTTGACTACAGTTAATAGTAGAAAAATATACGCTCATATATATTTAATATATATTGTATTTGCCGTCCTTCCTATTATTATGCTGCATTAAAATGCAATGTTACCGTTCTGCGTAACACTGCGATGCGCTCGTCATTCCCGAACATGAATTATCGTGTCTTGCTGCTTTTTCTGTACTTGCTTTAATGTAATGATCATGTTTGCCCAAAAGGTTCATCCATATCAAACGTCGATGTAGCAACAAGCGGACAGAGTGGCCCAGAGGGTCCATATACAACTACAAGTGGTTCAGGAAGTAGTAGTGCATCCGGTCCAGGTAAAAGCCTAAAAAAGGAATTCCAAGATTTACGTGAACTTAAATATTTTCCTTTATTTTTACTTAGTAACATCTTATGAAATTAATTTTATTAAAATTCCTTGAACTGAAGCTAGCAACGTCAATAATTGTTCTAAAAAAAGATTGCAATATGGCACAACCGCCGTTGATTAAATAGACGATAGAACTTGTATTTTTGATACCTACTAATTACAGCGGCTGAATCACACCTTTAGGTTTTGTGTCATAGATTTTCTACAAGAAACTGGTAGCTTAAAAGTTTACCTCTAATTGGTAGCGTGCTTAATGAAAACGATATCAAGATACATTCTTTTGTAAAGAGATTTTGAAGTTATTAGTATAAGAAGCAATGTGTTGCAAAACGCCCTTCTAACATGTTTGGAAGAGATATATATGCATGAAGACATGTTTGTAGAGAAACATATAAATTTGGATCGTTTCAAATAAATACTAGGTATATGTAATGATTTCGACTGTTAGGTTCTGATGGGTCGTCGCCTGGCCGATGGTCACGAGCACCTGATGGTGGTTGGAAGTGGCTTAGCCCAGATGTAAATCAACCAGGTAAATAGTATATGGATGAATTTTTCAACATCACAAATAAAAATAACAATGTTAATTCGTTCACAAAGAGCCGGATATTATTTATTTATTATTTCAAAATACAATTACAACTATCTTTACAGGAATTTCCTAATGCAATAGTGTAAGTTAAATTCATAATCGTAACATAACAATCGGATGATCCCATTCGGCTTTTTATGAACGATTTTATGGTTTGAGTAATTTTTGTGTGTTTAGAGAAAACATTTGCAATAAATGATCGTTTTTTTCATTAGCGATAGGTTAGATTTTGACCGCAATCTCAACTGATGGTAAGTGATTATCTCGTCATAGGCGGTTATCAGGCGTAACCTAAAATGGGAACCAGATCTCTAAGGTAGCTGCCGGTACACACAATTGGGTGCTAGGCGACGGATTTTCTACTTGAAGGTTGTAAAGTCTGGCAAAGGTGGGCCATGGTCAGGAGCTGGATGGCCGACTGATTCATCAGGTATTTCAATTTTATACGAAATGCGGTACCTAATCATTTAATTTATTTATTCCAACTAACAGATGGTGAAAACTGGTGAAATTTTACGGTTAATATAATGCTGTGAGGAGATCACACTTAAAAGAAACACAACTTAACGATTTTGTACATTTGATTTGTTTACTTACAACCCATGAAAATTTTGAGTTTTAATAAGATTATTCGCGTTATTCATTAGCTTCTTAATGTTTGACTACAGTTAATAGTAGAAAAATATACGCTCATATATATTTAATATATATTGTATTTGCCGTCCTTCCTATTATTATGCTGCATTAAAATGCAATGTTACCGTTCTGCGTAACACTGCGATGCGCTCGTCATTCCCGAACATGAATTATCGTGTCTTGCTGCTTTTTCTGTACTTGCTTTAATGTAATGATCATGTTTGCCCAAAAGGTTCATCCATATCAAACGTCGATGTAGCAACAAGCGGACAGAGTGGCCCAGAGGGTCCATATACAACTACAAGTGGTTCAGGAAGTAGTAGTGCATCCGGTCCAGGTAAAAGCCTAAAAAAGGAATTCCAAGATTTACGTGAACTTAAATATTTTCCTTTATTTTTACTTAGTAACATCTTATGAAATTAATTTTATTAAAATTCCTTGAACTGAAGCTAGCAACGTCAATAATTGTTCTAAAAAAAGATTGCAATATGGCACAACCGCCGTTGATTAAATAGACGATAGAACTTGTATTTTTGATACCTACTAATTACAGCGGCTGAATCACACCTTTAGGTTTTGTGTCATAGATTTTCTACAAGAAACTGGTAGCTTAAAAGTTTACCTCTAATTGGTAGCGTGCTTAATGAAAACGATATCAAGATACATTCTTTTGTAAAGAGATTTTGAAGTTATTAGTATAAGAAGCAATGTGTTGCAAAACGCCCTTCTAACATGTTTGGAAGAGATATATATGCATGAAGACATGTTTGTAGAGAAACATATAAATTTGGATCGTTTCAAATAAATACTAGGTATATGTAATGATTTCGACTGTTAGGTTCTGATGGGTCGTCGCCTGGCCGATGGTCACGAGCACCTGATGGTGGTTGGAAGTGGCTTAGCCCAGATGTAAATCAACCAGGTAAATAGTATATGGATGAATTTTTCAACATCACAAATAAAAATAACAATGTTAATTCGTTCACAAAGAGCCGGATATTATTTATTTATTATTTCAAAATACAATTACAACTATCTTTACAGGAATTTCCTAATGCAATAGTGTAAGTTAAATTCATAATCGTAACATAACAATCGGATGATCCCATTCGGCTTTTTATGAACGATTTTATGGTTTGAGTAATTTTTGTGTGTTTAGAGAAAACATTTGCAATAAATGATCGTTTTTTTCATTAGCGATAGGTTAGATTTTGACCGCAATCTCAACTGATGGTAAGTGATTATCTCGTCATAGGCGGTTATCAGGCGTAACCTAAAATGGGAACCAGATCTCTAAGGTAGCTGCCGGTACACACAATTGGGTGCTAGGCGACGGATTTTCTACTTGAAGGTTGTAAAGTCTGGCAAAGGTGGGCCATGGTCAGGAGCTGGATGGCCGACTGATTCATCAGGTATTTCAATTTTATACGAAATGCGGTACCTAATCATTTAATTTATTTATTCCAACTAACAGATGGTGAAAACTGGTGAAATTTTACGGTTAATATAATGCTGTGAGGAGATCACACTTAAAAGAAACACAACTTAACGATTTTGTACATTTGATTTGTTTACTTACAACCCATGAAAATTTTGAGTTTTAATAAGATTATTCGCGTTATTCATTAGCTTCTTAATGTTTGACTACAGTTAATAGTAGAAAAATATACGCTCATATATATTTAATATATATTGTATTTGCCGTCCTTCCTATTATTATGCTGCATTAAAATGCAATGTTACCGTTCTGCGTAACACTGCGATGCGCTCGTCATTCCCGAACATGAATTATCGTGTCTTGCTGCTTTTTCTGTACTTGCTTTAATGTAATGATCATGTTTGCCCAAAAGGTTCATCCATATCAAACGTCGATGTAGCAACAAGCGGACAGAGTGGCCCAGAGGGTCCATATACAACTACAAGTGGTTCAGGAAGTAGTAGTGCATCCGGTCCAGGTAAAAGCCTAAAAAAGGAATTCCAAGATTTACATGAACTTAAATATTTTCCTTTATTTTTACTTAGTAACATCTTATGAAATTAATTTTATTAAAATTCCTTGAACTGAAGCTAGCAACGTCAATAATTGTTCTAAAAAAAGATTGCAATATGGCACAACCGCCGTTGATTAAATAGACGATAGAACTTGTATTTTTGATACCTACTAATTACAGCTGCTGAATCACACCTTTAGGTTTTGTGTCATAGATTTTCTACAAGAAACTGGTAGCTTAAAAGTTTACCTCTAATTGGTAGCGTTCTTAATGAAAACGATATCAAGATACATTCTTTTGTAAAGAGATTTTGAAGTTATTAGTATAAGAAGCAATGTGTTGCAAAACGCCCTTCTAACATGTTTGGAAGAGATATATATGCATGAAGACATGTTTGTAGAGAAACATATAAATTTGGATCGTTTCAAATAAATACTAGGTATATGTAATGATTTCGACTGTTAGGTTCTGATGGGTCGTCGCCTGGCCGATGGTCACGAGCACCTGATGGTGGTTGGAAGTGGCTTAGCCCAGATGTAAATCAACCAGGTAAATAGTATATGGATGAATTTTTCAACATCACAAATAAAAATAACAATGTTAATTCGTTCACAAAGAGCCGGATATTATTTATTTATTATTTCAAAATACAATTACAACTATCTTTACAGGAATTTCCTAATGCAATAGTGTAAGTTAAATTCATAATCGTAACATAACAATCGGATGATCCCATTCGGCTTTTTATGAACGATTTTATGGTTTGAGTAATTTTTGTGTGTTTAGAGAAAACATTTGCAATAAATGATCGTTTTTTTCAGTAGCGATATGTTAGATTTTGACCGCAATCTCAACTGATGGTAAGTGATTATCTCGTCATAGGCGGTTATCAGGCGTAACCTAAAATGGGAACCAGATCTCTAAGGTAGCTGCCGGTACACACAATTGGGTGCTAGGCGACGGATTTTCTACTTGAAGGTTGTAAAGTCTGGCAAAGGTGGGCCATGGTCAGGAGCTGGATGGCCGACTGATTCATCAGGTATTTCAATTTTATACGAAATGCGGTACCTGATCATTTAATTTATTTATTCCAACTAACAGATGGTGAAAACTGGTGAAATTTTACGGTTAATATAATGCTGTGAGGAGATCACACTTAAAAGAAACACAACTTAACGATTTTGTACATTTGATTTGTTTACTTACAACCCATGAAAATTTTGAGTTTTAATAAGATTATTCGCGTTATTCATTAGCTTCTTAATGTTTGACTACAGTTAATAGTAGAAAAATATACGCTCATATATATTTAATATATATTGTATTTGCCGTCCTTCCTATTATTATGCTGCATTAAAATGCAATGTTACCGTTCTGCGTAACACTGCGATGCGCTCGTCATTCCCGAACATGAATTATCGTGTCTTGCTGCTTTTTCTGTACTTGCTTTAATGTAATGATCATGTTTGCCCAAAAGGTTCATCCATATCAAACGTCGATGTAGCAACAAGCGGACAGAGTGGCCCAGAGGGTCCATATACAACTACAAGTGGTTCAGGAAGTAGTAGTGCATCCGGTCCAGGTAAAAGCCTAAAAAAGGAATTCCAAGATTTACGTGAACTTAAATATTTTCATTTATTTTTACTTAGTAACATCTTATGAAATTAATTTTATTAAAATTCCTTGAACTGAAGCTAGCAACGTCAATAATTGTTCTAAAAAAAGATTGCAATATGGCACAACCGCCGTTGATTAAATAGACGATAGAACTTGTATTTTTGATACCTACTAATTACAGCTGCTGAATCACACCTTTAGGTTTTGTGTCATAGATTTTCTACAAGAAACTGGTAGCTTAAAAGTTTACCTCTAATTGGTAGCGTTCTTAATGAAAACGATATCAAGATACATTCTTTTGTAAAGAGATTTTGAAGTTATTAGTATAAGAAGCAATGTGTTGCAAAACGCCCTTCTAACATGTTTGGAAGAGATATATATGCATGAAGACATGTTTGTAGAGAAACATATAAATTTGGATCGTTTCAAATAAATACTAGGTATATGTAATGATTTCGACTGTTAGGTTCTGATGGGTCGTCGCCTGGCCGATGGTCACGAGCACCTGATGGTGGTTGGAAGTGGCTTAGCCCAGATGTAAATCAACCAGGTAAATAGTATATGGATGAATTTTTCAACATCACAAATAAAAATAACAATGTTAATTCGTTCACAAAGAGCCGGATATTATTTATTTATTATTTCAAAATACAATTACAACTATCTTTACAGGAATTTCCTAATGCAATAGTGTAAGTTAAATTCATAATCGTAACATAACAATCGGATGATCCCATTCGGCTTTTTATGAACGATTTTATGGTTTGAGTAATTTTTGTGTGTTTAGAGAAAACATTTGCAATAAATGATCGTTTTTTTCATTAGCGATAGGTTAGATTTTGACCGCAATCTCAACTGATGGTAAGTGATTATCTCGTCATAGGCGGTTATCAGGCGTAACCTAAAATGGGAACCAGATCTCTAAGGTAGCTGCCGGTACACACAATTGGGTGCTAGGCGACGGATTTTCTACTTGAAGGTTGTAAAGTCTGGCAAAGGTGGGCCATGGTCAGGAGCTGGATGGCCGACTGATTCATCAGGTATTTCAATTTTATACGAAATGCGGTACCTAATCATTTAATTTATTTATTCCAACTAACAGATGGTGAAAACTGGTGAAATTTTACGGTTAATATAATGCTGTGAGGAGATCACACTTAAAAGAAACACAACTTAACGATTTTGTACATTTGATTTGTTTACTTACAACCCATGAAAATTTTGAGTTTTAATAAGATTATTCGCGTTATTCATTAGCTTCTTAATGTTTGACTACAGTTAATAGTAGAAAAATATACGCTCATATATATTTAATATATATTGTATTTGCCGTCCTTCCTATTATTATGCTGCATTAAAATGCAATGTTACCGTTCTGCGTAACACTGCGATGCGCTCGTCATTCCCGAACATGAATTATCGTGTCTTGCTGCTTTTTCTGTACTTGCTTTAATGTAATGATCATGTTTGCCCAAAAGGTTCATCCATATCAAACGTCGATGTAGCAACAAGCGGACAGAGTGGCCCAGAGGGTCCATATACAACTACAAGTGGTTCAGGAAGTAGTAGTGCATCCGGTCCAGGTAAAAGCCTAAAAAAGGAATTCCAAGATTTACGTGAACTTAAATATTTTCCTTTATTTTTACTTAGTAACATCTTATGAAATTAATTTTATTAAAATTCCTTGAACTGAAGCTAGCAACGTCAATAATTGTTCTAAAAAAAGATTGCAATATGGCACAACCGCCGTTGATTAAATAGACGATAGAACTTGTATTTTTGATACCTACTAATTACAGCTGCTGAATCACACCTTAAGGTTTTGTGTCATAGATTTTCTACAAGAAACTGGTAGCTTAAAAGTTTACCTCTAATTGGTAGCGTTCTTAATGAAAACGATATCAAGATACATTCTTTTGTAAAGAGATTTTGAAGTTATCAGTATAAGAAGCAATGTGTTGCAAAACGCCCTTCTAACATGTTTGGAAGAGATATATATGCATGAAGACATGTTTGTAGAGAAACATATAAATTTGGATCGTTTCAAATAAATACTAGGTATATGTAATGATTTCGACTGTTAGGTTCTGATGGGTCGTCGCCTGGCCGATGGTCACGAGCACCTGATGGTGGTTGGAAGTGGCTTAGCCCAGATGTAAATCAACCAGGTAAATAGTATATGGATGAATTTTTCAACATCACAAATAAAAATAACAATGTTAATTCGTTCACAAAGAGCCGGATATTATTTATTTATTATTTCAATATACAATTACAACTATCTTTACAGGAATTTCCTAATGCAATAGTGTAAGTTAAATTCATAATCGTAACATAACAATCGGATGATCCCATTCGGCTTTTTATGAACGATTTTATGGTTTGAGTAATTTTTGTGTGTTTAGAGAAAACATTTGCAATAAATGATCGTTTTTTTCATTAGCGATAGGTTAGATTTTGACCGCAATCTCAACTGATGGTAAGTGATTATCTCGTCATAGGCGGTTATCAGGCGTAACCTAAAATGGGAACCAGATCTCTAAGGTAGCTGCCGGTACACACAATTGGGTGCTAGGCGACGGATTTTCTACTTGAAGGTTGTAAAGTCTGGCAAAGGTGGGCCATGGTCAGGAGCTGGATGGCCGACTGATTCATCAGGTATTTCAATTTTATACGAAATGCGGTACCTAATCATTTAATTTATTTATTCCAACTAACAGATGGTGAAAACTGGTGAAATTTTACGGTTAATATAATGCTGTGAGGAGATCACACTTAAAAGAAACACAACTTAACGATTTTGTACATTTGATTTGTTTACTTACAACCCATGAAAATTTTGAGTTTTAATAAGATTATTCGCGTTATTCATTAGCTTCTTAATGTTTGACTACAGTTAATAGTAGAAAAATATACGCTCATATATATTTAATATATATTGTATTTGCCGTCCTTCCTATTATTATGCTGCATTAAAATGCAATGTTACCGTTCTGCGTAACACTGCGATGCGCTCGTCATTCCCGAACATGAATTATCGTGTCTTGCTGCTTTTTCTGTACTTGCTTTAATGTAATGATCATGTTTGCCCAAAAGGTTCATCCATATCAAACGTCGATGTAGCAACAAGCGGACAGAGTGGCCCAGAGGGTCCATATACAACTACAAGTGGTTCAGGAAGTAGTAGTGCATCCGGTCCAGGTAAAAGCCTAAAAAAGGAATTCCAAGATTTACATGAACTTAAATATTTTCCTTTATTTTTACTTAGTAACATCTTATGAAATTAATTTTATTAAAATTCCTTGAACTGAAGCTAGCAACGTCAATAATTGTTCTAAAAAAAGATTGCAATATGGCACAACCGCCGTTGATTAAATAGACGATAGAACTTGTATTTTTGATACCTACTAATTACAGCTGCTGAATCACACCTTTAGGTTTTGTGTCATAGATTTTCTACAAGAAACTGGTAGCTTAAAAGTTTACCTCTAATTGGTAGCGTTCTTAATGAAAACGATATCAAGATACATTCTTTTGTAAAGAGATTTTGAAGTTATTAGTATAAGAAGCAATGTGTTGCAAAACGCCCTTCTAACATGTTTGGAAGAGATATATATGCATGAAGACATGTTTGTAGAGAAACATATAAATTTGGATCGTTTCAAATAAATACTAGGTATATGTAATGATTTCGACTGTTAGGTTCTGATGGGTCGTCGCCTGGCCGATGGTCACGAGCACCTGATGGTGGTTGGAAGTGGCTTAGCCCAGATGTAAATCAACCAGGTAAATAGTATATGGATGAATTTTTCAACATCACAAATAAAAATAACAATGTTAATTCGTTCACAAAGAGCCGGATATTATTTATTTATTATTTCAAAATACAATTACAACTATCTTTACAGGAATTTCCTAATGCAATAGTGTAAGTTAAATTCATAATCGTAACATAACAATCGGATGATCCCATTCGGCTTTTTATGAACGATTTTATGGTTTGAGTAATTTTTGTGTGTTTAGAGAAAACATTTGCAATAAATGATCGTTTTTTTCAGTAGCGATATGTTAGATTTTGACCGCAATCTCAACTGATGGTAAGTGATTATCTCGTCATAGGCGGTTATCAGGCGTAACCTAAAATGGGAACCAGATCTCTAAGGTAGCTGCCGGTACACACAATTGGGTGCTAGGCGACGGATTTTCTACTTGAAGGTTGTAAAGTCTGGCAAAGGTGGGCCATGGTCAGGAGCTGGATGGCCGACTGATTCATCAGGTATTTCAATTTTATACGAAATGCGGTACCTGATCATTTAATTTATTTATTCCAACTAACAGATGGTGAAAACTGGTGAAATTTTACGGTTAATATAATGCTGTGAGGAGATCACACTTAAAAGAAACACAACTTAACGATTTTGTACATTTGATTTGTTTACTTACAACCCATGAAAATTTTGAGTTTTAACAAGATTATTCGCGTTATTCATTAGCTTCTTAATGTTTGACTACAGTTAATAGTAGAAAAATATACGCTCATATATATTTAATATATATTGTATTTGCCGTCCTTCCTATTATTATGCTGCATTAAAATGCAATGTTACCGTTCTGCGTAACACTGCGATGCGCTCGTCATTCCCGAACATGAATTATCGTGTCTTGCTGCTTTTTCTGTACTTGCTTTAATGTAATGATCATGTTTGCCCAAAAGGTTCATCCATATCAAACGTCGATGTAGCAACAAGCGGACAGAGTGGCCCAGAGGGTCCATATACAACTACAAGTGGTTCAGGAAGTAGTAGTGCATCCGGTCCAGGTAAAAGCCTAAAAAAGGAATTCCAAGATTTACGTGAACTTAAATATTTTCATTTATTTTTACTTAGTAACATCTTATGAAATTAATTTTATTAAAATTCCTTGAACTGAAGCTAGCAACGTCAATAATTGTTCTAAAAAAAGATTGCAATATGGCACAACCGCCGTTGATTAAATAGACGATAGAACTTGTATTTTTGATACCTACTAATTACAGCTGCTGAATCACACCTTTAGGTTTTGTGTCATAGATTTTCTACAAGAAACTGGTAGCTTAAAAGTTTACCTCTAATTGGTAGCGTTCTTAATGAAAACGATATCAAGATACATTCTTTTGTAAAGAGATTTTGAAGTTATTAGTATAAGAAGCAATGTGTTGCAAAACGCCCTTCTAACATGTTTGGAAGAGATATATATGCATGAAGACATGTTTGTAGAGAAACATATAAATTTGGATCGTTTCAAATAAATACTAGGTATATGTAATGATTTCGACTGTTAGGTTCTGATGGGTCGTCGCCTGGCCGATGGTCACGAGCACCTGATGGTGGTTGGAAGTGGCTTAGCCCAGATGTAAATCAACCAGGTAAATAGTATATGGATGAATTTTTCAACATCACAAATAAAAATAACAATGTTAATTCGTTCACAAAGAGCCGGATATTATTTATTTATTATTTCAAAATACAATTACAACTATCTTTACAGGAATTTCCTAATGCAATAGTGTAAGTTAAATTCATAATCGTAACATAACAATCGGATGATCCCATTCGGCTTTTTATGAACGATTTTATGGTTTGAGTAATTTTTGTGTGTTTAGAGAAAACATTTGCAATAAATGATCGTTTTTTTCAGTAGCGATATGTTAGATTTTGACCGCAATCTCAACTGATGGTAAGTGATTATCTCGTCATAGGCGGTTATCAGGCGTAACCTAAAATGGGAACCAGATCTCTAAGGTAGCTGCCGGTACACACAATTGGGTGCTAGGCGACGGATTTTCTACTTGAAGGTTGTAAAGTCTGGCAAAGGTGGGCCATGGTCAGGAGCTGGATGGCCGACTGATTCATCAGGTATTTCAATTTTATACGAAATGCGGTACCTGATCATTTAATTTATTTATTCCAACTAACAGATGGTGAAAACTGGTGAAATTTTACGGTTAATATAATGCTGTGAGGAGATCACACTTAAAAGAAACACAACTTAACGATTTTGTACATTTGATTTGTTTACTTACAACCCATGAAAATTTTGAGTTTTAACAAGATTATTCGCGTTATTCATTAGCTTCTTAATGTTTGACTACAGTTAATAGTAGAAAAATATACGCTCATATATATTTAATATATATTGTATTTGCCGTCCTTCCTATTATTATGCTGCATTAAAATGCAATGTTACCGTTCTGCGTAACACTGCGATGCGCTCGTCATTCCCGAACATGAATTATCGTGTCTTGCTGCTTTTTCTGTACTTGCTTTAATGTAATGATCATGTTTGCCCAAAAGGTTCATCCATATCAAACGTCGATGTAGCAACAAGCGGACAGAGTGGCCCAGAGGGTCCATATACAACTACAAGTGGTTCAGGAAGTAGTAGTGCATCCGGTCCAGGTAAAAGCCTAAAAAAGGAATTCCAAGATTTACGTGAACTTAAATATTTTCATTTATTTTTACTTAGTAACATCTTATGAAATTAATTTTATTAAAATTCCTTGAACTGAAGCTAGCAACGTCAATAATTGTTCTAAAAAAAGATTGCAATATGGCACAACCGCCGTTGATTAAATAGACGATAGAACTTGTATTTTTGATACCTACTAATTACAGCTGCTGAATCACACCTTTAGGTTTTGTGTCATAGATTTTCTACAAGAAACTGGTAGCTTAAAAGTTTACCTCTAATTGGTAGCGTTCTTAATGAAAACGATATCAAGATACATTCTTTTGTAAAGAGATTTTGAAGTTATTAGTATAAGAAGCAATGTGTTGCAAAACGCCCTTCTAACATGTTTGGAAGAGATATATATGCATGAAGACATGTTTGTAGAGAAACATATAAATTTGGATCGTTTCAAATAAATACTAGGTATATGTAATGATTTCGACTGTTAGGTTCTGATGGGTCGTCGCCTGGCCGATGGTCACGAGCACCTGATGGTGGTTGGAAGTGGCTTAGCCCAGATGTAAATCAACCAGGTAAATAGTATATGGATGAATTTTTCAACATCACAAATAAAAATAACAATGTTAATTCGTTCACAAAGAGCCGGATATTATTTATTTATTATTTCAAAATACAATTACAACTATCTTTACAGGAATTTCCTAATGCAATAGTGTAAGTTAAATTCATAATCGTAACATAACAATCGGATGATCCCATTCGGCTTTTTATGAACGATTTTATGGTTTGAGTAATTTTTGTGTGTTTAGAGAAAACATTTGCAATAAATGATCGTTTTTTTCAGTAGCGATATGTTAGATTTTGACCGCAATCTCAACTGATGGTAAGTGATTATCTCGTCATAGGCGGTTATCAGGCGTAACCTAAAATGGGAACCAGATCTCTAAGGTAGCTGCCGGTACACACAATTGGGTGCTAGGCGACGGATTTTCTACTTGAAGGTTGTAAAGTCTGGCAAAGGTGGGCCATGGTCAGGAGCTGGATGGCCGACTGATTCATCAGGTATTTCAATTTTATACGAAATGCGGTACCTGATCATTTAATTTATTTATTCCAACTAACAGATGGTGAAAACTGGTGAAATTTTACGGTTAATATAATGCTGTGAGGAGATCACACTTAAAAGAAACACAACTTAACGATTTTGTACATTTGATTTGTTTACTTACAACCCATGAAAATTTTGAGTTTTAACAAGATTATTCGCGTTATTCATTAGCTTCTTAATGTTTGACTACAGTTAATAGTAGAAAAATATACGCTCATATATATTTAATATATATTGTATTTGCCGTCCTTCCTATTATTATGCTGCATTAAAATGCAATGTTACCGTTCTGCGTAACACTGCGATGCGCTCGTCATTCCCGAACATGAATTATCGTGTCTTGCTGCTTTTTCTGTACTTGCTTTAATGTAATGATCATGTTTGCCCAAAAGGTTCATCCATATCAAACGTCGATGTAGCAACAAGCGGACAGAGTGGCCCAGAGGGTCCATATACAACTACAAGTGGTTCAGGAAGTAGTAGTGCATCCGGTCCAGGTAAAAGCCTAAAAAAGGAATTCCAAGATTTACGTGAACTTAAATATTTTCATTTATTTTTACTTAGTAACATCTTATGAAATTAATTTTATTAAAATTCCTTGAACTGAAGCTAGCAACGTCAATAATTGTTCTAAAAAAAGATTGCAATATGGCACAACCGCCGTTGATTAAATAGACGATAGAACTTGTATTTTTGATACCTACTAATTACAGCTGCTGAATCACACCTTTAGGTTTTGTGTCATAGATTTTCTACAAGAAACTGGTAGCTTAAAAGTTTACCTCTAATTGGTAGCGTTCTTAATGAAAACGATATCAAGATACATTCTTTTGTAAAGAGATTTTGAAGTTATTAGTATAAGAAGCAATGTGTTGCAAAACGCCCTTCTAACATGTTTGGAAGAGATATATATGCATGAAGACATGTTTGTAGAGAAACATATAAATTTGGATCGTTTCAAATAAATACTAGGTATATGTAATGATTTCGACTGTTAGGTTCTGATGGGTCGTCGCCTGGCCGATGGTCACGAGCACCTGATGGTGGTTGGAAGTGGCTTAGCCCAGATGTAAATCAACCAGGTAAATAGTATATGGATGAATTTTTCAACATCACAAATAAAAATAACAATGTTAATTCGTTCACAAAGAGCCGGATATTATTTATTTATTATTTCAAAATACAATTACAACTATCTTTACAGGAATTTCCTAATGCAATAGTGTAAGTTAAATTCATAATCGTAACATAACAATCGGATGATCCCATTCGGCTTTTTATGAACGATTTTATGGTTTGAGTAATTTTTGTGTGTTTAGAGAAAACATTTGCAATAAATGATCGTTTTTTTCATTAGCGATAGGTTAGATTTTGACCGCAATCTCAACTGATGGTAAGTGATTATCTCGTCATAGGCGGTTATCAGGCGTAACCTAAAATGGGAACCAGATCTCTAAGGTAGCTGCCGGTACACACAATTGGGTGCTAGGCGACGGATTTTCTACTTGAAGGTTGTAAAGTCTGGCAAAGGTGGGCCATGGTCAGGAGCTGGATGGCCGACTGATTCATCAGGTATTTCAATTTTATACGAAATGCGGTACCTAATCATTTAATTTATTTATTCCAACTAACAGATGGTGAAAACTGGTGAAATTTTACGGTTAATATAATGCTGTGAGGAGATCACACTTAAAAGAAACACAACTTAACGATTTTGTACATTTGATTTGTTTACTTACAACCCATGAAAATTTTGAGTTTTAATAAGATTATTCGCGTTATTCATTAGCTTCTTAATGTTTGACTACAGTTAATAGTAGAAAAATATACGCTCATATATATTTAATATATATTGTATTTGCCGTCCTTCCTATTATTATGCTGCATTAAAATGCAATGTTACCGTTCTGCGTAACACTGCGATGCGCTCGTCATTCCCGAACATGAATTATCGTGTCTTGCTGCTTTTTCTGTACTTGCTTTAATGTAATGATCATGTTTGCCCAAAAGGTTCATCCATATCAAACGTCGATGTAGCAACAAGCGGACAGAGTGGCCCAGAGGGTCCATATACAACTACAAGTGGTTCAGGAAGTAGTAGTGCATCCGGTCCAGGTAAAAGCCTAAAAAAGGAATTCCAAGATTTACGTGAACTTAAATATTTTCCTTTATTTTTACTTAGTAACATCTTATGAAATTAATTTTATTAAAATTCCTTGAACTGAAGCTAGCAACGTCAATAATTGTTCTAAAAAAAGATTGCAATATGGCACAACCGCCGTTGATTAAATAGACGATAGAACTTGTATTTTTGATACCTACTAATTACAGCTGCTGAATCACACCTTTAGGTTTTGTGTCATAGATTTTCTACAAGAAACTGGTAGCTTAAAAGTTTACCTCTAATTGGTAGCGTTCTTAATGAAAACGATATCAAGATACATTCTTTTGTAAAGAGATTTTGAAGTTATCAGTATAAGAAGCAATGTGTTGCAAAACGCCCTTCTAACATGTTTGGAAGAGATATATATGCATGAAGACATGTTTGTAGAGAAACATATAAATTTGGATCGTTTCAAATAAATACTAGGTATATGTAATGATTTCGACTGTTAGGTTCTGATGGGTCGTCGCCTGGCCGATGGTCACGAGCACCTGATGGTGGTTGGAAGTGGCTTAGCCCAGATGTAAATCAACCAGGTAAATAGTATATGGATGAATTTTTCAACATCACAAATAAAAATAACAATGTTAATTCGTTCACAAAGAGCCGGATATTATTTATTTATTATTTCAATATACAATTACAACTATCTTTACAGGAATTTCCTAATGCAATAGTGTAAGTTAAATTCATAATCGTAACATAACAATCGGATGATCCCATTCGGCTTTTTATGAACGATTTTATGGTTTGAGTAATTTTTGTGTGTTTAGAGAAAACATTTGCAATAAATGATCGTTTTTTTCATTAGCGATAGGTTAGATTTTGACCGCAATCTCAACTGATGGTAAGTGATTATCTCGTCATAGGCGGTTATCAGGCGTAACCTAAAATGGGAACCAGATCTCTAAGGTAGCTGCCGGTACACACAATTGGGTGCTAGGCGACGGATTTTCTACTTGAAGGTTGTAAAGTCTGGCAAAGGTGGGCCATGGTCAGGAGCTGGATGGCCGACTGATTCATCAGGTATTTCAATTTTATACGAAATGCGGTACCTAATCATTTAATTTATTTATTCCAACTAACAGATGGTGAAAACTGGTGAAATTTTACGGTTAATATAATGCTGTGAGGAGATCACACTTAAAAGAAACACAACTTAACGATTTTGTACATTTGATTTGTTTACTTACAACCCATGAAAATTTTGAGTTTTAATAAGATTATTCGCGTTATTCATTAGCTTCTTAATGTTTGACTACAGTTAATAGTAGAAAAATATACGCTCATATATATTTAATATATATATTGTATTTGCCGTCCTTCCTATTATTATGCTGCATTAAAATGCAATGTTACCGTTCTGCGTAACACTGCGATGCGCTCGTCATTCCCGAACATGAATTATCGTGTCTTGCTGCTTTTTCTGTACTTGCTTTAATGTAATGATCATGTTTGCCCAAAAGGTTCATCCATATCAAACGTCGATGTAGCAACAAGCGGACAGAGTGGCCCAGAGGGTCCATATACAACTACAAGTGGTTCAGGAAGTAGTAGTGCATCCGGTCCAGGTAAAAGCCTAAAAAAGGAATTCCAAGATTTACGTGAACTTAAATATTTTCCTTTATTTTTACTTAGTAACATCTTATGAAATTAATTTTATTAAAATTCCTTGAACTGAAGCTAGCAACGTCAATAATTGTTCTAAAAAAAGATTGCAATATGGCACAACCGCCGTTGATTAAATAGACGATAGAACTTGTATTTTTGATACCTACTAATTACAGCTGCTGAATCACACCTTTAGGTTTTGTGTCATAGATTTTCTACAAGAAACTGGTAGCTTAAAAGTTTACCTCTAATTGGTAGCGTTCTTAATGAAAACGATATCAAGATACATTCTTTTGTAAAGAGATTTTGAAGTTATTAGTATAAGAAGCAATGTGTTGCAAAACGCCCTTCTAACATGTTTGGAAGAGATATATATGCATGAAGACATGTTTGTAGAGAAACATATAAATTTGGATCGTTTCAAATAAATACTAGGTATATGTAATGATTTCGACTGTTAGGTTCTGATGGGTCGTCGCCTGGCCGATGGTCACGAGCACCTGATGGTGGTTGGAAGTGGCTTAGCCCAGATGTAAATCAACCAGGTAAATAGTATATGGATGAATTTTTCAACATCACAAATAAAAATAACAATGTTAATTCGTTCACAAAGAGCCGGATATTATTTATTTATTATTTCAAAATACAATTACAACTATCTTTACAGGAATTTCCTAATGCAATAGTGTAAGTTAAATTCATAATCGTAACATAACAATCGGATGATCCCATTCGGCTTTTTATGAACGATTTTATGGTTTGAGTAATATTTGTGTGTTTAGAGAAAACATTTGCAATAAATGATCGTTTTTTTCATTAGCGATAGGTTAGATTTTGACCGCAATCTCAACTGATGGTAAGTGATTATCTCGTCATAGGCGGTTATCAGGCGTAACCTAAAATGGGAACCAGATCTCTAAGGTAGCTGCCGGTACACACAATTGGGTGCTAGGCGACGGATTTTCTACTTGAAGGTTGTAAAGTCTGGCAAAGGTGGGCCATGGTCAGGAGCTGGATGGCCGACTGATTCATCAGGTATTTCAATTTTATACGAAATGCGGTACCTAATCATTTAATTTATTTATTCCAACTAACAGATGGTGAAAACTGGTGAAATTTTACGGTTAATATAATGCTGTGAGGAGATCACACTTAAAAGAAACACAACTTAACGATTTTGTACATTTGATTTCTTTACTTACAACCCATGAAAATTTTGAGTTTTAATAAGATTATTCGCGTTATTCATTAGCTTCTTAATGTTTGACTACAGTTAATAGTAGAAAAATATACGCTCATTTATATTTAATATATATTGTATTTGCCGTCCTTCCTATTATTATGCTGCATTAAAATGCAATGTTACCGTTCTGCGTAACACTGCGATGCGCTCGTCATTCCCGAACATGAATTATCGTGTCTTGCTGCTTTTTCTGTACTTGCTTTAATGTAATGATCATGTTTGCCCAAAAGGTTCATCCATATCAAACGTCGATGTAGCAACAAGCGGACAGAGTGGCCCAGAGGGTCCATATACAACTACAAGTGGTTCAGGAAGTAGTAGTGCATCCGGTCCAGGTAAAAGCCTAAAAAAGGAATTCCAAGATTTACGTGAACTTAAATATTTTCCTTTATTTTTGCTTAGTAACATCTTATGAAATTAATTTTATTAAAATTCCTTGAACTGAAGCTAGCAACGTCAATAATTGTTCTAAAAAAAGATTGCAATATGGCACAACCGCCTTTGATTAAATAGACGATAGGACTTGTATTTTTGATACCTACTAATTACAGCTGCTGAATCACACCTTTAGGTTTTGTGTCATAGATTTTCTACAAGAAACTGGTAGCTTAAAAGTTTACCTCTAATTGGTAGCGTTCTTAATGAAAACGATATCAAGATACATTCTTTTGTAAAGAGATTTTGAAGTTATTAGTATAAGAAGCAATGTGTTGCAAAACGCCCTTCTAACATGTTTGGAAGAGATATATATGCATGAAGACATGTTTGTAGAGAAACATATAAATTTGGATCGTTTCAAATAAATACTAGGTATATGTAATGATTTCGACTGTTAGGTTCTGATGGGTCGTCGCCTGGCCGATGGTCACGAGCACCTGATGGTGGTTGGAAGTGGCTTAGCCCAGATGTAAATCAACCAGGTAAATAGTATATGGATGAATTTTTCAACATCACAAATAAAAATAACAATTTTAATTCGTTCACAAAGAGCCGGATATTATTTATTTATTATTTCAAAATACAATTACAACTATCTTTACAGGAATTTCCTAATGCAATAGTGTAAGTTAAATTCATAATCGTAACATAACAATCGGATGATCCCATTCGGCTTTTTATGAACGATTTTATGGTTTGAGTAATTTTTGTGTGTTTAGAGAAAACATTTGCATTAAATGATCGTTTTTTTCATTAGCGATAGGTTAGATTTTGACCGCAATCTCATCTGATGGCAAGTGATTATCTCGCCATAGGCGGTGATCAGGCATAACCTAAAATGGGAACCAGATCTCTAAGGTAGCTGCTGGTACACACAATTGGTTGCTAGGCGACGGATTTTCTACTTGAAGGATGTACCTAGCCAGGTGTATATTCGCAAAATGTCCTGCTATAATGGTATATCGACTGCTATTCTAAATACTAAGACAACTGTTGAATGAGATGAGAATTAAGAGATTACGTTTGCGACATCATTACGACTCGAGAGTTAGTGTTTGAAAAACACTTACTCAGATGATGAAGTCCAGTAATTAGGTTTTTGCCCGCACAAACAATAAGCACAAAATTAGAATCTTGTCCACCACTATTGATGGTCGAGCAGTTAGGGCTTCCTGTGTAAAAGCAGGGGATGCCGGTTTAATCACAAGGTGAACACTAAGTGCTCAGAAAATTTGCGAATGTGATTCTTTGACCTAATTGATCGGCTATAATCCATCGTAGATAACGATCTAATAAGTGAATATCATTCATAAGTATAAGACTTCGTGTGCGTGTAATGCTAACAGGTCGAAAACAATGCAAGCTCTGCTATGAACACTTCATAAGGATTATTTTATAAGAGCTCATGACTCATGCTAAGCTAAAACATAGAAATTACTTCGGATGGAAAAAGATAACGTAAGAAGACGTGCATTCAAACGGATGTAGGAAATTCGACTGTCCAGCACCCGCTTTCATAGAATAATTGGTAATGCAGCAGAACGGTATTCTGGGGGTTGCGGGTTCAAGTCCCGCTGGAAGTTATCTGTTTCCATCCGAAATAATTTCTACTTCAAAAGGAATATTTATTTTACAAATACTGACAATCTTATTTCTTTCAGATCAAGATGGAACCAGCGGCTTAAGTAGTCCAGACGGATCTTCACCTGGTTCTGGATCAAACCCTGCAGTTAATCCATGGTCACCTTGGAGTACATCTACAGGCCCCAACAGCCAAGGACGCCCAAGAGGCTCTTCTCCTTCTGGTTCTGGATCAAGCCCAGGCCCCAACAGCCAAGGCTCTTCTCCACCTTACGGGCCCGGCTCAGATGGTTCTCCTAATTCACCAGGCTCCAGTGTTACAGGTTTGATTCCCGCCCAAAAAGATTCCTTAAACAAGTTGACCAGTTAAAATCGAATTGTTCAGCAGAGGGACAATCTTTTACCTTTTACAATATGAAAAGACGCAATAGACACGTTGCCATCCTTCCTCGAATCGAAATCGAATCTCGAAGTTTGAATTAAATCAGAAATGCTTAAATATTTGTTTTCATACTATTATGGTTTACGGAAGTGATGGATGGTATTGGTCCCAACCCACTAGTACAACGTCAAGCACTTCAGTCACAGCTTCCGGAGCATCTGACCGGAAAGGTTCCTCCTCATCCGCTACTGGATTTGGAACAAGCGGAGAATCGGGTCCCATAGGTTTGTCTACATTAGTAGTTTAATTGTTAAAGTTGGAATTGGCAGATATGCTGGCCTATGAAGTGATACGTAGAGATTCTTCGTCATTGTTATATCATCACGCGTCTATATACCTCAAGACATTGGCAGAGGTATCTTAAAGACCTACGTTTCACCACGTGTTAATAATTAGATCGCAAATTACTTATATTTTTTCCTTGTAATAGCAGAAATTTCTTTCAAGGAGTAGAGATGCAAAGTTATTGGTAATTGTATTGGCTAATATTGCGATTTCCCTATATTTTTACAATATGTATCATGAACTGGATCTTTATTGTCACTAGGAGCACCAAGCCGTGGACCCAAGTCTGGCAAAGGTGGGCCATGGTCAGGAGCTGGATGGCCGACTGATTCATCAGGTATTTCAATTTTATACGAAATGCGGTACCTAATCATTTAATTTATTTATTCCAACTAACAGATGGTGAAAACTGGTGAAATTTTACGGTTAATATAATGCTGTGAGGAGATCACACTTAAAATAAACACAACTTAACGATTTTGTACATTTGATTTGTTTACTTACAACCCATGAAAATTTTGAGTTTTAATAAGATTATTCGCGTTATTCATTAGCTTCTTAATGTTTGACTACAGTTAATAGTAGAAAATTATACGCTCATTTTTATTAAATATATATTGTATTTGCCGTCCTTCCTATTATTATGCTGCATTAAAATGCAATGTTACCGTTCTGCGTAACACTGCAATGCGCTCGTCATTCCCGAACATGAACTCAAATCTATTCATAATCTTATTTCCTTCAGATCAAGATGGAACCAGCGGCTTAAGTGGTCCAGACGGATCTTCACCTGGTTCTGGATCAAACCCTGCAGTTAATCCATGGTCACCTTGGAGTACATCTACAGGCCCCAACAGCCAAGGACGCCCAAGAGGCTCTTCTCCTTCTTATTGGCCCGGCTCATATGGTTCTCCTAATTCACCAGGCTCCAGTGTGTCAAATCCCAAACCCATTGGCAAAATTTGCGCCTGCTTTAATAATGTCAATGAAATGCCTAAATCCTTGAGAAGTCAACTCAGTATCCAATGAACATGTGCAAGATTATGTAATAAATGACCGAAATTTTGATTAAATATAAATGAATGAGCAAGATAAAATACCCGTTTGACGGGACAAAAAAAATATTCAATAAATTTTGTTAATTAATTACTGTCTTTATGTTTTCACCTTTAGCCATATAGACACCATAGGAAGTAATAGAATAAGGACAAATCACATAGTAAAACCACAACATGCGACCAGTGTTGCTATTTTGATTGCTGATAGGTCAACAAGTCAGCCAGATCACAGTCTCACCTGATGGCAATTGACTATGCGGTCGAATGCGTGAACAGGCCTAACCTAGAACTACTGGCTCTCAGACAGCTGCTGGAACAGATCGTTAGGTGCTTGCTGATAGAATTTCTACTTGATAGTGGTAGCGAGACATGCATTTGCAAAATTACTTCAACAATGCGGTGAAGTTTGTGCCCACGGCTAAATTTTATCCAAGGATCTGCTGCGCGGCACTCCATTAGCCACTGGATGATCACTGCTTAAAAGCTCTGTAATTTGTGTTGTTAATACATATTTTATCTACCATATAAATTTTAAGCGGTATATAAAAGCTATGGACTACCGTGGCGTAGGTCTTGAGCTTCACCGCATGATGGAAGGGCTTTTTGCTAATGCTCGCCTGGCTAGCTACAACCCTCAAGTATAAGATCTGTAACCATGCATCTAATAGTGTGTTCCGGTAGCAGTACTTAAAAGCCAGTAAAATTACAGGGACTTGAGACTTCCATACACTCTATAAAACTAAAAGCTAGCGTCTGCACCAAAAATGCCAAAAACTCATCGGCCGCCTCCTTAGAAAGGAAATTCTTCAACTTAGGATAAATAGATCACACAAGCCCATAAAAGAATTCGTCAAATAGGAAGTGCATCCGGTTATCGGAAGACGATTACAACGATCGTCCAGGAATCGTTCCAGCAGGAAATAATGTGAGTGTAGTGGAAGGAAAACTCTCATCTGCTGGAATGGCCCTTTTAGAAGGACGGATACTTGTCCGTGTTTTGATAAGCTTATTATAACTAACTTGATCAAAATGCTGGCACCTATTTGGCTCAAAGAATAAGCATTGCAATTCAACGGGGCAATGCTGCCAGCATGCTGGGCACGCTGCCAACTGATAGTGGGCTAGAGCATTTGGACTCCCTATGAGTCCAAATGCTTTTACTGTAGTAGCTGTAGTATTGTAGTAGCTGTAGTGTTGTATATAGTTTGTAGTATTTGTTTAATAAAGACTTAACCTATAAATGATAATTCGAACACTTACCAGTGGGTGCCCGGCGCCCTTAAGAAGGGATCCAGGAGTTTATCAAAAGTTACCTACTCGTAAGTCTGTCGTCGTCAATCATGTAAATTCACCAAGTCGGACAATGAAGAAGTCCCCTAGTACACGTACAACGGCGACGCACTTCTTAACGTACAACAACAATTAGTAATCGTAATCAACAAGCTTTTCACACAATTCTTCACATCTTATCAAAAGCTAGCACAAAAACTCAATAGCGTGCATTCTCAAAAATACTCCGCGGTTCAAGTCACGCAAATATGTGCTTTTTGCACTGTATTCTCGCAAACGTTTGGTTCATAACGTGCTAAACGGATGCCACGTTACTATTTTGACGTCATCGATGACCAAATGTATTACTGTTTATTATTGTGTTAGCTATCTTAGCTGACTGTGTAAATAAGCTAAAGTATATTAGAAGCTACATTGTGGTATTTAGAGGTACATCATGATACAAAAGTACTAAATACTAAGATTTAAAATTGTAAGCGTGTAGTTATCAGAAATATTTATGCAGAACTGCGGTTAGGATCCAGTTTTATATCATTACGTTTACACTTTACAAAGTACAGACTTCATTATATAAAGATGAGATCAAATAAGAACATAGAATTCAGACATATTATATGCAATATTATTTTGTTAACATGCTGCATATATAACATATAAGTAGTATGTAGTATATCAGTACCCGAGAAAAAAAATATATATACAAGATTTTATTATAATTATTAGGCAACTAATCATAATCTTCTTTGGAGGCTGTATGCCCGCGATGACATATGTTATCGGCGTCTCCGCAACCTTGAAGACCCTAAATTTTCCATCATGTGGGTTCTGGTGGACAATGGCATGGAGAAAATTCTTTATGCTAGTGTCTACCGGTCGCACAGCGGAGATGAGGAGACAACCAGGCTCACAAACTACCTTAGTGAGGCGGCCGATGTGGCCCAACAGACGTATCCTTCTGCTCAATTAGTGCTTCTGGGGGATTTCAACGCCCACCATCAAGACTGGCTATACCCATACCAGAACACAGACCACGCTGGTCGAGAGATGCGCAAGCTTGCTTTGACGCTAAACTTCACTCAGCTGGTCCAAGGAGCTACAAGGATACCGGATGTTGATGGCCACACAGCCAATTGCTTGGATCTTCTGCTGACAACAGATCCAGACCGCTACTCGGTGTCGGTTTCATCACCCTTGGGTAGCTCCGACCACTGTCTGGTGAAGTCTGTATCAGTCTACTCCCCGTCTGATCCCAGCCCAAAAGGCACCCGGCGGGTGTGGCGATACAGGTCAGCAGATTGGGATGAGATGCGTTATTTTTTCGCGTCTTACCCTTGGAGGCAGGCTTGTTTTTCTTCGAACGATCCCTCAGCTTGCGCGGATGCTGTGACAGAAGTGTTACGTCAGGGTATGGGATACTTCATACCATTTTCTGACGTCCCACTGTCCAGCAAAGCTCGCTCATGGTTTAATGCCACCTGTGGAGATGCAGAAGCGTCAAAACATGATGCCTACTTAGCCTGGGCTGATGCTCGAACCCGCAAATCTAGAGATGTACGTGAAAAGAAGAAAGCATTTAACCTAGCCGTCAAAAAGGCTCTCAAGCAGGCTCAATTCGACCACATACGCCGTACAGGGAACACACTTGCTTCTTACCCCTCCGGTAGCAAAGCGTTCTAATCCCTGGCAAAGTCGATCGAAGAGAACTTTTGCCGTCCCTCACTGCCTCCACTGCTGAAACCTGACGGTTCACTAGCTCATACTGCTGAAGAGAAAGCAAACTTATTTGCCTCTCTGTTTGCAGAGGCTTCACGTTTAGATGCTGGCAATGCTGTACCTTCTAATCTGCAAAATTGCGGGACTTTAATGTCAGAAATCAGTCTGTAGTAAGTGTAGTAAGTACGCAAAGCGTTGTGCAATCTGGACGTGAACAAAGCTAGTGGTCCAGACGGTATACTGGCTGTAGTCTTGAGGATGTGTGCGCCTGAGTTGACTCCAATATTGACTCGCCTCTTTCGCTTGTCTATGATGTCTGGTCAAGTGTCTAAGTCCTGGAAGCTTGCAAACGTGTAGCCCGTGCCCAAAAAGGGTAGTCGCGCAGACCCTGCCAATTACAGGCCTATTTCAGTCACGTCCATACTCTGTAAGACGATGGAACGTGTACTGAACCACAGACTCCTGGCATACCTAGAAGTCAATGATCTCCTCAGTGACCGACAATATGGGTTTCGCCGAAACCGGTCTACTGGGGATCTTCAAGTGTATGCCACTCACATCTGGAGCGAGGCCATCGAGAACCACGGAGAGGCGCTTGCTGTCTCTCTCGATATCTCGAAGGCTTTCGACAGGGTTTGGCACGATAGCCTTATTAGCAAGCTTCCTTCAAACGGCCTTCCCACTGGTTTGTGTGTTTGGATTTCAGATTTCTTGAGGGATCGGTCGATTCGAGTGGTCATCGATGGCTGTTCTTCCGACCAATTGGCCATAAACGCCGGAGTCCCTCAAGGATCAGTACTCTCTGCAACGCTTTTTCTGCTGCATATTAATGATCTGCTTAAACCCGGTATTTTTGGGTACGCAGACGACAGCACCGTTGTGGAGAGTTATACATCTAACGCACAAACCAGTGCATTACAAATCCAGTCACATAGGGAGGCTATGGTTGAGCGCTTGAACTTTTCTTTGAAGGCAGTCTCCGATTGGGGCGATGCCAATCTGGTCAAGTTCAATGCTACTAAAACCCAGGCGTGTCTTTTCTCCGCCAAACGGAGCGAAAAGGTTCACCTTGAGCTTCTTGGTATCTCATTAACACCGACTCTCAATTTCGGCTCCTATATTGAGTCTAAAGCTCAGCTAGCCTCAAAAAAGCTTGGTGTTTTGGCCAAGGTGAGACATTACTTCACACCGGGACAGATGCTTAATCTTTATCAAGCTCAAGTCCGTATGTGTGTGGAGTACTGTTCTCACCTTTGGGATGTTTCTGCCAAATACCAGCTGGAGACACTGGAAGCTATTGAGGGCCAAGAGACTCATTAACGACGACCAACTTGTAAGCACGAGACTCCAAAGTCTCGAGCATCGCCGCCAAGTCGCCTGTTTATCGGTTTTCTATCGGATGCATTTCGGGGAGTGTGCCACGGAACTGCATGACTTGATTCCGCCATCCCCATTCTATAACCGGACATCCAGGGACACTCAAAAGAGCAACCGCTATATGGTTGATTTTCCATTTACCCGAACGAAACGATTTGCGTCCTCGTTCATCATACGAACCGCCAGGGAATGGAATACCCTGCCTGAGTCTGTGTTTCCGGTTAAGTACAATATGGGGGTATTCAAGAAAAGAGTGAATAGATACCTGCTGGGTAAGCGCGCTCCATCATCGATCGCATCATCACTTACCATCAGGTGAGATAGTGGTCAAGAGCTACCCAGTTATGTATAAAAAAAAAGAAAAAAAAGGCGGTCGCAATTATTTATGATAGTGTCTTCAGTAACTCCAGTAAATTTTCGTCATTTATAAGTATGGGGCAGACCTTCACGTTTTTGCAGGTAGATAGTTACCATTGGACGTCCAATAATAAGCATTTTTTTTGTCTTTGTTAAATCTCGAGCCAGATAACAAGGTCTTTTAGATATGGCCATAAGCAATTCAAGCGGAGATGGATATTTGTGTAGGTGGAGCTTATATACAAATATCTCCAGTGCTGAGTTTACTGACGTGGCTTATATTGAATCATTTTGGCTTTTGAAGCACCTGCCCTTTGACAAGAGTGTTTCCTCTAGTGAGTAGAGTGTTTACTCCACAACTAGCGCGGAAACGTTGTTTTTAACTTATTTGATACTCGGTACATGTCTAGTAGATCGGATGAAAACAACTCGGTATCCAGAGAAGCTGCTAATTTTCTTTAATTTCAAACAGATCAGTTTTATTCTTGCCTTAATTTGTGGGTACGTTTATTAATTCAATTGGAGTTTGCTTGGGAACTTTTCCATACTGTTGATTTTCTCCCCCAAGGCCTAAATTTGGTGCTCTAGCCCCTAATCACTTTCTAATAGAATCAGCTTGGTTGTACTGCTGTGTTCACGAAAAACACCATGATGCGGCATGAAATAATTCGGTGTTCCGTAAGTATCTATACGCGTCATGTGACCCAATGCTTCATATTCATGTATAAATTCGCTGTACATTTTTTTGTAATCAGGTGAGCGGTCTAATCGTTTTTCTAAGGCAAAAAAGCGGTTTTGGGCCTGAGTAAACGTTTCGCCCAGGTTATCTGGTGAGGATTTAAAGGGGAGGCTAACGATAAATCTTCCGTCACTATTGCGAAACATTGCATCTGCATAATAAAAGAGCTGGTTCGCGATTTAATCTCAATATCACAGATTTGCGTTGACTGTGTTATAGAATTACCAACCCCGCGTATTTCTCTAGTGGACTGTATTTTTTTACATTGTAATGAATCGCATAAGGATTGCGTAATAATGCATCTTTCACTTCCTGAATCTAAAAGCGCGCGAGCTAAATGATAACCGTTGTTATTATCTTTAACTTCCACTATAGCTGTTGACATTAAAAGTGGTTGCATACACTGATACTGAGCGCATAATATATCTGTGTGCATATGTTCATTGGCAGGATTTACGGGAGGTAGGTCCGACGCGAGGGACGCTTGCATCGCCAAAGCCGGTTTGACATTATCGCCCGATGCTGGTCGGAGCTGCCCGCTCCCGTGCGAAACTGTGTTATCCTTATGAATAAGGGAATTATGTTTCTTATCGCATTTGCGACACGGACCGAACTTACACTGAGTAACCGTATGACCGCCGCGTAAACAGTTCTCACATAGTTTATTGTCTATTACAAATTTAATACGTGATTCTAAATTATAACTCAAAAATGTTTTACACGCGTATAGTGAGTGGTTATCGTTGCAAAGTAAACAAGATCTTTTACTCAGCTGCGGCTTATTGGTGGAAACATTGCAGTGAACTTTATTATTAGTGTGCGTAATTGTGGTGTGTTGTTTACCGTTATTTGTTTTCGTACTACTATGTGATGCTTGCAATGTTTCCAGCATGTCTACCCTATCTTTTAGAAACGATAGCATCGTTTCAACCTTCAAACGTGACTCGGAATCATTCGACTGTTGCAGAATATTTGATTTATATTGTTCCCAGGCGCGTTCTGTGGTTTTATCTAGTTTGGAAACAATTATATAGATAATGAGCGTGTCCCAACTGTCAACTGGTTCGCCTAGGAGTTTTAAAGCCCGTAAATTCTTTAATATGGTGTCAATTAAGTTGCGTAATAAGTCTGGTGATTCCTTTGTCAAAGCTTGAATGTTGAATAATGTGCGGACATGATTTTGGATTAAAAGTCGGCTATTATTATCTCGATTTAAGAGAAGTTCCCATGCTACACTGTAATTGTTTGCACAAAACTCTAAGGAATCAATTACGAGGGATGCGCTTCCTTTTAGTGATGATTTTAGGTAGTGATACTTTTGGATACTACTGAGTTGAGGAGAGTTATGTACTAATGACAAAAATATGTCCCTAAACTCCAACCAGTGCTCACTTGAACCATCGAAGGTAGGTACTTATGGTAGTATCGCCATTACATCTTTTTGAACATGTTGCAACCTCGTCTGTGTTCAACATACACTCTACTCGAGCTAGTGTGTCATAGTAACTATTCTCAAACAAATCACGTTGTCCTAGTTGCTCCTCTAAGTCAACTTCAAGGACATTTTCTTCCAATTTTGTTTGAAGATCGTTGAATTCGGCAAACAGACTAGCAGCACCATGCATTCTCAACTTGAGATCTGCTCGCAATTGAGCTGATAATAAGCTGATAATAAGTGATCACTCAGTGAATTTATGTGGTTTGTAAATCTAGTTAGTCGACCTTTAACAATAGCTCGTTTTTTAACAAGATCCCTAATTATCTGGTTTGTATTTTCATCGTCAGAAACAGTAATTTTATATGGTGATTTAGACCTAGCCCTTTGTTCAGTGCTCATTTCGGTGGATGGTGAAAGGTGGAGTACTTACAGTATTTAACAGAGGCAACTGGTTCTAGTATGATGCACGTCACCACTGGTAAGTAAGCAGGTAACTCGCCGCGACTCAATCACTGAAATTAATTTTACCACGGGATTAACACAAGCATTTAGAAAGGACAGGATAAGGTAGTTGGCTGGCCGTACCACAATGCGCGCGTTCTTCGAAGTATGTGTCTTCTTCTGAGTGGAACGTAGCCTCGTCCAGCTTAAATTTCGGATGAATCCTTGGTTACTCCAGGGCTTCCCAGTTGGCGCGTAACGGTCGCTGATGCTCGTAGTTTTTGCGTCCGTCTCGGAGAATCAATTTATGTAACGGCTGGGTCGCTGGGTGGTAGGACTTCTTATACCGAATGAAAACTATTTTATTTCCGAAATTCGCAGGGTTTATTTTAATTAAATACAATACAGATCGATGATGAAGCGTAGATTTTCTAACGGCTATAACGGATATATTTGACGTTGAAAGATTTGCTTGACGTTTTACGATGACATTTACACGGCATTAGACAGCGACGGTTCGGATACGTAACACTGACTCATCTTACCTGCATATATTTTAACACACTTTTGAAGTTAGTTCTATTCCATATCTATACTTACCTTTCTAGATTCAAAATCTGCCTCCATGTTAAAAGAAGATTTAATATATGAAGCAAATATGAACAAAATCACATATATACGATAGAAAAAATTTAAGTCATGTGCGGGATTCGAACCCGCGTCCATCCACCCCTTTAGCCGGGGTATGCTCTAACCAATTGAGCTAACATGACATGACGTCATAACTCAAAACTTTCCAATCGTTCTTTAACCATCGTATTGGGATGGAGCATAGCAGGCGTAATTGCAAACCTAACAATATTAAAATTACAATGTTGCGTCATCATTTACAAGTATAAAACCAATTGCAAAATTAGTCTTGTTTGAAGCACAACGCGGGTGGTACTGTAGATGTCGCTCCATCCCAATACGATGGTTAAAGAACGATAGGAAAGATTTAATTTATGACGTCATGTCATGTTAGCTCAATTGGTTAGAGCATACCCCGGCTAAAGGGGTGGATGGACGCGGGTTTGAAACCCGCACATGACCTAAATTTTTTCTTTCGTCTATTTGTGATTTTGTAATGTAATCCGCATAGCAGGCGTTATTGCAAACCTAACAATATTAAAAATATGAACAAACTTCTAGATTTACACCATTATCGATCTAGTAATTGTGTTGAGATGTTCATATTTTACGCCACCCATCCTATTAATATAGGATATGGCGGTAGTGTTATAAATACGTTAGACGATACAAGATTTGGAAATGTTTTTACAAAATGTCATGAGTTCAAAATGTGCTGGAGTTCTACATAATTTGTCTAATTATATTTGAAACAAAGAAAGAAAGAATAACAAATGCTTTATGTGTGACACAAATAATACGGTGACACTAAGATGAAATAAAATTAAAACTATTCATAATGTGTTCACAAATTGGTCCCAAATCAGCATAATGCTGGTTGTTAGCCAGCGCTGGTCTTCCTTTGGAATTATATTATTATGACGTTACACACAGACACACAACAGAGAGAGAGATAGCAGATGTTACTTTTCTATTAAAAATTACTTCTAACCTTATAGATTGTCCCGAGCTACTAAGCATGGTAAAACTAAATACGCCTTCTGAATTGGCGATGCGATTCAATCCTCTTGTACATGTTCCTCTAGCTAAATCTAAATATAGGCAAAATTCCTACCTGTAACGTGTGAGCAGAAATTTCAATGAGATAGACAAGAGAGTTGGCCTAGACTTATTTTAGCAGAGAGTTCTTCGTCTAACTGTTTGAATTTAATTATAAGCATAATGTTTAGACTTAGTTGTAATCTGGTGTTCATTACTTGAATGTTATTTATAAGATAGCTATCCGTGAGGACCTATAATTGGTTATCTGTTGCTATTAGTTATTTATAAGATATTTGTAATACTGTTGGTCTTCCTAAGAAATAAATAAATAAACAGTTCGCCAAATAGAAAAAATAAAATATAATAATTTTACAACACATTAAACAAACAAAAATTAATATAATTACAATTAATGTTCATACAATAGTACAATTTTCGTGATCATTCCACTGTCCGCCAGTTCTTTCACCGCAAACGGGACGCCACCCTATTGTAGAAGCATCTAAATATATCTCTGGACAGAATTTCTGTGATTTTATGGACTTAAATTAACAAAAAAATCTGACATTTCCACCATAACAAATCTTGATATAGATTAGCCGAAATCGGCATATTTTTATAATAATTGCCTTGACTTCTGGTAAGTTCTAAAAACTTTGATCTCTCTAACCTTTTGGTATGCATCCATCCATATGATACTGCTTGACAAGAGGCGGTAAGGTAACCTAAATAACGAGCCATTTCTCTTATTGAAATTGTCTCTGTACTCAGTATTGTTTCTGTGTATTTATATATGGCATAACGTCATAGAATTCGAATTTAAAATAAAACCTATAAACTTACAACTTTTACTCGCAATCAGATTGCTTTTAGTCCAGTTTACAAAACCTAAACGTTGCGTTACAGACCCACCAACTTATCTGTTCAGGCGGCAGAAAAAAGAACTACAACATACCTTTAAATTGTGACAGTCTGTAGTTGATTTCCATGACTAGTAGCGCCCTCGAAAACTGCACAGTTAAGTTGGTGGTACTATACTTCATTGTTGCGTTAGTATTATCCATACAATCATTTTTAGAACTACCCACAAGCAAAAAGCTGTAATTGTTAAAAAGGAATAAAAAAAAAACTGTTGCGTTAGTATTATCCATACTCACGGATCGGAACACTTCATGTGGAACGAACAAGTCAGAGATGTTGTTCTAAAATCAGGTTGAGAATTCAAAATGTTAATGTTTGTCCCTACAAATGGAATGCTGTGCAAATGTGTTGCTTACTTAGTGGTATATACACATTGTGCAAAGTTAATTGTACTCTGAAATGGAAGAAGGGACTCAGAAATTCCTTTTACATATCATACTCAGGTAGGTGCCAATTTGTATTTTTGATGAACGCTGAAACCATGTTTGATGTATTGATCTCCACTACTGTAAATATTACTATATGATACGAACCTCTAAATTGTTGTCCCGACTATAAGTACATTCTTTCAGTCTTTTCGCGAATGTACCTATGTTATGATCATTTACAACATTCTGCCAGCCACCGATTTGTCGCTTTTTTTCTTGTCTCTTCAATTAGCTAAAAGCAGTCTTTGCTTGTTTACAAATAAGGTCTCCATAGATAACTTCTAATTTTTTGTAATCAATTTTCATTTTTGTTACCTTGATGATCAAGTAATATAATTAGTGTTTAAGCAATGTAACTTTTTTGATCAATAAACAAAATCATTATTATTATTATTAATTATTATTATACAATAATTTTTAGAACTACCCACAAGCAAAAAGTCGTTAAAAAAACGAACTGATCTAAATCTACGAGATCTTAGGTAAGTAACAATGGGTTGTAATATTTTAGTGAATATTAAATGGGGCCGAACAAAAAACTGAATTGAAATTAAATCTCAGGTGTTTCCTATGATTTCCGTGAATAAGCAATAAAAAATAAGCTTCCTTGAGATCAATGTTTGCCATGTATTCATCATTATGCAGTATATTCACAGCAGTTCTAATATCCTACATTTTAAAATGGGCGAACTACCGTAATTTTTTGGTACTAAGAAATCATCAGATTATGAACTTTCCGACAGCAGGAAGACAAGGTTCATTGGCCAAGTATTTGTGAAAAATGTGACATTTCTACCTTCATTGAGTCAAAATCTGTTTCTCCAAAAAGTCCGCTTAGGATACTCAGTCGGTAATTGGTTTATTACATGGTATTCTTTCCAGTTTAAATTTGATGTGGTCCCTTGTATAAAGCTTCTGGTCTTTTTAATTCCTCTGGTATTTTTTACCATTTCTGGCAAATCTTTCTCGAAAAGTAATTCATCCCTTTTCTGGTCCTTCAGGTAGTCACTAAGAGATTTGTCAACTATGGGTATTATAAGAGATCGTCTTGTTCTGCATAGTGGAAGTCAGTTATAAGCTAGCTACAGTCATTAAACTTACGCATGACATCTGATGTCAGATGTTCTCATAATTAAAGCCGACATGGCTTTACCTAATACTTACAAAGCTCGTCCTAGTTGGTCCTGTTTGCTTGAAATCATCTTGTCTCAATTTTTGTATAATATAATTTTTGTATATAGGTATCTGTAAAACTGCCGACAACTCCGGATTCAACGTGGGTGATTTGGTAAAAGGAACGTTCTTTGGGAATAGGTACAGTTTTTGTAGTTCTTCTTTGGTGTCCTTCTTGAGACCGTTCAATAAACTATACTGAAAACGCTTTGCTACATTTTCGAGTAAATCATTACCCCATTCTACCTCATCGGGTTCAAAATCCCCTAGGATATGGAGTAGTTCCATATCCAGGTCAATAGAAGACTACGGGCAATAATGCAGCTTATAAAGCGACATATGGAATAAAAACTTCCGTGTTAGTTAATACAATGTGTATCAACTACATACACATACGAACATTGCTACGAGTATCTGTAAATCATATTTATTTATTAAGATCGTTCAGTAAAGAGAGTGGGTAGGTAAGCCACGAATATCGTGTTGGCAATATACCATTATACTTTTAGGTGGATATAAAATCAATATGGTTCAGTTGCAATATGCAAGTAAAAACACCTTGGATAGCTTACTTTCGTTATATGATAAATCATCGACAATTGAATGTTATATTCTTTTATTTCGTCTTGCGTTCGATAGTTTTATGCATATTATATTTTTTTGAGTTTTCGGAACCACTTATTATCTTTAGAATAGTTTTTTCTTTTAGGCATAATATTTTTTTGTATAAAATGATTGTGATTCTGGCGATAGCCACGTGCGTTGGATGCAAGCGCGCGCACAACAATGAAGCTCAACTGGCGCCGGCGTTGAAGGTGAGGACTGGCTCTTTCTTTCTCTTTCTATCCTACTACGCTGAACCATGTGCGATAGAGATGTAGGTAGCACGGACACTACTACATTAGTTTATTAAATCTCGAATAATAAGTCATGATAATTATATATTAACGCCAGTTTCATTTGAAAGATGCAAGACAGCCTCGAAAGTCTATTCGAATGGACTACAAACTGTCACTTAGTGAATAAGTAGGGTAGTTTTGCATGGTGGAAGGGCATTTTGTGAATGCCCGCCTGGCTAGCGACTACCCTCAAGTAGAAAATCTGTCGCCAAGCACCTAACGGTGTGTTCCGGCAGCAGTACTTGAGAGCCAGTGAAATAACAGGCAAAATGAGACTTAACAGGTATGTCTCAAGGTGATGGGCGCAGTGCAGTTCGTCACTTGTGATGAAATGCATCTGTTATAAGCAGAGGATACCGCTTAACATCAGGTGGGCCTCACGCTTGTTCCTTCACAATAACATAAAAAAATATATATGTTTATGTGTAATGTTTTAAAATGAGGTGCGTACAGAGATGTAGTATACGTAAAAGTTTTGTGTAACTTAAAAAAAACAACATGTTATAAACCAAATATTATGTTTATTGCTTTTCAAAATACTCTCCTTTACATTTTAAACATTTTTTCATGCGATCTGTTATACCCCACTTCCCTGTACTATTTTGCTGACCTATCCCTAATCAACCCCTTTCAGCGAATCTAGCATTTACACTTTCCCATGCCCCTCACCTACTCACTTCAGTCTTCCTCCGTTTCCCATCCGCGTCGGTCATACTATATTTTTCTATATTCATTTTACTAATTTCATTTAATTTTCCATTTAATAATCCTTTATTATTTTAGTGTATTAAATTTTTTTCTATAATAATTTTACTAACTTCATTTAATTTTCCATTTAATAATCCTTTATTATTTTAGTGTATTAAAAATCTTTTTTTAAAAACCTATTTCACGGACTCCGTATAACAGATCGAACCATTTTTAAAAACAGGAGGACCACACATCTGAAGGCATGTTTTCTACGTGCTGATTGAACGCTATCACTGCCTCTTCAGAGTTGGTAAAAGTGAAACCTCTCATCAAATCTTTGATTTTGGGGAAAATACAGAAATCACAGGGTGCTAGGTTGGGGCTATGCGCAGGATGGGTGACGAGTTGTACTTTTTCGGAAGCTAAAAATGACTTTGTTTTGTTGGTCGTGTGTGAAGAAGCGTTGTCATGATGTAGGAGAACGCGGCTGTTTGGGCGTCTTTCGTGAACTTTTTCTAACACACTGGGTAAACAAATGGTAGAATACCTCTAAGTAGAATACACGGCATGAACACTCTTTTGATCTTCAAGTGGAATTGTGCAGATGGGACCCGTAGCTGAGAAAAAAAAGCGATGTTTTTTTACCAACGTTTCTCGCCTGCTTCACTTTTATTGATTCTCATTTTCAAACACCCACACAACAATTTCACAAGATTGCTGTTTTTTATTGGGTTCAAAACAATAAAACAACGTTTCGTCTCCTGTGACAACGTCATTAGAATGTCTGTGGTCGTACTTTAGTAGCCTCTGTGAGCACAATTCCACGCGAGCCCGTTTCTACTCCGCTGTCAGTTCATGAGGGATCCAAAGACAACAAAGTTTCCGAACTTTTCTGAATTTGGCTCATACCAATCCTCAATAGTCCTCGAATTGTCTCATAGGTGCGGATTACCTATGAGACATGGGTTTTCTTCAATTAGCCGCTTAATGCTAGCCACATTATTTTCGTTGACGGCAGATGAAGGCCACCCTTCACGAAATTCGTCATGCAAAGAAACCCGACCTCTCATTCAGTAAACCATCGCCTCACGGGGCTCAAACTAGGTGCTTCTCTCCCAAAAGCATTTTGAAGACGAGCGGCACAGTCTGGCGGAGAGAGAGAACTTTTAAAATCATCGCTCTAAAATCTGTTCGACTTAATTCCATTTTCGTTGCGTTCGTTGAACTTTGATGTGTGAAAAAAAAACAATTGACAAATTATTTCCCGCCAATTTTTTTTTATTACTAAAAAGCTTTTAGTTGTTTCAAAAATATAACATTCAAAATTTAAATAGTTCCGATTAGCTAGAAGTGCAAAACTGTTAGTGTGCCCCATGTAGCTATAGCATATTTTTGTAACACATTCTTTAAAGATATTGAAAAAAGAATGCCCCGGATTTCTTGCCCATTCTTCTCGCAGTGGCTCTATAACACTTTCTTTGCTGAACGTGTCAATATAACGAAGAAATGTATTCGTGAGAATCAATTTTGATGTATCATTTTATAACAGAGCTTTTAAAAATATATTATGGATAGCCAGTAACTGAAGGATATAAACATTAGCGAAATAACAAACAGTACCAACTGCTTTGTTCCAGAAATATTAAGTTATAACTAGGCTTAAACGAAAATAAATAACACCCTAATTATCCTCTCACAAAATATTCGTAATACAGGGGCAAATTTTGATAAATTGCTGCTTTTTAGGGTTCCGTATCCAAAGGTTAAAAACGGGACCCTATTACTGTGACTTCGCTGTCCGTCCGTCCGTCACCAGGCTGTATCTCAATAACGGTGATAGCTAGACAGTTGAAATTTTCACAGATGATGTATTTCTATTCCCGCTATAACAACAAATACTAAAAAAAAATTAAACAAATATTTACGGGGGGTTTCTATACAACAAACTTGATGTTTTTAAGTAGAAAATCTGTCGCCAAGCACCTAACGGTGTGTTCCGGCAGTATTCCTTGAGAGCCAGTGAAATAACAGGCAAAATGAGACTTTGCAGATATGTCTCAAGGCGCAGTGCAGTTCGTCACTTGTGATGAAATGCATCTGTTATAGGCAGAGGATACCGCTTAACATCAGGTGAGCCTCCAGCTCGTTTCGTCACAATAAATAAAATAAAAAACGTTATTTACCTTCTTGCTCGATACTAATAACGGTGACAGGTAGACGCTTTAACTATTCACTGAATATTTAGTTACGGAACCCTTCGTGCGCGAGTCCCACTCGCACTTAGCTGTTTTTTTTTTAATTTGTAGCATTATGCCAAGCTGTCGTTTTTCGGATCCATTTTTAATGCGTGATTTCTTTGATTTATTCCAGAAATTATATTTTTATTAATCCGGTCTTTTTGGGGCAGGTTAGTCTTTCTTGTTTTACTTTAATAAATTAAATTGATTATTGAGTTTTCGAGAGTAGGATAGTCATCAGCCATTTGCTTCTTTATTTTTTAGGGTTCCGTTCCCAAAGGGTAAAAACGGGACCCTATTACTAAGACTTCACTGTCCGTCCGTCCGTCTGTCACCAGGCTATATCTCAATAACGGTGATAGCTACACAGTTGAAATTTTCACAGATGATGTATTTCTAATGCCGCTATAACAACAAATACTAAAAATAAAATAAATATTTAGGGGGGGCTCCCATACAACAAACTTGATTTTTCTACCGTTTCTTGCTCGATACTAATAACGGTGACAGGTCGACGCTTTAACTATTTACAGAATATTTAGTTTTATGTTCGCTTAAAATATAATTAATTAGAAAAAAATAAAACAAATAACTAAGCTCCCATACAATAAAAGAGGTTTTCGCCGTACCTACCCAGCTCAATCGGACACTGCGAAAAGTGTCTGTATCTTGCAAGATTAGGTTACAGATAATAGTACGGAACCCTTCGTACGCGAGTCCCACTCGCACTTGGCTGGTTTTTCTATCATGGCATTTTTTTATGCTATGTGACGGACCCAGCTCGAGGCCCGCCTGATGATAAGCGGACTAACCTCTGCCTCTAACATCTGCATTTCGTCACAAGTCACGAATTGCACTGCGCCCGTCAACTTGAGACATAGTTGTTAAGTCTCATGTGCTTGTAATTTCACTGGCTCTCAAGGACTATTGCCGGAACTATTAACTGAATTAATAAATTTTAACATAGCTGGCTCAAATCATGTTTTTCTGGAATGATATTACACAACAATTACAAGGTTTACAATTACATGGTTAAAGAACGATAGGAAAGATTCGAGTTATGACGTCATGTCATGTTAGCTCGATTGGTTAGAGCATACCCCGGCTCAAGGGGTGGATGGACGCGGGTTCGAATCCCGCACATGATTAAAATTTTTCCTATCGTACTTATATTTGTGATTTTGTAACAATTACAATTTGTTTTTTCTCACAAAAATATTTGAACCAAAACGATGGCATAGTTTTTTTTTGATGGCAAGAGTAGATAAAACTCTTAGGAAACTATCTTAAGACGCTATCAAATACTGAAATTTTGTCACTTTCGGACTGCGTAGGAGTGAAAAAGAAGCAGCGATGGTGAAATCGCGATCACTTTAGATAATATCCGAAAGTAAGCTTAATAACACAAATCTAGTAACGTAGATCGAAAATGTAACTTTTCTTGTCCCTCTTGATATGGTGTTGCTGTTTTATTAATATATTTTCATACACATTCATACGTAAATAATTAAGATATTTACGTTACAAGCTTAATTGGACGTAGTTCCTGAAAAACGTTCCAAACCACAATCATGTAACAATTGAGTTCTGTATACCAAACTAATCACTTGATGAATAATTTCTGACTGACAAGATATGACCACCCTACTATTGTTCTTTTTTTTTTTTTTTATGCATGATAGGTTTAGCCTTTGACCACTATCTCACCTGATGGTAAGTGATGATGTGGTCGAAGATGTTGTTCAGGCTAACCTAGAAATACTGGCTCTCAAGGACAGCTGCCGGAACACACCGTTAGGTGCTTGGCGACAGATTTTCTACTTGAGGGTGGTAGCTAGCCAGGCGAGCATTCGGAAAATGCCCTACCACCATGCTATAACGACTGCCATCCTAAGACAACAACTGGGACCGACGGCTTAACGTGCCCTCCGAAGCACGGAAACGCTCAGTAGCAGTGTCACTAGCGGTCACCCATCCAACTCATGACCGCGGGCGACGTTGCTTAACTTTGCTGATCGTTTAAGAACAGCTAAGTAAACTTCGCTACGAGCGGTTCAGGTTCTATATATTAAAACATGATTTAGTAGCCCAATCCAGATGCACTACTACACAAGCACGATTTTCTCAAAATGTTATGTTTGTGCACTGGAACGTTTTTCAGTAACTTCGTCCAATTTAGAGCCAACTTTGCAATTTTATACGATCGAGTATATATTATGGAAACGTGTTTCGGACTGTTCTTATGTGATGAAGATTAATATATAATTTACACAAACTAAATACATTTTGTTGGAAATCTGTTCAACTTTGAAGCAGTGATGGCTCAGTGGCATTGGCTATTGACTGCCGCGCAGCAGGTCCATGGTTCGAATCCCGCCCAGAGCTTAAGCTTCACCGCATGGTGGAAGGGCATTTTGCGAATGCCCGCCTGGCTAGCGACCACCCTCAAGTAGAAAGTCTGTCGCCAAGCACCGAAAGGTGTGTTCCGGCAGTAGTCCTTGAGAGCCAGTGAAATTACAGGCACAATGAGACTTAACAACTATGTATCAATGTGACGGGCGCAGGGCAATTCGTGAGTTGTCATGAATTGCAACTGTTATAGGCAGAGGTTAGTCCACTTAACATCAGGTGGGCCTCGAGCTTGTTCCGCCACTATAAAAAAAATAAAAAAAAGTATTAGTATTATTATTAGTATTTAAAGTATCACTTGGCAGCGCCTTAAAATATTTTATATTTTATGGGGATCTCTTACCTTAGCGGAACATCTCGACGTAGATATTAAGGCATCTACAACCGATTCGAGGGCCGTTAACCACAACGATTTACTGGAGGGCTACGGATTATTAGCGCTCTCTAAGGAACTGTCATCTTACACTGCGATCCCCAAGACGCCTGCCAAGCGTGGGGATTATGGCAAACACCCCCTAAATATGGGAGGTTGTGTTCAGCAGTGGACGATCCGGCTGATACAGTACCATAGTAGAAGGAGTGGGGAAGTAAGTTATCTTCATACAAACGCACCGCGCGCGGCTTCTATATGTGTCCGCTATCACGCAGTATCTATGCCTCCCGCACGCACACTCTAACAAAATCTCGACCCGTTTCTCAGTGCGCCAGCCGGGGTTAACACCGAACAAGGATCGCGCATCACGGCTTTTTGGCACTGCTAAATATATGAATAATGTTTGATAATCGCATGAGAACTTATTGTTGTGTGTTCGGCTGTCTAAATAATTCAGAGATTCCAGAGTTGTCTCTGTTCAGATTACCTACTGAACAGGAAAGGTAAGCAAGTCACTTATTCTAGCATCCCTATCATTTTTACTTAATGATGAGTGATGCCTACTTATTTTTTTGTTGTATTAGGTATGCCCCGCGTCGCTCGTCTCTGGCACCGCAACCACATAAGTATCGCCTGTCGGTATTTTTTTCATCGTGAAAGGTTTTATCATCGTTTAGGTATAAAACCTACCTCACTAACCCTGAACCCAGCCAACACAAGTAAAAATACAACTTCCCGGCCCTTGCCTATTTCTAGGCACTGAATTAAAATTTTGCATATACGAGTACATTCATTATAAATAACTAACAACATTGAGACAGGCAAGTATGGTAGGTAATTATATCGCGAATTGGGCCGGAGATGGCCTACTTCCCCGCTATTTCTACTATGACAGTACAGTACGGATTATTACCAGCGCATATACTACCTACCTACTCACGGCCCAAACTGTTTAGATCAGGTATGGGCAACCTTTGGAGTGTTGCATGCCAATTTTCATTATTTATGCAGATGGCCAAAGCAATAAAATTAATATTTATTACACGAATGCCAAAAAAAAGAGTGTTATGTTTTCAGGGTTCGTGTATGCATCTTTATTCTACCATACCTTCTAAGTGGCTTAACCGATTATGATGTATGAGATATCGTTAGATTCCTTGATAGAGCAAGTGACACAAGGTACATAAAATCTGACGGATTATAGACGCCATATTGTGAAATATTTGTTCAACCCATAGAGTGGTGTATTTATATTAAAATAAATAAAGGGCTTTAGAAAACCATTCCATAAATATATATAACTTGCTAATTTTAATTAAATGGAACGTAAATAAATAATTTGCAGTCAGTTTTTTAATATCTTAATTAATATATTGTTAATTTAGTCTTGTTTAACTATACATTTATTAGGTTACTTTTGAAGTTAATTCACGAGTTTTTGAAGCAGTGATGGCTCAGTAGCATTGGCTATGGACTGCCGCGCAGCAGGTCCATGGTTCGAATCCCGCCCAGCGCTTGAGCTTCACCGCATGGTGGAAGGGCAGCCGCCTGGCTAGCGACCACCCTCAAGTAGAAAGTCTGTCGCCAAGCACCGAAAGGTGTGTTCCGGCAGTAGTCATTGAGAGCCAGTGAAATTACAGGCACAATGAGACTTAACAAATATGTATCAATGTGACGGGCGCAGTGCAATTCGTGAGTTGTCATGAATTGCAACTGTTATAGGCAGAGGTTAGTCCACTTAACATCAGGTGGGCCTCGAGCATGTTCCGTCACAATAACATAAAAAAATAAAAAAAATAAAAATAAAAACGAGTAACTGTTAACGTGATACTTGATTGTGAACTTCGGAAACAAGTTTAGCAATCTATTTTCCTAAAGTCGGCAGATCAAATTAATTAATTCCAACAGTAACTTAATTTCGAGAAATTTACTACCTGCAGCTCAATATCGCCATCGGACGTCCCAACAAAGCATGATGTTTCATCAATTTCATGTCGACGTCTGGAAGTCCACAACTTTGCGATTTTCACGGCATTTTCTACCTCGCACTGCCACAATATGGAACCAGCTGCCAGGTGCAGTATTTCCGAACGGATACGACTCAGGGGCCTTCAAGAAGAGAGCATATTCCCTCCTCAAAGGCCGGCAACGCATCGATACCTCTGGTGTTGCGGATGTTCGTGGGCGACGGTGATCACTTACCACCAGGTGAGCCGCCTGCTCGTTTGCCCTCCTACCTCATAAAAAAAAAAAAAAAAAAAAACCGGCCCGCGGGCTTGTCGTTGCCCACATTTGTTAAGGTCATGCTGACGTAAAGACGGTACAAAAAACCTCAGTTGTCGTCTGCTCATCAGGCGTGAGTGATCACGAGGCAGTTTGCTTGAGCAGAGAAGAAAAAACTTGGCAAAGAAACCAAAACATCAAAAAAAGCATCAAAATTGACTATGGGTCAGTTGTTAAAGATCTAGGCAGTAAGTTGGTCGCCAAATAACACTCATTATAAGGTAAAATATGCAAACATGAGTAAGACTACAAATATACGAGAGGAAAAATTTTACTCATGTGCGGGATTCGAACCCGCGTCCATCCGTATATACGTTTTTCCTATCGTAGGAAAAAAATTAGTTATGACTCATTATCATGTTAGCTCAATCGGTTAGAGCATACCCCGGCTAATGGGGTGGATGGACGCGGGTTCGAATCCCGCACACGATTTAAATTTTTCCTCTCGTATATTTGTAATTTTGTAATGTAATCCGCATAGCAGGCGTTATTGCAAACAATATTAAAATGAGTTAGACTGTTGATCCGTAGGTCAATAGCAAAAAGTGTCGCCTAAAAAAGTAGTTCAGCAACAGCAAGGTTTCAACGATGTCACATTTTTCTGTAAGGGGCTGTTGATGTGTAGAATCGTTATGTGAGAGAAAATTCAACAGGGTGACCTTTTTGTGAAAGAGTTTCTGCGATTGCGTACACAGAACAGCTGTCAGTTTCGAAAGAAAGTAGTAGGTCAAAGTAAATTTTTTTTTTTTATTCCTGATAGGTTAGCCTTTGACCACTATCTCACCTGATGAAAAGTGATGATTTGGTCGAAGATGTTGTTCAGGCTAACCTAGAAGTACTGGCTCTCAAGGACCGCTGCCGGAACACACCGTTAGGTGCTTGGCGACAGATTTTCTACTTGAGGGTGGTAGCTAGCCAGGCGGGCATTCGCAAAATGCCCTACCACCATGCAAAATACATTTATTAAATTTAGGCGTCTACGACGCTCTTATGAAGACCAATTACAAATTTTAGTATTGAAATATTTGACATTGTGCTGCCACGTTCAGCAAAAAAAAATTATAGAATCACTGCGAGAAGTACGGGCAAGAAACTCGGGACCATTCTTTTAAACGTCTTGTTACAATATTTTACAATTTAACAACTCTTTTAACAATACATACCTGGTGAGGCGTGTAAATAGCCTACACCTATTGTGTACTTGCATACCGTTAATTAGATGAGGTCAATGGCGCCTAAAATTATGGCTGACCTTTTGAACAAATTGATGAACCTCCCTGAAAACACCAATACATACACAATGCAGTAGTAAATAGCCCACGTACCTTAAGCAATCCTTGTTATGCGTACAAATCCTTCAAGTTGGGATTTACAGCAGACATCGTTCTAGGCGTTCTTATATGGCGACCGGCTGGCGACACACAAATCCCAAATAATCGGGAGAAAGTCTTGCACAAAAGATGTTACACCCACTGCACTGTGACGTCCGTACAATATGGATTGTAATGCAAGTGTTATTTCTTGCGTCTTCAATTGTTCAGTTATAATTAATAAAATTAACACGGAGCGGCGATGTGCGTTTTTTAGCGGAGAGAAAACGAAAGAATTGTCCACACATTACCCTCTATGCAAAAATATTTCGTTTGAGCATCTTGTATGCCTTTTGTAGGTTATAACACCGAATATCTACCGAATCGATACTGCTAACGCCATCTCTGGGATCTGTTGAGCTAAAACTCAGACAGCAGCTGATACGATGGGCTCTGCAGCATATTGGCGCTATCCTGAGGGTTCATCAATTTAGAACTAAGATATATTTATATATATGAGAAAATTAATAAGGCATTGACGCTTCACCAATACCTACTATATAATACAATATTACAATATTTGTTTAAGTTACGTAGGTGACAGGCGATAGCTTGGCAGAGGCGGAATTGTCCAGGCGTTTTTGTCGTTTATGTAATCACAGTTGTTTTATTTTTATTTTATTGTGGGCCTCAACTTGTTCAAGTTGAGGCCCACCTAATGTTAAGCGGTAACCAGTGCCTATAACAGATGCATTTCATCACAAGTGACGAACTGCACTGCGCCTGTCACCCCGAGACATGCAGTAGTTGAGTCTCACGTGCCTGTAATATTACTGGCTCTCAAGGACTGCCACCGGAACACACTGTTAGGTGTTTGGCGACATTTTCTACTTGAGGGTGTAGCTAGCCAGGCGAGCTTTCGTAAAATGCCCTTCCACCATGCGGTGAAGCTCAAGCTGGCGGTGGGATTCGAACCATGGACCTGCGGCACCGCAGTCCATAGCTATAACAACTCGGCTATGATTGCCCACAATGTGTGTAGTGTCCTAGTACACTGTGTAGTAGGATTTCTTAATCAATATTTTTTTTTTCATGTGCAACTTGAATTTCCATTGTGTGAGCGTTGTAATATTTTTGGGAACTTTATTATTTATGTAATAAAATAGTACTGTATCAGCCGGAATGTTTACTGCTGAACACAACCACCCCGATTAAGAGGAGATTTGCCGTAATCTAACGCTTGGCAGGGGTCTTGGCGATCACAGTTTATGATATCAGTTCCTCAGAAGGCGCTGCTGCCCATCTTCCGGTGTTTTAGCTTTAGTCGCCTCTTACTACACTCATAGGTAGCAATGGTAGAGTGACATTCTAGCCTGGCACCCCACGGGAATAAAATAGTAATTCCTGTCAATTACAGTGTATTATAGTATTGCATGGTGGAAGGGCATTTTGCGAATGCCTGGCTAGCGACCACCCTCAAGTAGAAAGTCTGTCGCCAAGCACCGAAAGGTGTGTTTCGGCAGTAGTCCTTGAGAGCCAGTGAAATCACAGGCACAATGAGACTTAACACTATGTCTCAATGTGACGGGCGCAGTGTAATTCATGAGTTGTCATGAATTGCAACTGTTATAGGCAGAGGTTAGTCCACTTAACATAAGGTGGGCCTGGAGCTAGTTCCGCCACAATAAAAAAATAAAAAAAAATAAAACTGTGAGAGCCGATTTAGAAATGTCACACCGGCCTTAACGGACGACCAACGCTGGTTGTTCATCTGTTCTGGTTGATCAACGATCGGCACTATGTTGAGTTGGAGCCGATGGCAAAGGGCTGCAAGAATAATTTTGTTTCGTCTTATATTTATTGTTTGTAGACAGGCCGGGCATCGGTATCACCCGATGGCCGTTTGATGTTAAATCTGCTTGCCTAGGCGTGATAGTAAGAGTAAAATTCCAAAGATGGACTTACCAGGAATGCGGGAACAACACAATTCACAAACTGAACAATAGGCACTTAGCTGTGGGTTTTGGTAGTGTAATGCGGTGGATTATATGTATTTGTGTGTTTAAGTGTTCACAGCCTGGAAGGGTGCTTCAGAATTAATTTAAAAATGCGGAAGTAAAATAAGTAATTCGCGAGTGGTTGCGGCGATGGTCGAGTTGCGCCTCTATGTTCGCACCTGGTCGCGTGGCGCTAGTATCGCCGTATTAGATGCATCGGCCAATAGCAGCCATTAACAGAAGAATATTTAACCAATGGGCGTATTTGGCGCGTCTAGTTTGTATTTTTGTGTCTCGGTCTAAGATATATTTTTTGTGTGTTTTTGCTCTAAACGCCTACTCTATATTCTATACATTTTCTATAATACTTAGATCCGTACCAGTTTTTAAGTGTTCTTGGAGCGTCCTCTTTTCATATTGGGTACGAACTTCTTCCACAAACGCATAACAACTTGAAAGATTTGTCCATGAATGATCTTAAGTTGAAGCTAGAAAGAGATAATCAATAGAGGAAAGATTTAAATTATTAGTATCAGTCAGAAGAATGATCTTTTAGATACTTATATAACGGAAAAACAATCGTTAACAATATGAAATGCAAACCTAAAATCCTGACATTACTTCCATAGCTAATAGGATCCAGTTGAGTTGTGATCTGTACCTGAGATGTGATCATATTTAAAGCCCAAAAACAAATCTCGGCCGAGAAGTCCGATTGAGAAGGCGGCGATTGTTCAGCAGGTCTTCATTAAAATATATATCATAATATATGTCGACGTAATATAGATAATTGACAATAAGAGCGAATTAGGATAACGTATAAAAATATATAATAATAAATTCATTTATTTCCAGCTTCCAAGGCTCATATGACAAAATATAGACTTAACAATAAAATAATACATTTTTTTTTTGTTTATGTCCGCACTGTCTTTGAGGTCAGCAGTTAGTATGTGTCCCAGGTATTTAAATTTATCCACTCTTTCCAATGGTACCCCAGACAGGAAGGTAGGTGGCACAATTTGTGACCGTTTCGAACTGACCTCGAAGACCATACACTGACTTTTAGTTACATTATATTGCAACCCGTGACTATGAGCATTTTCCTCACATATGCCGCAGACCGACGCGCTCATCAGCACCATATCGTCTGCTTAGTATATGTAGGATTACTTGATACTTCAACGCCTTGTTTATCAAAGGTCATAGTTAACGATGACATGTTGAGCTAGTTGCGATTTAAATTTTTCTCAAGTAGGTAACTTGTTCTTATCTTGGGTAGCACTAGAAAACGTGCTCGAGGAGTACTTCGTATTTTGTCATAAAAACTAACGTGGTTTTGAACCACATCCGGCAAAAAGACCACCGGATGTGGTTGAAACTATAGTCGGAGCTCAAAACAGAAAACAATACGAAGTACTCATTTTAGGAAATAATACGGGATAACTCACGTAAATAAGTCAGAACTTATTTACGTGAGTTATCCCGTATTATTTCCTAAAATGAGTACTTCGTATTGTTTTCTGTTTCAACTTCGTAACGGATAAATTAGTATGGATTGTGCATTCAATATTTTTCGAACAAGTATGCATGTATTAAACATTTAAAACTGTTATTCGTTATTTTTGTTTCTTTGTACATTTTAGAAGTAACTGTTAAGTAATTTTTTTTTTTATGCCTGTTAGGTTAGCCTTTGACCACTATCTCACCTGATGGTAAGTGATGATGTGGTTGAAGATGTTGTTCAGGCTAACCTAGAAGTACTGGCTCTCAAGGACAGCTGCCGGAACACACCGTTAGGTGCTTGGCGACAGTTTTTCTACTTGAGGGTGGTAGCTAGCCAGGCGGGCATTCGCAAAACGCCCTACCACCATGCTATAACGACTGCCATCCTAAGACGACAACCGGGACCGACGGCTTAACGTGCCCTCCGAAGCACGGAAGCGCTCAGTAGTAATGTCACTAGCGGTCACCCATCCAACTCATGACCGCGCGCGACGTTGCTTAACTTTGCTGATCGGTGGAGAACAGCTAAGTAAACTTCGCTACGAGCGCTTCAAATATGGTCAATAAGTTTCAATATTTTGGCAGAAAATGTTGCGATGTTATCATAACTTTTAATAATTTATGCCGTTACTTTTTCGAATCCGTAGAGTGGGTCGCTGGTAACTTAGGTTACAAAATTACAAATATACGATAGTAAAATTTTTTCCTAACGTATTCTTGTAATTTTGTAATGTAATCCGCATAGCAGGCGTTATTGCAAACATAACAATATTAAAATTGTAAGGTTGCGTCATCATTTATAAGTATAAGACCAATTGCAAAATTGGTCTTGTTTGTAGTACAACGTAATTTGTTCTATAGATGTCGCTCCATCCCAATATGATGGTTAAATAACGATATGAAAAATTTTAGTTATGACGTCATTGTCATATTAGCTCAATTGGTTAGAGCGGGTATGCTCTAACCAATTGAGCTAACTGCTAAGAGCTGAGCGGCTAAAGGGGTGGGCGGACGCGGGCTCGAATCCCGCACATGACTTAAATTTTTCCTATCGTATATTTGTAATTTTGTAACGTAAGTCACCAGCGACCCACTCTACGGATTCGAAAAAGTAACGGCATAAATTATTAAAAGTTATGATAAGATCGCAACATTTTCTGCCAAAATATTGAAACTAATTGACCATTACTTAACAGCTACTTCTAAAATGTACAAAGAAACGAATATTAAACAGTTTTAAATGTTTAATACATGCATACTTATCTGAAAAATATTGAATGCACAATCCATACTAATTTATCCGTTACGAAGTTGAAACAGAAAACAATACGAAGTACTCATTTTAGGAAATAATACGGGATAACTCGCGTAAATAAGTCAGATAGCTCCGACTATAGTTTCAACCACATCCGGTAAAAAGACCACCGGGTGTGGTTGAAACTATAGTCGGAGCTATCTGACTTATTTACGTGAGTTATCCCGTATTATTTCCTAAAATGAGTGAAAACAACGTTAGTTTTTATAACAAAATACGAAGTACTCCTCGAGCACGTTTTCTAGTGCTACCCAAGATAAGAATAATTTACCTACTTGAGAAAAATTTAAATCGCGACTAGCTCAACATGTCATCGTTAACAATGACCTCTGATAAACAAGGCGTTGAAGTATCAAGTAATCCTACATATATTTTTATATGTTATCCTAATTCGCTCTTATTGTCAATTATCTATATTACGTCGACATACATTAGGATATATATTTTAATGAAGACCTGCTGAACCAGCTTGACCGCCTTCACAATCGGACTTCTCGGTCGAGATTTGTTTTTTGGGCTTTAAATATGATTACATCTCCCAATATGCAGATCACAACTCAACTGGATCCTATTAGCTATGGAAGTAATGTCAGGATTTTAGGTTTGCATTTCATATTGTTAACGATTGTTTTTCCGTTATATAAGTATCTAAAAGATCATTCTTCTGACTGGTACTAATAATTTAAATCTTTCCCCTATTGATTATCTCTTTCTAGCTTCAACTTAAGATCATTCGTGGACAAATCTTTTCAAGTTGTAATGCGTTTGTGGAAGAAGTTCATACCTAATATGAAAAGAGGACGCTCCAAGAACACTTAAAAACTGGTACGGATCTAAGTATTATAGAAAATGTATAGAATATAGAGTAGGCGTTTACAGTAAAAACACACAAAAAATATATCTTAGACCAAGACACAAAAATACAAACTAGACGCGCCAAATACGCCCATTGGTTAAATATTCTTCTGTTAATGGCTGCTATTGGCCGATGCATCTAATACGGCGATACTAGCGCCACGCGACCAGGTGCGAACATAGAGGCGCAACTCGACCATCGCCGCAACCACTCGCGAATTACTTATTTTACTTCCGCATTTTTAAATTAATTCTGAAGCACCCTTCGAGGCTGTGAACACTTCATAAACACACAAATACATATAATCCACCGCATTACACTACCACAAAACCCACAGCTAAGTGCCTATTGTTCAGTTTGTGAATTGTGTTGTTCCCGCATTCCTGGTAAGTCCATCTTTGGAATTTTACTCTTACTATCCCGCCTAGGCAAGCAGATTTAACATCAAACGGCCATCGGGTGATACCGATGCCCGGCCTGTCTACAAACAATAAATATAAGACAAAACGAAATTATTCTTGCAGCCCTTTGCCATCGGCTCCAACCCAACATAGTGCCGATCGTTGATCGTGAACAACCAGCGTTGGTCGTCCGTTAAGGCTGGTGTGACATTTCTCAATCGGTACTCACTGTAAGTGACAGGAATTACTATTTTATTCCCGTGGGGTGCCAGGCTAGAATGTCACTCCACCATTGCTACCTATGAGTGTAGTAAGAGGCGACTAAAGCTAAAATAGCGGAAGTTGGGCAGCAGCGCCTTCTGAGGAACTGATATCTTAAACTGTGATCGCCAAGACCCCTGCCAAGCGTTAGATTATGGCAAATCCCCTCTTAATCGGGGAGGCTGTGTTCAGCAGTAAACATTTCGGCTGATACAGTACTATTTTATTACATAAAAAATAAAGTTCCCAAAAATATTACAACGCTCACAGAATGGAAATTCAAGTTGCACGTGAAAAAAAACATATTGATTAAGAAATCCTTCTACACAGTGTACTCCACATTGTGGGCAATGATAGCAGAGTCCATGGTTCGAATCCCACCAGCCAGCTTGAGCTTCACCGCATGGTGGAAGGGCATTTTACGAAAGCTCGCCAGGCTAGCTACACCCTCAAGTAGAAAATCTGTCGCCAAACACCTAACAGTGTGTTCCGGCGGCAGTCCTTGAGAGCCAGTAAAATTAAAGGCACGTGAGACAACTACTGCATGTCTCGGGGTGACAGGCGCAGTGCAGTTCGTCACTTGTGATGAAATGCATCTGTTATAGGCAGTGGTAACCGCTTAACATCAGGTGGGCCTCAACTTGTTCCCTCACAATAAAATAAAAAAAAACAACTGTGATTACATAAACGACAAAAACGCCTGGACAATTCCGCCTCCGCCAAGCTATCGCCTGTCACCTACGTAACTTAAACAAATATTGTAATATTGTATTATATAGTAGGTATGTTTTTTTTTTTTTTTTTATGCCTGATAGGTTAGCCTTTGACCACTATCTCACCTGATGGTAAGTGATGATGTGGTCGAAGATGTTGTTCAGGCTAACCTAGAATTACTGGCTCTCAAGGACAGCTGCCGGAAAACACCGTTAGGTGCTTGGCGGCAGATTTTCTGCTTGTGGGTGGTCGCTAGCCAGGCGGGCAATCGCAAAATGCAAACCATGCAAAAATAGGTATGATTTGAACATTTTTAGCGCGATACCATCAATACCGATACATTCTAGAGCTGTGGATGACGGTGTCAAAAGCTTATTTGTGTCAATTAAAGTGCCCAGCACTATATTTTTATGTTATATTTTATTTTTGTCACAAGATCAATCGTTGCAGCAAGAGTATTACTCCCGCACATATATTATTCCTCTCGTATATTTGTAATTTTGTAATGGAATCCGCGATGTAGGCGTTATTGCAAACAACGATATTGAAACAAAAAGAGTATTACTTTTGGGTCGAAAACCACACGAACGATCTGAGGTAAGATTAGTCGAGTTTAAATACTACATTTAAATACTTTCCCAATCGCTTAAATAGATTTTTTAAAAGAATTTTTGATAATGTTGGCAAAATTGAAATAAGCCTTTATTTACTAGGGTCAGTCTTAAGAACTTCTTTTTATTTTTTGTGACGGAACAAGCTTGAGGCCCGCTGATGTTAAGCGGACTAACTAACCTCTGCCTATAGCAGATGCATTTCGTCACAAGTCACGAATTGCACTGCGCCTGTCACCTTGAGACATAGTTGTTAAGTCTCATGTGCCTGTAATTTTACTGGCTGTCAAGGACTGCTGCCGGAACACACCGTTTGGTGCTTGGCGACAGATTTTCTACTTGAGGGTAGTAGCTAGCCAGGCGGGCATTCGCAATGCCCTTCCATATGCGGTGAAGCTCAATCCCACGGTGGGATTCGAACCATTGACCTTCTGCGCGGCAGTCCATAGCCAATGCCACTGAGCCATCACTGCTTTGAAAATGGGGAAAACCTTGGCAGTTTTTAAGATATCGGGAAAATTCCCGTTCAGAAGTATTTTGTTGAGGCATCTGCAGCTGCATTAACAGCGTATAATGGGAGTGTGGGTACCTTGTTAAGTAATGGTAATTATATTTTGGGGAAAAACAACAAACAAAATGTATTCATAGCACAGAAAAGATGCGTTAGGGCGATAACTCACCTTAAATCTACTGACAGTTGTAAACCTTACTTTAAAGAGTGCAGGATCTTAACACAGACATGCCTGTATATATATGAGATTGTTGTTGTCGTAAAAAACAATCTTCAGTATTTTGAGACAATGGGTGATGTATGTAATTTAAACATTAGGCACAAATCAAGAACTTACCATCTCGTACGGCTTTACTAAATAAAAGTTTACATTGTATGGCTCCAAGGATTTATAATAAATTACCAGAAAACATTAAATAATGTAATCCATCTAAAACTACACTAAAGCTAAAGCTTTGAATTAAAAATTAAGAACATAGTCATGCAGAAATGTTATAACAATATAATTTATTATCTTAGTAACAATCTATGAATTATAACCTCAAAAATTTCACTTAATCTTATTTGCAAATTTTCGTTGACATTTATTTTATTCACTGACATATCTTTATATTTTATATTGCCGTTTTATTGATTTTATTTCTCATAACATGATATAGATCTGTATATATTAATTTTTGTATTATCACTTTGCCTCCTGTATTCATTTGCATGCCAATTATGGCAATTTTTAATATTATAAATCTTACAACATGTATTACCTACATCTTGCAAATAAAATCTTTGACTTTATTTGAAATAATCTATTAATTTGTTGACGATAACATTTTTAATACATTTGATGGATTTTGTACTAATTCAAAACGTTACATAATATACGATATGATAAAAAACTTGAAACGTCAAACGTAGTATAAATTTGGACAAGAAGAAGAAGAAGAAGTAGTATAATTTATTTTCCATGTAGTATAATTTTTTGAGTGTCTGAATCCAACCCTGGTGGGAGTAAAGACGACGAGTGAAATACCTGGAAATAACATCTAGGCCTGTACTTGAACATTAGTTAAGATCGGGAATAGTTTTAGAGATTTCATCAGGGCTACATGGTTCAAGTGTTGATAGTTTGAAACTGTTTATTGGACGAGGGAGGGAAAGATCAAAATTTTCGCTATAAAGTTACGGTAACGTAGAATTGTCCTACTTTGCTCTAATATTTGCTCCAAAAAAAGGGAATAATGAATATTGTTGTGCCTTTATTAACCAACTACTACAAACTTTAACAACACTATAGCTACTACAATACTACAGCTACTACAATAAAAGCATTTGGACTCATAGGCAGTCCAAATGCTCTAACCCACTATCACCATGCTGGGCAGCGTGCCCAGCATGCTGGCAGCATTGCCCCGTTGAATTGCAATGCTTATTCTCTGAGCCAAATAGGTGCCAGCATTTTGAGCACGCGTCGCATCGACCAAGCGCTCTGATAAATTTTGGAAAAAACGATGAGCTCCCGGTCCCCACGGACCCAACGTCTCTACACCAAACGGCTCAAATATGTAACCCATACCGAGGTTAGCATACTTGCGCCGCTTGAGTTGAATGAATATTGTTTAAACTATTGATTATGAAATATACTCAGATGTATTAATTTAAAGAATATAATGTTATCTAACATATTTTGATGTTAAATTAACGTAATTAGGTATTTTATAATACATGTAAAACTATGCATAAGGAGCAAAGTTACCCATAACTGGGTATGTTTCACTTGTGTAAACGAGGACAGCACCCAATAAAACTCACTATTTAAATCCACTCTATATTATAAAATATTTTAAGGGTAATTATAAGCTAGTGTTTCTACAAGTACACTTCGATTCACTCTCAAGACTACCTCACTCAACAGCTCGCAACAGAATCCCCCAGTCTACCAACTCGATTTTCCACGTGCCCGATATTCCGGAAGTCACAACAGTTTATTTTTAAAATTAAATAATTTAGAGTTGCCAGTATTAAAAAATGAAATATCCTAACCATACGAGTTGCCAGTGTTAATATGTCAGTAAAATAAGTAACTACCAGCGAAAAACTTAAAGAACCTTACACTCGACCATCCTGATAACATGTATGACCCCATACATGATTCTGTTGAAAACCTTACACTCCGTGAGTAGGGTCATTCTGTATTGATTTTTATCAGTATTTTGTACAAAAAGTTTAATTAACTACAAATAGCCATTTTCAGTTATTTTTAGATCAAGTATTAATCAAGTTTTGAAATCATTACATTTGAAATAATACATTGAGTAAAGTCTTGAATAACCTTTGAATTAGTTGCATATTTTAAACAATTATTGTTTAATCTATACCATCAAACATGAAATTATCAATTTTAGATTAATTAATTTATGTAACCTTTGAAACAATTTATAATTCAATACATTGAAAAGCATCTTGAACTAATAAACTTAATAAAATTGAGCAGAACCGACAACAGTTAACAACCACCAACCATAAAACAACAGTTTTCCTTAAAATAATAATCTATTTATCTATTTGAATTACATACATTAATAGTCATACAACCATTCCATAAAAATTTAATTTCACTAAGAAGTGCAATTTTTACTGTTAAAACTTCCAGCAAACAACCATGAGCCTCGAACACATCTATTCTCGAGGCAACGTTTATTTATGCAACCATTAACCTCGAACCCATCCATTCTTGAGGCAACCTTTATTTAAGCAACCAACAACCTCAAACCCATCCATTCTCGCGGCAACCTTTGCTTAAACAACCAACAACCTCGAACCCATCCTTTCTCGAGGCAACCTTTATTTTAGCAACCATCAACCTCGAACCCAACAATTCTCGAGGTAACCTTTGTTGAAAATAGCGTCCAATCTCGCTCTCCATCTCCGATGAATCCATCCAACATTTTTAGGTCAAGTGGCGAACCCATCCAATCTCGCTCTTGACCTGAAACATAACAAAACCATTCTGTAGCAAACATTTTTTCAAAATATAAATATCCAACAAATGAAATAAATAGCATCGCGTTCCATTATCACTGTCATCCTCCATGATCTCATAATCATCATCATCCCCGTGTATGTATCCAAGATTGCATCCGATCAGGAATTTCTGTTGTCTTACGCTTATTTTCCATATCCTGAAACCCAGGAACAGGGGGCACTTTTTACCAGCCGTCGCCTTTAACTTGACTTAACCCACTTTAAACGGTCCTTAATATGTCAATGGAAGCTTAACAATCATTTTTAATATCTAATACCTCGAATATCTTACTGTCCCGTACAGTATAATATTTATACCGGAATATTCTAGTCCCTTTAAATCAAGCTCATTATTAACAATGTCCTGAATCCTGGCTAACTGTGAGCGACCTAATTAGATTGTAAGCAGCCAAAAGTATACGTGCTGAAAATGAGATTAGGACTTTCAAATGTTGAAAACTTTCACTTTCAAACTTTGAATTTCTTTCACTCTCTAATTTCTTAACAAAACACATTAGTGTATTATTTTATAAGTGTGATTTTTTTTATATTGATATTTTTTTTTTGTTTTATAATATTATCTGAAAACAATATTTCCCATGTATAATATATGTAATCCTTGCATGCTTGTATAGCAGAGATAGAGGTACTAGAGTAACCTATTCAAGACCACAATGTTTATGAAATGTTGTTTCCCTATTTTCGCAAGTGAATAAATGATTTATGATTAATCTTGATCACTGATAGCAAAACCTATGGGATAAGTACTGCACATTGTCACGAGTGGCTACCGGTTTTCTTTACCGAGCATCTGCGCGAGTCATTTTTACACCAACCCTATCGTGCAGTCAAACTCTTGCAACGCAATCACCCAGCAGGTGATTGGAGGTAAGAAGTCACGTTTTTGAAAAGTAGACCGAAGAGCATTACAGTCGGTGAAGATTATAAACTCCTTTCCCAGTAAAAATACTTCAAACCTTTTTAAGGCACACACGACAGCCAACGTCTCGCAAGAATGGAATTTTTTTCAGTTGTGCCGACTGTTATATGCTACTGGACACATTGAACCTGTACCATGGGAGCTTTGCATCAGTATAACTACTATCAACTCTTAATCTGCTGGCACCAGTGAAGTTCAGATTCCGCTGTGTGATAGCATATGACAAGAACGGGTCTGGTCATTAACTCTTGCTGGTCATTCAACCATTCCCATTTCACGTCCCTTTTATTTTGTATTTTCGTGAGTGGGTAAGCAAGTTCAGCTACACCTTTGATGTTCTAAAATAGCTGACCAGCCTTAAGAATTGGCAAACAGAGTGGACTTCCTTGGATGCAGAAACCGACAGATCGGATTTTATTCTGACCTGGTCGTATTCCAGAAGAGCTTATTTCGTACCCCAAGTGATCAATCTGGCCTTGTAAGAAAATCTAGTGATAAAGCACCCCTGACCTGACAAAAGCGATATCTCGTCTTCAATTATCAGCATGGGATAGCGTTCTTTTACTGTTACCGCATTGAGCATTCTATAATCTATACACATACGTCTTATCAGAATGATCAGGCTGGCATAGTTCGATATGGATTGTTGGACGATCCCTGCCTCTTAACATTTTTATCATATTTATAACTTTATCGCGCTCATGGGTCTATATAATACTGGTTGTATTAATCTTCGCCGAAGATGACAATAAACTTAATTAACATTTTTAGAAAAGCACGTTTATTACCAAAACTACAGAAAATTCCTAACTCAGTTGAAAGAATTAAATTGAATTAAATTGAAGATGAGGGCGTAATTATATTACAAAAACCATAGTGAAAATTATTGCTCGGTTACATGCTATTTTCTGGACTATTTACAATGCTGGTTTGTCAGAATTTAACTCTGATATTTGTTTTAGCTAAATATGTACGGCCTAACTGCTAAACTGTTGGCAAATCAATAAGTTTTATCGCTGAAACAAATCCAAAAGCCTCAGAGTATATTCTGCTGATGAATACTTCCCAATTTAAATTTGAGCTACACCAATGTTTCCGGGGCAACACTGTTTTGGTATGGTTTCCGAGTAGGTTTGGGCGGTCACTTCTACAGCATTGTATGAAGCTGGCAAGGAACTGCGTGTCATGATAGTGGCATTAAGGTGCCATTCCTTTCTTGATGCATGCCTCCAAATATTGCATAATGTTCGTTAGGTCGCCCTACAATCTTGGTATGATATAGTAATACACTTCAATTTTGTGGCCCTAAAGCTTGCAGTTCCATATATCTTAGTGCCTCCTGCTACTTTAACTCTTGTTGCATAAACTACTGCGGCTACTCCATCAATTACTAAATTTAGCGTATCTGATTGTAGAGACTGCACTAACTCATTACCGGAACCCTACATAGCAGAGGGTACTTTATCATGCCGAACCTCCAACTTCACAATAGATTTAGCTATCAACGTAACTTCACTACCGAAATATACAAAGGCCTCCCGAAGTACACCATTGACCATAACGCATTTTATGAATTATTAATTCGGATTTAAGTCTGTTATACATATAGCCTGACACCGCATTAAATTTTGTATCACAAGATTTTTGTTATTTGCAAAATTAAGCTTCATGTCCAACTTTATGGCAACTAATGATGATTTACTAATGTCAATATAGCGTCATGTTTACCCATCTATACTGAACATTGTCTGCTAAACGTTCACCAGTTCTGTTTCAATATGGGATTTGGATTGAGCATTATTTGTTACTTAATAAATATTGCAAAAGTGGATCGGGCTCCAAACAACGAAGCGCTTAAGCGCTTGACTTATCAGTTCTATCAGTGAAACCATGGATAATAAATACAATCGACGGCCCGGATCCCCATTATGTCACATGGATTAAGCAAAGCTAGTTTCGCGTAAAAATAATTTACGATGGGTTCATTGCACCTGTTTATCAATCTTAGCATATTCGCAAAGGACTGACCATATTTTTGCTCACAAGGGAAAACTTTTCTTGCCATTCTAACTAAGCAAAGACAAGTGTTTAAACTGGGTACCAGGTTTCAGCCAATCCTTGTAGCTTTTGCATGGAAATAGACGACGACACGACGAATTTACTTAGCATTCTATGGATTCACCGTGTGGGTGCCGGGTCCATAGCTTTGCAGAGGAAGAGGCCCAAGTCAAGGTGCCTGGGACTTGCAACCCAGTGAGTAAGGTTAGGAAGCCTCTTTAAGATATATCTATCCTTTCGTCCCAACCATAACGGAAGCACATTCGTTCACCTTTCGCAGCCATGCATCAACAAGTTTGTTTTTGACAGAGGGATCAAATGCTGTCAGAAATATTTATACAATCATGTTTATGAATGTGCTCTCTATTCATCCGGTTAGGACTTAGGATGGCTCTTAAGCGATTGTATGATTTGCAAAAGTAGGATAAGAAAAATAGGACTACTTGACCTTGAATGGTCCTTTGTGCGTTCGTCGTAACGGTCCCGCCGTTGACCTTGGGAAGAGTTTTCGCATTGCTCGTAGACTTCACGGCACTGGCTGCGTTGCTCGCTGCACAACCTCCAGAGTCCATTGTCGCCCTCCTTTTCAATAGTGTGCTCCATGTGCTGTAACCGTTTTCGCTCGCGCTCCAATTCTTCCTCCCGTGCGCCGGACTCCAGCGAGTAGAACTGATACGCCCTCTGAACTGACTACAGCTTCGCGATCGACGGCGCTGGAGAGAGCTGCATCTCATGCAAAATTCGTGCTGAGGAAATACCAACTTCCTTCCCTGGGCATCGTCCATGACTCTGCGACTCACAAACGTCAAAATGTTAATAATGTTGTACTCAAAAACTAATGCATTATGTGGAGTCGTATTATATGTCTGACGTGAAAAACTACTTTAATTTGATATCTACAAGTATTTACTTACTTCAATATACAAAATTATTGTTTTATTCCTAACTAAAACAAATAATTTGTTTCAGTCTTACATTGTCGTTGCTCAAACATTGCTATCGGAGAGTAGCCCCGATCTAACAAATCTGAACATCGAACTAGTGTTTGCCAAATTACGTTTGCGCAATCGGATAGTCTCGGTAATAGTCCGACCGTTCATGCAAACATAATTTTCGTAACCCTGAATTTAAATGATACACATATATCTACCTTACAAGAATGTCTAGAAATAGGACCTGTCTACTAACATCTGTCATTCCTATCATTATATGAAAGCTTGTGTCCGTTTTTGCAGGCCTCGTTATCGGAGGGTAGCCCCGATCAAACGAATCTGCACACGGCCACAGTTTATCCAATTACGTTAGTACGACCGGATAGTCTCGGGTAGTTCCGACCGGTTCACACCAACGAAATTTTCAGTTTCATATAATTTAAATATTGGCACTTCATAACGGAAATTTTGATATACTGTCAGAGGGTAGCCCCAACCAAGTTTATCCAAAACTCCGATAAAAGTACACTACGTTCTAAGAAGCTATTTTAAGGTCAAAAATGTTTATAAAATGCCAATAGTTTCAGACAGCATTACCGGAGGGTAGCCCCGATCAAATGATCCCGAACAGTGACATTTTATTTTATGCAATTAAGATAGTACAATCGGATAGTCTCGAGGCAATCCCGACCGGCTCGTACTAACAAAATCGCTAGCATTCAATTATATATTAAGAATACACAAAATCATAATGCATAATAATTATCTATGTTTTCTTTTTGTGGGCAATGAGAGAGAGAGAGAGAGAGTAAAAGAAAATAAGAAAGTTTACCTTGGTTCAATCCCGGCTTCTGATGTGTAAACAAGGACAGCACCCAATAAAACTCACTATTTAAATCCACTCTATATTATAAAATATCTTAAGGGTAATTATAAGCTAGTGCTTCAACAAGTACACTTCGATTCACTCTCAAGACTACCTCACTCAACAGCTCGCAACAGAATCCCCCAATCTACCAACTCGATTTTCCACGTGCCCGATATTCCGGAAGTCATAACAGTTTCTTTTTAAAATTAAATAATTTAGAGTTGCCAGTATTAAAAAATGAAATATCCTAACCATACGAGTTGCCAGTGTTAATATGTCAGTAAAATAAGTAACTACCAGCGAAAAACTTAAAGAACCTTACACTAGCAATATCCATTGTGGAAGCTTTTTGAGCAAAGTTATACTTGCCATATTCAAACTACAGCCCCACCAACTTATCTGTTCAGGTGGCAGAAAAAAGAACTAAAACTTTCCCTCAAATTGTGACAGTTTGTAGTTGATTTCCTTGACCTGTAGCGCCCTCGAGAACTGCACAGTTAAGTTGGTGGTACTATATGCTCTAGTGATATTACGCTTTACCTATTATAAACTATAATATTAATACTAATTAATGGTCGAAAAATAGGTAAAAATTAAAATAAACCGCGTTTTTTGAAGATATAATGTTAAATTCTTAAATTAATAAATAAAAATTGCCAGCTCAGTGGTGCCACTTAGGGTGCGTACCATTAGCGTGAGATTCGCTAAAAACGCTAAAAACGATCACACTCCCAAAAAGATTTCTACATGGGTCTTGGCGTTATTTTCGCCTTAAACGCTACATCTAATGTCAAAAGTGACAGAAGTGGCAAATTTTAGTGGCATTTTTAGCGTTCTTATCCAAAAATGGAACGGGGATGACAGTTACAAACGATCACGTGATCACAACCATAGACGCAGATGTGATCAAAATTATCGAAAATAACGTTCTTAGCGACTAATGGAACATACCCTTAAAAGTCAAATGTTTCGGATTCGTTCATATTTAAATGAAATGTTGCACCGATTTGGAGATATTATACGATAAATCATTTCAGAGAATTGGAGTATAGCCCCATAGGAGCAAAGAAGGAAAATTTTACGGTATTTCATTTGTTATGAGGGTGTGGGGTTTATGGTAGAAAAATATTTATTACATTCTCCACATATTTCTTTTGCGTTCGTTATAAGCTTACTATCGATAATGAGTTTGAAGGAGCACAACTATTTTTGTTTTAATATTGGATAAAATAATCATATTTTTTGGCTTATTTAGCTCAGTAAACTTTTTAAATTATAATAACTGTCTTTGGTATCCTGTATTAGTTTGGCTATGTTGTCATTTTTAGGGTTCCGTACCCAAAGGGTAAAAATGGGTGGTTACGCCAATATTTATAGTTTTAATATTTGATTATATATCGCAATAAAATGACGTTGTTTACTTCAACATCCACGGACCATACAAGGGGAGTTACTTATATTGCTCACTTAGTACATAATATATAAACTTTTCTTCATACATAAAACATCTGTGAAGAGTGATTGTGCAGTGCAGTGCGCCATAATATAACTGATCAGTTACTGGATGGACCAGATAAACCTTCGACGGTGGACACCCTCCAGAGACGTGGTGGATTCTTCTACAAAGGTCAGTAGCTCTCTTCATGGTTTTCTGGTATGTTGGAATAGCAACGTCATTTACTCATCAGTAACATCTAGGATTTCGGCGAACCAGCAAATTATCCTGTTCCACATTTCTAATTGTGGCAGGCGCGCATCATCCCTTGGCCAAGCTAGAGGTTGTATGCACCAACGGGACCCTATTACTGAGACTTCGCTGTCCGTCCGTCCGTCTGTCACCAGGCTGTATCTCAATAGCTGTGATAGCAAGACAGTTGAAATTTTCACAGATGATGTATTTCTATTGCCGCTATAACAACAAATACTAAAAATAAAATCAAATAAATATTTAGGGGGGGCTCCCATACAACAAACTTGAATTTTTTACCGTTTCTTGCTCGATACTAATAACGGTGACAGGTAGACGCTTTAACTATTCACAGAATATTTAGTTACGGGACTTCGTGCTCGAGTCCCACTCGCACTTGCCTGTTTTTTTTTGCCAAGTTCTCGTTTTTCAGATCCATTTATAATTCGTGATTTCTTTGATCTATTCCAGAAATAATATTGTTATTAAACCAGTCTTTTTGGGGCAGGTTAGTCTTTCCTGTTTTACTTTGATTAATGAAATTTATTTTGGAGTTTTTGAGAGTAGGACAGTCATCATCTATTTCACCGATTCCATTTCTTTCTATATTTTTTTGCAGTTGATATCTGTCATATAATCATTTAGGTGGTTTTTTTTTTTAATCCATAATAATTTACTTGTGATTGGACATGTGAGATTCGATGAATCCCACATGGAAGTGAATGTTTTCGACATTGGTAGGTGAGATTTAGAAAGACTGGTACGACATTCCATAACTCTCACTAAACGGTATTTTTTTAGGTGATTTTAATTTTTTAAATGCCCTTGAAGTGTGTACATACTGAGTAATTTTATCTTTCTTAGCATTTAATTTTTTTTACTCGTATTCTCGCTGTTTCTGTGTGGGAATCTGGTCTTTGATTACAAGTCATTCCTTCTTACAAAACTAGCCTTATAGATCCTTCCGCTTTTCGTCTCGCTATTAGCTTACGCTTGGGTTCCACGTGTTGTGTTGCACATCACTGCCAGTGTGGTACTGCAGTTGGCCAACTCGGTCACCATGGCCTCTCTTGCTCTCGAAGTGCTGGTCGAATTTCCCGCCACGCCATACCGATATCATTCGCCGGGCTTTTACCAGCGCCAATGTTGCAACTGTTCTCGAACCGAAAGTCTGATGCGTGACGATGATATAAGACCTGACGGCATGACTCTGGTTCCATGGAAGTGAGGACGGCCCTTCGTATAGGACGCTATATGCGTAGACACTTTAGCGCCGTCACATATTTCTGAAATCAACGTGAGGGCTGGCGCCGCGGATACTTCGGCAGAGCAACTCAAGCGGCGCAAGTATGCTAACCTCGGTATGGGTTACATATTTGAGCCGTTTAGTGTATAGACGTTGGGTCCGTGGGGACCGGGAGCTCATCGTATTTTCCAAAACTTATCGGAGCGCTGGGTCGATGCGACGCGTGATCAAAATGCTGGCACATATTTGGCTCAAAGAATAAGCATTGCAATTCAACGGGGCAATGCTGCGAGCATGCTGGGCACGCTGCCAACTGGTAGTGGGCTAGATCATTTGGACTGCCTATGAGTCCAAATGCTTTTATTGTAGTAGCTGTAGTGTTGTATATAGTTCGTAGTATTTTGTTAATAAAAGCATACCCACGTTTAAAAATGAATTGTTTTATTCCATTCAAAGATCTAACGATAGTAAATGTTACCATACTGAATTAGCCTATCTATCAGCTTAGCACAAAAAAAATCAAGCAACTACCGCAATAATTCACGTCACCATAAATAAAAATCTCATCGTAGGTACTCGGCGATAGGTGAAAAATTAAAAAAAAAAAGTCATAACTCCGAAAATACGAAAAATCGCGGTACATACATTGGGGTGATTCAGATAGCCCTCTAGGTCCTCTACCTTCCAGCTTCAGTATAAGTCACTGTTGCTTTCCTGACTAGCGTTCTTTTATGGAAATCAAAGTGTTACGCCTCAGTTTCATGATAATTTACTGTACATATCTTTAGTGTTAAATCCTGGCATTTTTATAAATTAGTTTTGGTCGTCAGAGTATTCTATTATTTATATATATATTTATTATGAGACCATGGTTAAGGTATCTGTTTTAAGACTGCTAATCTTAACAAGTATTTTGTATTTCGTAGTCTTAAGATGTATTAAAATTTAAATGTATCACAACAACCAGCGCTCTCTTCCATGATTCAGTCGGCAGATGAAGTAGCACATTTGCATTTGTAGTTGCCACTTTTTTAGGATTTTAGTGGCATATACATTATATATTATTTTATTATATCTATATATTGTATTATAATAATTATTTACGTTTATTTATATTAACATGTCAAATAACGACAGTTGTGATAGTGAACACTTTTTCTCATGCTCATCAAATAATAGCTCAAATAGTGATGATGAAAGTTGTATAAGCATTCCTACGTTAAGTGATACTCTTATGAGTCAGTTTTCTGATGTACCTAAGAATTTTAATGTCATACATTTAAACGCACAAAGTATCCCGGCACACTATACAGATATGTTGACATCTTTTGATAATACTAATATCCATGCTATAGTAGTCTCCGAAACCTGGTTAAAACCTTGTCTTCCTTCTACATCGTATTCTCTTCCTGGCTTCATTATCATTCGTAACGACAGAACCAGCAGCCGCGGTGGCGGTGTGGCCATATACTTACGAGCTCATTTTCCTTATAATATTATATGTTTGTCGCCACAGCCTCCACCAAAGGATGCTGGTGAACATCTTTTCATAGAAGTCATAATTTCACATACCAAAATTCTTCTTGGAGGCTACTATAGCTATTCTAAAGATAACAACTATTTTGTATCTTTCGAAAAGATTCTAGAAAATCTCACTCCATCCTATTCCCATACCATAATCATGGGAGACTTTAACACTTGCCTTCTGGGAAATGACTCCCGTTCATCCAAATTAAAATCCATTGTTAACTCTAGCAACATGCATATATTACCCTTATCTGCTACTCACAAATTCCCAAACTGTGCTCCCTCTCTTCTAGACCTTATATTGGTGTCATCATCTCAGCATGTTGCTAAGCATGGCCAATGTTCCGCTGATGCTTTCTCCTATCACGATCTAATATTTGTGTCATATAAAATACGCCCACCCAGAGCCAAGCCCAAAATTATTTTGCAACGTAGCTTTGGTGCCATGAGCATAGAAAGTCTCTGCAGTGATGCTCGTGGAATCGATTGGACGCAAGTTATGGAAACTGATGACATGGATGATAAAATAGCTCAATTCAATTCCAAACTCATTCAGCTATATGATGTCCATGCCCCATTGCGCTCTATTAAAATCAAACATCATCCAGCTCCATGGTTGACAGAAAATTTAAGGGGTCTAATGCATAAAAAAATTGTAGCTAAGACTAATTACAAATGTCGACCCAACGACCAAAATAAGGAAAAGTATAATATCGCAAGGAATCGCTGTAATAGAGAATGTAGGGATGCACAACGCCGCCATATCCATGAATCAGTACAAAATGAAGATCCAGCTAAAGTCTGGCGATTCTTACGGTCTTTGGGTGTTGGTAAATCACGCCATGAATCTACTCCACACAACCTTGACGTTAATGCTCTCAACCAACAATTTTCTTCGTCAGCCGTTATTGATGCGAATGACAAGTCTGCGACAATCAACTATCTTTCTTCATTACCAGCACCTGATTATTCTCCTTTCGTCATAAGTGAATTCGCTGCTTGTGATGTTAAAAAGAGCATTCTCTCCATCTCTTCAAACGCGGTAGGTGGGGATGACATCAGTCGAAACATGATTGTTCCAATATTGGATGAAATCCTTCCCATTTTAAGACACATATTGAACAGTTCTGTTTCGAAGGGTGTTGTACCTGCTTGCTGGAAGGAAGCTTATATAATTCCCTTGCCCAAAAAGACAAACCCAAAAATTTCTCGGACTACAGACCTATCTCAATTCTTCCCTTTCTCTCTAAAGTACTCGAACGCCTAATCTATAACCAACTTAGCTCCTTTCTGATTCAAAATAAACTACTAAATCCTCTTCAATCTGGTTTTCGCTCAGGTCACAGCACTGTAACCGCACTTGTCAAGATTACTGATGACATTAGGATGGGTATGGAAAATAGCCAGTTGACAGTGCTCACCCTGCTAGATTTCAGTAATGCGTTCAATTGCGTCGACTTTGAAATTCTCTTATCATTACTCTGCTCTCTTAACATATCTCCAACAGCGATTGACTGGTTTCGCAGTTATCTGCATGGGCGTCGACAGCGTGTCCGCATTGAAGATTCCTTTTCTTCCTGGCGTGATACAGATGTTGGCGTACCACAGGGTGGCGTTCTTTCTCCTCTACTATTTTCTACTTTTATAAATTCCATATCACACTTTCTTACTTCGTCCTACCATCTCTATGCAGACGATCTCCAAATATATACTCAAGCTACACGTGATCGCTTATTTGAGGCTATAAACGCAACAAACAGAGACTTGGCTCGAATCTCACACTGGAGCAAATCGTATGGACTCACTATTAATGCAACCAAGACCCAGACGATTATTATAGGCAGCTCTAGGATGGTTTCTTTATTAGATTTTTCCACACTACCTAAGGTTATTTTTGATGGTGTTACTTTACCATACAGCAAAGAGGTGAAAAATCTCGGGGTAATTTTTGACAGCAGTCTATCCTGGGATCCACAGCTGCAGTCTGTAAGCAGAAAGTTATTCGCATCTGCAGCTTCACTCAACAGATTACGAAACTTCTTACCTACCAGCACCAAGGTTGCGCTTGCACAATCCCTTTTACATCCAATTCTAGACTATGCCGACGCTTGCTACCCTGATCTCACTCAAGAGCAGCTAAACAAACTCGAACGACTCCAAAATTTTTGCATTAGATTTATTTTCGGTCTCCGAAAATACGACCATGTTTCTCAATTTCGCTCCAAACTCATGTGGCTTCCTATTCGTCGTCGCCGGGATTCCCATATTCTCTCACTTCTCTATAGTATACTATTTAACCCATTCTCGCCCCAGTACCTCAAGTCACAATTCCAATTTTTACACTCTTCCCATTCTCTGTCCCTTAGGTCTTCAGAAAACCTTTCCCTTAATACGCCAGTGCATAAAACTATTTTCTACGACCTTTCTTTTACTGTACAGGCCGTTCGCCTCTGGAACGCTCTCCCAGTCACTACCAGATGTGCTCTAACTCTCAACGATTTTAAAACCAAAGTTAAAAACTTTTATTTATTAGATCCTGTTCACTAATGTCGATATATCCTTACAAACAAATAATTTCGTATATATATATATATGTATATATATATATATTTATTTGTATTTATATTATATGGGTATATGTATTTATATATTGTATATATATATTTCTATATTATACTTTATATGTGTAATTCATAGTATATCTATTAACTTTATATTACATTATGTATGTATATCAATGCAGTAAGCTATTTACTTTTATGGTAATATACAATTTTGTGATTTTATTGTTAAAACACCACCGTCCATATTTTTGAGATTTACTTCTTTCCATCCTAAGGTTGTCTGGAAGAGATCGCTGTAAGCGATAAGACCGCCCATTGGACCTACTTAAGTTAACTACTCATTGTATTGTTTCCTTTGTTAATCTGGTGTCAATAAAGAGTTTTCGTATCGTATCGTATCGTATATCACTACTTCTTGGGACAACTTGTATTGTACTGTATTAACAACTATGTCTCAAGCTTTAGATAATATTTTTATATCAAAACTTCGAAAGTTTAATTATTAATTTAAAACTATTCATACTAACATAACGTTTAAATGTAATGTAATGTATCAGCCGGATCGTCCACTGCTAAACACAGCCTCCCCTATTAAGGGGGTATTTGCCATAATCCCCACGCTTGGCAGGCGGCTTGGGGATCGCAGTGTAAGATAACAGTTCTTTAGAAGGCGCTGCTGCCCACCTTCCAGTATTTTTCCCTCAGTCGCGTCTTACGACACCCACGGGATGATATGGGGAGGTGCAATTCTAACCCGGCACCCCACGGACATAACGTTTACAAAACAAAAAATGTTGTTAACTGCCGAACTCGCCGGGCGAGCTATATCGTCATTCCAAAGCATCGAACAAATTACGATAAGACAATGCTCACAAATGAAGGTGCCCGACTTTATAACTCGCTACCCTCACAAATAAAAAATGTTAACTCACTTCATGCCTTTAAAAATACTTTATAGTACCACCAACTTAACTGTGCAGTTGGCGAGGGCGCTGCTGATCAAGGAAATCAACTACAAACTGTCACAATTTGAAGGAATGTTGTAGTTCTTTTTTCTGCCACCTGAACAGATAAGTTGGTGGGGCTGTAGCCGAATACATCACAGAAGATCTATCGTTATACTTGTAAGTAAAAGAAAAGAATTGTGATGTAAGTCTATATTATTCATTGTGTTGTTGTTATGTTCAATAAGTTAATTTATTTTGAAAATTAAATGTGATAAATAGGTACGACTAAAATTGTAAAATATTTTGTAATTATGTTATCATGTAAGTGACAAACTGTTTGTCTTTATGATAATAAATATCTTTAAACCTAAACCTACTTTGATTCACGTTGCTAGTACGTAAATACGCGTACAACTTATAAATAAATACCTAATTAAATTGTCTAGTATTAGAACTTGAATTAAAATTTGAAATATTTACAATCATGCAGGTCATAATAACAAGCTTTTTGACAGAGGAAGAGATTAGATAATACAAACTTTTTAAGCAATGATGGCGGAGCGGTAATATCTACGGACTGCCGCGCCGCAGATCCTGGTTCAATCCCCACCGCGGACTTGAGCTTCACCGCATAGTGGAAGGGCATTTAGCGATTGCCTGCCTGGCTAGCTACCACGCTCAAGTAGAAAATCTGTCGCCAAGCACCTTACGGTGTGTTCCAGCAGCAGTCATTGAGAGCCAGTGAAATTACAGGCACATGAGACTTAACAACTATGTTTCAAAGTGACGGGCGCATTGCAATTCGTGACTTGTAATGAAATGCATTTGTTATAAGCAGAGATTAGTCCGCTTAACATCAGGTTGGCCTCGAACTAGTTCCATCACAATAACATTAAAAAAACTGATTCAAGTATCGTTTTCATTATATTGAGAAAAAGAAGGAATCGCGTTTGAACTTGTTTTAAAAAAATACGTAATTTATGCTTTAATCTTTATTAAACAAATACTACAAACTATATACAACACTACAGCTACTACAATACTACAGCTACTACAGTAAAAGCATTTGGACTCATAGGGAGTCCAAATGCTCTAGCCCACTATCAGTTGGCTATCTAACTATCTTTATCCACATGATGGCTTATATGTAAGACAAAATAAAAAAATCTATATAAAATATTTTGATTAAAAGAAGTCAACATGTTGCGTCCTGCAGAAAAAAAAACAGATAAAAAATAAAAATGTAAGTATAATGCTAAAGTGAAAAAATTATCCTCTAGCAATATAAGGCGCTTTTTGTACTTGGATCAATGTGGCATCAATTGAAATTTATTTCCTTGCATTTGTTGCATATAACTCCAATATAGAAAAATGTCACTTGGATCAGTATGGTTCTACCTTCGCCAATTCATGTTTAATGCAAGACTATTTTCTATTTAACAAATTATAGGAGTACAAAACTTTATGCCCAAGGCGGGAATCGAACCCGCGTCCTCCGATATCGCGTCGGATGCCTATACCCCTCGGCCACTTGGACACGGCAATTGTAGCCGAAATTTCATACTCCAATCGTATTACTTTAACCGTCATAGGGGACGGTGCGCGGCCATCAACCAGACTACTAGACTTCATCTGATCGAAAGAAGTGTTTTTTCAAACACTTAACTCTCTATGATGTCGCTACCCTTCTATATTTCTAAATAAAATTACAAGAACTATCGCGTGCTAAGCGAAATATATTTAACAAATTATTGAGTACAAAATTTTATGCCCAAGGCGGGAATCGAACCCGCGTCCTCCGATATCGCGTCGGATGCCTATACCTCCTCGCCCACTTGGACTGGACACGGCAATTGTGAGGTTTGAGATATTTTATTTCTCATAAGAAAATATTTCACTTACATGAGAATAATGTTAACATAAGCATAACTAATAATTATCGATGTCGTACAAAGCAAAGATATTTTTTTTTTTATTGTAGGGTAGTTACAAATAGATAAAATCAGTCATCTATATTGTTTGGTTCGATACGAGCGAGGCTTAGCCACAACATGGCTACTAACAAGTTACAGACGAAGATCAAGCGTACCTGGAAGTGGCTCAAGCGCACCTACATTAAAATTGTAAGTATTTTTTTCTGTGTTGTTTTATGGAATAGCATATATATTATAATGTAATACAAGTTTTTTTTTTTTTTTTTTTTTATGTTTTATCTCTAGTTTTAGAGGAATTGTAGCCGAATATTTCATAAAATTTGTTAATATATTCCGCTTAGCACGCGATAGTGCTTGTAATTATATTTAGAACTATTTTCTATTGTTACAAGTCATATTGAATGTTGAATAATGTATAAAACCTCTAGCTTAACCTCTATCTACCCTATCTGCGCAACTGCAAACACCTTTTCACAACTGTTTAAGTGACCTGGCGTATTAGCTATTGTTTAACAAAGAAGACTATAGAGACTACTAGGACAGAGGCTTGGAGTTGCCTGCTTATGTTATATATACATATTTTCATCTAATTAATTTATTTTGACATTATTTTGACATTTTATGATGCGACATGATAGTAGTGAAATATATTTGTATGATAATTACTCAACTATTCTAATTGGTTTCATGTAAATAGTTTTAGTTGTTAATAAATAAATAACTGTTCCTATCCGTTTTTATGATTCCGTAACCAAAGGGTAAAAACGGGACCCTATTACTGAGACTTCGCTGTCCATCCGTCTGTCAACAGGCTGTATCTCAAGAACGGTGATAGCTATACAGTTGAAATTTTCACAGATGATGTATTTCTATTGCCACGCTTAACAAATACTAAAAATAAAATAAATATTTAAGGGCACCATAAAACAAACTTGATTTTTTTACCGTTTCTTGCTCGATACTAATAACGGTGACAGGTAGACGCTTTAACTATTCACAGAATATTTAGTTTTATGTTTTCATTATATATAATTAATTAAAATAAGATAAATAATTAAGGGGGCTCCCAAACAATAAAAGAGGTTTTCGCCGTTAATTTGCTAAAAATAATAATAATGATAACGAGATAATGGTACGGAACCCTTCGTGCGCTAATCCCACATGCACTTGGCCGGTTTTTTTTTTACTTTATACCCGAGCCCGTCTTATCGATACCCGTTAGGTGCCGGGTTAGAATCTCACCCTCCCATTTCTTCCCGTGGGTCTCGTAAGAGGAGACTAAGGGAAAAATACTGGAAGGTGAGAAGTAGCGCCTTCTGAAGAACTGACAACTTCTACTGCAATACCCCAGACGACTGTCTAGGGTGGGGATTACGGCAAATTCTTCCCAGTGGTGGACCTTTTTGATCGATTGGACATTCTGACGATAATATAAAAAAAAATACCAACAAAAATATAATTAAAACATAATTTATTATTATTAAAGCTATTATTATCGTGTTGCTTTTGAAACGGGTTTATCATTTGGTTTGGATGGGTTAAGAGTATGAGTAAGTATTTTATTTTTATTTTATAAATCTACATGCCACAGACTCCAGGGGCCCGATTCTCTTAGCTATTGAACGGCGTTAACGCAACTTCATTGCATGAAAATTGTAGTTTTTGACAGTATCCGTAGTCTGCCCGCTATTTAGGTTCGATCGCAAGTCAGTGGCTTGCTATCAATAGTTTTTGACATATTTGGTATGCTGTAAGCTATTTTGTTGCGATTGCGTTGCTATAGTGGCATAAAATATTTTTTGTAGGATTTTAGATAGAAAAATAGTTAAATGATTTAAATATATTTATTTAATGTATTGTTCTTAGAAACCACTGTATTGATGTTTTGACTGATGCTTGATTGATAGCAGTTTTCATTATTATTTCAGTGGCAACATTTGCAAGCAATAGCACAGGCATACGATAGCGACGCGATTACTATACAACTGCGATTAGGAGCTAGAATTAGCGGACTACCGAATTTGACATTAACAGCAGTTCGATCGCAGAAGCATCGTAGTGTGGCGTTTGTTCAATAGCTAAGCCTACCTACTACCTATAGTATTTAGGTATATGTATGTTTATTTTTTATTTAGTATATATATAGGTATTCATATAATATGTGTATTATTTCACGTAAGTTTATATAATTATGGTAGATTTAATATAGGATAAATTACTTGTATGCAGTTCCTACTTCATGGTAATGTCAGTAAGTTGTATACCTAATTGGACGGAGAACTGCCTCCCATATCAAATATGCATAAATCCTTTGTTCCTGGTTGTCTGGAAGAAATCGCTATAAGCGATAAGGCCGCCATTTTGCACTAGTGTATTTTGTTTGTTTTTTATTGTAATGTTAATTTTAAGTTCTTGTGCAAATAAAGTGTTTTCTATCTTTCTATCTTTCTAAGAGAATTGGGGCCCTGTTCTACTGCAGCAAATTCCGTGGTGGCTGAACCAATCCGACGCGTAACTTTAATAAACCCTGTCGAAGGAGCGGGAACGACAAGGAGAGCAGAGTCGTGATGATAGGTAAAGCAATTACGAAATGTGTTATTTTCTAAAAGATTGTCCATATAGACAATTATACTTTTAATATTGATAGGTTTGCAATAACGCCTGCTATGCGGATTACATTACAAAATCACAAATATACGATAGGAAAAATTTAAGGCATGTGTGGGATTCGAACTCGCGTCCATCCACCCCTTGAGCCGGGGTATGCTCTAACCAATTGAGCTAACATGTCATGACGTCATAACTCAAATCTTTCCTATCGTTCTTTAACCATCGTATTGGGATGGAGCGACATCTACAGTACCACCCGCGTTGTGCTACAAACAAGACCAATTTTGCAATTGGTTTTATACTTGTAAATGATGACGCAACCGTGTAATTTTATTGTTAGGTTTGCAATAACGCCTGCTATGCGGATTACATTACAAAATCACAAATATACGATAGGAAAAATTTAAGTAATGTACGGGATTCGAACCCGCGTTCTTTTCCTATATATATAGATATATATATAATTTTTCCTATCGTATATTTGTGATTTTGTAATTATATTTACAGCCTAGCAAAACTGGCAACCGCAGCCCTTATTTCTAAACTGCAATAAGACTCCCTGCAAATAAATTAATACTAATAATACCCATCAATTGTTCCAGTGTGTTCTATTGTAAATAAGTCAATATTTAAAAATGCAACAGTAGAAACAATAGAACTTGGAAAGAAAAGACTTTGGTCGTAAATCATTTCTATCCTATAGATGTCAAGTCGATCGATTATATAATTGTTATTTATTAACTTAAGACAATGTGCATCCTTTGTGCAGGTGTTTTGTTTCTATTTTTTTCTCTAGGGCATATATTTGTGTAAACAAAATGGAGGTATATAAGGGGTAGAAAATGTGGTAGAAGTATAGTCACATTGGCTTTCTCTAACCTAGTCTTGGTTTATCGGCTAACACCGATCTAAAGACCAAGATGCTCCTGAAATACTTCGGATTGGTGCTTGCGCTCAGTGTAAGTATTTTTTATTTCACTCATTTGCTTCCTAACTGATTTAGCTTCGTCAGTTACGGGAATTAAATTTTTCTATATGTATCTGTACTAATAATTACACACTAAACATTGCATCATAATTGACTGGGTTGTAAGTCCCAGGCACCTTGACTTGGGCCTCTTCTTGCAACGCTATGGACCCGGCACCCGCACGGTGAATCCATAGAATGCTATGTAATTCCTCTCATTAAGGGGAAAGTTTTGTATTATTGTACGTAACTAATAAACTTGAAACTACTAGACGGATTTGAAAATTCTTTCATCATTAGTTCACATTCTCTGATAAACATAAGCTATAGAATATGCTTATGTTTATTATCTCTGATAAATATATATGGAATATTTTCATTTTTTTTAAATTGTCTTTGATACCCTAGCGAAGCCGGGGCGTCTCGCTTGTATATAACAAGCGCGCCGAGCAGGGGTATTTAATAAAAAATCAGAAGATATTCTATAGCCTATGTTCATCACGGATAATGTAGGATTCTAATAATAGTGAAATAATGTTTAAAATCGGTCCAGGATTTTTAAGTTTCTTTGTTACATACAAAAATAAATATATATAAATAATTAAATAAATGTTTAATAATAATAAATATATATAAAAAATAAAATAAATCTTTCCTCTTCATAATATTATAGTAATAGTAATATGGTATATAGTAAAAATATCTCCATGGGAACTGCCCGCGATAACCGAAACACTTAGGAGTGGGGTTCCTTAGACAAAGTGATTAAGAACCCTAGTATGATTCTGCCCGTACCACTTTTTTTATGGTGATAAGGTAAGGCCTGTTCCAGAATGTTTAAGTAAGTTCCGGTTATACTACTCAGAACATATTTTAATAAATAAAACACTATCTTTGCGTTTCGCAGTCATCGATTTAGCCTATCCATCGGTTAAAGCTTGAAACGCGCTGCATGTTAACTGTCATTTATATCATTCAGATATTTTATGTTCTGGGTAGTATAACCGGAACTTACTCGAACATTCAGAAACAGGCCCTAAGATTTTGTATGGGACTTTATAAATATTTTGGAGTTTTGAACATTTTCTGTATATTATAAAAGGAACTCTTATGCCAATTTTTTTTTACCGGCGGTATGCCTTTAGTAACAAAATACTACGAACTATATACAACACTACAGCTACTACAATAAAAGCATTTAGATCCCTAAAAGCCATTGCAGACTCATAGGCAGTCCAAATGCTCCAGCCCACTGCCAGTTGGCAGCGTGCCCAGCATGCTGGCAGCATTGCCCCGTTGAATTGCAATGCTTATTCTTTGAGCCAAATAGGTGCCAGCATTTTGATAACGTCGCATCGACCAAGCGCTCTGATAGGTTTAATTATAATTAAATTTGAATTTGGAATTCCTAAACTAACGCCAGATATTTGATATCAAAGTGGCCAGTTTGACATAACGCCATTATGTAAAGACCTAATATTATTGTTAGAGGTATACAGCGTGTTTATGTTGCACTCATTTCACTCTGTCCTTTAGTGCTTTGGATTGTTACTTATTCAAAGATCTTGCAACCGTTTTTTTTTTTTTTTTTTTTTTTTTTTTTTTTTTTATAATTAATTACGCACTACAGACTCGTGGTCCGTACTATTTTTAGATTTATTTTTATTTTATTATATTAACTAGTTTTACAATAACATTCCCCAATCATCAATTACCTACTATTTACACTTAGATGGTGGTTAGTGTAAGGTGACCGAAATTGAACCTATTTCTATGATGAATATATGCGTGAACTCAACCAAAAACAGTTTCAAATTTAAATTTCAATGCACAAAGAAATATTAACTGAGCAACAAACGTTTCATACTGGTTTTGCTTTGTATAATTTACTTTGGTAAATATAATGGGGTCGGTAATAAAACTGTATTTACTATAGTCGCTGTAGTCTTTTTGAGAAGAACCAGGAGCTCTTCGCTTTAACAATGGTCCTTGTATGACTGTTTTTTAATCGATTTCCCAAACAGGAGGAAATCGATTTTTTTTTCTGTATGACCACGCATAAATTCTTACTGTATCATCGAATCTCAATAATTATTCTTTGTTGGGTAGAATATTAACTTTTTTTTTATTGTGATGGAGTAAGCTCGAGGCCCACCTGATGTTAAGCGGACTAACCGCTGCCTGTAACAGATGCATTTCAATTCTCATCACAAGTCACGAATTGCACTACGTCCGTTACTTTGAGAAATAGTTGTTAAGTCTCATTTCCCTGTAATTTTACTGCCTCTCAACGACAACTGCTGGAACACACCGTTATGTGCTTGGCGACAGATTTTCTACTTGAGGTTGGTAGCTAGCGAGGCGGGCATTCGCAAATTGCCCTTCCACCATGCGGTGAAGCTCAAGCCCGCGGCGGGATTCAAACCATGGACCTGCTGCACGGCAGTCCGTAGCCAATGCTACTGAGCTATCACTGCTTCGCTTGAGAGAAAACTAAATTAGGCATCATTCTGTATATATGATCATTGGTGTCCGTCTTTCTTGAAAACTTATATGCTTAGAATGCTAGACACCACTAGGTTTTCGGCCCAGGTTTGTGCCATACGTTTTGTTTTTGTACAAATGTATTCTACGACTTGTTAATATATGCAGTGCCCAATTCTTATTTATTTATTACTAACCTCCTTTTTAAGGTGTTATAGTTTTTGATACACTACCCTAAGAAATCAACATAAAATTCTTTTCCATGCCATATGTACATATAAAAGACATTATTGCATTTCTTTTTCTTAGGTTTAAGTTGTTATCTATGTATGATTTGGGTCTTAAATGAAATCTGAAGAGGCGAATAAAATGAATTGCAGAGAAAAATATATAATCTATTTATAACAAACTTGTTAGTCTTTCTATTACAGAAAACGATTTATTTTGCTTATTTATAAAACTAGCGGCTCTCCGAGCTGTAAACCTCGCGAGTCTGCCCTTGCATAGCGTAAATATACAATTAATATTACATTCTTGGTAATTTTATAATTATAAAAAAAAAAATGTTATGATCTAATTTTCTCCCGTATTTATTTCGCATAAATTATTTATTACTCTCCTAGCTCCAGAAACATCTAAAATATATGATTTATTAAACGAGAGAGAGAGACTATCACATAAAGGCAACGTCAGGGACATAGTCACTAAATTAAGCCCAGGCGTCCATATTTTCAACACCATATAATGTATATCTCCGTCATTTTGAAATTTTTCACTAAACTGATTCGACAAAAAATTGTATGGGCTTATCAAACCTGCTCATAAAATTTTGTGAGAATCGGTTAAGAAATGCGACCTGTAGAAGAGAACAACCGGACATACGAAAGCATTATTGTGTAAGTTAAAGCAGAGACGCTTCGCTCGAACTAAGTTCTCGCTCGGTCAATAGAGACGCTTCGCTCGAACTAAGTTCTCGCTCGGTCAATAGAGACGCTTCGCTCGAACTAAGTTCTCGCTCGGTCAATAGAGACGCTTCGCTCGAACTAAGTTCTCGCTCGGTCAATAGAGACGCTTCGCTCGAACTAAGTTCTCGCTCGGTCAATAGAGACGCTTCGCTCGAACAAAGTTCTCACTCGGTCAATAAGAACGAACTGTTCTTAAATTAATGTTGTTTCCATTCTTCGCAACATATCGATTATTTAATATTTTCAGCCCACATTATGTGGCGTATTCTCCATGTCCAACTCATCACGACCTTAAATGTATGTACCGTGTAAAACTAGAGATACACCGGCCTTGAATACACCCATGTCGCGTGTATTATCATATCAGAGATACATTGGCTTGGGATAATATACCTTTCGGTGTACCTTAAACGATACTCTGGCTGAGTGGGAAATTAGAAAATATTCTTCACTAATATTTGCGAAAAGTCGGACCGTTCCTTTGACAGCTGCCATATCTAAATTCTTCATATTTCTGCCCTTATCTGACGCTAAGCGGAGTCCGCACGAGATGCATTTTTCTTCCAGTCTATTGTTGAAAACGAACAAATTAATTTCCTCAGCTGCAATCGGGAATACTAACTGAAACTCTTGTTCCTTTTATCAACTGGAAATAGTAGTTTCTACTTTTGTAAATTCCATTCAAGGTTTTGGTCTGCTAAAATTGTTAACTGCATCATCACTTAGCGAAAGATCTATTTATCCTACCTCTCTGGACATCCTGCCAGAAAAAATACAGATCGTAATTAGAAAATGCTTTTTTATTTCAGATCCTGAGCGCAAGAGCAGCACCAAGTGGTATGTTTGTTATTGAACCTATTTATTCTACTACTGTGCAATTGGAATAAAGAGCTTTGCATGCTTTTTACAAGACCGGAGATGATGATTATGATACTTGATAAAAAAATGGCACCGACTTCAACATACAAATGTGTGAAATAACTTGTTGAAGTCGGTACCATGATAGTTCTAAAGTACCCAATTATCACAAAATTGTGCGCTTGGTGCCGACTTCAAGTACACATTTGAGTGTTGAAGTGGATGCCATTTTTTCGTAAAAAAAAAAATTCACCCATTTTAGTGACCCTTGCTACTAATGGGATCGATTGTCATTCACTGTCACTGACTATATCATCGAGATAGGAAAATACTTTTCAGTTATTAGAGTGTAACTCAAAAAAGGCTTGACCATTTTGATGAAATTTAAATAGGACCACACGGCAAGCATCAGCTTTCAAATAAAAAATCAAAATTGGTTCACGCAGACAAAAGTTCTGAGGTATCACATTTTAAAAAAATACAGACGAATTGAGTACCTCCTCCTTTTTTGAAGTCGGTAGAAAATATGATTAATGATTTGATGATAATTTAAATGTCGTATACTTTTACAGCTGAACCAGAGCCTATACCTGAACCTAGCCCTGTAGCTAACCCAGCGTTCCCGAGTGTCTACTCAAGAAACGCAAATTATAATTACAATGAAGGTACCAGCCAAGTCAATTCTTACACAAAAGATGGATCAAGGGAATCGTACAATCAAAAGAACTCCGATTATGCCAACCAGAATGCCAACAGTAACTACTACAAATCAGATCAAACTGGATTTGAAACTGGTAGCAAAAACAGACAGGCAAGTAGTCAGAATCAAGGTTCTTCGAGCTATCTCCGAGACAAAGACCGAATCAGATGGGAGAACAGTCAATCAGGTATTGCAAGTCAAAACGCAAGGGATGACTTCTACAGAGAAGGCAGCGATGGGTCCATTCAAAGTGATTCTCGATCCAGCAACAGCAAAAGCGTTTACGAAAACAATGGCGTTCTAGAAATCGATGCTGGAGAGTTGATAAATGAATCGGTTGGATCTGCTACCGGTAAACCTGTTACAACTTACTTCAAAGCCAGCCCAGAAACTCTACCAGATGGTTCAACACGTAAGTTTACTATTTCTTGTGAATAGCCGTATATAAGAAATTAAATTATAAAATTAATTTCATGAATACCATATTTAATAAGGTATTCACTAGTAGAACTCAACCTTAAGAGGTTGTTAGCATTTTACCAATAACCCTGTATAATCTTATTTTTTTGTTGTACAAACTTATTATATTACTATATTTTGCAATGAAAATAATTTCACTATTTTTATTTTCAGTGGATCATAAGTCTGTCGATCTTCTTCTTCAACGGTCACAAGGTACGCATTGAACTAACTTACATTTCTTAAAATATACTACTTAATATTCGTAATTTCTTTAACATTAATTATTATTGTATTACTTATTTTAGTGAATTTTATTGTTATTTATGGATTTGGTTGCACCGACTTGCGCTTGCGCGTGAAATGTAATGTAGACAACTTCCATGGCTACTGTTTGGTAACCTATAAATTGTATATCAAGTGGATCAAGTACGTTCCCCATACATTAACCGACGTATCAAATATATTTCCAGAAACATTTGTTTTCTATGGATTTTCTGACTATTCGATCGGATTTAAATTAAGCATTACAAAACTACAAATATACGTCCATCCATTAGTCGGGATATGCTCTAACCCATTGAGCTAACATGACATGACGTCATAACGCAAATCTTTCCTATCGTTCTTTAACCATCGTATTGGGATGGAGCGACATCTATAGAACAAATTACGTTAGTATTGAAATATTCTACATTGTACTGCCACGTTCAGGAAATAAATTGTATAGAGCCACTGCGAGAAGAACGGGCAAGAAACTCGGGGCCATTCTTTTAAACATCTTTTAACAATGTGTTACATACATACTATATAATAGAGTTATTACAATATTTGTTTAAATTATGTAGGTGACAGGCAATAGCTTGGCGGAGGCGGAATTGTCCAGGCATTTTTGTCGTTTATGTAATCAGAAACTGTGTAGTAGGATTTTTTAATCAATATGTTTTTCACATGCAACTTGAATTTCCCTTCTGTGAGTGTTGTAATATGTTTGGGAACTTTATTCAAGTTACACTTTGTTTACTTACAGGCACGGACGACGAATTCGAAATGATTACATCCGAAATTATTAACGAAGAAGGTGACCCTGTTTTGAACTTTCAAATCAAACCAATACGTAAGTATTTATTTAATAACTGATGGATTTGCTTTCTCCATTATTCCTCCTGTTGGTATCATAATACATTTTTATAATGCGTTTTGTAACGTTCGTAGGCGTCTCGGCCAAGACCATAGCCCGAGCTCCCGGGTTGACTGAAAAACAGCGTTTTGTTAACATCACTCTTGTGATATTAACATAACAAAAGCTGAGTTAATCCCTATTGCCTAAGGATAGTCTTGTGATTTAAGCATAGAGTGATGATGTTAACAAGTATAATAATTTTATAAATGTTGTGTTAAATGTTTATTACCTATGTATTATGTGTAACATTACCTGGTTACTTATGGCAATAAAAAAGTATTTTATTTATTTATTTATTTCATAAATCAGACTTATGAAAATCTTAAATTATTTACAAATCAACTCAAACTTATATGATTAGGGCTATTTATATGAATTCGGAAATTGAAATGAATTCTAAAATATTCAGCGTTCGGAATTACTAAAACAACAGGGTTGTTTGGCTACAATCAGCCTAAGACCTTTGTGAATATACAGACAATATTGTAAGTATTTTTTTTAACACATAAAGAAAAAAACACTCATACAATGTTCTCTTGGCTAAGCTATTATGCTTTCCTCTCATAGAGACATCAATCAACACCATCAGCAGTTTTGACGAAACCCCGCTTGCGTAAATTTTTAAAGTGGAAAATATAACGCTTAGTTCTGTGTGTCCGGCTATCTGAGTTGTAAAGGGAATTCCTTTTATAGAATATGCTTTAATCATAATATGGTCGTTCAACTCATCACGTACTACAAAGTACTACTGGTAAGAGTCAAGCCAATCAATAATACTAAAGACAATTCTTCCGTCGATTCAAAAGAATAATATCAAGTCCAGAAAATAATTTACGAGCAGGAAGTCCCCAAACTGGACCTTTATTAATATTCAATCACCCAACTCGAGGTAAGACTAGAATAGCTATTCTAGACTTACCTCGAGTTGGGTGATTGAATATTAATAAATAAATTAAAATAATAGATCCGTCCCAGATTGAATACATATCAAAATTAATTTATTTTGACAATGCCTTTACGCATTTACCGCCTTTTTACCCTTTACCGCCGGGGAGCGGTTGGGTGATGTCGGACTCGGGGTTGATGGGACTCCACTACCGACTAAAAACCCCATGGTGTGCCGTCCTCGACAAGTAGCAGGGACCGCGGGGTCGCTTGAGCACTCTTCCGCAGCTCCAACCGACGTCGTAGCCCGCTTAGCTAGGCCCAGCCTCTGGGGAATGTATCCCCTCTCCCACCTCTTTGGATGTCCCGGAACACAGGGGGACATCCACAATAGAGTTTTGAATATTAACATCGAGCAAAGTAATTAATACATGAACTAATACATGAAATAATACATTACAGGCACAAGAAACATTTAACATCAGGTGGTCTATATAATAAAACAAAAAAAATTCGTTACTAAAAATATTCATCTCTGAATGTTTGTTAGGACTAACAGAAGGCAACTATAAAATGTTGTAAGCATTTTCCAATAACCCTGTATAAGCAACATGACACATTTGGCTTAGTTATTGAACATTTTATATTTGAGTAGATCAGAATATAAGTAACGTTATTTTTAGATGGCCGTGGAGGTACAACCGCATCATCAGTAGGTGTAGGAACTAATGGAGCTGCAGGCCAAGGAGGTACGAGCACATCATCAACTGGTTCTGGAAGGAGTGGAGCGTCAAGCCCAGGAAGTTATCCACGAGCAGTTAGCCCCACAACTGGACCTAGCTATGCCAGTCCTGCCCCGAGTTCTGGTGGTAGTCCCGGAGTGAGTCCTCCATGGGGCGCTGGACCAATTCGAAGAGGTACGTATCATAATTCAATTTAGGCGTCTACGACGCTCTTATGAAGGTCAATTACAAATTTTAGTATTGAAATATTCTACATTGTACTGCCACGTTCAGCAAATAAATTGTATAGAGCCACTGCGAGAAGAACGGGCAAGAAACTCGGGGCCATTCTTTTAAACATCTTTTAACAATGTGTTACATACATACTATATAATAGAGTTATTACAATATTTGTTTAAATTATGTAGGTGACAGGCAATAGCTTGGCGGAGGCGGAATTGTCCAGGCATTTTTGTCGTTTATGTAATCAGAAACTGTGTAGTAGGATTTTTTAATCAATATGTTTTTCACATGCAACTTGAATTTCCCTTCTGTGAGCGTTGTAATATGTTTGGGAACTTTATTATAAAACCGCACACAATTACCTAAGAAGGACCTTTTATTTGTCTTTGCTAATCTAAAACCTGGCACCACTATTTTATCTTTATTCCTAGTATTGTAATCGTGATTGTCACTGTTTAATTTAAATTTACTCAAATTTTTACGAACATACATAATATTTTCAAAAATATACAGACTTGGTAAAGTTAAAATATCAATTTCTTTAAAAAGATCCCTCACAGATTCCCTAGGACCCATTTTGTATATGGCTCGAATTGCACGCTTTTGTATGATAAAGATTGTCTCTATCTCAGCAGCAGTTCCCCACAGCAATACGCCATACGACATAATACTGTGGAAGTACGCGAAATAAACTAGCCGAGCAGTAGCTACGTCTGTTAACTGTCTTATCCTAAGAACTGCATATGCAGCAGAACTAAGTCTTCCGGAGAGATCATGTATATGTGGATCCCATTGTAAAGTGGAATCCATTTTGATTCCCAGGAAGACTGTCGCTTTGTCAATAGGGAGTTTATCTGGGCCAAGCTTTATGTTTGGTTCAACATAAGGAACATTTGGTAAAGAAAACTTTAAACATTTCGTCTTTTTTGAATTTAGGAGAAGATTATTAGCGGCGAACCATTTACAAATCTTAGATAATACATTATTTACATGCGTCAATTCACTGTCTTTCCTATCTACTTTAAAAATCAGAGAGGTATCATCTGCGAATAAAACAATATCGCAAAAATCTTTGACCATGCAAGGCAGATCATTAATATATGTTAGAAACAGAAAAGGTCCCAAAATTGATCCCTGTGGTACTCCCATTTTTACCAATGACCCGGAAGAAGTATTGCCACTTATTCCAACCCTCTGTAGCCTGTCTGACAGATATGACTCTATAAGATTCAGAGCTTTCCCACGAATACCATAGTGGGAAAGTTTACGAATCAGAGTGCAGTGCTCTACACAGTCGAATGCCTTGGAAAGATCACAAAATACGCCAATAGCATCATGTGAACTCTCCCAGGCTTCCAGTATATGCGACATCAATTGAACACCTGCATCTGTTGTGGATTTGCTCTTGGTGAAACCAAACTGATTCTCATTTAATAAATTATGCTTGTTAAAATGGGATAGTAGTTGTTTGAGCATAATTTTTTCGAATACTTTACTCAGAACAGGTAAGATGGAAATAGGTCTATAATTGCAAGGGTCAGATGTAGACCCCGATTTTAAAATTGGAGTGATTTTACTTTGTTTCATTAAATCGGGGAAGTTTCCACTATCGACACAAAGATTAAATATTGTTTCTAAATATGGTGCAATAATGTAAATTATAGACTCTACCACTTTTACTGACATACCCCACAAGTCTTCAGTACTCTTTATGTTTAAACTTTGAAATGTTTTTATAATTTCAAATCTTGTGGTGTGTCTGAAAGAAAAGTCCGGTGATTTGCTTGGAAAATTATTTTTTAACATAGTTTCTGCTACATTGGGACAAGAATCCAATGACTTAGTGGATTCTAGGTGCAAGGTAGAAAAAAAATTTTCAAATATATTCGCCACTTGTATTGAATCAGAGATTTGATTTTATCAATAGTTAAGACATATGTTGAATCTCTAGGTTTATTTTTACCAGTTTCACTATTTATAGTCTTCCAAATGGTTTTTATTTTATTTTTAGACTTGCTAATTTTGTTTCTAATAAAAAGAGATTTAGCACACAAGCAAACAGATTTGAACATTTTTGAATACTTCCTAACATAATCATGAAACTGTTTGCAAGATGTAAAATTTTTCCTACGATACAGATCAAACAAATAATCTCTACTTTTTCGAATACCTGTTGTTGCCCAATCACCGAACTTCAACTTTCCATCTATTTGTTTTTTTATTTTTGGACATACTTTTTGAAACTCAGTGTTTACTAAAGAAAATAAGCCATTATAAATGTCATTTGGGTCACTATGAGAAAAACTTGTAATGCCAAGCTTAGCTTCTATGTTGGTACTGAGTATTTCCAGCCTACTAGTTGTTAATGGTCTATGTTCAATTTCATACCTCTCTGTTTTTCTGATTCCATCAAATTTTATCGCTAGGCCCTCATGATCAGATCTAACACCCTTCATTATTGACTTTTCTTTAGTCTTACAGTTTGAGTATATATTGTCTATACAGGTAGCTGAAGTGTCTGATATCCTAGTGGGCTCACAGAATAGAAATTTCAAATTAAATGATTTAAACAATGAAATAAGATCAGTCTTATTTTTAGTATTCAATAAAATATCTATGTTAAAATCACCACATACAAATATGGGTTTTTTGCATTTTGAAATTTTCTGTAGTATATTTTCCAAAGTGGATAAAAATTCTGTAAAATTTTGAGCACGACCTTCATCTGTTGGTGGTCGATATACGCACAACACGAGATGCCTGTCCACCTCCACACAAGCAACCTCACAGACACGTTCGACAGAACATCTGACCAAGTCACGGCGTTCTTTAAATTTTAAATTATTTTTTACAAGTATAATACACCCTCCTCCTTCTGCAGATGATCTGTTAAACGCACTACCCACACTAAAATTCTTAACATTAAATAACATTTTATCTGCTCTAAGCCAAGTTTCAGTGAAACATAATATGTCAAATGGATATTTATCTAAGAATATTTCAATTTCAAGTATTTTGCCAGGGAAGCGATTTATATTTTGGTAGTATAGTGCTATGTCAGAACACTTCCCTGTTGTCTCTCTTAAAAGTTTAAACTGTTTGACTGAACATTAGTACATGTACTAAAATCTGTAGCGTCAAAAATAGACTTAGTTATATTTCCTATAACCGACTCAATATTATAAGCTACCAAAGTAGCAATTAAATTTTTATATTTCTTAGGTAGGTACATCCTATCCTGAGTCAACATAAAGTGAGTAATAAATTTATTACAGTCAAAAAATAAAAGTTTGTCTCCATGACGACATGTCATATTATATAAAATTGTATTTAATGAGTGAATATGCTCATTCTGGCTTTGAGTCAGTGCATCTGAATAGGGAAATGCACATAACATGATTTGATACGCATCAAGATTTAACAATGAAGTTATACTTGCTATTAACTGTTTCCTGTCAATACCCAAACTTTGGCCTAAGTACACAATAACTATGGTATTTTTATCAATTTCAGAAGCCATAATTTTCTCCTCAATCTGTGCATAAGAAGCACCAGGCATGCAGTAATTTCTAACAGAGCAGTTTAATGAATTACCAAGTAATGAGCCAAAATTTTTGCCTATTGCGTCTGAAAAAACCAAAACTTTAGTTACCATATCCTGGTTAGTGGTGATACCCTGATTCTCCCCCCGGACTGCTTCAGTGCATGTTTTGTTTAATGGCTGAGCTATTGTTGGTATTGAATGGGGCTCTCTGGTTGCTTGCGGCTGACTATGAGACCTTGAGCATGCACACTCAATATTTCTCACACTCTCCACATTGGTGGTCACAAGATCCATTAAACTTATAGCTTCCTTGTAGTGATCACTAAGATGGTTTTGAGCTGATAAGTAGCTAGAGAAAATATTTTGCAATAATTTCTCTTTTTCTAGCAGCTCGGAGCGAAGACTCAGAGTATCATCATCATACAGTTGCTTAGTAATTTCTAATTCATCTAAACAATTTTGAAAATTTTCCTGTAATAGTAACTTATCTTTCACCAAATTCACATTTCTCTTGAAATAGTTCCTGTTTTTAAGTTGTTTTTTGCACTTCCACATCACTTTTTTAAGCTTAAAATACTTTTTAATTTTCTTATGGCTCTGAAAGACTGGAAATTGACTGCATGTAGTGTTCTCATCAGTCAAGTCAATAGTAACAATAGGCTGCAGGGAGCTTGCTGATTCCATGCCACTACCGACCAGCTCATTGTATAAATTTAAGGTGTCAGCGGCCTGTTCATTGAACTTTGTCGAATTTAACAACATGATTTCATGTTGAGCCTTACTTAATTCAAATTCAAGTTCTGATATACGGCTCAAGGCCTGTTCATGCGTCTCACTACATTCTTTAAATGACAGTACAATGTTCTGTAGCTGTTCATTTTGTTGGAGCACTTCTGAGTAATCAGTGTACAGACTGGCAAGTTCACTCTTGAGTTCAGTGTTTTTTGACACAATTTTGTTCACCTCAACCTCACTGTCTTCTCTTTCTTGTAGAAGCTGATCAGAGAGGTCTTTGTGCTTTTGCAGGTCCTGCAGAGCAACCACTGTTAAAACTGACACTGTTTAGGAAGATTAACTAGAATGAATTCGTAGAACCATATTTGTATGGTTCGGGGTTGTGTGGCATTTTGCGAATATTCTCCCGCGCAGCTATCACATTTAAGTAGAAAATGAACAGCTGAGCGCTTTGGGATAAATGCAGTAATTCATCAGTAGACATTAGGGTTGTTGATATATATTTGCTTTAAATCGCAGGCCAAACGTCAACGACATCGACAGCTAGTGTTTCCAGCAGAGCAACTTCCGGCCCAGGTGGTACATCATCATCCTCAGCTGGTACAGCAACTAGTAGTGCTTCAGGACCAGACGGTTCAACAAAATCAACAGTTTCTGTTAAAGATAGCGCGCGTTCAGGACCTGGAGGATCATCAACATCTGCAGTTAGTGTTGGAAGTAGTGCAGCAGCTGGCAAAGGTGTATCCACGTCAGCAACTGGTTCTGGAGGTAGTGGAGCGTCAAGCCCAGGTAATCCATGGGGTGCTGGACCAGTTCCAAGACGTACATATAATAAAAAGTGACTAGAGCAACCAGCACTGTTAAGGCCAATAATTATCTAATAAAGGCACATCGAAAGTAAAATATAATATGAACGAGTAGAATCGTATTTTTATGGTACGGTGTGTTCCGACAGCTGTCCTTGAGGGCCAGTAATTCTAGGTTAGCCTAAACAATATCTTCGACCACATAATCGCCTACACAATCAGGTGAGATAGTGGTCAAAGGCTAGCCTGACAGCTAAGTATATTATATTATAGGGTTGTATGGTATTTTGTGAATACTCCTTCAGGTAGCTACCACATTTGAATAGAAAATCTGTAGCTTAGCTCCAAACTGTTTATTTCGTTATCTGCACTCAAAAACAAATTTTCATTCCAAACTTAGATTTAGCATTATCTGGCTGCCAATATCACCGACCATAGGTGAAACAATGGCTCAAGGCTGATCAATTAATATTTAAACACGTCATAATTTTCTAAAATTATGACGTTGTTTATATATTCATTGAAGCAGTGATGGCTTAGTGGCATTGGCTATGGACTGCCACGCAGCAGGTCCATGGTTCGAATCCCACCGCGGGCTTGACCTTCACCGCATGGTGGAAGGGCATTCTGCGAGTGCCCGCCTGGCTAGTGACCACCCTCAAGTAAAAATCTTCCGCCAAGCACCTAACGATGTGTTCAGGCAGCTGTCCTTGAGAGCCAGTGAAATTACAGGCACATGAAACTTAACAACTATGTCTCAAAGTGACGGGCGCAGTGCAATTCATGACTTGTGATGATATGCATCTGTTATGGGCAGAGGTACGCTTAACATCAGGTGGGCCTCGAACTTGCTCAGTCATAATAAAATAAAAAAATATAAAAAAAAACTCAGTACGCATTGCAATTTGTTTAAATGCAATTAATTTCACTAGAGAAGAATATAACTAACGTTATTTTTAGGTGGCTCAGGAGGTGCGAGCACATCAGCAGCTGGTTCTGGAAGTAGTGGAGCGTCAAGCCCAGGAAGTAATCCACGAGCAGTTAGCCCCACAACTGGACCTAGCTATTCCAGTCCTGCCCCGAGTTCTGGTGTTAGTCCCGGATTGAGTTCTCCATATGGCGCTGGACCAATTTCAAGAGGTACATATCATAACTAGATTGTAGATCATACTAGTTGAAGCAGTGATAGCGCTGTGGCATTGGCTATGGACTGCCGCGCAGCAGGTCCATGGTTAGAATACCGCCGCGGGCTTGAGCTTCACCGCATGGTGGAAGGGCATTTGCTAGCGACCACCTTCAAGTAGAAAATCTGTCGCAGCCCTAACCGTGTGTTTCGGCAGCAAACCTTAAGAGCCAGTGTAATTACAGGCACCTGAGACTTAATAACTATGTCTCAAGGTGACGGGCGCAGTGCAATTCGTGACTTGTGACGAAAGGCATCTGTTTTGGCAGAGGTTAGTCCGCTTAACATCAGGTGGGCCTCGAACTTGTTCCATCACAATAACCAATTTCCGATCAAAATTTAGTTATATCATTATCTGGCTGCCAATATCACCTACCATAGGTGAAATAATGGCTTCAAGCTTTTATATTTATAAATAATTAAAATGACACATTTTCTGTTAGGTCCTTATCATGTTAAATTTGCTTTCATTCAATTCCTATTATTTCCATGGAGGAAAATATAACCCCCGTTATTTTTAGGTGGCCCAGGAGGTTCATCCGCATCAGCAGTAGGTGTTGGAACTAATGGAGTTGCAGGCCCAGGAGGTGCGATCACATCAGCAACTGGTACTGGAAATAGTGGAGCGTCAAGCCCAGGAAGTAATCCACGAGCAGTTAGCCCCACAACTGGACCTAGCTATTCCAGTCCTGCCCCGAGTTCTGGTGGTAGTCCCGGATTGAGTTCTCCATATGGCGCTGGACCAATTTCAAGAGGTACATATCATAACTAGATTGTAGATCATACTAGTTGAAGCAGTGATAGCGCTGTGGCATTGGCTATGGACTGCCGCGCAGCAGGTCCATGGTTAGAATACCGCCGCGGGCTTGAGCTTCACCGCATGGTGGAAGGGCATTTGCTAGCGACCACCTTCAAGTAGAAAATCTGTCGCAGCCCTAACAGTGTGTTTTGGCAGCAAACCTTAAGAGCCAGTGTAATTACAGGCACCTGAAACTTAATAACTATGTCTCAAGGTGACGGGCGCAGTGCAATTCGTGACTTGTGACGAAAGGCATCTGTTTTGGCAGAGGTTAGTCCGCTTAACATCAGGTGGGCCTCGAACTTGTTCCATCACAATAACCAATTTCCGATCAAAATTTAGTTATATCATTATCTGGCTGCCAATATCACCTACCATAGGTGAAATAATGGCTTCAAGCTTTTATATTTATAAATAATTAAAATGACACAGGTTAGTCCGCTTAACATCAGGTGGGCCTCGAACTTGTTCCATCACAATAACCAATTTCCGATCAAAATTTAGTTATATCATTATCTGCCTGCCAATATCACCTACCATAGGTGAAATAATGGCTTCAAGCTTTTATATTTATAAATAATTAAAATGACACATTTTCTGTTAGGTCCTTATCATGTTAAATTTGCTTTCATTCAATTCCTATTATTTCCATGGAGGAAAATATAACCCCCTTTATTTTTAGGTGGCCCAGGAGGTTCATCCGCATCAGCAGTAGGTGTTGGAACTAATGGAGCTGCAGGCCCAGGAGGTGCGATCACATCAGCAACTGGTACTGGAAATAGTGGAGCGTCAAGCCCAGGAAGTAATCCACGAGCAGTTAGCCCCACAACTGGACCTAGCTATTCCAGTCCTGCCCCGAGTTCTGGTGGTAGTCCCGGATTGAGTTCTCCATATGGCGCTGGACCAATTTCAAGAGGTACATATCATAACTAGATTGTAGATCATACTAGTTGAAGCAGTGATAGCGCTGTGGCATTGGCTATGGACTGCCGCGCAGCAGGTCCATGGTTAGAATACCGCCGTGGGCTTGAGCTTCACCGCATGGTGGAAGGGCATTTGCTAGCGACCACCTTCAAGTAGAAAATCTGTCGCAGCCCTAACAGTGTGTTTCGGCAGCAAACCTTAAGAGCCAGTGTAATTACAGGCACCTGAGACTTAATAACTATGTCTCAAGGTGACGGGCGCAGTGCAATTCGTGACTTGTGACGAAAGGCATCTGTTTTGGCAGAGGTTAGTCCGCTTAACATCAGGTGGGCCTTGAACTTGTTCCATCACAATAACCAATTTCCGATCAAAATTTAGTTATATCATTATCTGGCTGCCAATATCACCTACCATAGGTGAAATAATGGCTTCAAGCTTTTATATTTATAAATAATTAAAATGACACATTTTCTGTTAGGTCCTTATCATGTTAAATTTGCTTTCATTCAATTCCTATTATTTCCATGGAGGAAAATATAACCCCCGTTATTTTTAGGTGGCCCAGGAGGTTCATCCGCATCAGCAGTAGGTGTTGGAACTAATGGAGTTGCAGGCCCAGGAGGTGCGATCACATCAGCAACTGGTACTGGAAATAGTGGAGCGTCAAGCCCAGGAAGTAATCCACGAGCAGTTAGCCCCACAACTGGACCTAGCTATTCCAGTCCTGCCCCGAGTTCTGGTGGTAGTCCCGGATTGAGTTCTCCATATGGCGCTGGACCAATTTCAAGAGGTACATATCATAACTAGATTGTAGATCATACTAGTTGAAGCAGTGATAGCGCTGTGGCATTGGCTATGGACTGCCGCGCAGGAGGTCCATGGTTAGAATACCGCCGCGGGCTTGAGCTTCACCGCATGGTGGAAGGGCATTTGCTAGCGACCACCTTCAAGTAGAAAATCTGTCGCAGCCCTAACAGTGTGTTTCGGCAGCAAACCTTAAGAGCCAGTGTAATTACAGGCACCTGAGACTTAATAACTATGTCTCAAGGTGACGGGCGCAGTGCAATTCGTGACTTGTGACGAAAGGCATCTGTTTTGGCAGAGGTTAGTCCGCTTAACATCAGGTGGGCCTTGAACTTGTTCCATCACAATAACCAATTTCCGATCAAAATTTAGTTATATCATTATCTGGCTGCCAATATCACCTACCATAGGTGAAATAATGGCTTCAAGCTTTTATATTTATAAATAATTAAAATGACACATTTTCTGTTAGGTCCTTATCATGTTAAATTTGCTTTCATTCAATTCCTATTATTTCCATGGAGGAAAATATAACCCCCGTTATTTTTAGGTGGCCCAGGAGGTTCATCCGCATCAGCAGTAGGTGTTGGAACTAATGGAGTTGCAGGCCCAGGAGGTGCGATCACATCAGCAACTGGTACTGGAAATAGTGGAGCGTCAAGCCCAGGAAGTAATCCACGAGCAGTTAGCCCCACAACTGGACCTAGCTATTCCAGTCCTGCCCCGAGTTCTGGTGGTAGTCCCGGATTGAGTTCTCCATATGGCGCTGGACCAATTTCAAGAGGTACATATCATAACTAGATTGTAGATCATACTAGTTGAAGCAGTGATAGCGCTGTGGCATTGGCTATGGACTGCCGCGCAGCAGGTCTATGGTTAGAATACCGCCGCGGGCTTGAGCTTCACCGCATGGTGGAAGGGCATTTGCTAGCGACCACCTTCAAGTAGAAAATCTGTCGCAGCCCTAACAGTGTGTTTCGGCAGCAAACCTTAAGAGCCAGTGTAATTACAGGCACCTGAGACTTAATAACTATGTCTCAAGGTGACGGGCGCAGTGCAATTCGTGACTTGTGACGAAAGGCATCTGTTTTGGCAGAGGTTAGTCCGCTTAACATCAGGTGGGCCTTGAACTTGTTCCATCACAATAACCAATTTCCGATCAAAATTTAGTTATATCATTATCTGGCTGCCAATATCACCTACCATAGGTGAAATAATGGCTTCAAGCTTTTATATTTATAAATAATTAAAATGACACATTTTCTGTTAGGTCCTTATCATGTTAAATTTGCTTTCATTCAATTCCTATTATTTCCATGGAGGAAAATATAACCCCCGTTATTTTTAGGTGGCCCAGGAGGTTCATCCGCATCAGCAGTAGGTGTTGGAACTAATGGAGTTGCAGGCCCAGGAGGTGCGATCACATCAGCAACTGGTACTGGAAATAGTGGAGCGTCAAGCCCAGGAAGTAATCCACGAGCAGTTAGCCCCACAACTGGACCTAGCTATTCCAGTCCTGCCCCGAGTTCTGGTGGTAGTCCCGGATTGAGTTCTCCATATGGCGCTGGACCAATTTCAAGAGGTACATATCATAACTAGATTGTAGATCATACTAGTTGAAGCAGTGATAGCGCTGTGGCATTGGCTATGGACTGCCGCGCAGCAGGTCCATGGTTAGAATACCGCCGCGGGCTTGAGCTTCACCGCATGGTGGAAGGGCATTTGCTAGCGACCACCTTCAAGTAGAAAATCTGTCGCAGCCCTAACAGTGTGTTTCGGCAGCAAACCTTAAGAGCCAGTGTAATTACAGGCACCTGAGACTTAATAACTATGTCTCAAGGTGACGGGCGCAGTGCAATTCGTGACTTGTGACGAAAGGCATCTGTTTTGGCAGAGGTTAGTCCGCTTAACATCAGGTGGGCCTCGAACTTGTTCCATCACAATAACCAATTTCCGATCAAAATTTAGTTATATCATTATCTGGCTGCCAATATCACCTACCATAGGTGAAATAATGGCTTCAAGCTTTTATATTTATAAATAATTAAAATGACACATTTTCTGTTAGGTCCTTATCATGTTAAATTTGCTTTCATTCAATTCCTATTATTTCCATGGAGGAAAATATAACCCCCGTTATTTTTAGGTGGCCCAGGAGGTTCATCCGCATCAGCAGTAGGTGTTGGAACTAATGGAGTTGCAGGCCCAGGAGGTGCGATCACATCAGCAACTGGTACTGGAAATAGCGGAGCGTCAAGCCCAGGAAGTAATCCACGAGCAGTTAGCCCCACAACTGGACCTAGCTATTCCAGTCCTGCCCCGAGTTCTGGTGGTAGTCCCGGATTGAGTTCTCCATATGGCGCTGGACCAATTTCAAGAGGTACATATCATAACTAGATTGTAGATCATACTAGTTGAAGCAGTGATAGCGCTGTGGCATTGGCTATGGACTGCCGCGCAGCAGGTCCATGGTTAGAATACCGCCGCGGGCTTGAGCTTCACCGCATGGTGGAAGGGCATTTGCTAGCGACCACCTTCAAGTAGAAAATCTGTCGCAGCCCTAACAGTGTGTTTCGGCAGCAAACCTTAAGAGCCAGTGTAATTACAGGCACCTGAGACTTAATAACTATGTCTCAAGGGGACGGGCGCAGTGCAATTCGTGACTTGTGACGAAAGGCATCTGTTTTGGCAGAGGTTAGTCCGCTTAACATCAGGTGGGCCTTGAACTTGTTCCATCACAATAACCAATTTCCGATCAAAATTTAGTTATATCATTATCTGGCTGCCAATATCACCTACCATAGGTGAAATAATGGCTTCAAGCTTATATATTTATAAATAATTAAAATAACACATGTTATACTGATTTAATTATGGGCTGGCAAAGTTGGCTATTTTAGACAATTTTTGTTATTAGGGCCTTTAAAAAAAACCGGCCAAGAGCGAGTTGGAGTGGAGCACCGAGGGTTCCGTAGAAAGCTGTTGGTATATAAGTAAAAGTTATGGTATTTTTATTGCTAAATGAAATGATTAAAAATCAAATATTTAATGATTTTACTAGAAATGAATACTTTTAGCAATTTTTCCTTTATCTGTGCCATACGACGTTTTGCTTCGTACCAAAGAAGGATGGCGACGTTCCATACAAATTGAGACCCAACATTTTTGTAAACACTGTGTGGCGTTCAGTCGGGATACTTTTCGTCACTGATAATGCAAGAAATGAGAATGAAAATGCGCATTGAATCCAGTACGTAGGAGTCGGGGGAAAATAATAGTCAGAGGTTTTGCACCTTCCTATATTGTCCTTTATCACTAAATGAATGGGTCTGGCAGGAAGTTGTTTATACTTATCGCCATAGTTTTACGGATTTTAAGGCTGTGTTAGTGCTTTATTACGATATATATTAAATGGCAGGCCAAACACGCTTCTAAAACGCAGTGATTACACCCTCATTGCATGCACCTGCACGAAGTCGATAGATCACAAACGGCCTTTACTCATCGCCATTTCTATCATAGATCAGTAAAGGTGCGGTCAGAATTACGCCAGCAAAACTAAAAGTACTCATTGCTAAGAGTAATAATAAATAGACCGATTGAATTATGCAAGCTCATGGCCGTTTTCATTATTACAATTCAGACCAAGTAATTGTTATCTTACTAGCTAAAAATAGTAATGGATTTGAACTATGATTAACCATTTGAGAGACTGAATTATGAGACTTCAAAAAAACATAAAGGTCTGAGACTTTCAACTCTTCATTTTTAATTGTTGTGGCAGTTGACCTATAGATTTGTAAGCAAACATATGCTCGGTCTGAAGAGCACTGTTGGCAGGGAGGTCTGCGCTTGCTAGCCAATAGTATAATTCGGACTGCACGAAAAAGAAGAAAATTACAATGAAGTGAATGAAGTAGAATGAAGTTTTTTTCTTTATTTTGGCTTCGTAGCATTTGGCGTGCTGTGCCAAATCTATGCAAAAAATATGTAAGTGGATTTGAATATAACTCAAGAATCCCTACTATTAAAAATATACTGATATTTTTAAATAATGTAAAACAGGCTGACAATTAAAACAATACCTAAAACATTCATGTACGAGACCTTGGTTAGTTGGGTCAGCAGTCGCCATCCTTCTTTTAATATTCTGAGTTTACGGGAAGTACCCTGTAGGTTTTGATGCCCTTCCGAGTGTCGAACAGTTTTGACATAAATGGGTATATCAATTGATTGCGTTGGCTTAGTTTGATTTTTTCACAGCTCCAAGGGACAGTAGACCTGATTATTTGATATAATTTTGTTGCCCACATGCGTTCCTGAGAAAAATGGTCTTGACAGACAGACAAACAAAAAAGTAATCCTATAAAGGTTCTGTTTTTTCCTTTTGATGTACGGAACCCTTAAAACGAACTAGTTAGGAATAAGACATTTTGGTATAGTATACCATATTCTCATTAAAACCAAGAGATACTGACATTACGATCTATATTGTAGTTTTAAAGCTGTGATCAGAGCTATACAATAAACAGATTTTCTATTACATGCTGTAGCAATATGTACCTAACCTTTAAAGAGGCCTTACTCGTTCATTGCCAGGTTTATCATATGACACGCTAAAACAATAGCGTGGTTCAATTTAAACTGGGTTTAATGACAAACAAAAATAGAATTATCTTGTTAATCAAAAAAACTCTAGTTAGGTATTTTATTAGGAGCAGTTTCAAGGTGATATATATTATTTTTTTATGTTATTGTGACGGAACGAGCACGAGGCCCACCTGATGTTAAGCGGTATCCTCTGCCCATAAGAGATGCATTTCATCACAAGAACTGCACTGCGCCCATCACCTTGAGACATACATGTTCAGTCTCATTTTGCCTGTAATTTCACTGGCTCTCAAGGACTGCTGCCGGAACACACCGTTAAGTGCTTGGTAACAGATTTTCTACTTGAGGGTGGTCGCTAGCCAGGCGGGCATTTGCAAAATGCCCTTCCACCATGCAAGATATTGCGAAGTAACCATTCAATTCGGGAACCACTAAATGGTTTTCACGGCTTGGTAATACCATCTGTACCAATCTATTGGTGTGGTTAGTTTTATTTTAATTTCATCAAAGTATTTGAACTTATAAAATTGATCTTCATTAAATGTCAGTCTATGTTCACCGCATGGTGGAAGGGCATTTTGCGATTACCCGCCTGGCTAGCCACCAAATCTGTCACCAAGCACCTAACGGTTTGTTCCGGCAGTAGTCCTTGAGAGCCAGTGAAATTACAGGCACATGAGACTTAACAACTATGTCTCAAGTTGACTAGTTCAGTTCAATTAGTGACTTGTGATGAAATGCATCTGTTATAGGCAGAGGTTAGTCAGCTTAACATTAGGTGGGCCTCGAGCTTGTTCCGTCACAATAACATAAAAAAATTAAATTATTTTAAAGTAAAATTGATTAATTGGTACAGGCACCGGCGGTATAATTAGGCCAGGAGCTGATAATGGCGTTGGAACCAGTGATTCTACAGGCCCGCGCCCAATGCCTGGACGTTGGCAGAAGCATGGTGAGTACAAATTATAATATAAATATATTAAGACCTTACTATAAATAACAATGTGCTTATAGGCACATAGGTCCATTGTTCATGTTTACTTACGAAATTTAATATCAATTGCAGAATCAGAATCTTTAACATCTTCCAACACTTCAATTCAAGAAACCGACACGATAATTGATTGGACTTGGATCAGCGATGATGGTGGAACAGTTATAAACAGCTCTGGACCAGTAAATCCAGCACTTCTGCAAAGTAAGAAGATTTAGTTGCCCCACGTTTTCATGACTCAAAAGTATACGTTCGCATTTGCATGTAAACTACATGCTAAAAGCAAATATATCATGAAAATTAATTTACTTCTAATATTTTGAAGCGCTCGTAGCGAAGTTTACTTAGCTGTTCTCAACTGATCAGCAAAGTTAAGCAACGTAGCGCGCGATCATGAGTTGGATGGGTGACCGCTAGTGACATTACTACTGAGCGTTTCCGTGCTTCGGAGGGCACGTTAAGCCGTCGGTCCCGGTTGTTGTCTTAGGATGGCAATCTTTATAGCACGGTGGTAGGGCATTTTGCGAATGCCCGCCTGGCTAGCTACCACCCTCAAGTTGAAAATCTGTCGCCAAGCAAATAACGGTGTGTTCCGGCAGCTGTCCTTGAGAGCCAGTACTTCTAGGTTAGCCTGAACAACATCTTCGACCACATCATCACTTACCATCAGGTGAGATAGTGGTCAAAGGCTAACCTATCAAGCATAAAAAAAAAAAAAACTTAGCTCCAGCTTAGCTAATCTCATTATTATATTTCCACAAATTAATAAACTCACTTTGAAAACCTTTTATTTATAGGTGGAACCTTGACTACTAAACCACAAGATTCATCAACAATTGGTGCTGGTAGACCAATACCAGGAGACGGTGAGTTATGTTTTATTTTGGTTCTTACATACTTTACTCAGAAAATTAAACAACTCTAAATAGCTTAAATCGAGCTTATGTACTTTTTCTTTTATAATCTTCTAGAACTCGTCGATAAGAGTACAAAATCTTTTTAAGCAATTGCATAGCTTCTATCGCGGGCCTTGAGCGTGGAGACTGAATCCAGAAATTCCGTATCCAAAATAACCTAACACCCCCCACTCCGACAGGCACAGCCGTGATACTTTTTAGTTTTGCCATCTATCGATGAATAGGAGAACGTTTAATGACTTTTAGAAATATCACGCTTGTCTCTTTAGTTCCGCAACTCGCCTCTAGGTGGCATTGGTTGTATTGGCGTTACTGCGCATGCGTAATCCACCTCTTCGCCCCGCAATCTGGTGACTCATGCCTGCTTAGAGTTTCGGCGTTAGGGCACATCCTCTTTATATTTACTTCATGGTACAACTCTACGAATCTCGCACGAATCGATACGAACTGCTCCGAAATCGGACGAATACGTAATCAGCTGCCATCTATCGATGAATACCAGAACTTTTTATGACTTTTGGAAATATCACGCTTGTCATCATTTATCCTGTTTTATCATCTTGTCTTTAGTTCAGCAACTCGCGTCTAGACGGCATTGGTTGTATCGGCGTTACTGCGCATGCGTAATTCCCCCCTTCGCCCATGTATGTAAGATAAAAAATGCTATGCAATAGCTTTACCGTGGCAGTCTCCGAGTGCCACACGTCTTTCTTTTCTACTTATGAACATTAATACCCGGGTGACATCATAGTTATGTCAGATTCACGAACGTTCTGAAAATAGCCTTATGATAACATCCTGAAATAACAGCTCGGTTTAACAGCTTAACGTGCCCTCTAAAGCACAGAAACAATCAGTTATTGTAAATGACAATGCACTAATCCAATCCATCAGCAACTACTCCAACTGCAGAGATTGCAGCTGTTTGCATACCGCATCTATTACAAATGACTAGATAAGCTCCAAAAAAATGAATGTTAGCAAATATATCAAAGCTTTTACATCAATTAAAAAGAACTTATTTGAAGTTAAGTTGCATACAATCTAGTAACGACAGTTTTGAAGTGGATAACGGATAGATTCCATTATTAACCATTGCATTAATATGAGAAATGTAATGTGAATAAGAGAAGCTGCAGTAACACGTAACAGTAAATGCTACTGGCATGATCCACAATATCCAGTTGTAACTGCCGAGATCGTTGACTAACTTAGTTTATCAGTTAAGCACGACTATGACGCTCTGCCATAAGTGCATCCTTTGTGATGTAAAGAATGAAATATTTTTCTGATTCCACATGTATGTGATAAGGAAAGGAAAGTGACCCGAATCAACATAGTACACATACGGGTACTATGATTATTCAGGTTTAGTGCTGAAGTTATCAGTGAAAGATGTATCGAGAGTCAGAGTTTGGAAGCAAAACTGATTTAGTAGATCTAATTTGGTCTGGTTGCCGCGTTATGTATCATAAAATACTTGCCCAGGAGGTACAAGCACATCAAGTGTTGGAGTAGGAACAAGTGGAGCCGCTGGACAAAGAAGTGCAACCACTTCAGGAGTTGCTGATGGAGGTAGCAGTGCATCCAGCCCAGGTATTTAAAACAGAAAATAAATAGTTTAAATAGATGTTACCAAATTTGTCAAACCCTATTACATTTCCGCGCTTTTCAATAACTTTTAACATTATTAGAAATGTTTTGCATGAAATCACCCAATAATGTCAATTTTTAAAGAGAATGAAGCAAAGATTCTTTTTGTGACCATCACCATTAATAAAGCTTACGTCAGCAAAGCAGCAGTTGTTATCTTTCATCTTTACTTATTCATTGGTAAATTCAGCTGCTGAATCAAGTTCAGATGCTTGGTATTCAGTATTGTTAATAGATGTGGTATCAAAATGTATAGTTTCTAAAAGCTAAGAAGTATCAATAGTGTGTTGAGAAACGCCCTTTTCCCGTGCTACATAATTGTCACCGAAATACATAATTATCTCATGTAAATAAAGGCTATATGTAACCAATTGATCTTTCAGGTACTATTGGATCGTCGCCGGGCCAATGGACACAAGCACCTGATGGTAGTTGGATATGGCTTGGCCCAGATATATACTATCAACCAGGTAATTGTTGTTTTTCTATTTTTAGATACTACTTATAAGAGATTAAACCGAAACAGATTGCTTAAACCATGCATAAATTCCTTACCGTTGACTTTGGTTGTTGTGGATTGCGCTTTAAAACAATGATATTTCGGCCATCTGACCTATTAATACTAATTTATTTCATTCATACAATTTTGACAAACTTAAGCATAAGAAAACACCCTCATAACCCTATTGGGTTTGTCGAGGGTATTATATTCCTCTAGTGTTATTACTTACCCACGGCCGTCAAGTAACTCGCCATTCAACAATATTTGAAGTTTCTGTAAGAAAATATCTCTGTGTTGTATATATATTTTATGTTTATTACAGGAGGTTGTTTCATACAACGTCATTCTCAAACTTGAAATATTTTCTTGTAACTCAGCATTACGTTTTCTTAAACTTGAAATAATCTCTCTGTCTTCGGTCAAAGCGAGTATACTTACAGGATAAACCTAGATTGGAACAAGCTTTTGAGAACGGTTACCGGAACACACCACATGGTTATTGGTTACAGATATTCTACATGTAGCTAGTAGCAGAAAATGCTGTTAGTGCCAACATGCAAAGTCCGGAGTTTTTTAGCTGAACGTGACTTTGAAATAGCGTAACGAATATCATCCTAAAACAACACCTAGGATCGACGGTTTAACGTGCCCTTCAAAGCGCGAAGGCAGTCAGTAATTTTAAATACCTCTGACGTGTACCCGTTGAATCCAATCGCAACTGCCGAGAACGTTGACTAACTTAGTTTATCTGTTAAGAACGACTACGAAAGCTCTGCCACAAGCACATCTATTTGCAGAATAAAATATTTATCTGATTCCACATGTATCAGTGAAAGCAGTATCGAGAGCCCGAATTTGGTTTAGTTTTGTACAACACTGGTTAAGTAGATCTAACTACGTCTGATTGACGCGTTATGTAACATAAAATATTTGCCCAGGAGGTGAGAGCGCATCAAGTGTTGGAGCAGAAACAAGTGGAGCCGCTGGACAAGGAAGTGCAACCACTTCAGGAGTTGCTGATGGAGGTAGCAGTGCATCCAGCCCAGGTATTTAAAACAGAAAATAAATAGTTTAAATACATGTTATCAAATTTGTCAAACCCTATCACATTTCTGCGCTTTTAAATAAATCAATACTTTATTGGAAATGTATTGCATTGAATCTAATTATTATGACAATTTTCAAAGATAATGATGAAAAGATTCCTATTGTAACCATCACATTATTAAAGCTTACGTTAACAAAGCAACAGGTGTTATCTTTCATCTTTATTTATTCATGTGTAAATTCAGCTGCTGAATCAAGTTCAGATGCTTGGTATTCAGTATTGTTAATAGATGTGGTATCAAAATGTATAGTTTCTAAAGGCTAAGAAGTATCAATAGTGTGTTGAGAAACGCCCTTTTTCCGTGCTACATAATTGTCACCGAAATACATAATTATCTCATGTAAATAAAGGCTATATGTAACCAATTGATCTTTCAGGTACTATTGGATCGTCGCCGGGCCAATGGACACAAGCACCTGATGGTAGTTGGGTATGGCTTGGCCCAGATAGATACTATCAACCAGGTTATTGTTGTTTTTCTATTTTAAGATACTACTTATAAGACATTAAACCAAAACCGATTGCTTAAACATTGCATAAATTCCTTACCGTTGACGTTGGTTGTTGTGGATTGCGCTTTAAAACAATGATACTTCGGCCATCTGATCTATCAATACTAATTTATTTCATTCATACAATTTTCACAAACTTAAGCATAAGAAAACACCCTAATAACCCTATTGGGTTTGTCGAGGGTATTATATTCCTCTAGTGTTATTACTTACCTACGGCCGTCAAGTAACTCGCCATTCAACAATATTTGAAGTTTCTGTAAGAAAATATCTCTGTGTTGTATATATATTTTATGTTTATTACAGGAAGTTTTTTCATACAACGTCATTCTCAAACTTGAAATATTTTCTTGTAACTCAGCATTACGTTTTCTTAAACTTGAAATAATCTCTCTGTCTTCGGTCAAAGCGAGTATACTTACAGGATAAACCTAGATTGGAACAAGCTTTTGAGAACGGTTACCGGAACACACCACATGGTTATTGGTTACAGATATTCTACATGTAGCTAGTAGCAGAAAATGCTGTTAGTGCCAACATGCAAAGTCCGGAGTTTTTTAGCTGAACGTGACTTTGAAATAGCGTAACGAATATCATCCTAAAACAACACCTAGGATCGGCGGTTTAACGTGCCCTTCAAAGCGCGAAGGCAGTCAGTAATTTTAAATACCTCTGACGTGTACCCGTTGAATCCAATCGCAACTGCCGAGAACGTTGACTAACTTAGTTTATCTGTTAAGAACGACTACGAAAGCTCTGCCACAAGCACATCTATTTGCAGAATAAAATATTTATCTGATTCCACATGTATCAGTGAAAGCAGTATCGAGAGCCCGAATTTGGTTTAGTTTTGTACAACACTGGTTAAGTAGATCTAACTACGTCTGATTGACGCGTTATGTAACATAAAATATTTGCCCAGGAGGTGAGAGCGCATCAAGTGTTGGAGCAGAAACAAGTGGAGCCGCTGGACAAGGAAGTGCAACCACTTCAGGAGTTGCTGATGGAGGTAGCAGTGCATCCAGCCCAGGTATTTAAAACAGAAAATAAATAGTTTAAATACATGTTATCAAATTTGTCAAACCCTATCACATTTCTGCGCTTTTAAATAAATCAATACTTTATTGGAAATGTATTGCATTGAATCTAATTATTATGACAATTTTCAAAGATAATGATGAAAAGATTCCTTTTGTGACCATCACATTATTAAAGCGTACGTTAACAAAGCAACAGGTGTTATCTTTCATCATTATTTATTCATGTGTAAATTCAGCTGCTGAATCAAGTTCAGATGCTTGGTATTCAGTATTGTTAATAGATGTGGTATCAAAATGTATAGTTTCTAAAGGCTAAGAAGTATCAATAGTGTGTTGAGAAACGCCCTTTTTCCGTGCTACATAATTGTCACCGAAATACATAATTATCTCATGTAAATAAAGGCTATATGTAACCAATTGATCTTTCAGGTACTATTGGATCGTCGCCGGGCCAATGGACACAAGCACCTGATGGTAGTTGGGTATGGCTTGGCCCAGATAGATACTATCAACCAGGTTATTGTTGTTTTTCTATTTTAAGATACTACTTATAAGAGATTAAACCGAAACCGATTGCTTAAACATTGCATAAATTCCTTACCGTTGACGTTGGTTGTTGTGGATTGCGCTATAAAACAATGATATTTTGGCCATCTGATCTATTGGTACTTATTTATTTTATTTATTTCATTCATACAATTTTGACAAACTTAAGCATAAGAAAACTTCCTAAAAACCCTATTGGGTTTGTCGTGGGTATCATATTCCTCTATTGTTATTACTTACCTACGGCTGTCAAGTATTAAACTCGCCATTTAACAATATTTGAAGTCTCTGTAAGAAAATATCTCTGTGTATATATATATATTTATATTAATATATTTAAATAAATAACCATGTGTTGTGTTCCGGTAACCGTTCTCAAAAGCTATATATTAATATATTTATATATTATTAATATATATATATATATATATATATATATATATATATATATATATATATTAATGTTTATAACAGTAGGTTCTTTCAAACAAGGTCATTCCCAAACTTGAAATATTTTCTTGTAACTCAGCATTACGTTTTCTTAAACTTGAAATAATCTCTCTGTCTTCGGTCAAAGCGAGTATACTTACAGGATAAACCTAGATTGGAACAAGCTTTTGAGAACGGTTACCGGAACACACCACATGGTTATTGGTTACAGATATTCTACATGTAGCTAGTAGCAGAAAATGCTGTTAGTGCCAACATGCAAAGTCCGGAGTTTTTTAGCTGAACGTGACTTTGAAATAGCGTAACGAATATCATCCTAAAACAACACTTAGGATCGGCGGTTTAACGTGCCCTTCAAAGCGCGAAGGCAGTCAGTAATTTTAAATACCTCTGACGTGTACCCGTTGAATCCAATCGCAACTGCCGAGAACGTTGACTAACTTAGTTTATCTGTTAAGAACGACTACGAAAGCTCTGCCACAAGCACATCTATTTGCAGAATAAAATATTTATCTGATTCCACATGTATCAGTGAAAGCAGTATCGAGAGCCCGAATTTGGTTTAGTTTTGTACAACACTGGTTAAGTAAATCTAACTACGTCTGATTGACGCGTTATGTAACATAAAATATTTGCCCAGGAGGTGAGAGCGCATCAAGTGTTGGAGCAGAAACAAATGGAGCCGCTGGACAAGGAAGTGCAACCACTTCAGGAGTTGCTGATGGAGGTAGCAGTGCATCCAGCCCAGGTATTTAAAACAGAAAATAAATAGTTTAAATACATGTTATCAAATTTGTCAAACCCTATCACATTTCTGCGCTTTTAAATAAATCAATACTTTATTGGAAATGTATTGCATTGAATCTAATTATTATGACAATTTTCAAAGATAATGATGAAAAGATTCCTTTTGTGACCATCACATTATTAAAGCTTACGTTAACAAAGCAACAGGTGTTATCTTTCATCTTTATTTATTCATGTGTAAATTCAGCTGCTGAATCAAGTTCAGATGCTTGGTATTCAGTATTGTTAATAGATGTGGTATCAAAATGTATAGTTTCTAAAGGCTAAGAAGTATCAATAGTGTGTTGAGAAACGCCCTTTTTCCGTGCTACATAATTGTCACCGAAATACATAATTATCTCATGTAAATAAAGGCTATATGTAACCAATTGATCTTTCAGGTACTATTGGATCGTCGCCGGGCCAATGGACACAAGCACCTGATGGTAGTTGGGTATGGCTTGGGCCAGATAGATACTATCAACCAGGTTATTGTTGTTTTTCTATTTTAAGATACTACTTATAAGAGATTAAACCGAAACCGATTGGTTAAACATTGCATAAATTCCTTACCGTTGACGTTGGTTGTTGTGGATTGCGCTATAAAACAATGATATTTTGGCCATCTGATCTATTGGTACTTATTTATTTTATTTATTTCATTCATACAATTTTGACAAACTTAAGCATAAGAAAACTTCCTAAAAACCCTATTGGGTTTGTCGTGGGTATCATATTCCTCTATTGTTATTACTTACCTAAGGCTGTCAAGTATTAAACTCGCCATTTAACAATATTTGAAGTCTCTGTAAGAAAATATCTCTGTGTATATATATATATTTATATATAAATATATTAATACATTTAAATAAATAACCATGTGGTGTGTTCCGGTAACCGTTCTCAAAAGCTATATATTAATATATTTATATATTATTAATATATATATATATATATATTTAATGTTTATAACAGTAGGTTCTTTCAAACAAGGTCATTCCCAAACTTGAAATATTTTCTTGTAACTCAGCATTACGTTTTCTTAAACTTGAAATAATCTCTCTGTCTTCGGTCAAAGCGAGTATACTTACAGGATAAACCTAGATTGGAACAAGCTTTTGAGAACGGTTACCGGAACACACCACATGGTTATTGGTTACAGATATTCTACATGTAGCTAGTAGCAGAAAATGCTGTTAGTGCCAACATGCAAAGTCCGGAGTTTTTTAGCTGAACGTGACTTTGAAATAGCGTAACGAATATCATCCTAAAACAACACCTAGGATCGGCGGTTTAACGTGCCCTTCAAAGCGCGAAGGCAGTCAGTAATTTTAAATACCTCTGACGTGTACCCGTTGAATCCAATCGCAACTGCCGAGAACGTTGACTAACTTAGTTTATCTGTTAAGAACGACTACGAAAGCTCTGCCACAAGCACATCTATTTGCAGAATAAAATATTTATCTGATTCCACATGTATCAGTGAAAGCAGTATCGAGAGCCCGAATTTGGTTTAGTTTTGTACAACACTGGTTAAGTAGATCTAACTACGTCTGATTGACGCGTTATGTAACATAAAATATTTGCCCAGGAGGTGAGAGCGCATCAAGTGTTGGAGCAGAAACAAGTGGAGCCGCTGGACAAGGAAGTGCAACCACTTCAGGAGTTGCTGATGGAGGTAGCAGTGCATCCAGCCCAGGTATTTAAAACAGAAAATAAATAGTTTAAATACATGTTATCAAATTTGTCAAACCCTATCACATTTCTGCGCTTTTAAATAAATCAATACTTTATTGGAAATGTATTGCATTGAATCTAATTATTATGACAATTTTCAAAGATAATGATGAAAAGATTCCTTTTGTGACCATCACATTATTAAAGCTTACGTTAACAAAGCAACAGGTGTTATCTTTCATCTTTATTTATTCATGTGTAAATTCAGCTGCTGAATCAAGTTCAGATGCTTGGTATTCAGTATTGTTAATAGATGTGGTATCAAAATGTACGAGGGTGAATCAAAAAGTTCTTAGAAGTGCATATATATGAAACCTTTTTGGATCAAGTTCGATATTCAAATTAAAGAGTGTCTATCACACTATATTTATGCAGACTGTCACTTATTTTTGTCAGTTCGTTCGCATGTAATAAATTTTTTTGTGCAACGAGTTGCTAAAAAGTCAAAATTATGGATAAAAGTGAGTTACGTGCGGTGATAAAATATCTCAGTTTGAAAAAAATGTCTACGAACGAAATTTTTTTGGACATTCAGCAGACATTAGGGGGTGATGCTGTACCCTATTCTACGGTTGCGTACTGGGTGGCTGAATTTAAAAGAGGTAGATCAAGCTGTAAAGATGACCCGCGTTCTGGGCGGCCTTCAACCTCCGTTACAGAAGAAAATGTCAAAAAGGTTGAGAATCTGGTTTTGGAAGACAGAAGAATGACTATAAAACATATAGCTGAGATCCTAAAGATATCTTTTGGTAGCGTTCAATCCATTTTAATTGATTCACTGGGGTTCAAAAAAGTGTCTGCAAGATGGGTGCCACGAATGTTAACCGACGAAAACAAAAAGCGACGTTTGGAAATTTCCAAGCGTAATCTCGAAATGTTCCAGCGTGATCCGGATAATTTTTGCCGTCGTCTTGTCCACCATTTTGATCCTGAAACTAAAAGACAAAGCATGTCTTGGAAACGACCATCCTCTCCATCCATTAAAAAATTTCGAGTTGCTCCTACCGCTGGCAAAGTTATGGCCTCTGTGTTCTGGGATAGTGAAGGAATCCTTTTTATTGATTACATGCCAAAAGGCCAGACGATTACTGGACCCTATTACGCAAATTTAATCCCGAAAGTGCGTGAAGCGATTAAAGAAAAACGTCGTGGAAAACTGTCGTTGGGCGTGTTGTTCCTTCAAGATAACGCTCCTGCTCATCGATCGGAAGTTGCGGTCAACGCAATCCGCTGTGCTGGCTTCAATCTCCTTGACCACCCACCATATTCTCCGGACTTAGCCCCAAGTGATTTTCACTTGTTTCCAAAATTAAAAGAGGAAATTCGTGGAACAAAATTTCACGATAATGACGCGGTTATAGCTGCCGTAGAGGACTTTTTCGAGAGTCAAGAAAATAATTTTTTTTCACAAGGAATAAGGAAGTTAGAAACGCGTTATTCTAAATGCATTGCATTGGAGGGAGATTATGTAGAAAAATAAAATATTATTATTTAAATCTTTGCATTTTTAAATATTGATTCCAAGAATTTTTTGATTCACCCTCGTATAGTTTCTAAAGGCTAAGAAGTATCAATAGTGTGTTGAGCAACGCCCTTTTTCCGTGCTACATAATTGTCACCGAAATACATAATTATCTCATGTAAATAAAGGCTATATGTAACCAATTGATCTTTCAGGTACTATTGGATCGTCGCCGGGCCAATGGACACAAGCACCTGATGGTAGTTGGGTATGGCTTGGCCCAGATAGATACTATCAACCAGGTTATTGTTGTTTTTCTATTTTAAGATACTACTTATAAGAGATTAAACCGAAACCGATTGCTTAAACATTGCATAAATTCCTTACCGTTGACGTTGGTTGTTGTGGATTGCGCTATAAAACAATGATATTTTGGCCATCTGATCTATTGGTACTTATTTATTTTATTTATTTCATTCATACAATTTTGACAAACTTAAGCATAAGAAAACTTCCTAAAAACCCTATTGGGTTTGTCGTGGGTATCATATTCCTCTATTGTTATTACTTACCTAAGGCTGTCAAGTATTAAACTCGCCATTTAACAATATTTGAAGTCTCTGTAAGAAAATATCTCTGTGTATATATATATATTTATATATAAATATATTAATACATTTAAATAAATAACCATGTGGTGTGTTCCGGTAACCGTTCTCAAAAGCTATATATTAATATATTTATATATTATTAATATATATATATATATATATATTTAATGTTTATAACAGTAGGTTCTTTCAAACAAGGTCATTCCCAAACTTGAAATATTTTCTTGTAACTCAGCATTACGTTTTCTTAAACTTGAAATAATCTCTCTGTCTTCGGTCAAAGCGAGTATACCTACAGGATAAACCTAGATTGGAACAAGCTTTTGAGAACGGTTACCGGAACACACCACATGGTTATTGGTTACAGATATTCTACATGTAGCTAGTAGCAGAAAATGCTGTTAGTGCCAACATGCAAAGTCCGGAGTTTTTTAGCTGAACGTGACTTTGAAATAGCGTAACGAATATCATCCTAAAACAACACCTAGGATCGGCGGTTTAACGTGCCCTTCAAAGCGCGAAGGCAGTCAGTAATTTTAAATACCTCTGACGTGTACCCGTTGAATCCAATCGCAACTGCCGAGAACGTTGACTAACTTAGTTTATCTGTTAAGAACGACTACGAAAGCTCTGCCACAAGCACATCTATTTGCAGAATAAAATATTTATCTGATTCCACATGTATCAGTGAAAGCAGTATCGAGAGCCCGAATTTGGTTTAGTTTTGTACAACACTGGTTAAGTAGATCTAACTACGTCTGATTGACGCGTTATGTAACATAATATATTTGCCCAGGAGGTGAGAGCGCATCAAGTGTTGGAGCAGAAACAAGTGGAGCCGCTGGACAAGGAAGTGCAACCACTTCAGGAGTTGCTGATGGAGGTAGCAGTGCATCCAGCCCAGGTATTTAAAACAGAAAATAAATAGTTTAAATACATGTTATCAAATTTGTCAAACCCTATCACATTTCTGCGCTTTTAAATAAATCAATACTTTATTGGAAATGTATTGCATTGAATCTAATTATTATGACAATTTTCAAAGATAATGATGAAAAGATTCCTTTTGTGACCATCACATTATTAAAGCGTACGTTAACAAAGCAACAGGTGTTATCTTTCATCATTATTTATTCATGTGTAAATTCAGCTGCTGAATCAAGTTCAGATGCTTGGTATTCAGTATTGTTAATAGATGTGGTATCAAAATGTATAGTTTCTAAAGGCTAAGAAGTATCAATAGTGTGTTGAGAAACGCCCTTTTTCCGTGCTACATAATTGTCACCGAAATACATAATTATCTCATGTAAATAAAGGCTATATGTAACCAATTGATCTTTCAGGTACTATTGGATCGTCGCCGGGCCAATGGACACAAGCACCTGATGGTAGTTGGGTATGGCTTGGCCCAGATAGATACTATCAACCAGGTTATTGTTGTTTTTCTATTTTAAGATACTACTTATAAGAGATTAAACAGAAACCGATTGGTTAAACATTGCATAAATTCCTTACCGTTGACGTTGGTTGTTGTGGATTGCGCTATAAAACAATGATATTTTGGCCATCTGATCTATTGGTACTTATTTATTTTATTTATTTCATTCATACAATTTTGACAAACTTAAGCATAAGAAAACTTCCTAAAAACCCTATTGGGTTTGTCGTGGGTATCATATTCCTCTATTGTTATTACTTACCTAAGGCTGTCAAGTATTAAACTCGCCATTTAACAATATTTGAAGTCTCTGTAAGAAAATATCTCTGTGTATATATATATATTTATATATAAATATATTAATACATTTAAATAAATAACCATGTGGTGTGTTCCGGTAACCATTCTCAAAAGCTATATATTAATATATTTATATATTATTAATATATATATATATATATATATATATATATTTAATGTTTATAACAGTAGGTTCTTTCAAACAAGGTCATTCCCAAACTTGAAATATTTTCTTGTAACTCAGCATTACGTTTTCTTAAACTTGAAATAATCTCTCTGTCTTCGGTCAAAGCGAGTATACTTACAGGATAAACCTAGATTGGAACAAGCTTTTGAGAACGGTTACCGGAACACACCACATGGTTATTGGTTACAGATATTCTACATGTAGCTAGTAGCAGAAAATGCTGTTAGTGCCAACATGCAAAGTCCGGAGTTTTTTAGCTGAACGTGACTTTGAAATAGCGTAACGAATATCATCCTAAAACAACACCTAGGATCGGCGGTTTAACGTGCCCTTCAAAGCGCGAAGGCAGTCAGTAATTTTAAATACCTCTGACGTGTACCCGTTGAATCCAATCGCAACTGCCGAGAACGTTGACTAACTTAGTTTATCTGTTAAGAACGACTACGAAAGCTCTGCCACAAGCACATCTATTTGCAGAATAAAATATTTATCTGATTCCACATGTATCAGTGAAAGCAGTATCGAGAGCCCGAATTTGGTTTAGTTTTGTACAACACTGGTTAAGTAGATCTAACTACGTCTGATTGACGCGTTATGTAACATAATATATTTGCCCAGGAGGTGAGAGCGCATCAAGTGTTGGAGCAGAAACAAGTGGAGCCGCTGGACAAGGAAGTGCAACCACTTCAGGAGTTGCTGATGGAGGTAGCAGTGCATCCAGCCCAGGTATTTAAAACAGAAAATAAATAGTTTAAATACATGTTATCAAATTTGTCAAACCCTATCACATTTCTGCGCTTTTAAATAAATCAATACTTTATTGGAAATGTATTGCATTGAATCTAATTATTATGACAATTTTCAAAGATAATGATGAAAAGATTCCTTTTGTGACCATCACATTATTAAAGCGTACGTTAACAAAGCAACAGGTGTTATCTTTCATCATTATTTATTCATGTGTAAATTCAGCTGCTGAATCAAGTTCAGATGCTTGGTATTCAGTATTGTTAATAGATGTGGTATCAAAATGTATAGTTTCTAAAGGCTAAGAAGTATCAATAGTGTGTTGAGAAACGCCCTTTTTCCGTGCTACATAATTGTCACCGAAATACATAATTATCTCATGTAAATAAAGGCTATATGTAACCAATTGATCTTTCAGGTACTATTGGATCGTCGCCGGGCCAATGGACACAAGCACCTGATGGTAGTTGGGTATGGCTTGGCCCAGATAGATACTATCAACCAGGTTATTGTTGTTTTTCTATTTTAAGATACTACTTATAAGAGATTAAACAGAAACCGATTGGTTAAACATTGCATAAATTCCTTACCGTTGACGTTGGTTGTTGTGGATTGCGCTATAAAACAATGATATTTTGGCCATCTGATCTATTGGTACTTATTTATTTTATTTATTTCATTCATACAATTTTGACAAACTTAAGCATAAGAAAACTTCCTAAAAACCCTATTGGGTTTGTCGTGGGTATCATATTCCTCTATTGTTATTACTTACCTAAGGCTGTCAAGTATTAAACTCGCCATTTAACAATATTTGAAGTCTCTGTAAGAAAATATCTCTGTGTATATATATATATTTATATAAAAATATATTAATACATTTAAATAAATAACCATGTGGTGTGTTCCGGTAACCGTTCTCAAAAGCTATATATTAATATATTTATATATTATTAATATATATATATATATATATTTAATGTTTATAACAGTAGGTTCTTTCAAACAAGGTCATTCCCAAACTTGAAATATTTTCTTGTAACTCAGCATTACGTTTTCTTAAACTTGAAATAATCTCTCTGTCTTCGGTCAAAGCGAGTATACTTACAGGATAAACCTAGATTGGAACAAGCTTTTGAGAACGGTTACCGGAACACACCACATGGTTATTGGTTACAGATATTCTACATGTAGCTAGTAGCAGAAAATGCTGTTAGTGCCAACATGCAAAGTCCGGAGTTTTTTAGCTGAACGTGACTTTGAAATAGCGTAACGAATATCATCCTAAAACAACACCTAGGATCGACGGTTTAACGTGCCCTTCAAAGCGCGTCGGCAGTCAGTAATTTTAAATACCTCTGACGTGTACCCGTTGAATCCAATCGCAACTGCCGAGAGCGTTGACTAACTTAGTTTATCTGTTAAGAACGACTACGAAAGCTCTGCCACAAGCACATCTATTTGCAGAATAAAATATTTATCTGATTCCACATGTATCAGTGAAAGCAGTATCGAGAGCCCGAATTTGGTTTAGTTTTGTACAACACTGGTTAAGTAGATCTAACTACGTCTGATTGACGCGTTATGTAACATAAAATATTTGCCCAGGAGGTGAGAGCGCATCAAGTGTTGGAGTAAAAACAAGTGGAGCCGCTGGACAAGGAAGTGCAACCACTTCAGGAGTTGCTGATGGAGGTAGCAGTGCATCCAGCCCAGGTATTTAAAACAGAAAATAAATAGTTTAAATACATGTTATCAAATTTGTCAAACCCTATCACATTTCTGCGCTTTTAAATAAATCAATACTTTATTGGAAATGTATTGCATTGAATCTAATTATTATGACAATTTTCAAAGATAATGATGAAAAGATTCCTTTTGTGACCATCACATTATTAAAGCGTACGTTAACAAAGCAACAGGTGTTATCTTTCATCATTATTTATTCATGTGTAAATTCAGCTGCTGAATCAAGTTCAGATGCTTGGTATTCAGTATTGTTAATAGATGTGGTATCAAAATGTATAGTTTCTAAAGGCTAAGAAGTATCAATAGTGTGTTGAGAAACGCCCTTTTTCCGTGCTACATAATTGTCACCGAAATACATAATTATCTCATGTAAATAAAGGCTATATGTAACCAATTGATCTTTCAGGTACTATTGGATCGTCGCCGGGCCAATGGACACAAGCACCTGATGGTAGTTGGGTATGGCTTGGCCCAGATAGATACTATCAACCAGGTTATTGTTGTTTTTCTATTTTAAGATACTACTTATAAGAGATTAAACAGAAACCGATTGGTTAAACATTGCATAAATTCCTTACCGTTGACGTTGGTTGTTGTGGATTGCGCTATAAAACAATGATATTTTGGCCATCTGATCTATTGGTACTTATTTATTTTATTTATTTCATTCATACAATTTTGACAAACTTAAGCATAAGAAAACTTCCTAAAAACCCTATTGGGTTTGTCGTGGGTATCATATTCCTCTATTGTTATTACTTACCTACGGCTGTCAAGTATTAAACTCGCCATTTAACAATATTTGAAGTTTCTGTAAGCAAATATCTCTGTGTTGTATATATATTTTATGTTTATTACAGGAGGTTTTTTCATACAACGTCATTCTCAAACTTGAAATATTTTCTTGTAACTCAGCATTACGTTTACTTAAACTTGAATTATCTCTCTGTCTTCGGTCAAAGCTAGTATACCTACAGGATTAACCTAGATTGGAACTAGCTTTTGAGAACGGTTACCGGAACACACCACATGGTTATTGGTTACAGATATTCTACATGTAGCTAGTAGCAGAAAATGCTGTTAGTGCCAACATGCAAAGTCCGGAGTTTTTTAGCTGAACGTGACTTTGAAATAGCGTAACGAATATCATCCTAAAACAACACCTAGGATCGGCGATTTAACGTGCCCTTCAAAGCGCGAAGGCAGTCAGTAATTTTAAATACCTCTGACGTGTACCCGTTGAATCCAATCGCAACTGCCGAGAACGTTGACTAACTTAGTTTATCTGTTAAGAACGACTACGAAAGCTCTGCCACAAGCACATCTATTTGCAGAATAAAATATTTATCTGATTCCACATGTATCAGTGAAAGCAGTATCGAGAGCCCGAATTTGGTTTAGTTTTGTACAACACTGGTTAAGTAGATCTAACTACGTCTGATTGACGCGTTATGTAACATAAAATATTTGCCCAGGAGGTGAGAGCGCATCAAGTGTTGGAGCAGAAACAAGTGGAGCCGCTGGACAAGGAAGTGCAACCACTTCAGGAGTTGCTGATGGAGGTAGCAGTGCATCCAGCCCAGGTATTTAAAACAGAAAATAAATAGTTTAAATACATGTTATCAAATTTGTCAAACCCTATCACATTTCTGCGCTTTTAAATAAATCAATACTTTATTGGAAATGTATTGCATTGAATCTAATTATTATGACAATTTTCAAAGATAATGATGAAAAGATTCCTTTTGTGACCATCACATTATTAAAGCTTACGTTAACAAAGCAACAGGTGTTATCTTTCATCTTTATTTATTCATGTGTAAATTCAGCTGCTGAATCAAGTTCAGATGCTTGGTATTCAGTATTGTTAATAGATGTGGTATCAAAATGTATGGTTTCTAAAGGCTAAGAAGTATCAATAGTGTGTTGAGAAACGCCCTTTTTCCGTGCTACATAATTGTCACCGAAATACATAATTATCTCATGTAAATAAAGGCTATATGTAACCAATTGATCTTTCAGGTACTATTGGATCGTCGCCGGGCCAATGGACACAAGCACCTGATGGTAGTTGGGTATGGCTTGGCCCAGATAGATACTATCAACCAGGTTATTGTTGTTTTTCTATTTTAAGATACTACTTATAAGACATTAAACCAAAACCGATTGCTTAAACATTGCATAAATTCCTTACCGTTGACGTTGGTTGTTGTGGATTGCGCTATAAAACAATGATATTTCGGCCATCTGATCTATTTATACTAATTTATTTCATTCATACAATTTTCACAAACTTAAGCATAAGAAAACACCCTAATAACCCTATTGGGTTTGTCGAGGGTATTATATTCCTCTAGTGTTATTACTTACCTACGGCCGTCAAGTAACTCGCCATTCAACAATATTTGAAGTTTCTGTAAGAAAATATCTCTGTGTTGTATATATATTTTATGTTTATTACAGGAAGTTTTTTCATACAACGTCATTCTCAAACTTGAAATATTTTCTTGTAACTCAGCATTACGTTTTCTTAAACTTGAAATAATCTCTCTGTCTTCGGTCAAAGCGAGTATACTTACAGGATAAACCTAGATTGGAACAAGCTTTTGAGAACGGTTACCGGAACACACCACATGGTTATTGGTTACAGATATTCTACATGTAGCTAGTAGCAGAAAATGCTGTTAGTGCCAACATGCAAAGTCCGGAGTTTTTTAGCTGAACGTGACTTTGAAATAGCGTAACGAATATCATCCTAAAACAACACCTAGGATCGGCGGTTTAACGTGCCCTTCAAAGCGCGAAGGCAGTCAGTAATTTTAAATACCTCTGACGTGTACCCGTTGAATCCAATCGCAACTGCCGAGAACGTTGACTAACTTAGTTTATCTGTTAAGAACGACTACGAAAGCTCTGCCACAAGCACATCTATTTGCAGAATAAAATATTTATCTGATTCCACATGTATCAGTGAAAGCAGTATCGAGAGCCCGAATTTGGTTTAGTTTTGTACAACACTGGTTAAGTAGATCTAACTACGTCTGATTGACGCGTTATGTAACATAAAATATTTGCCCAGGAGGTGAGAGCGCATCAAGTGTTGGAGCAGAAACAAGTGGAGCCGCTGGACAAGGAAGTGCAACCACTTCAGGAGTTGCTGATGGAGGTAGCAGTGCATCCAGCCCAGGTATTTAAAACAGAAAATAAATAGTTTAAATACATGTTATCAAATTTGTCAAACCCTATCACATTTCTGCGCTTTTAAATAAATCAATACTTTATTGGAAATGTATTGCATTGAATCTAATTATTATGACAATTTTCAAAGATAATGATGAAAAGATTCCTTTTGTGACCATCACATTATTAAAGCTTACGTTAACAAAGCAACAGGTGTTATCTTTCATCATTATTTATTCATGTGTAAATTCAGCTGCTGAATCAAGTTCAGATGCTTGGTATTCAGTATTGTTAATAGATGTGGTATCAAAATGTATAGTTTCTAAAGGCTAAGAAGTATCAATAGTGTGTTGAGAAACGCCCTTTTTCCGTGCTACATAATTGTCACCGAAATACATAATTATATCATGTAAATAAAGGCTATATGTAACCAATTGATCTTTCAGGTACTATTGGATCGTCGCCGGGCCAATGGACACAAGCACCTGATGGTAGTTGGGTATGGCTTGGCCCAGATAGATACTATCAACCAGGTTATTGTTGTTTTTCTATTTTAAGATACTACTTATAAGAGATTACACCGAAACCGATTGCTTAAACATTGCATAAATTCCTTACCGTTGACGTTGGTTGTTGTGGATTGCGCTATAAAACAATGATATTTTGGCCATCTGATCTATTGGTACTTATTTATTTTATTTATTTCATTCATACAATTTTGACAAATTTAAGCATAAGAAAACTTCCTAAAAACCTTATTGGGTTTGTCGTGGGTATCATATTCCTCTATTGTTATTACTTACCTAAGGCTGTCAAGTATTAAACTCGCCATTTAACAATATTTGAAGTCTCTGTAAGAAAATATCTCTGTGTATATATATATATTTATATATTAATATATTAATATATTTAAATATATAACCATGTGGTGTATTCCGGTAACCGTTCTCAAAAGCTATATATTAATATATTTATATATTATTAATATATATATATATATTTAATGTTTATAACAGTAGGTTCTTTCAAACAAGGTCATTCCCAAACTTGAAATATTTTCTTGTAACTCAGCATTACGTTTTCTTAAACTTGAAATAATCTCTCTGTCTTCGGTCAAAGCGAGTATACTTACAGGATAAACCTAGATTGGAACAAGCTTTTGAGAACGGTTACCGGAACACACCACATGGTTATTGGTTACAGATATTCTACATGTAGCTAGTAGCAGAAAATGCTGTTAGTGCCAACATGCAAAGTCCGGAGTTTTTTAGCTGAACGTGACTTTGAAATAGCGTAACGAATATCATCCTAAAACAACACCTAGGATCGACGGTTTAACGTGCCCTTCAAAGCGCGAAGGCAGTCAGTAATTTTAAATACCTCTGACGTGTACCCGTTGAATCCAATCGCAACTGCCGAGAACGTTGACTAACTTAGTTTATCTGTTAAGAACGACTACGAAAGCTCTGCCACAAGCACATCTCTTTGCAGAATAAAATATTTATCTGATTCCACATGTATCAGTGAAAGCAGTATCGAGAGCCCGAATTTGGTTTAGTTTTGTACAACACTGGTTAAGTAGATCTAACTACGTCTGATTGACGCGTTATGTTACATAAAATATTTGCCCAGGAGGTGAGAGCGCATCAAGTGTTGGAGCAGAAACAAGTGGAGCCGCTGGACAAGGAAGTGCAACCACTTCAGGAGTTGCTGATGGAGGTAGCAGTGCATCCAGCCCAGGTATTTAAAACAGAAAATAAATAGTTTAAATACATGTTATCAAATTTGTCAAACCCTATCACACTTCTGCGCTTTTAAATAAATCAATACTTTATTGGAAATGTATTGCATTGAATCTAATTATTATGACAATTTTCAAAGATAATGATGAAAAGATTCCTTTTGTGACCATCACATTATTAAAGCTTACGTTAACAAAGCAACAGGTGTTATCTTTCATGTTTATTTATTCATGTGTAAATTCAGCTGCTGAATCAAGTTCAGATGCTTGGTATTCAGTATTGTTAATAGATGTGGTATCAAAATGTATAGTTTCTAAAGGCTAAGAAGTATCAATAGTGTGTTGAGAAACGCCCTTTTTCCGTGCTACATAATTGTCACCGAAATACATAATTATCTCATGTAAATAAAGGCTATACGTAACCAATTGATCTTTCAGGTACTATTGGATCGTCGCCGGGCCAATGGACACAAGCACCTGATGGTAGTTGGGTATGGCTTGGCCCAGATAGATACTATCAACCAGGTTATTGTTGTTTTTCTATTTTAAGATACTACTTATAAGAGATTAAACCGAAACCGATTGCTTAAACATTGCATAAATTCCTTACCGTTGACGTTGGTTGTTGTGGATTGCGCTATAAAACAATGATATTTTGGCCATCTGATCAATTGGTACTTATTTATTTTATTTATTTCATTCATACAATTTTGACAAACTTAAGCATAAGAAAACTTCCTAAAAACCCTATTGGGTTTGTCGTGGGTATCATATTCCTCTATTGTTATTACTTACCTACGGCTGTCAAGTATTAAACTCGCCATTTAACAAAATTTGAAGTCTCTGTAAGAAAATATCTCTGTGTATATATATATATTTATATATAAATATATTAATATATTTAAATAAATAACCATGTGGTGTGTTCCGGTAACCGTTCTCAAAAGCTATATATTAATATATTTATATATTATTAATATATATATATATATATATATATTTAATGTTTATAACAGTAGGTTCTTTCAAACAAGGTCATTCCCAAACTTGAAATATTTTCTTGTAACTCAGCATTACGTTTTCTTAAACTTGAAATAATCTCTCTGTCTTCGGTCAAAGCGAGTATACTTACAGGATAAACCTAGATTGGAACAAGCTTTTGAGAACGGTTACCGGAACACACCACATGGTTATTGGTTACAGATATTCTACATGTAGCTAGTAGCAGAAAATGCTGTTAGTGCCAACATGCAAAGTCCGGAGTTTTTTAGCTGAACGTGACTTTGAAATAGCGTAACGAATATCATCCTAAAACAACACCTAGGATCGGCGGTTTAACGTGCCCTTCAAAGCGCGAAGGCAGTCAGTAATTTTAAATACCTCTGACGTGTACCCGTTGAATCCAATCGCAACTGCCGAGAACGTTGACTAACTTAGTTTATCTGTTAAGAACGACTACGAATGCTCTGCCACAAGCACATCTATTTGCAGAATAAAATATTTATCTGATTCCACATGTATCAGTGAAAGCAGTATCGAGAGCCCGAATTTGGTTTAGTTTTGTACAACACTGGTTAAGTAGATCTAACTACGTCTGATTGACGCGTTATGTAACATAAAATATTTGCCCAGGAGGTGAGAGCGCATCAAGTGTTGGAGCAGAAACAAGTGGAGCCGCTGGACAAGGAAGTGCAACCACTTCAGGAGTTGCTGATGGAGGTAGCAGTGCATCCAGCCCAGGTATTTAAAACAGAAAATAAATAGTTTAAATACATGTTATCAAATTTGTCAAACCCTATCACATTTCTGCGCTTTTAAATAAATTAAAACTATATTGAAAATGTATTGCATTGAATCTAATTATTATGACAATTTTCAAAGATAATGATGAAAAGATTCCTTTTGTGACCATCACATTATTGAAGCTTACGTTATCAAAGCAACAGGTGTTATCTTTCATCTTTATTTATTCATTGGTAAATTCAGCTGCTGAATCAAGTTCAGATGCTTTGTATTCAGTATTGTTCATAGATGTGGTATCATAATGTATAGTTTCTAAAAGCTAAGAAGTATCAATAGTGTGTTGAGAAACGCCCTTTTTCCGTGCTACAAAATTGTCACCGAACTACATAATTATCTCATGTAAATAAAGCCTATATGAACCCGATTGATCTTTCAGGTACTATTGGATCGTCGCCGGGCCAATGGACACAAGCACCTGATGGTAGTTGGGTATGGCTTGGCCCAGATAGATACTATCAACCAGGTTATTGTTGTTTTTCTATTTTAAGATACTACTTATAAGAGATTAAACCGAAACCGATTGCTTAAACATTGCATAAATTCCTTACCTTTGACGTTGGTTGTTGTGGATTGCGCTATAAAACAATGATATTTTGGCCATCTGATCTATTGGTACTTATTTATTTTATTTATTTCATTCATACAATTTTGACAAACTGAAGCATAAGAAAACTTCCTAAAAACCCTATTGGGTTTGTCGTGGGTATCATATTCCTCTATTGTTATTACTTACCTACGGCTGTCAAGTATTAAACTCGCCATTTAACAATATTTGAAGTTTCTGTAAGCAAATATCTCTGTGTTGTATATATATTTTATGTTTATTACAGGAGGTTTTTTCATACAACGTCATTCTCAAACTTGAAATATTTTCTTGTAACTCAGCATTACGTTTACTTAAACTTGAATTATCTCTCTGTCTTCGGTCAAAGCTAGTATACCTACAGGATTAACCTAGATTGGAACTAGCTTTTGAGAACGGTTACCGGAACACACCACATGGTTATTGGTTACAGATATTCTACATGTAGCTAGTAGCAGAAAATGCTGTTAGTGCCAACATGCAAAGTCCGGAGTTTTTTAGCTGAACGTGACTTTGAAATAGCGTAACGAATATCATCCTAAAACAACACCTAGGATCGACGGTTTAACGTGCCCTTCAAAGCGCGTCGGCAGTCAGTAATTTTAAATACCTCTGACGTGTACCCGTTGAATCCAATCGCAACTGCCGAGAACGTTGACTAACTTAGTTTATCTGTTAAGAACGACTACGAAAGCTCTGCCACAAGCACATCTATTTGCAGAATAAAATATTTATCTGATTCCACATGTATCAGTGAAAGCAGTATCGAGAGCCCGAATTTGGTTTAGTTTTGTACAACACTGGTTAAGTAGATCTAACTACGTCTGATTGACGCGTTATGTAACATAAAATATTTGCCCAGGAGGTGAGAGCGCATCAAGTGTTGGAGCAGAAACAAGTGGAGCCGCTGGACAAGGAAGTGCAACCACTTCAGGAGTTGCTGATGGAGGTAGCAGTGCATCCAGCCCAGGTATTTAAAACAGAAAATAAATAGTTTAAATACATGTTATCAAATTTGTCAAACCCTATCACATTTCTGCGCTTTTAAATAAATCAATACTTTATTGGAAATGTATTGCATTGAATCTAATTATTATGACAATTTTCAAAGATAATGATGAAAAGATTCCTTTTGTGACCATCACATTAGTAAAGCTTACGTTAACAAAGCAACAGGTGTTATCTTTCATCATTATTTATTCATGTGTAAATTCAGCTGCTGAATCAAGTTCAGATGCTTGGTATTCAGTATTGTTAATAGATGTGGTATCAAAATGTATAGTTTCTAAAGGCTAAGAAGTATCAATAGTGTGTTGAGAAACGCCCTTTTTCCGTGCTACATAATTGTCACCGAAATACATAATTATATCATGTAAATAAAGGCTATATGTAACCAATTGATCTTTCAGGTACTATTGGATCGTCGCCGGGCCAATGGACACAAGCACCTGATGGTAGTTGGGTATGGCTTGGCCCAGATAGATACTATCAACCAGGTTATTGTTGTTTTTCTATTTTAAGATACTACTTATAAGAGATTACACCGAAACCGATTGCTTAAACATTGCATAAATTCCTTACCGTTGACGTTGGTTGTTGTGGATTGCGCTATAAAACAATGATATTTTGGCCATCTGATCTATTGGTACTTATTTATTTTATTTATTTCATTCATACAATTTTGACAAATTTAAGCATAAGAAAACTTCCTAAAAACCTTATTGGGTTTGTCGTGGGTATCATATTCCTCTATTGTTATTACTTACCTAAGGCTGTCAAGTATTAAACTCGCCATTTAACAATATTTGAAGTCTCTGTAAGAAAATATCTCTGTGTATATATATATATTTATATATTAATATATTTAAATATATAACCATGTGGTGCATTCCGGTAACCGTTCTCAAAAGCTATATATTAATATATTTATATATTATTAATATATATATATATATTTAATGTTTATAACAGTAGGTTCTTTCAAACAAGGTCATTCCCAAACTTGAAATATTTTCTTGTAACTCAGCATTACGTTTTCTTAAACTTGAAATAATCTCTCTGTCTTCGGTCAAAGCGAGTATACTTACAGGATAAACCTAGATTGGAACAAGCTTTTGAGAACGGTTACCGGAACACACCACATGGTTATTGGTTACAGATATTCTACATGTAGCTAGTAGCAGAAAATGCTGTTAGTGCCAACATGCAAAGTCCGGAGTTTTTTAGCTGAACGTGACTTTGAAATAGCGTAACGAATATCATCCTAAAACAACACCTAGGATCGACGGTTTAACGTGCCCTTCAAAGCGCGAAGGCAGTCAGTAATTTTAAATACCTCTGACGTGTACCCGTTGAATCCAATCGCAACTGCCGAGAACGTTGACTAACTTAGTTTATCTGTTAAGAACGACTACGAAAGCTCTGCCACAAGCACATCTCTTTGCAGAATAAAATATTTATCTGATTCCACATGTATCAGTGAAAGCAGTATCGAGAGCCCGAATTTGGTTTAGTTTTGTACAACACTGGTTAAGTAGATCTAACTACGTCTGATTGACGCGTTATGTTACATAAAATATTTGCCCAGGAGGTGAGAGCGCATCAAGTGTTGGAGCAGAAACAAGTGGAGCCGCTGGACAAGGAAGTGCAACCACTTCAGGAGTTGCTGATGGAGGTAGCAGTGCATCCAGCCCAGGTATTTAAAACAGAAAATAAATAGTTTAAATACATGTTATCAAATTTGTCAAACCCTATCACACTTCTGCGCTTTTAAATAAATCAATACTTTATTGGAAATGTATTGCATTGAATCTAATTATTATGACAATTTTCAAAGATAATGATGAAAAGATTCCTTTTGTGACCATCACATTATTAAAGCTTACGTTAACAAAGCAACAGGTGTTATCTTTCATGTTTATTTATTCATGTGTAAATTCAGCTGCTGAATCAAGTTCAGATGCTTGGTATTCAGTATTGTTAATAGATGTGGTATCAAAATGTATAGTTTCTAAAGGCTAAGAAGTATCAATAGTGTGTTGAGAAACGCCCTTTTTCCGTGCTACATAATTGTCACCGAAATACATAATTATCTCATGTAAATAAAGGCTATACGTAACCAATTGATCTTTCAGGTACTATTGGATCGTCGCCGGGCCAATGGACACAAGCACCTGATGGTAGTTGGGTATGGCTTGGCCCAGATAGATACTATCAACCAGGTTATTGTTGTTTTTCTATTTTAAGATACTACTTATAAGAGATTAAACCGAAACCGATTGCTTAAACATTGCATAAATTCCTTACCGTTGACGTTGGTTGTTGTGGATTGCGCTATAAAACAATGATATTTTGGCCATCTGATCAATTGGTACTTATTTATTTTATTTATTTCATTCATACAATTTTGACAAACTTAAGCATAAGAAAACTTCCTAAAAACCCTATTGGGTTTGTCGTGGGTATCATATTCCTCTATTGTTATTACTTACCTACGGCTGTCAAGTATTAAACTCGCCATTTAACAAAATTTGAAGTCTCTGTAAGAAAATATCTCTGTGTATATATATATATTTATATATAAATATATTAATATATTTAAATAAATAACCATGTGGTGTGTTCCGGTAACCGTTCTCAAAAGCTATATATTAATATATTTATATATTATTAATATATATATATATATATATATTTAATGTTTATAACAGTAGGTTCTTTCAAACAAGGTCATTCCCAAACTTGAAATATTTTCTTGTAACTCAGCATTACGTTTTCTTAAACTTGAAATAATCTCTCTGTCTTCGGTCAAAGCGAGTATACTTACAGGATAAACCTAGATTGGAACAAGCTTTTGAGAACGGTTACCGGAACACACCACATGGTTATTGGTTACAGATATTCTACATGTAGCTAGTAGCAGAAAATGCTGTTAGTGCCAACATGCAAAGTCCGGAGTTTTTTAGCTGAACGTGACTTTGAAATAGCGTAACGAATATCATCCTAAAACAACACCTAGGATCGGCGGTTTAACGTGCCCTTCAAAGCGCGAAGGCAGTCAGTAATTTTAAATACCTCTGACGTGTACCCGTTGAATCCAATCGCAACTGCCGAGAACGTTGACTAACTTAGTTTATCTGTTAAGAACGACTACGAATGCTCTGCCACAAGCACATCTATTTGCAGAATAAAATATTTATCTGATTCCACATGTATCAGTGAAAGCAGTATCGAGAGCCCGAATTTGGTTTAGTTTTGTACAACACTGGTTAAGTAGATCTAACTACGTCTGATTGACGCGTTATGTAACATAAAATATTTGCCCAGGAGGTGAGAGCGCATCAAGTGTTGGAGCAGAAACAAGTGGAGCCGCTGGACAAGGAAGTGCAACCACTTCAGGAGTTGCTGATGGAGGTAGCAGTGCATCCAGCCCAGGTATTTAAAACAGAAAATAAATAGTTTAAATACATGTTATCAAATTTGTCAAACCCTATCACATTTCTGCGCTTTTAAATAAATTAAAACTATATTGAAAATGTATTGCATTGAATCTAATTATTATGACAATTTTCAAAGATAATGATGAAAAGATTCCTTTTGTGACCATCACATTATTGAAGCTTACGTTATCAAAGCAACAGGTGTTATCTTTCATCTTTATTTATTCATTGGTAAATTCAGCTGCTGAATCAAGTTCAGATGCTTTGTATTCAGTATTGTTCATAGATGTGGTATCATAATGTATAGTTTCTAAAAGCTAAGAAGTATCAATAGTGTGTTGAGAAACGCCCTTTTTCCGTGCTACAAAATTGTCACCGAACTACATAATTATCTCATGTAAATAAAGCCTATATGAACCCGATTGATCTTTCAGGTACTATTGGATCGTCGCCGGGCCAATGGACACAAGCACCTGATGGTAGTTGGGTATGGCTTGGCCCAGATAGATACTATCAACCAGGTTATTGTTGTTTTTCTATTTTAAGATACTACTTATAAGAGATTAAACCGAAACCGATTGCTTAAACATTGCATAAATTCCTTACCTTTGACGTTGGTTGTTGTGGATTGCGCTATAAAACAATGATATTTTGGCCATCTGATCTATTGGTACTTATTTATTTTATTTATTTCATTCATACAATTTTGACAAACTGAAGCATAAGAAAACTTCCTAAAAACCCTATTGGGTTTGTCGTGGGTATCATATTCCTCTATTGTTATTACTTACCTACGGCTGTCAAGTATTAAACTCGCCATTTAACAATATTTGAAGTTTCTGTAAGCAAATATCTCTGTGTTGTATATATATTTTATGTTTATTACAGGAGGTTTTTTCATACAACGTCATTCTCAAACTTGAAATATTTTCTTGTAACTCAGCATTACGTTTACTTAAACTTGAATTATCTCTCTGTCTTCGGTCAAAGCTAGTATACCTACAGGATTAACCTAGATTGGAACTAGCTTTTGAGAACGGTTACCGGAACACACCACATGGTTATTGGTTACAGATATTCTACATGTAGCTAGTAGCAGAAAATGCTGTTAGTGCCAACATGCAAAGTCCGGAGTTTTTTAGCTGAACGTGACTTTGAAATAGCGTAACGAATATCATCCTAAAACAACACCTAGGATCGACGGTTTAACGTGCCCTTCAAAGCGCGTCGGCAGTCAGTAATTTTAAATACCTCTGACGTGTACCCGTTGAATCCAATCGCAACTGCCGAGAACGTTGACTAACTTAGTTTATCTGTTAAGAACGACTACGAAAGCTCTGCCACAAGCACATCTATTTGCAGAATAAAATATTTATCTGATTCCACATGTATCAGTGAAAGCAGTATCGAGAGCCCGAATTTGGTTTAGTTTTGTACAACACTGGTTAAGTAGATCTAACTACGTCTGATTGACGCGTTATGTAACATAAAATATTTGCCCAGGAGGTGAGAGCGCATCAAGTGTTGGAGTAAAAACAAGTGGAGCCGCTGGACAAGGAAGTGCAACCACTTCAGGAGTTGCTGATGGGGGTAGCAGTGCATCCAGCCCAGGTATTTAAAACAGAAAATAAATAGTTTAAATACATGTTATCAAATTTGTCAAACCCTATCACATTTCTGCGCTTTTAAATAAATCAATACTTTATTGGAAATGTATTGCATTGAATCTAATTATTATGACAATTTTCAAAGATAATGATGAAAAGATTCCTTTTGTGACCATCACATTATTAAAGCTTACGTTAACAAAGCAACAGGTGTTATCTTTCATCTTTATTTATTCATGTGTAAATTCAGCTGCTGAATCAAGTTCAGATGCTTGGTATTCAGTATTGTTAATAGATGTGGTATCAAAATGTATAGTTTCTAAAGGCTAAGAAGTATCAATAGTGTGTTGAGAAACGCCCTTTTTCCGTGCTACATAATTGTCACCGAAATACATAATTATCTCATGTAAATAAAGGCTATATGTAACCAATTGATCTTTCAGGTACTATTGGATCGTCGCCGGGCCAATGGACACAAGCACCTGATGGTAGTTGGGTATGGCTTGGCCCAGATAGATACTATCAACCAGGTTATTGTTGTTTTTCTATTTTAAGATACTACTTATAAGAGATTAAACCGAAACCGATTGCTTAAACATTGCATAAATTCCTTACCGTTGACGTTGGTTGTTGTGGATTGCGCTATAAAACAATGATATTTTGGCCATCTGATCTATTGGTACTTATTTATTTTATTTATTTCATTCATACAATTTTGACAAACTTAAGCATAAGAAAACTTCCTAAAAACCCTATTGGGTTTGTCGTGGGTATCATATTCCTCTATTGTTATTACTTACCTAAGGCTGTCAAGTATTAAACTCGCCATTAAACAATATTTGAAGTCTCTGTAAGAAAATATCTCTGTGTATATATATATATTTATATATAAATGTATTTAAATAAATAACCATGTGGTGTGTTCCGGTAACCGTTCTCAAAAGCTATATATTAATATATTTATATATTATTAATATATATATATATATATATATATATTTAATGTTTATAACAGTAGGTTCTTTCAAACAAGGTCATTCCCAAACTTGAAATATTTTCTTGTAACTCAGCATTACGTTTTCTTAAACTTGAAATAATCTCTCTGTCTTCGGTCAAAGCGAGTATACTTACAGGATAAACCTAGATTGGAACAAGCTTTTGAGAACGGTTACCGGAACACACCACATGGTTATTGGTTACAGATATTCTACATGTAGCTAGTAGCAGAAAATGCTGTTAGTGCCAACATGCAAAGTCCGGAGTTTTTTAGCTGAACGTGACTTTGAAATAGCGTAACGAATATCATCCTAAAACAACACCTAGGATCGACGGTTTAACGTGCCCTTCAAAGCGCGTCGGCAGTCAGTAATTTTAAATACCTCTGACGTGTACCCGTTGAATCCAATCGCAACTGCCGAGAACGTTGACTAACTTAGTTTATCTGTTAAGAACGACTACGAAAGCTCTGCCACAAGCACATCTATTTGCAGAATAAAATATTTATCTGATTCCACATGTATCAGTGAAAGCAGTATCGAGAGCCCGAATTTGGTTTAGTTTTGTACAACACTGGTTAAGTAGATCTAACTACGTCTGATTGACGCGTTATGTAACATAAAATATTTGCCCAGGAGGTGAGAGCGCATCAAGTGTTGGAGCAGAAACAAGTGGAGCCGCTGGACAAGGAAGTGCAACCACTTCAGGAGTTGCTGATGGAGGTAGCAGTGCATCCAGCCCAGGTATTTAAAACAGAAAATAAATAGTTTAAATACATGTTATCAAATTTGTCAAACCCTATCACATTTCTGCGCTTTTAAATAAATTAAAACTATATTGAAAATGTATTGCATTGAATCTAATTATTATGACAATTTTCAAAGATAATGATGAAAAGATTCCTTTTGTGACCATCACATTATTGAAGCTTACGTTATCAAAGCAACAGGTGTTATCTTTCATCTTTATTTATTCATTGGTAAATTCAGCTGCTGAATCAAGTTCAGATGCTTTGTATTCAGTATTGTTCATAGATGTGGTATCATAATGTATAGTTTCTAAAAGCTAAGAAGTATCAATAGTGTGTTGAGAAACGCCCTTTTTCCGTGCTACAAAATTGTCACCGAACTACATAATTATCTCATGTAAATAAAGCCTATATGAACCCGATTGATCTTTCAGGTACTATTGGATCGTCGCCGGGCCAATGGACACAAGCACCTGATGGTAGTTGGGTATGGCTTGGCCCAGATAGATACTATCAACCAGGTTATTGTTGTTTTTCTATTTTAAGATACTACTTATAAGAGATTAAACCGAAACCGATTGCTTAAACATTGCATAAATTCCTTACCTTTGACGTTGGTTGTTGTGGATTGCGCTATAAAACAATGATATTTTGGCCATCTGATCTATTGGTACTTATTTATTTTATTTATTTCATTCATACAATTTTGACAAACTGAAGCATAAGAAAACTTCCTAAAAACCCTATTGGGTTTGTCGTGGGTATCATATTCCTCTATTGTTATTACTTACCTACGGCTGTCAAGTATTAAACTCGCCATTTAACAATATTTGAAGTTTCTGTAAGCAAATATCTCTGTGTTGTATATATATTTTATGTTTATTACAGGAGGTTTTTTCATACAACGTCATTCTCAAACTTGAAATATTTTCTTGTAACTCAGCATTACGTTTACTTAAACTTGAATTATCTCTCTGTCTTCGGTCAAAGCTAGTATACCTACAGGATTAACCTAGATTGGAACTAGCTTTTGAGAACGGTTACCGGAACACACCACATGGTTATTGGTTACAGATATTCTACATGTAGCTAGTAGCAGAAAATGCTGTTAGTGCCAACATGCAAAGTCCGGAGTTTTTTAGCTGAACGTGACTTTGAAATAGCGTAACGAATATCATCCTAAAACAACACCTAGGATCGACGGTTTAACGTGCCCTTCAAAGCGCGTCGGCAGTCAGTAATTTTAAATACCTCTGACGTGTACCCGTTGAATCCAATCGCAACTGCCGAGAACGTTGACTAACTTAGTTTATCTGTTAAGAACGACTACGAAAGCTCTGCCACAAGCACATCTATTTGCAGAATAAAATATTTATCTGATTCCACATGTATCAGTGAAAGCAGTATCGAGAGCCCGAATTTGGTTTAGTTTTGTACAACACTGGTTAAGTAGATCTAACTACGTCTGATTGACGCGTTATGTAACATAAAATATTTGCCCAGGAGGTGAGAGCGCATCAAGTGTTGGAGTAAAAACAAGTGGAGCCGCTGGACAAGGAAGTGCAACCACTTCAGGAGTTGCTGATGGGGGTAGCAGTGCATCCAGCCCAGGTATTTAAAACAGAAAATAAATAGTTTAAATACATGTTATCAAATTTGTCAAACCCTATCACATTTCTGCGCTTTTAAATAAATCAATACTTTATTGGAAATGTATTGCATTGAATCTAATTATTATGACAATTTTCAAAGATAATGATGAAAAGATTCCTTTTGTGACCATCACATTATTAAAGCTTACGTTAACAAAGCAACAGGTGTTATCTTTCATCTTTATTTATTCATGTGTAAATTCAGCTGCTGAATCAAGTTCAGATGCTTGGTATTCAGTATTGTTAATAGATGTGGTATCAAAATGTATAGTTTCTAAAGGCTAAGAAGTATCAATAGTGTGTTGAGAAACAACCTTTTTCCGTGCTACATAATTGTCACCGAAATACATAATTATCTCATGTAAATAAAGGCTATATGTAACCAATTGATCTTTCAGGTACTATTGGATCGTCGCCGGGCCAATGGACACAAGCACCTGATGGTAGTTGGGTATGGCTTGGCCCAGATAGATACTATCAACCAGGTTATTGTTGTTTTTCTATTTTAAGATACTACTTATAAGAGATTAAACCGAAACCGATTGCTTAAACATTGCATAAATTCCTTACCGTTGACGTTGGTTGTTGTGGATTGCGCTATAAAACAATGATATTTTGGCCATCTGATCTATTGGTACTTATTTATTTTATTTATTTCATTCATACAATTTTGACAAACTGAAGCATAAGAAAACTTCCTAAAAACCCTATTGGGTTTGTCGTGGGTATCATATTCCTCTATTGTTATTACTTACCTACGGCTGTCAAGTATTAAACTCGCCATTTAACAATATTTGAAGTCTCTGTAAGAAAATATCTCTGTGTATATATATATGTATTTATATATAAATATATTAATATATTTAAATAAATAACCATGTGGTGTGTTCCGGTAACCGTTCTCAAAAGCTATATATTAATATATTTATATATCCCCTCGTGCGTCCAATCTGTCCACCTCCTATGACGAAATCGTCCAAACTGCTCACGTTTTTTTATCCCGCGACGCCCCGTAACGTTTTTTTGTAGTACTAAGTAGTTTTCCATTACCTAAACATGTCACCCTAACATCCCCATACCCCAATATATTACCTATACCATACAAAAAATAACATTTTCATACATTTAGTTTGAGTGGATCAAACAGCGAATAAAAATATATTTTTCCAGATTTTGAGGTATTTTGTTTTTTAATCGAGTTTATTTGTGGCAGTCTCCAATCAACATATAAACTTCTTGGTACCAATGCAATCCTCATCATATTCTCTTTACGGGAAAAGAAATGAAAATAGACCTTTTCATGGAAAATTTTACAGGAAAATGGGTTTGAACAGACGACGAAAATGGCGGGAAACGGCATTTTTTATATATTTTTTTTATTTTTTTTTTCCGAAACTATTCCACCTACAACTTTGTTTTTTTTTTAATGTGTGTATTTATTATGGTTCTTTACCCATGAATAATACCAGATTGTAAGGATAAATATTTTATAAGTAGTAACGAGATTAAAACAACGCGATTTTTTTTAAGAATTTTGGCGGGAAAACTGTACATAAGCGGATTTTATTTTTTTTCTCAAAAACTATACCATCTACGAATTTGGTTTTTCTTTTGATATGATTATTTAGATGTAATCTATACACCTGAATTGTTTCAGATGTTTAGGTTTACAGGTTTAAAAGTAGTTACTAGATTATTTATTACGTAAATTTCGATCGGTGAGTGTTTGCGCGGCAAAATGCATCGAGTGAAAGTTATTTTTTTTCATTTCATGATTTGAGTAAGTTCTCGTTACCATAGAGTAATGCGGTTTTTTTTGTTGTATAGCCAATGATAGTAGCTTACTAACAACGTTTAAATAATAACGATCGGATAAATACAAGCTTCACACTAAACCTTTTTTTTAGACCACCGGAATTCCGGCCGTAACAAAAACGGGGGTCAAATAAAAAAATCTATAAAAAAAAAAGTTATCAATCCTTATCCATTTAATTTCTTTTAACATCGTTATTGAATTGTTGCCTATAGAAATGCAAAATTACAGCTTTCTAGGTTAATTACTTTAGAAGTAGTTACGAGATTATTTTTAAATGACATAAATCTATACAAAATTTTGGCGCCAAAATGTAATTTGAGCTGGTTTCAGATTTCATATCAATTTTAAACATACTTTCTGTTATATCAGAATATTATGGATTTTTTCTCGCATAGCCAAGGATCCATTCTCACGAAAACCGTTTGAATTATGAAAATCGAACTTACGCAGATTTTATGGTGAATATGTAACCACGACTATTGACCGATCTCCGGCAGGCCGGATGGGACACATAAGGGAAATCCGGCAGACCGGTGGATACACGGCGGAGGATATTATTAATATATATATATATATAAATATATATATATATATATATATATATATATATTAATGTTTATAACAGTAGGTTCTTTTAAACAAGGTCATTCCCAAACTTGAAATATTTTCTTGTAACTCAGCATTACGTTTTCTTAAACTTGAAATAATCTCTCTGTCTTCGGTCAAAGCGAGTATACTTACAGGATAAACCTAGATTGGAACAAGCTTTTGAGAACGGTTACCGGAACACACCACATGGTTATTGGTTACAGATATTCTACATGTAGCTAGTAGCAGAAAATGCTGTTAGTGCCAACATGCAAAGTCCGGAGTTTTTTAGCTGAACGTGACTTTGAAATAGCGTAACGAATATCATCCTAAAACAACACCTAGGATCGACGGTTTAACGTGCCCTTCAAAGCGCGTCGGCAGTCAGTAATTTTAAATACCTCTGACGTGTACCCGTTGAATCCAATCGCAACTGCCGAGAACGTTGACTAACTTAGTTTATCTGTTAAGAACGACTACGAAAGCTTTGCCACAAGCACATCTATTTGCAGAATAAAATATTTATCTGATTCCACATGTATCAGTGAAAGCAGTATCGAGAGCCCGAATTTGGTTTAGTTTTGTACAACACTGGTTAAGTAGATCTAACTACGTCTGATTGACGCGGTATGTAACATAAAATATTTGCCCAGGAGGTGAGAGCGCATCAAGTGTTGGAGCAGAAACAAGTGGAGCCGCTGGACAAGGAAGTGCAACCACTTCAGGAGTTGCTGATGGAGGTAGCAGTGCATCCAGCCCAGGTATTTAAAACAGAAAATAAATAGTTTAAATACATGTTATCAAATTTGTCAAACCCTATCACATTTCTGCGCTTTTAAATAAATTAAAACTATATTGAAAATGTATTGCATTGAATCTAATTATTATGACAATTTTCAAAGATAATGATGAAAAGATTCCTTTTGTGACCATCACATTATTGAAGCTTACGTTATCAAAGCAACAGGTGTTATCTTTCATCTTTATTTATTCATTGGTAAATTCTGCTGCTGAATCAAGTTCAGATGCTTTGTATTCAGTATTGTTCATAGATGTGGTATCATAATGTATAGTTTCTAAAAGCTAAGAAGTATCAATAGTGTGTTGAGAAACGCCCTTTTTCCGTGCTACAAAATTGTCACTGAACTACATAATTATCTCATGTAAATAAAGCCTATATGAACCCATTGATCTTTCAGGTACTATTGGATCGTCGCCGGGCCGATGGGCACAAGCACCTGATGGTAGTTGGGTATGGCTTGGCCCAGATATATACAATCAACCAGGTTATTGTTGTTTTTCTATTTTAAGATACTACTTATAAGAGATTAAACCAAAGCCGATTGCTTAAACATTGCATAAATTCCTTACCGTTGACGTTGGTTGTTGTGGATTGCGCTTTAAAACAATGATATTTCGGCCATCTGATCTATTAATACTAATTTATTTCATTCATACAATTTTCACAAACTTAAGCATAAGAAAACACCCTAATAACCCTATTGGGTTTGTCGAGGGTATTATATTCCTCTAGTGTTATTACTTACCTACGGCCGTCAAGTAACTCTCCATTCAACAATATTTGAAGTTTCTGTAAGAAAATATCTCTGTGTTGTATATATATTTTATGTTTATTACAGGAAGTTTTTTCATACAACGTCATTCTCAAACTTGAAATATTTTCTTGTAACTCAGCATTACGTTTACTTAAACTTGAAATAATCTCTCTGTCTTCGGTCAAAGCTAGTATACCTACAGGATTAACCTAGATTGGAACTAGCTTTTGAGAACGGTTACCGGAACACACCACATGGTTATTGGTTACAGATATTCTACATGTAGCTAGTAGCAGAAAATGCTGTAAGTGCCAACATGCAAAATCCGGAGTTTTTTAGCTAAACGTGACTTTGAAATACCGTAACGAATATCATCCTAAAACAACACCGGGAACGACGGTTTAACGTGCCCTTCAAAGCGCGTCGGCAGTCAGTAATTTTAAATACCTCTGACGTGTACCCGTTGAATCCAATCGCAACTGCCGAGAACGTTGACTAACTTAGTTTATCTGTTAAGAACGACTACGAAAGCTCTGCCACAAGCACATCTATTTGCAGAATAAAATATTTATCTGATTCCACATGTATCAGTGAAAGCAGTATCGAGAGCCCGAATTTGGTTTAGTTTTGTACAACACTGGTTAAGTAGATCTAACTACGTCTGATTGACGCGTTATGTAACATAAAATATTTGCCCAGGAGGTGAGAGCGCATCAAGTGTTGGAGTAAAAACAAGTGGAGCCGCTGGACAAGGAAGTGCAACCACTTCAGGAGTTGCTGATGGGGGTAGCAGTGCATCCAGCCCAGGTATTTAAAACAGAAAATAAATAGTTTAAATACATGTTATCAAATTTGTCAAACCCTATCACATTTCTGCGCTTTTAAATAAATCAATACTTTATTGGAAATGTTTTGCATGAAATCACCCAATAATGTCAATTTTTAAAGAGAATGAAGAAAAGATTCCTTTTGTGACAATCACCATAATGAAACTTACGTCAGCAAAGTAACAGATGTTATCTTTCAACTTTACTTATTCATTGGTAAATTCAAAAATCAATTGTGAATGCCGGTAAAGCAGTGTACTTAGAATATCTGTTAAGAACAACACGAAAAGCTCTACCACTTAACCTTCCTTTGTGATGTAAAGAAAAAATATTGTTCTGATTAAACATGACTGGAATAAGAACAGGAACGTGACCCGAATCATCATAGTACACATACTGGTACTATGTTTATTCAGGTTTGGTGCTGAAGTTATCAGTGAAAGCTGTATCGAGAGCCCGAGTTTGGAAGCAACACTGATTTAGTAGATCTAATTTTGTCTGATTGCCGTGTAATGTAACATAAAATATTTGCCCAGGAGGTACAACCACATCAGGAGCTGGAGTAGGAACTGGTGGAGCCGCTGGACAAGGAGGTGCAACCACATCAGGAGCTGCTGATGGAGGTAGCGGTGCATCCAGCCCAGGTATTTAAACTAGAAAATAAGAGTAAAGAGATGTTAGCAAATTCATCAAACACCCCCACATTACTACGCTTATAAATAAATTAAAACTATATTGAAAATGTATTGCATTGAATCTAATTATTATGACAATTTTCAAACATAATGATGAAAAGATTCCTTTTGTGACCATCACATTATTGAAGCTTACGTTATCAAAGCAACAGGTGTTATCTTTCATCTTTATTTATTCATTGGTAAATTCAGCTGCTGAATCAAGTTCAGATGCTTTGTATTCAGTATTGTTCATAGATGTGGTATCATAATGTATAGTTTCTAAAAGCTAAGAAGTATCAATAGTGTGTTGAGAAACGCCCTTTTTCCTTGCTACAAAATTGTCACCGAACTACATAATTATCTCATGTAAATAAAGCCTATATGAACCCGATTGATCTTTCAGGTACTATTGGATCGTCGCCGGGCCGATGGGCACAAGCACCTGATGGTAGTTGGGTATGGCTTGGCCCAGATATATACAATCAACCAGGTTATTGTTGTTTTTCTATTTTAAGATACTACTTATAAGAGATTAAACCAAAACCGATTGCTTAAACATTGCATAAATTCCTTACCGTTGACGTTGGTTGTTGTGGATTGCGCTTTAAAACAATGATATTTCGGCCATCTGATCTATTAATACTAATTTATTTCATTCATACAATTTTCACAAACTTAAGCATAAGAAAACACCCTAATAACCCTATTGGGTTTGTCGAGGGTATTATATTCCTCTAGTGTTATTACTTACCTACGGCCGTCAAGTAACTCGCCATTCAACAATATTTGAAGTTTCTGTAAGAAAATATCTCTGTGTTGTATATATATTTTATGTTTATTACAGGAAGTTTTTTCATACAACGTCATTCTCAAACTTGAAATATTTTCTTGTAACTCAGCATTACGTTTACTTAAACTTGAAATAATCTCTCTGTCTTCGGTCAAAGCTAGTATACCTACAGGATTAACCTAGATTGGAACTAGCTTTTGAGAACGGTTACCGGAACACACCACATGGTTATTGGTTACAGATATTCTACATGTAGCTAGTAGCAGAAAATGCTGTAAGTGCCAACATGCAAAATCCGGAGTTTTTTAGCTAAACGTGACTTTGAAATACCGTAACGAATATCATCCTAAAACAACACCGGGAACGACGGTTTAACGTGCCCTTCAAAGCGCGTCGGCAGTCAGTAATTTTAAATACCTCTGACGTGTACCCGTTGAATCCAATCGCAACTGCCGAGAACGTTGACTAACTTAGTTTATCTGTTAAGAACGACTACGAAAGCTCTGCCACAAGCACATCTATTTGCAGAATAAAATATTTATCTGATTCCACATGTATCAGTGAAAGCAGTATCGAGAGCCCGAATTTGGTTTAGTTTTGTACAACACTGGTTAAGTAGATCTAACTACGTCTGATTGACGCGTTATGTAACATAAAATATTTGCCCAGGAGGTGAGAGCGCATCAAGTGTTGGAGTAAAAACAAGTGGAGCCGCTGGACAAGGAAGTGCAACCACTTCAGGAGTTGCTGATGGGGGTAGCAGTGCATCCAGCCCAGGTATTTAAAACAGAAAATAAATAGTTTAAATACATGTTATCAAATTTGTCAAACCCTATCACATTTCTGCGCTTTTAAATAAATTAAAACTATATTGAAAATGTATTGCATTGAATCTAATTATTATGACAATTTTCAAAGATAATGATGAAAAGATTCCTTTTGTGACCATCACATTATTGAAGCTTACGTTATCAAAGCAACAGGTGTTATCTTTCATCTTTATTTATTCATTGGTAAATTCTGCTGCTGAATCAAGTTCAGATGCTTTGTATTCAGTATTGTTCATAGATGTGGTATCATAATGTATAGTTTCTAAAAGCTAAGAAGTATCAATAGTGTGTTGAGAAACGCCCTTTTTCCGTGCTACAAAATTGTCACTTAACTACATAATTATCTCATGTAAATAAAGCCTATATGAACCCATTGATCTTTCAGGTACTATTGGATCGTCGCCGGGCCGATGGGCACAAGCACCTGATGGTAGTTGGGTATGGCTTGGCCCAGATATATACAATCAACCAGGTTATTGTTGTTTTTCTATTTTAAGATACTACTTATAAGAGATTAAACCAAAGCCGATTGCTTAAACATTGCATAAATTCCTTACCGTTGACGTTGGTTGTTGTGGATTGCGCTTTAAAACAATGATATTTCGGCCATCTGATCTATTAATACTAATTTATTTCATTCATACAATTTTCACAAACTTAAGCATAAGAAAACACCCTAATAACCCTATTGGGTTTGTCGAGGGTATTATATTCCTCTAGTGTTATTACTTACCTACGGCCGTCAAGTAACTCGCCATTCAACAATATTTGAAGTTTCTGTAAGAAAATATCTCTGTGTTGTATATATATTTTATGTTTATTACAGGAAGTTTTTTCATACAACGTCATTCTCAAACTTGAAATATTTTCTTGTAACTCAGCATTACGTTTACTTAAACTTGAAATAATCTCTCTGTCTTCGGTCAAAGCTAGTATACCTACAGGATTAACCTAGATTGGAACTAGCTTTTGAGAACGGTTACCGGAACACACCACATGGTTATTGGTTACAGATATTCTACATGTAGCTAGTAGCAGAAAATGCTGTAAGTGCCAACATGCAAAATCCGGAGTTTTTTAGCTAAACGTGACTTTGAAATACCGTAAAGAATATCATCCTAAAACAACACCGGGAACGACGGTTTAACGTGCCCTTCAAAGCGCGTCGGCAGTCAGTAATTTTAAATACCTCTGACGTGTACCCGTTGAATCCAATCGCAACTGCCGAGAACGTTGACTAACTTAGTTTATCTGTTAAGAACGACTACGAAAGCTCTGCCACAAGCACATCTATTTGCAGAATAAAATATTTATCTGATTCCACATGTATCAGTGAAAGCAGTATCGAGAGCCCGAATTTGGTTTAGTTTTGTACAACACTGGTTAAGTAGATCTAACTACGTCTGATTGACGCGTTATGTAACATAAAATATTTGCCCAGGAGGTGAGAGCGCATCAAGTGTTGGAGTAAAAACAAGTGGAGCCGCTGGACAAGGAAGTGCAACCACTTCAGGAGTTGCTGATGGGGGTAGCAGTGCATCCAGCCCAGGTATTTAAAACAGAAAATAAATAGTTTAAATACATGTTATCAAATTTGTCAAACCCTATCACATTTCTGCGCTTTTAAATAAATCAATACTTTATTGGAAATGTTTTGCATGAAATCACCCAATAATGTCAATTTTTAAAGAGAATGAAGAAAAGATTCCTTTTGTGACAATCACCATAATGAAACTTACGTCAGCAAAGTAACAGATGTTATCTTTCAACTTTACTTATTCATTGGTAAATTCAAAAATCAATTGTGAATGCCGGTAAAGCAGTGTACTTAGAATATCTGTTAAGAACAACACGAAAAGCTCTACCACTTAACCTTCCTTTGTGATGTAAAGAAAAAATATTGTTCTGATTAAACGTGACTGGAATAAGAACAGGAACGTGACCCGAATCATCATAGTACACATACTGGTACTATGTTTATTCAGGTTTGGTGCTGAAGTTATCAGTGAAAGCTGTATCGAGAGCCCGAGTTTGGAAGCAACACTGATTTAGTAGATCTAATTTTGTCTGATTGCCGTGTAATGTAACATAAAATATTTGCCCAGGAGGTACAACCACATCAGGAGCTGGAGTAGGAACTGGTGGAGCCGCTGGACAAGGAGGTGCAACCACATCAGGAGCTGCTGATGGAGGTAGCGGTGCATCCAGCCCAGGTATTTAAACTAGAAAATAAGAGTAAAGAGATGTTAGCAAATTCATCAAACACCCCCACATTACTACGCTTATAAATAAATTAAAACTATATTGAAAATGTATTGCATTGAATCTAATTATTATGACAATTTTCAAACATAATGATGAAAAGATTCCTTTTGTGACCATCACATTATTGAAGCTTACGTTATCAAAGCAACAGGTGTTATCTTTCATCTTTATTTATTCATTGGTAAATTCAGCTGCTGAATCAAGTTCAGATGCTTTGTATTCAGTATTGTTCATAGATGTGGTATCATAATGTATAGTTTCTAAAAGCTAAGAAGTATCAATAGTGTGTTGAGAAACGCCCTTTTTCCTTGCTACAAAATTGTCACCGAACTACATAATTATCTCATGTAAATAAAGCCTTTATGAACCCGATTGATCTTTCAGGTACTATTGGATCGTCGCCGGGCCGATGGGCACAAGCACCTGATGGTAGTTGGGTATGGCTTGGCCCAGATATATACAATCAACCAGGTTATTGTTGTTTTTCTATTTTAAGATACTACTTATAAGAGATTAAACCAAAACCGATTGCTTAAACATTGCATAAATTCCTTACCGTTGACGTTGGTTGTTGTGGATTGCGCTTTAAAACAATGATATTTCGGCCATCTGATCTATTAATACTAATTTATTTCATTCATACAATTTTCACAAACTTAAGCATAAGAAAACACCCTAATAACCCTATTGGGTTTGTCGAGGGTATTATATTCCTCTAGTGTTATTACTTACCTACGGCCGTCAAGTAACTCGCCATTCAACAATATTTGAAGTTTCTGTAAGAAAATATCTCTGTGTTGTATATATATTTTATGTTTATTACAGGAAGTTTTTTCATACAACGTCATTCTCAAACTTGAAATATTTTCGTGTAACTCAGCATTACGTTTACTTAAACTTGAATTATCTCTCTGTCTTCGGTCAAAGCTAGTATACCTACAGGATTAACCTAGATTGGAACTAGCTTTTGAGAACGGTTACCGGAACACACCACATGGCTATTGGTTACAGATATTCTACATGTAGCTAGTAGCAGAAAATGCTGTAAGTGCCAACATGCAAAGTCCGGAGTTTTTTAGCTAAACGTGACTTTGAAATACCGTAACGAATATCATCCTAAAACAACACCGGGAGCGACGGTTTAACGTGCCCTTCAAAGCGCGTCGGCAGTCAGTAATTTTAAATACCTCTGACGTGTACCCGTTGAATCCAATCGCAACTGCCGAGAACGTTGACTAACTTAGTTTATCTGTTAAGAACGACTACGAAAGCTCTGCCACAAGCACATCTATTTGCAGAATAAAATATTTATCTGATTCCACATGTATCAGTGAAAGCAGTATCGAGAGCCCGAACTTGGTTTAGTTTTGTACAACACTGGTTAAGTAGATCTAACTACGTCTGATTGACGCGTTATGTAACATAAAATATTTGCCCAGGAGGTGAGAGCGCATCAAGTGTTGGAGCAGAAACAAGTGGAGCCGCTGGACAAGGAAGTGCAACCACTTCAGGAGTTGCTGATGGGGGTAGCAGTGCATCCAGCCCAGGTATTTAAAACAGAAAATAAATAGTTTAAATAGATGTTATCAAATTTGTCAAACCCTATTACATTTCTGCGCTTTTCAATAACTTTTAACTTTATTAGAAATGTTTTGCATGAAATCACCCAATAATGTCAATTTTTAAAGAGAATGAAGAAATGATTCCTTTTGTGACAATCACCATAATGAAACTTACGTCAGCAAAGTAACAGATGTTATCTTTCAACTTTACTTATTCATTGGTAAATTCAAAAATCAATTGTGAATGCCGGTAAAGCTGTGTACTTAGAATATCTGTTAAGAACAACACGAAAAGCTCTACCACTTAACCTTCCTTTGTGATGTAAAGAAAAAATATTGTTCTGATTAAACATGTCTGGGATAAGTACAGGAACGTGACCCGAATCATCATAGTACACATACTGGTACTATGTTTATTTAGGTTTGGTGCTGAAGTTATCAGTGAAAGCTGTATCGAGAGCCCGAGTTTGGAAGCAACACTGATTTAGTAGATCTAATTTTGTCTGATTGCCGCGTAATGTAACATAAAATATTTGCCCAGGAGGTACAACCACATCAGGAGCTGGAGTAGGAACTGGTGGAGCCGCTGGACAAGGAGGTGCAACCACATCAGGAGCTGCTGATGGAGGTAGCGGTGCATCCAGCCCAGGTATTTAAACTAGAAAATAAGAGTAAAGAGATGTTAGCAAATTCATCAAACACCCCCACATTACTACGCTTATAAATAAATTAAAACTATATTGAAAATGTATTGCATTGAATTTAATTATAATGACAATTTTCAAAGATAATGATGAAAAGATTCCTTTTGTGACCATCACATTATTGAAGATTACGTTATCAAAGCAACAGGTGTTATCCTTCATCTTTATTTATTCATTGGTAAATTCAGCTGCTGAATCAAGTTCAGATGCTTTGTATTCAGTATTGTTCATAGATGTGGTATCATAATGTATAGTTTCTAAAAGCTAAGAAGTATCAATAGTGTGTTGAGAAACGCCTTTTTTCCGTGCTACAAAATTGTCACCGAACTACATAATTATCTCATGTAAATAAAGCCTATATGAACCCGATTGATCTTTCAGGTACTATTGGATCGTCGCCGGGCCGATGGGCACAAGCACCTGATGGTAGTTGGGTATGGCTTGGCCCAGATATATACAATCAACCAGGTTATTGTTGTTTTTCTATTTTAAGATACTACATATAAGAGATTAAACCAAAACCGATTGCTTAAACATTGCATAAATTCCTTACCGTAAACGTTGGTTGTTGTGGATTGCGCTTTAAAACAATGATATTTCGGCCATCTGATCTATTAATACTAATTTATTTCATTCATACAATTTTCACAAACTTAAGCATAAGAAAACACCCTAATAACCCTATTGGGTTTGTCGAGGGTATTATATTCCTCTAGTGTTATTACTTACCTACGGCCGTCAAGTAACTCGCCATTCAACAATATTTGAAGTTTCTGTAAGAAAATATCTCTGTGTTGTATATATATTTTATGTTTATTACAGGAAGTTTTTTCATACAACGTCATTCTCAAACTTGAAATATTTTCTTGTAACTCAGCATTACGTTTACTTAAACTTGAAATAATCTCTCTGTCTTCGGTCAAAGCGAGTATACTTACAGGATAAACCTAGATTGGAACAAGCTTTTGAGAACGGTTACCGGAACACACCACATGGTTATTGGTTACAGATATTCTACATGTAGCTAGTAGCAGAAAATGCTGTTAGTGCCAACATGCAAAGTCCGGAGTTTTTTAGCTGAACGTGACTTTGAAATAGCGTAACGAATATCATCCTAAAACAACACCTAGGATCGACGGTTTAACGTGCCCTTCAAAGCGCGTCGGCAGTCAGTAATTTTAAATACCTCTGACGTGTACCCGTTGAATCCAATCGCAACTGCCGAGAACGTTGACTAACTTAGTTTATCTGTTAAGAACGACTACGAAAGCTCTGCCACAAGCACATCTATTTGCAGAATAAAATATTTATCTGATTCCACATGTATCAGTGAAAGCAGTATCGAGAGCCCGAATTTGGTTTAGTTTTGTACAACACTGGTTAAGTAGATCTAACTACGTCTGATTGACGCGTTATGTAACATAAAATATTTGCCCAGGAGGTGAGAGCGCATCAAGTGTTGGAGTAAAAACAAGTGGAGCCGCTGGACAAGGAAGTGCAACCACTTCAGGAGTTGCTGATGGGGGTAGCAGTGCATCCAGCCCAGGTATTTAAAACAGAAAATAAATAGTTTAAATAGATGTTATCAAATTTGTCAAACCCTATTACATTTCTGCGCTTTTCAATAACTTTTAACTTTATTAGAAATGTTTTGCATGAAATCACCCAATAATGTCAATTTTTAAAGAGAATGAAGAAAAGATTCCTTTTGTGACAATCACCATAATGAAACTTACGTCAGCAAAGTAACAGATGTTATCTTTCAACTTTACTTATTCATTGGTAAATTCAAAAATCAATTGTGAATGCCGGTAAAGCTGTGTACTTAGAATATCTGTTAAGAACAACACGAAAAGCTCTACCACTTAACCTTCCTTTGTGATATAAAGAAAAAATATTGTTCTGATTAAACATGTCTGCGATAAGGACAAGAACGTGACCCGAATCATCATAGTACACATACTGGTACTATGTTTATTCAGGTTTGGTGCTGAAGTTATCAGTGAAAGCTGTATCGAGAGCCCGAGTTTGGAAGCAACACTGATTTAGTAGATCTAATTTTGTCTGATTGCCGTGTAATGTAACATAAAATATTTGCCCAGGAGGTACAACCACATCAGGAGCTGGAGTAGGAACTGGTGGAGCCGCTGGACAAGGAGGTGCAACCACATCAGGAGCTGCTGATGGAGGTAGCGGTGCATCCAGCCCAGGTATTTAAACTAGAAAATAAGAGTAAAGAGATGTTAGCAAATTCATCAAACACCCCCACATTACTACGCTTATAAATAAATTAAAACTATATTGAAAATGTATTGCATTGAATTTAATTATAATGACAATTTTCAAAGATAATGATGAAAAGATTCCTTTTGTGACCATCACATTATTGAAGCTTAAGTTATCAAAGCAACAGGTGTTATCTTTCATCTTTATTTATTCATTGGTAAATTCAGCTGCTGAATCAAGTTCAGATGCTTTGTATTCAGTATTGTTCATAGATGTGGTATCATAATGTATAGTTTCTAAAAGCTAAGAAGTATCAATAGTGTGTTGAGAAACGCCCTTTTTCCTTGCTACAAAATTGTCACCGAACTACATAATTATCTCATGTAAATAAAGCCTATATGAACCCGATTGATCTTTCAGGTACTATTGGATCGTCGCCGGGCCGATGGGCACAAGCACCTGATGGTAGTTGGGTATGGCTTGGCCCAGATATATACAATCAACCAGGTTATTGTTGTTTTTCTATTTTAAGATACTACTTATAAGAGATTAAACCAAAACCAATTGCTTAAACATTGCATAAATTCCTTACCGTTGACGTTGGTTGTTGTGGATTGCACTTTAAAACAATGATATTTCGGCCATCTGATCTATTAATACTAATTTATTTCATTCATACAATTTTCACAAACTTAAGCATAAGAAAACACCCTAATAACCCTATTGGGTTTGTCGAGGGTATTATATTCCTCTAGTGTTATTACTTACCTACGGCCGTCAAGTAACTCGCCATTCAACAATATTTGAAGTTTCTGTAAGAAAATATCTCTGTGTTGTATATATATTTTATGTTTATTACAGGAAGTTTTTTCATACAACGTCATTCTCAAACTTGAAATATTTTCTTGTAACTCAGCATTACGTTTACTTAAACTTGAAATAATCTCTCTGTCTTCGGTGAAAGCTAGTATACCTACAGGATTAACCTAGATTGGAACTAGCTTTTGAGAACGGTTACCGGAACACACCACATGGTTATTGGTTACAGATATTCTACATGTAGCTAGTAGCAGAAAATGCTGTAAGTGCCAACATGCAAAGTCCGGAGTTTTTTAGCTGAACGTGACTTTGAAGTAGCGTAACGAATATCATCCTAAAACAACACCGGGAACGACGGTTTAACGTGCCCTTCAAAGCGCGTCGGCAGTCAGTAATTTTAAATACCTCTGACGTGTACCCGTTGAATCCAATCGCAACTGCCGAGAACGTTGACTAACTTAGTTTATCTGTTAAGAACGACTACGAAAGCTCTGCCACAAGCACATCTATTTGCAGAATAAAATATTTATCTGATTCCACATGTATCAGTGAAAGCAGTATCGAGAGCCCGAATTTGGTTTAGTTTTGTACAACACTGGTTAAGTAGATCTAACTACGTCTGATTGACGCGTTATGTAACATAAAATATTTGCCCAGGAGGTGAGAGCGCATCAAGTGTTGGAGTAAAAACAAGTGGAGCCGCTGGACAAGGAAGTGCAACCACTTCAGGAGTTGCTGATGGGGGTAGCAGTGCATCCAGCCCAGGTATTTAAAACAGAAAATAAATAGTTTAAATAGATGTTATCAAATTTGTCAAACCCTATTACATTTCTGCGCTTTTCAATAACTTTTAACTTTATTAGAAATGTTTTGCATGAAATCACCCAATAATGTCAATTTTTAAAGAGAATGAAGAAAAGATTCCTTTTGTGACAATCACCATAATGAAACTTACGTCAGCAAAGTAACAGATGTTATCTTTCAACTTTACTTATTCATTGGTAAATTCAAAAATCAATTGTGAATGCCGGTAAAGCTATGTACTTAGAATATCTGTTAAGAACAACACGAAAAGCTCTACCACTTAACCTTCCTTTGTGATGTAAAGAAAAAATATTGTTCTGATTAAACATGTCTGGGATAAGGACAGGAACGTGACCCGAATCATCATAGTACACATACTGGTACTATGTTTATTCAGGTTTGGTGCTGAAGTTATCAGTGAAAGCTGTATCGAGAGCCCGAGTTTGGAAGCAACACTGATTTAGTAGATCTAATTTTGTCTGATTGCCGTGTAATGTAACATAAAATATTTGCCCAGGAGGTACAACCACATCAGGAGCTGGAGTAGGAACTGGTGGAGCCGCTGGACAAGGAGGTGCAACCACATCAGGAGCTGCTGATGGAGGTAGCGGTGCATCCAGCCCAGGTATTTAAACTAGAAAATAAGAGTAAAGAGATGTTAGCAAATTCATCAAACACCCCCACATTACTACGCTTATAAATAAATTAAAACTATATTGAAAATGTATTGCATTGAATTTAATTATAATGACAATTTTCAAAGATAATGATGAAAAGATTTCTTTTGTGACCATCACATTATTGAAGCTTAAGTTATCAAAGCAACAGGTGTTATCTTTCATCTTTATTTATTCATTGGTAAATTCAGCTGCTGAATCAAGTTCAGATGCTTTGTATTCAGTATTGTTCATAGATGTGGTATCATAATGTATAGTTTCTAAAAGCTAAGAAGTATCAATAGTGTGTTGAGAAACGCCCTTTTTCCTTGCTACAAAATTGTCACCGAACTACATAATTATCTCATGTAAATAAAGCCTATATGAACCCGATTGATCTTTCAGGTACTATTGGATCGTCGCCGGGCCGATGGGCACAAGCACCTGATGGTAGTTGGGTATGGCTAGGCCCAGATATATACAATCAACCAGGTTATTGTTGTTTTTCTATTTTAAGATACTACTTTTAAGAGATTAAACCAAAACCGATTGCTTAAACATTGCATAAATTCCTTACCGTTGACGTTGGTTGTTGTGGATTGCACTTTAAAACAATGATATTTCGGCCATCTGATCTATTAATACTAATTTATTTCATTCATACAATTTTCACAAACTTAAGCATAAGAAAACACCCTAATAACCCTATTGGGTTTGTCGAGGGTATTATATTCCTCTAGTGTTATTACTTACCTACGGCCGTCAAGTAACTCGCCATTCAACAATATTTGAAGTTTCTGTAAGAAAATATCTCTGTGTTGTATATATATTTTATGTTTATTACAGGAAGTTTTTTCATACAACGTCATTCTCAAACTTGAAATATTTTCTTGTAACTCAGCATTACTTTTACTTAAACTTGAAATAATCTCTCTGTCTTCGGTGAAAGCTAGTATACCTACAGGATTAACCTAGATTGGAACTAGCTTTTGAGAACGGTTACCGGAACACACCACATGGTTATTGGTTACAGATATTCTACATGTAGCTAGTAGCAGAAAATGCTGTAAGTGCCAACATGCAAAGTCCGGAGTTTTTTAGCTAAACGTGACTTTGAAATACCGTAACGAATATCATCCTAAAACAACACCGGGAACGACGGTTTAACGTGCCCTTCAAAGCGCGTCGGCAGTCAGTAATTTTAAATACCTCTGACGTGTACCCGTTGAATCCAATCGCAACTGCCGAGAACGTTGACTAACTTAGTTTATCTGTTAAGAACGACTACGAAAGCTCTGCCACAAGCACATCTATTTGCAGAATAAAATATTTATCTGATTCCACATGTATCAGTGAAAGCAGTATCGAGAGCCCGAATTTGGTTTAGTTTTGTACAACACTGGTTAAGTAGATCTAACTACGTCTGATTGACGCGTTATGTAACATAAAATATTTGCCCAGGAGGTGAGAGCGCATCAAGTGTTGGAGTAAAAACAAGTGGAGCCGCTGGACAAGGAAGTGCAACCACTTCAGGAGTTGCTGATGGGGGTAGCAGTGCATCCAGCCCAGGTATTTAAAACAGAAAATAAATAGTTTAAATAGATGTTATCAAATTTGTCAAACCCTATTACATTTCTGCGCTTTTCAATAACTTTTAACTTTATTAGAAATGTTTTGCATGAAATCACCCAATAATGTCAATTTTTAAAGAGAATGAAGAAAAGATTCCTTTTGTGACAATCACCATAATGAAACTTACGTCAGCAAAGTAACAGATGTTATCTTTCAACTTTACTTATTCATTGGTAAATTCAAAAATCAATTGTGAATGCCGGTAAAGCTGTGTACTTAGAATATCTGTGTTTGTGAAAAAATATTGTTCTGATTAAACATGTCTAGGATAAGGACAGAAACGTGACCCAAATCAACATAGTACACATACGGGTACTATGTTTATTCAGGTTTGGTTCTGAAGATATCAGTGAAAGCTGTATAGAGAGCCCGAGTTTGGAAGCAATAATGATTTATTAGATCTAATTTTGTCCGATTGCCACATTACGTAACATAAAATACTTGCCCAGGAGGTACAGGCACATCAGGAACTGGAGTAGGAACTGGTGGATCCGCTGGACAAGGAGGTGCAACCACATCAGGAGATGCTGATGGATGTAGCGCTGCATCCAGTCCTGGTATGTATTTAAATCTGAAAATTAAATGTATAAAAATATGTAAGCTAATTTGTCAAACACCGTCACATTTCTGCGCTTATAAATAAATTCAAACTATATTAGAAATGTTTTGCATGAAATCCCCCAAATTGTATTTTTTTTTTTTAAATGAAGTAAAGCATCTTTTTGTGACCATCACCATTAATGAAGCTTACGTCAGCAAAGCAACAGATGTTATCTTTCATCTTTACTTATTCATTGGTAAATTCAAAAATCAATTGTGAATGCCGGTAAAGCTGTGTACTTAGAATATCTGTGTTTGTGAAAAAATATTGTTCAGATTAAACTTGTCTGGAATAAGGACAGAAACGTGACCCGAATCAACATAATACACATCCGGGTACTATGTTTATTTAGGTTTGGTGCTGAAGTTATCAGTGAAAGCTGTATCGAGAGCCCGAGTTTGGAAGCAACACTGATTAAGTAGATCTAATTTTGTCTGATTGCCACGTTATGTAACATAAAATATTTGCCCAGGAGGTACAAGCACATCAGAAGCTGGAGTAGAAACTGGTGGATCCGCTGGACAAGGAGGTGCATCCACATCAGCAGTTGCTGATGGAAGTAGCGGTGCATCAGGTCAAGGTATTGAAATCTGATTAGAAATAGTCTTAAGAGTTTTTTTTTATGTTATTGTGAAGGAACAAGCGCGAGAACCACCTGATGTTAAGCAGTATCGTCTGCCTATAACAGATGCATTCCATCACAAGTGACGAACTGCACTGCGCCCATCACATTGAGACATACCTGTTTAGTCTCATTTTGCCTGTTATTTCACCGGCTCTCAAGGACTGCTGCCGGAACACACCGTTAGGTGCTTGGCGACAGATTTTCTATTTGAGGGTGATCGCTAGCCAGGCGGGCATTCGCAAAATGCCCTTCCACCATGCGGGGAAGCTCAAGCTCTGGGCGGGATTTGAACCATGGACCTGCTGCGCGGCAGTCCATTGCCAATGCAACTGAGCCATCACTGATTCAAAAAGAAGTTAATAAATTCATCAAACATTCCCACACATCCCTTTTAAATAAATTAAAACTTTATTGGAAATGTTTTGCATTGAATCTAGTTATTATGACAATTTTCAAAGATAATGATGAAAAGATTCCTTTTGTAATCATCACGATTAATGAAGCTTTTGTCAGCAAAGCAACAGATGTTATCTTTCAACTTTACTTATTCATTGGTAAATTCAAAAATCAATTGTGAATGCCGGTAAAGCTGTGTACTTAGAATATCTGTGTTTGTGAAAAAATATTGTTCAGATTAAACATGTCTGGAATAAGGACAGAAACGTGATCCGAATCAACATAATACACATCCGGGTACTATGTTTATTTACGTTTGGTGCTGAAGTTATCAGTGAAAGCTGTATCGAGAGCCCGAGTTTGGAAGCAACACTGATTTAGTAGATCTATTTTTGTTTGATTGCCGCGTTATCTAACATAAAATACTTGCCCAGGAGGTACAAGCACATCAGAAGCTGGAGTAGAAACTGGTGGATCCGCTGGACAAGGAGGTGCATCCACAGCAGCAGTTGCTGATGGAAGTAGCGGTGCATCAGGTCAAGGTATTGAAATCTGATTAGAAATAGTCTTAAGAGTTTTTTTTTATGTTATTGTGAAGGAACAAGCGCGAGGACCACCTGATGTTAAGCAGTATCGTCTGCCTATAACAGATGCATTCCATCACAAGTGACGAACTGCACTGCGCCCATCACATTGAGACATACCTGTTAAGTCTCATTGTGCCTGTTATTTCACCGGCTCTCAAGGACTGCTGCCGGAACACACCGTTAGGTGCTTGGCGACAGATTTTCTATTTGAGGGTGGTCGCTAGCCAGGCGGGCATTCGCAAAATGCCCTTCCACCATGCGGAGAAGCTCAAGCTCTGGGCGGGATTTGAACCATGGACCTGCTGCGCGGCAGTCCATTGCCAATGCAACTGAGCCATCACTGATTCAAAAAGAAGTTAATAAATTCATCAAACATTCCCACATATCTGCGCTTTTAAATAAATTAAAACTTTATTGGAAATGTTTTGCATTGAATCTAGTTATTATGACAATTTTCAAAGATAATGATGAAAAGATTCCTTTTGTAATCATCACCATTAATGAAGCTTTTGTCAGCAAAGCAACAGATGTTTTCTTTCATCTTTACTTATTCATTGGTAAGTTCAAAAATCAATTATGACTGTCGGTAAAGCTGTGTACTTAGAATACCTGTTAAGAACAACACGAAAAGCTCTGCCACTAAACCTTTCTTTATGATGTAAAGAAAAAATATTGTTCTGATTAAACATGTCTGGGATAAGTACAGGAACGTGACCCAAATCATCACAGTACACATACTGGTACTATGTTTATTCAGGTTTGGTGCTGAAGTTATCAGTGAAAGCTGTATCGAGGGCCTGAGTTTGGAAGCAACACTGATTAAGTAGATCTAATTTTGTCTGATTGCCGTGTAATGTAACATAAAATATTTGCCCAGGAGGTACAACCACATCAGGAGCTGGAGTAGGAACTGGTGGAGCCGCTGGACAAGGAGGTGCAACCACATCAGGAGCTGCTGATGGATGTAGCGGTGCATCCAGTCCTGGTATGTATTTAAATCTGAAAATAAAATGTTTAAAAATATGTAAGCTAATTTGTCAAACACCCTCACATTTCTGCGCTTTTAAATAAATTAAAACTTTATTAGAAATGTTTTGCATGAAATCACCCAATAATGTCAACTTTTAAAGAGAATGAAGAAAAGATTCCTTTTATGACAATCACCATTAATGAAGCTTTTGTCAGCAAAGCAACAGATGTTATCTTTCATCTTTACTTATTCATTGGTAAATTAAAAATCAATTGTGAATGCCGGTAAAGCTGTGTACTTAGAATACCTGTTAGGAACAACACGAAAAGCTCTGCCACTTAACCTTCCTTTGTGATGTAAAGAAAAAATATTGTTCTGATTAAACATGACTGGGCTAAGGACAGAAACGTGACCTGAATCAACATAGTACACATACTGGTACTATGTTTATTCAGGTTTGGTGCTGAAGTTATAAGTGAAAGCTGTATCGAGAGCCTGAGTTTGGAAGCAACACTGATTTAGTAGATCTAATTTTGTCTGATTGCCACGTTATGTAACATAAAATATTTGCCCAGGAGGTACAAGCACATCAGAAGCTGGAGTAGAAACTGGTGGATCCGCTGGACAAGGAGGTGCATCCACATCAGCAGTTGCTGATGGAAGTAGCGGTGCATCAGGTCAAGGTATTAAAATAAAACTTTATTAGAAATGTTTTGCATGAAATCCCCTAAAATTGTAATTTTTTAAAACGAATGAAGAAAAGCTTCTTTTTGTGACCATCACCATTAATGAAGCTGACGTCAGCAAAGCAACAGATGTTATCTTTCAACTTTACTTATTCATTGGTAAATTCAAAAATCAATTGTGAATGCCGGTAAAGCTGTGTACTTAGAATATCTGTTAAGAACAACACGAAAAGCTCTACCACTTAACCTTCCTTTGTGATGTAAAGAAAAAATATTGTTCTGATTAAACATGTCTGGGATAAGTACAGGAACGTGACCCGAATCATCATAGTACACATACTGGTACTATGTTTATTCAGGTTTGGTGCTGAAGTTATCAGTGAAAGCTGTATCGAGAGCCCGAGTTTGGAAGCAACACTGATTTAGTAGATCTAATTTTGTCTGATTGCCGTGTAATGTAACATAAAATATTTGCCCAGGAGGTACAACCACATCAGGCGCTGGAGTAGGAACTGGTGGAGCCGCTGGACAAGGAGGTGCAGTCACATCAGGAGTTGCTGATGGAAGTAGCGGTGCATCCAGTCCAGGTATTTAAATCTGATAAGAAATAGACTAAAGAGATGTTAGCAAATTTATCAAACACCACATTACTACGCTTATAAATAAATTAAAACTATATTGAAAATGTATTGCATTGAATCTAATTATTATGACAATTTTCAAAGATAATGATGAAAAGATTCCTTTTGTGACCATCACATTATTGAAGCTTACGTTATCAAAGCAACAGGTGTTATCTTTCATCTTCATTTATTCATTGGTAAATTCAGCTGCTGAATCAAGTTCAGATGCTTTGTAAAAGAAAATCGAGTTCGAAGCAAAGAGACAGCCCAAAAGATCAGTTTGATTTCGTCGGCAGATTTGGTGAGAGCACCAAACTTGCCGACGAAATCAAACTTAGCCCTGGCAATCATTAGCTTACTTACCCTGGATGCAGAGTTAAATTTGCGTTTAGCATCAGAGATGTTAGGGTCCTGATTAGTTCGGGCCGTGGTCCAAGCCTCATACAAAGTTTGCTTATTTTGTCTAGCATTTTTGCAGGGCCGATTAAACCACGGTCGCTTGTTCACCCCTGCTGTCACTAGTGGGTTTGGAATATAACATTCCATTCCCGCCAGTATCGCCTAAGCAACGGCAGCTGCACAGGTGTCAGGCTCATCAGATGCAAAGCAAAGCTGTTTCCACGGGTACGATGCGTAGAAATCTCGCAATCCATCCCAATCTGCTGACTTGTAGTGCCATACACGTCGCCTTCCGGGAGGCCGGAGCGGATCATGTCAGGCGCATGGCACTTGCGTCCGGACGAGACAGTGGTCCGATGACCCAAGTGGCGCATCCACTGTCACTATATAGTTGTCTGGTCACTTAGTCAGCAGAAGTTCCAGTAAGGAACTAGCATTGCTCTCAATATCTGGGATTCTCGTAGGAGAAACAACCAGTTGTGAGAAGCCATAGGCCAGGGCAAAGTCGTGAGCAGTCCTCCCCGCGAAGTCAGTGGACCGAGAACCAAGCCACTCAACGTGGTGAGCGTTGAAGTCTCCCAATATCACAAACTCCGCGGAGGGGTACTGCTCTAGTACTTTGTCAATCGTCAATTGCAGCTGCTCAAATAACCGGATTGTGTCCGCGTCACCGCTGTGGGACCTGTAAAGGCACGCGTAAACTTTGGTGTGGCCACCGTGATTTACGCGCGCCCACAAAATCGACAGATCACGGTCTTCTAGGCCTTGGAGACGGCGACAGCAAATATCCTCCCTGACGTACATACATACCCCGGCGCGGCGCACAAAATTGTGCTCCAGTTTGTACCCGGGGTAGTGTAAATACGATGTATCATCAGGGCAGGATATTTGCGTCTCCGTTAGAAAAAGCAGGGTCGGCTGTGTCTCAAGATGTTGATGTACTGCATTGACATAAGCGTGAAGTCCCCTGATGTTACAAAAGTTCACTGATAGTGTGGACGTGGAGGCCGCTGAAGAACCATTCCTTTTCTTTTTCCGAGGCATTACAAAAAGAGATTGATAAGAGGTTAAGAGGAATCGCTGTGCCAGCAGTGAGAAGGACAAAGTGCAGTCTTCTTAGCCGAGAGTGCTGGACAGGAAGTGGTTTGTTGGTGCGGCAGCCGGAAGGGCCCCCGGTCCCCCCATGATACAGTCGGCCGGGTCCACTCCGGTCTCCTCCTCCGGCACGACCAACTGTACCATGGATTATGGGCGAGGCAGCGGGTCAGCCTCCCAGGGCGGAGATTAAGTGATCCCTGGGCTCGGGACCCCTACAACCTGCGGGCAGCCAGCAGGCAGCTGTTTCACCGGGTCTCGCTGACCGCCGCAACAAAAGACCGCGCCTGCAGAACAACGGTGGTGCGATACCGCTGGTCCCCAAACACTGCCAGCACAGTGCTTCCTCATGAAGCTCTGGCGACCTTACTCACCGCAGGAACACAGCACCACATTAAAGCAGCGTTATTTGGCTGCAATCTTCTGTAAGGATGAGGTACTTCCCCAGTCGGGCTACTCCGAATTTTGAACGGGACAACCCGTTATGCCTTTCCTCTCTGAAGATATATGCCAGATTATACCTCTCGTTGTAAAAAAATCATTTACTCCCACTGCAGGAGAGGAGACATATCGTAGACATCGCCTACCTCCTAAACATAGCAAACGGCACGGTAGAATGTCTGGAGTTGCTCGGTCAATTGTGGTTACGTATCCCAGCGGTCACTCTTAGATATCCGGAACTCGAACACATTCCTAGTGCATCGTGCAAGTACAGGAAAAATACTTACCTCATTAGGGCATGCAGGTGTTATAACAGTACATCTATAGATATAGATCTGGATCTACTTAATACTTGTGCATTGCGATTGAAACGGCTCCTGAATTAGAAATACTTCTCTTAATGTGGTGTATTTAACTATAGTTATTATTCGCAACACTGTATTCTCGTGTGTGTCTACTGACTACATATATTATTTAAGGCCGATATTACATTGTTTTATGTATATATTTTTATATTGGTATGATTGTGTATTCCGCGCCTAAAATAAAATTATAAATAAATACTCTTTGCAACGATTAAAAGAGATCACAATAAAAAAAACCGTTCTAATAAGACATCAAAGTTGCATGTATTGCATGTACCTACTATTTAAGTATGTATATTATATATACTTTTTTCAATTAACTGTAACTTAGTTTAAAAACATCTTGAACCGATATTATCATCGATAGAATTTTGAAAATTATTTTTTTGTTACATAAAGTACATCTAAGTTGGTCCCATTTAAATTCCATCAACTAATGAATACCAATACCATCCGTACCGTCGTACCACATGAATAAATAACGGTTATTTATTCATGTGGTCGTACTCTCTGTAAAACAAATGAATGAGTACACTGATAAATGACTTAGAAGAAGCTCAAGTCAGATTAGCTTTAATCTGACTTGAGCTTCTTCTAGGTTAGCCTGAACAACATCTTCGACCACATCATCACTTACCATCAGGTGAAATAGTGGTCAAAGGCTAACTTATCAAGCATAAAAAAAAAAAAAAAAAAAAACTGGTCGACTATCCTCGTTTGAGATGTCGCGTCTAGTATATATAGGTCAATGGACATTGTCGTAAAGACCGCTAAGTCAAGTGTCAAAGTGGAGATGGCTTTGGTAGTAGGTAATAATTAATTTGTCTGAAACGAATTCTGGTTGTTTAGTAGATAGCCCTAGTAGCCAGTGATTCCGATTTAGCAGTAGAATTGTTGACAACGAAGCATCAAAGTGATATCATTATATTTATATTATTCTTTTCACTTTTTCAGGAGGCCAAGGTGGTACTTCTACTTCATCGGCTGGTACTGCATCATCTGGAGCGTCTGGTCCAGGTATGTAATAATTAATTTTTGTATCGAATTTGGGAACACGTTTAGTCCTAAGAGGATGTTAAATAATACCCTTAGCCTACCCATAAAGCATCGCAACAGATTTTTTTTACAACTACTGACAAAAGTGTTATTTTCAGATGGCTCTTCAACATCTGGTGTTGGGGTAGCAAATAGCGGAGCAACTGGCCCACGAGGTGCAACCACATCTGGAGATGGCACTGGTTACAGTAGTGCAACTGGTCCAGGAGGTTTACTATGGCCAATACCACAAGGAGGTGTGCCTGAAGAATGGCCAGCACGATCAGGTTGGCCAGGCACTTCAACCAGTGATGTATCTGTTGGAACCAGCGGTTCAAGTGGTCCACGTGGGTCTTCAACTTCAGCAACTGGTACTGGATCTAGCACTGCAGTCAGTCCTTGGGCACCTTGGAGACCATCTTACCCAAGCTCAAACTGGCCAGGCTCAGATGATTCTGAAGGCTGGTATGGAAACCCTTGGCAGCGCAATTGGCCAAGGCCAGGATCTGGTTGGCCAAACCCCAGACCCACTGGCACTATTTGCGCATGCTATGCGAATGTCGAAGAAATGCCGGCAGGCTTGAAACGTCAACTCAGAATCTATGATTACTAAATATATACCCGTGAATGAATGTTTATTAACTAACATAACTTTCATATTACTGTTTTTCATATAACCTATTTAATTATAAGTTATTGGTGTGATTTATATTATTTATTATTAATGATGAGCAAAAGAAAATTTCCGTTTAACGGGACAAAAAAATAATCAATAAATTTGTTACTTATATATATCTATTTTTTTTCACCCTTTGGCAAAAATAAGCAACTGGACTAAGGAAGGCTCTAGGGGTCTCCACGCGTCGGAGTCGCCGCACCATATAGATTTGTCTAGACTCTTACATCACTTAAATTTGCAACTCAATGCCAACCTGCAACAAAAAGTTACAAAAAAGCGTAATGTTGAATTGTTATATCACTGCAATCCTTACCATGAGACCGATTATCACCGGCTAAGACATATTCAATATAATTAAGCACAAAAGACGTTGAGTTTAAACACAGTGGAACAAGAAATGATAATGAGAGAGATATGAAGAAAATTAAGAACTAAGCTATTTATATAGATAAGGAAAGTTGCGAACCATGGACCTGCTGCGCGGCAGACCATAGCCAATGCCACTGAGCCATCACTGCTTCAAAATAGAATAGGTTGTGGTTGCATATGCACCATAATAATACGAACGTTCGTCCTTTATGATCTTTGGTTCTTAAGGCATTGTTGTAAATAGTTAAACGAGTGATGGCTCAGAGGCACTGGCTATGGATTGCCGCGCAACAGGTCCATGGTTTGAATCCCGCCGCGGGCATGAGCTTCACCGCATGGTGGAAGGGTATTTTGCGAATCCTCGCCTGGCTATCGACCACCCTCAAGTAGAAAATCTATTGCCAAGCACCTAACGGTGTGTTAAGCCCGTGAAATTACAGGCACATGAGACTTAACAACTGTATGTATCAATGTTGCGGGGCGTAATTCGTCTCATGATGAAATGCATCTGTTATGGGTAAAGGTTAATCCGCTTAACATCAGGTGGGGCTCGAGCTTGTTCCGTCACAATAACATAAAAAACCCTCAAGTAGAAAATCTGTCGCCAAACATGTGTACGGTGTGTACCGGTACCCAAGCTTCGAGCAGAACAGGCGTAATTAATCAGACAAGTAGAACCTTTTCACTTGGCTATTGAATACGTATAAAAATTGGGCTTGCCTAATAGAAATCGGTAGTGACAGCTTTGATTGATATTTGCCTGAAAGAGATCGCTGTTAGTGAAAAGGGCGAACACTTGATAGTAAGCCTGCGTATTTTATTATATTGTAATGTAGTGGTGTGTAAAATAAGTTATCTATCTTTTTACGAAGCATAGCAACGCCGTCTTGCCATGTACACTGTATTTAACATAGAGAAATATAATTACTATTTCTCTTTTCTGTGGTATTTAAGCTTATTTGATTGGGCTTAGTCAGAATAATCATCCCCGTGGGGTGCCGGGTTAGAATTGCACCTCCCCATATCTTACCGTGGGTGTCGTAAGAGGCGACTAAGGGAAAGACACTGGAAGGGGGGGCAGCAGCGCCTTCTAAAGAACTGCAATCCCCAAGACGCCTGCCAAGCATGGGGATTATGGCATATACCCCTTGAATAGGGGAGGCTGTGTTCAGCAGAGGACTATCCGGCTGATACAGTCATCATATCGTATACATCAAACCCTGAGGTCTGATGAAAGAGAAGAATCACATCGAATGGAACTGCGAGTGCACAAAGAAAGTGCATCGAGTTTAGATTAATTTAAAAAATATTCTACTAGCCCCGTGGGGTGCCGGGTTAAAATGTCACCCCCCCATTTCTACCTGTGGGTGTCGTAAGAGGCGACTTAAGGTAATATACTGGAAGGTGGGCAGCAGCGCCTTCTGAGGAACTGATGTCTTAAACTGTGATCCCCAAGACGCCTGCCAAGCGTGGGGATTATGGGAATACCCCCTAAATGGGGGGAGGCTGTGTTCAGCAGTGGACAATCAGGCAGATACAGTACTACTTGCGGTCTTTCCGTTTTTAGTGCTTGGCAGGATTGGTAAAAAATATTGGGTGTTCTGATAGAAAATTAAAATAAACAAGGATATAATCATTTTTAAAATATGACGTAACTACGTTTATATGGAAACAGCTCCGTGAACTCTACTCTTCAGGGTGAACTGGCCGGCCCGTTCTCCATACAAACGCCGTTGGGTGATCACTCCCTTATTTGAGGATTTAGGTCCAAAATAAAGCATTATACCTATTGATCTCGTCATTATCTAGGCTAAAATTATCGAAAATAACGAAATTAGCGTCAAATGGAATATAACCTATAGATGGTTTCACACCAAGTCTCCTCCGCTCAGGCCTGAAAGATTCTCATAAACACTAAACTCATCTGAAAGTAAAATAAATTATTTTTTTGAAAATAAATTTGTAATTTTAACATTGTTATGTTTGCAATGACGCACATTACAAAATTACATCCCCATACGATGGTTGAAGAACGAGAGCAAAAATTAGAGTTATGAGTCATAATGTCATGTTAGCTCAAGAGGTCAGAGCGTACCCCGGCTATAGGGGTGGATGGACGCGGGTTCGAATCCCGCAAATGACTACAATTTTTTTCTCTCGTTTGTAATTTTATAAAATCTGTAATTTACTGACCTGTCACATTGATTGACCATAGACAACCTCAAGTAATACAAAATATAATATTAGATTTCTTCAAAAAACAATATGTCAATTATTAGTTTATTAATAATAACAAATATTTTTAAAATATTTTATGAAAACATCAAAACGACCATCCCGAACAGTCTCACTTTGCAAAACATTAAATTGAAGGCGGTCATCAACTCCTTGATAATAATACCTTTAAGATTTTACATTGTTGTGATAAGGGATTTCGATTGTGTGATTCGAACAGTTAGAAATAATGTATGTCATTACGTGCAGGCGTTGCACTGTTAAATGAACAGACGCAATTGGTTTCATCACCACTGTTGCGTATTTTTATTGATAATTGGCCTACAAAATAGTTACATATGTATTTGTTTTAGGAAGTAATTTTTTAAAATGTTTAACGATATTATTCACATTCTAAAACACATTGCATAGTATATATAATTTAAAATTATTATTTGTAATCAATTTACTGCTATTATGATGCAATTGTCACTTTAAAAACGTATAACTTACCAATTGTTAGCTACAACAAAGAGCAGTGACTCACGCTCGAGTCTGGACAAAGGCGTGCTGACTCACGTTAAAGTTTAAAAAAATCTCGATCGTACGCTCGTAGAGTCGAGGCCTCCTGAGGATGCTTCGTATAGAATCGAAACGCGTCGAAAATTCTTCCGGACTGCGTGGCGTTTGTGACGTCACGTCGGCTTAGCAGGAAAATTAGGCGGAATTGTCACTAGATATATTTTTTATATTTTGTTCAGTATTTTATTAAGCTATTAATTTGATTATTTCTTAAAATATTTTAAAAACATTTGTTATTATTAAATATGGATTTCCGCAAAGTAACGCCTGAATCTATTCATTGCTAATTTATTAGTATCCTTAGATCTTTCAATAGTCATCAACGGTATATTTCTTTTTTAATTAAAATGTCTTTGTTTACATTTTAATTTGTGCAATTCGGTTATTCAGATTTTCTGGAAGTTTGTTGTACAATTAAGGTCCCATAACATACATACTATTTATAGAAAAGAACTTGTTAAGTTTTTGTTGAGGTAGTACATCAATTTTATTGTGTGCTTCAAGGACGTTCGTTTTCTTTTGTATAGAATTCTTTGATATTTTTCTATACAAATACAGATGCTTCTTAAATCAACATTTATATTTTACAGCTGTCTCTTTATTGAGGCACGAAACATTGCGCGAACACATTTGTTATGTGTACGGATAATATCAATAAAATTACATGATATACCCCATTGCAATATATCGTAAGTATCAAAAATTTGATGACACGAATACGTGATAGCTTGTAATTTCAATATTGCGTTATGTTTTCAATTTATGTGAGATAGAGACAATCTTTATCATACAAAAGCGTGCGATTCGAGCCATATATAAAATGGGTCCTAGGGAATCCCTGAAGGATCTTTTTAAAGAAATTGATATTTTAACTTTACCAAGTCTGTATATATTTAAAAATATTATGTATGTACGTAAAAAAATGAGTAAATTTAAATTAAACAGTGACAATCACGATTACAATACTAGGAATAAAGATAAAATAGCGGTGCCAGGTTTTAGATTAGTAAAGACAAATAAAAGGTCCATCTTAGGTAATTGTGTACGGTTTTATAATAAAGTTCCCAAACAGTGCCCAACGCTCACAGAAGGGAAATTCAAGTTTCATGTGAAAAACATATTGATTAAAAAATCCTACTACACAGTTTCCGATCACTTAAACGACAAAAATGCCTGGACAATTCCGCCTCTGCCAAGCTATTAGCCTGTCACCTACATAATTTAAACAAATATTGTAATAACTCTATTACATATTAAGTATGTAACACATTGTTAAAAGATGTTAAAAAGAATGGTCCGAGTTTCTTGCCCGTTCTTCTCGCAGTGGCTCTATACAATTTATTTGCTGAACGTGGCAGTACAATGTAGAATATTTCAATACCAAAATTTGTAATTGACCTTCATAAGAGCGTCGTCGGCGCGCCTAAATTGAACAAATGATTTTGAGTTGACTTTGACATATACAAAAATACTAAGTTTATTGCATAGATATATATGTGATTTGTGCTTACCAGTAATTTTAATATAATTTTTATTTCGTTTCACATTTGGCTTATATTTAAGTGTCGTCATATGTTACATTAACAAAGAGTTACTGTTATTTTGGCAAATGAAGTTCTGTAAATTTTGTTTTTTTCAAGGTTATTAACCAAAATATTTGTCTATTGAACCAGTTCACAACGTTACCTGGTGCCATATTTATTCCATTGGCAAGATTTTTACTACTTATCATTTGCAAATAATATTATTTTATGGACACAGTATCAACACAGGAGGGCATGTCGTTACGGGCTTGGTAAACGCCATTTTTGGCGGGGAAGGATCGTGGCAGGCGGTGATCTCCTTCTGCGACATCACTGCTTCCCAGTAGAAAATCACCGACTCGTGCCGACGACCGCGCGTATACATTGGTGGAACAAACAATACACACAGAAGGCTTAGTAGCTGGGGGCAGTCTACTGCACCTCTAATGATGTTACAGCCGACGACAAGTTGATCGATTCTTACTTCTAGCGAGTTGTAACCGAGCTGGCCGAGCAGGAATTATGTCGGATAAAGGAATGGATAATACCCATAGAGTGTTTTATACAGGGATCTTAAGAAGGCTTTCTGAACCTTCTCAAGCATTCGTACATATGTGACCTGGTGAGGGTTCCAGATACACGCACTCGATTCAAATTTGCTTCTCACTAAGGAGTTATATAAAGTTACAATTACTTGAGGATTTTGAAAATCTTTAGCGTTTCGCAACACAAACCCTAAACGACAGAAAGCCTCTTTAACGAGGACTAATATGTGGTGATGAAAAGTCAATCCCCGATCAAATGTGACACCGAGATCCTTAATATGGTCAACCCTATTTATATATATGCTGTTCAAGCGGTAATTATAACAAGATTCATTATAACAAACAGGATTCTTCTTACGGTCAAAGGTCATGGCATTACATTTATTAATATTAAATAACAATTTACTAGTCACACTGCATTCATGTATCATATCAATGTCATTTTGTATTCTAAAGCAGTCACTAGGAGATTTAACTTCAAGATATAGTTTTAAATCATCCGCGTACAAGAGACAGTTTGCGGAACTCAGTGCTTTAGGTAAGTCATGAACCATTATCATAAACAGGAGTGGGCCAAGCACAGATCCCTGGCTCACCCCAGATCTGGTGTGATATGGCTCTGATACGTACATGCCGTGCCGAACAAACTGCCTACGATCCCTCATATAGTCTGCGAAAAAAATTATGAGATTAGGAGTAAAACCTATAGCTGATAGCTTGCGCAATAGTAAATTATTGTCAATTTAGTCAAAAACTTTTTGAAAATCAAAATATATGACATCTACCTGTAGCCTGCGATCCATAGCACTAGATATATAGTCAACCAGACACAGCAAGTTGGTATTCACGGAGCGCCCTGGTCTGAAACCGTGCTGTTCATCGCCTAATTGCTGCTTCACCTGTCTGTATATTTCGCTGTGCAAAATGTATTCGAAGATTTTTGCTGGCGCGCACAAAATCGCTATTGGTCAATATTCTTCAACTATAGTCCTATTGCTACTTTGGGGATAGGTGTCACCCTAGATAACTTCCACTGTGTGGGATAGTGCCCATTTTTAAGCGAAAGGTTTAGGATATGGTAAAGAGGAAGAATCATGTGCATTTTACAAGCTTTAAGTAAAAACTTGAACAGGTGAACTCACCAGGGCCTGACAATATACCAAGTTTAAGAATTAAAGCCAGGCAGTTGCCTGGCTTTAATTTATTTATACGACGCTCAATATCCTGAGGCAAAATAGTAGGAATATTAACATGACCTCCCCAAGAAACTTGTTCGCGGCATACACTTGCATCTTTACGCCGAATATCTTTAATAATATCACTGTCAAACCATACTGGATACCTATTACAATAACTAGACTGTCTTTTCTTTTTAGGGATTGATTGGTCAATCAATTGGTACATAATACTATAAAAAGCATCGGTGGCAACAGATACATCGCAGGAATCGACAACAGGTGCCCAAGAAATATCAGCGAGAAGCGATTCAAAAAGTGTAAAATTCATTTTATTGAAGTTCCAGTCGTGCGACCTTCCTATATTGCTCGGTTGCAGTCGATCAGAGGAGTTATTACGCAAACGCAAACTTACTGTTATCTCTAGCGGGGGGTGGTAGCGGGCCTCGATAGGTACAAAACCAACGGAAGCCTCGGTGACGCATACATGCCGCGCCAGCGAGTCCCTGCACTCCCGCGCCAACACCACGTCAAGAATACTACCATTAGCATTAAGTATGTCATTACGGTCAATGAGATTGCAATAACTTAAGAAATAACAATAATAATGTTTCACAATAATAGATGCACTATTCATATTCAAGTCACCAAATATTAAAAACGTACTGCTATTATTCAAATTATTAATAAGTGATTCTATATTGCAAAAAATATTCATGTACACAGAATCAGCTGCTTTTGGCTGGATATAAACTACGCAAACAGTTAATGAAATATAACAATGTAACGGGAGCACAGATATCCTCTCCGCATTCGGACTCCAATTCCTGGCGACGTCGTATGCGTGGAACACTCGCTGGAGCTGCCAACAGGACTCCACCGCAAGCACTGCCCCGGTCACGGCGCAGCAGCGTCCAGCCATCCGGGACAACCTCCGCATCCCGCACCAACGCGTCCAGGAACGTCTCCGTTGCAGCAACTAGCAAGTGATCAGACATGACATGAGTCAGCATGCTGGGGTACCAGAAATTCTCGCAACTTCGTCTTTAACCCCCGAACATTTTGGTAAAAAATGTTAACGAGTTTAGGTACTGTAGTGCACGGCTCATTGTGCGCCGACTCCGTCAGAAAATGTACGCTTGTTCGAGTCAACCGTTCGTTTCCTGTTGAAATTAATCCACAACTTAACTCGTGCGTTTTCTGGCCACACGTTGACGGAATAACATTTCAAAACAGTCCTCCGGCTCCTATCTTGAGAGATTTATAGTTATTCGTCATTCTGAGTTCCTCGACTGTAAACACTCTCTGAGGGCAGAGTTCCTTCAAATATTGCTTGATCTCATCAGCACCTGATAACATATTCCATAAATGAAAATGTTTTCGTAACTCAGCCGCTTTATGTGACGTCACTGCTGGCCCGGCGGTACAGCGCAGAGACAATAATGGGCGCTGCTTTTTGCGTCGTACCTCCGTCCACTTTTCATCATATGGCTGTGATGTTGGGCTCGGCACTTCCACAGATGGTACCTCATTTGGTGTCACTTCCGAGATAGTTCCGCTCCCTGATATAGTGACCTTAGCGGGGGCAGCCTCCACAGGCGAATAAATTAGAATATTATTTCGCTGCTTACGAGTCAAAGACTGGTGTTTACGCTCCGGAGTGGAAGCGTTATCATTAGTAGCAGCCACTTTTGTGTTTCGCTCAGAAGATTTTGAAACTTTCCTCTGTTGTACTACACGTTTCGGCTCCGGTTCAAAGGTGGCGGCCATCGACCTCTTCGCCAACTCGGGGGAACGCGGATGATCTTTGCTAACTGTAGATACTGTACTGCATGACTTGGTATTCATCGCCTTCAGGTCACATATTTCTTGAGCTTGAGCTTTAATATGCCAATAAAATGCTAATAACTTTTACACTATTGCAGCTATTAAACTGAAACTAACGAGGGAAGATCGCTACCAGCGGCCGCTAATTACTAAAAACAAAAACAACATACAAATTGAAAACGAACAAAGACAACACAAAAAATCGAAAATTCTATGAAAAAAAATTGCATAAGTTTGGTTTTTCAAGTGTAGTATAGAAAAATTATATGGGACAATACTAATTAAACACTCTATATAGGTTACGCTTGCGGAGACAAAACTTTAGATAGGCTACACTTGATATTTTAACGTGAAGTTGACTCTGCTATTCTCGAAATGTATGGGGGCGTGATACCCCTAAGGTGGATTTTTCTATGTGAATTTAGCAAAGATTCGCCAATATTAAGAGAACTATAGCAACAGGAAACGATCGGGGCTCGCGACCCGCGTGTTTTGATGCGTGGAGCTATAGAAAAATTTGGAAAAGGGGGATTTAATAGGGAAAAAACACAAAATTTTGAATGAAAATGCCAAAAAAATGCTGTTCGCGCCATCTATTGGCACTTTCTTTCTTTCTACCTCTTACCTTTTCCTACCCTCATTTTGCCACAAAAACGACGACTATCTACGGTTGACATTTCGTGGCTGATGAGTGACCTACTTGTCATTGCAAGTAGTCTGCGGTCGACCCTTGTTGACGGCGGATGCGTCTGTTCCTGTGAGCTCCCTCGAAGCCAAGGAAACCGCCATTTTTGTTACTAACCGCGCTCGCGCTGCTTTCGTGTGTGCCCCATCGTACTGGGATATCCGCGATCGTCTCTTTGGAGCTGTGTACTAACAGCTTCCCGCGCTCGCGCCGCGAGTCTACAACAGCGTGAAATAATTCGAAGAGCCACTACATCTGGACACCAGCAGGATGCCTTGGAGTGCCGCAGCTGTGCTCGTCAGCCCGAGGATATCGTTTTTCGCTATACAGTCCACTTTTCATCACCTTGTTCCGCATTCCTTCGATTTACCAGTGTCCTTTCAACCCGCGCCCGCAGTTCGGCGTGCTCTGCCATATAGCTTGGTGGCCGCGCTAACAAATGCTAATAACTTTTACACTATTGCAGCTATAAAGCTGAAACTACGTGGAAGGACCGCTACCAGCGGCCGCTAATTACTAAAAACAAAATAACATACAAATTGAAAACGAACAAATACAACACAAAAAATCGAAAATTCTGTGACAAAAAATTGCAAAAATTTGGTTTTCAAGTGTAGTATAGAAAATTTATATGGGACAATACTAATTAAACACTCTATATAGGTTACGCTCGCGGAGACGCAACTTTTGATAGGCTACACTTGATATTTTAACGTGAAGTTTGAATGTGAATTTAGCAAAGATTCGCCAATATTAAGAGAACTATAGCTCCGATCGCGCTCAATCCAACAGGAAACGACCGGGCTCGCGGCCCGCGTATTTTGATGCGTGTAGCTATAGAAAAATTTGGAAAAGGGGGATTTAATAGGGAAAAAACACAAAATTTTGAATGAAAATGATGATGCAATAAAATGAACTGATGCGATCGATCACTGTCACATAGCCGCGCGCGCATGCACCGAGCGCTCAGACCGAAACCATATCTTATGATTAATGAATTATATAATTATCATTAAATTATTATTAAATGATATGATAAATTGAATTAATGAATCAGAAATATAGGACTCTATTTATTTTGTATAAAGTTTTTGTTCAAGATAAAATAATCCCAATATTTGATATTACTATTACGGCTTGTGATCGTCTATTGTTATTGTTCTATTATTTGAATTTAATACTTTAAAATTATACCTATTTTATTTAATCACTATTATATAACATGAAATCCGCGAATCGTTAAGAACGTAATACCTGAAAGAAATTACTTTTCCTGATGTAATCATGAATGTAATATTAATTTAGGTAATGTAAACTTTAAACACAATGCTGCTGAAAAACATCAAACAAATATACATAAAAACGAAATCCATAAAATGTTCATAGAACATTTTTGGAACTTAGTACTGGCTTAGGCTTCCTGCATGCGGCTGGCTAAACATGCATCAGACCTTTCTGTATTTCAGGAAGTTCAGGAATCCCTGCTTTTTTTCTACTATTTGGTGTTGGATTTCAGAGTCCTGTTAAGAGAAAAATAAATTCTAACGTGTTCAAAAAAAGTTCCTGACTACCTGAATTTTGTAATTAAAAAAAACAAATATTCTATCCCTCTTTTACGTTATATTTAAATTATAGTTTCATATAATTAAGCAAGTTCGTATTATTTTTGTAAAGATAAGGTATCGTTATGTATAGTCAATATGTCATATCTTGAAGTTATGAAAATGTTTCCACCATAACAAAAGTAGGTATGAACTTATCATATGTGTTTTGTTTCATAAAACCTTTCGTATTACGCATTCGCTAATACAATTTTACGCTCTTGTATTTTATGTACGCAATGCCTTAATTAACCAAGTTTTATTAAGCATGTAAATTTGCTACAATTTCGTGCACAAAAGCTTGTAAGCAACCAAGGCATATTATCTGCTGTGTATATTTGTTGATATGTAATCATTTAATTTGTTTCCAATGTTTGGGTTCGCTGGCACGCATAGCTTTTCTGCTATACAAACTACCATTCTAGGTGGAAATCCCACGTTGCGTCGTTTCTTGCTATCACGACGTAGACAGTCAGAATGAGACGTCATAAATCTCCATGAAGAGCGAATATTGCTAAAGAATGGCCATAAAGGACTTATATTCGTTTCATATTACATAATTTAGAGATTTTAGAATATAGTTGCTTAGGTCTTTGATCGGCCGATGCCAGTCTACCAAATGTTCCCTGATAAATAAATGTGTCAAGTGATAAAATTATAATATATTATTTTCCATTCGGAAAATTTCTAAACAATAACTTTAGGGTACAAGCTCGTTTATTTTATTTGTTATTTGAGCTTAAGCTGATACGTTTACACGTGCGGCGTTCCATAACATTGAGTTGGGCATTTAGTTTAGCTCTGTATTTAATTTATTTTCATTAGAGCTAGATCAAATCTAGTAATTTGATTTTTTATTTATATATCATCTTATAATGAAGCATAAAAACACTCACTTTGTTTCCTGCCCAGACCATCATTTGATATTTTATACTTATATACAGATAAATTCTTTTTTGGGAGAGTGGCAACGATGATCGCACAATATGGACTTAAAATTCACACATTTTAGTCATCCTAGCTTTGGTGAGTTCAAAGTGCCTATCCCTAAAGGAGAGTATACATATTATAGATAGGTGAGTTATTTTTAGCGCAAGTAAACAACTCGATCATTTGAATATCCTTGTATGCCTTTAAAAATGGCAAGTGTGTTACTGAAAGTTAAAGTTCGTGCAACATATTACGTTTACGCATTTGCTCGCCAAATCTTTGCAACAAGGTTTTTATGAAACATAACCACATTTTTTGTTTGTAAAGAACAAATAATTATACACTCAAGTTCGTAATGTCAATCTCATCTCAGTCTGTCGTGTGAAATATGCTTAAGGCCAAGACCGTAATCAAAATAATTTCTTATTCGGGCGGAGCTAAAAGAAATGGGCGTTAACTTTTAACTCCTAAAAATATTCATTCGCACGGCGGCACTAGTCGCCGTACCACGCGTAGTATCGCTAAAATTGTAGAGTTTCGTGAACTATTAGAAGCGGCAGAACAGAAGTGTAGATATAACAACATTTTTATCTGCAGTTACTGCGAACCTCTGTAGGGTAATAAAATATCATTACTTGTACGTATAGAAATATTTAATAGACTAAGCGAAGCGAGGTGGAGGTCTGAGCACTGTATATTTCCCCGTCAATAAATATTGATTACCTGATAGACCTTCTTGAAATTTGGTAGAAAGATACCTCTTTCATAGTAACATAAATTGCAAGTAAGAACCTGTATGAGCTTAATTGGTTGATGGATTGCTGAGATTATGGGGTCCTTAAAACGAGATTAAATTTAAAAGTGAAAATTATATTTTAAAAACTAAAATGTAACCGACTTCTATTCCTGAAAAGGGTGAAATTACTTTTCAAAGTTGGTACCGTGTCAATTCAAAAGTATGATCTCAATACTGTGCTCACGGTACAGACTTCGACAAGTTCTTTCACTCTTTTCAGATGTATGAGTCGGTTCCACAGAGATCTATAGAGAGGTCCTCTTACGCGGCACGCGAGACACCTATATGCAGCGTCCACGGCATTCACCGCAAATATTACTAAAAACCTGTTCGAGGTGAGTGTGCGAGTAGACTATTTTTATTAAAATGCCGTATTGTTCAGTGATTGTCTGCAAAAATCTAAGCCAACATGTAAACTACAAGAACCAAGTTGTCCCCTATCACTTGTATGTATTAAAATTTCAGATATTTAAAGTAATAATCGCATATATAGCTTGAATTATGTTAGTTAGACCATTACCAAGGTACATCTTATACATATAACATGAAGCGCAAACATTGCCGTTTAGTTGTATACGAACTTAAGGCTACCTTCGTTTTGATCACCCAATAAATATCGTTTTAAGTGATTTGTCCACACTGGAGTGTGAATCGAGATAAACACGCTTGTGTGTAACAATGCGAGAACGTGGTAGTGCGTGGTATGCGCTCAATACAAAAGATAACCGTACTGAAACCGCCATGTAAGATTCACCCTACCGCTATTAAAAGTGGTACAGCTAGAATCATACCATTTTCACCCAAATCCCCTTTACACTGTTCCCAAACATCTTTTTCTACCTACACGAATCTTTCTGGGAGAACAGTGTAAACAATTTTGTTGAAGCAGTGATGGCTCAGTGGCATTGGCTATGCATATATTATACTGCCGTGCCGCAGGTCCATGGTTCGAATCCCGCCTCGGGCTTGAGCTTCACCGCATGGTGGAAGGGCATTTTGCGAATGCCCGCCTGGCTAGCGACCGCCCTCAAGTGGAAAATCTGTCGCCAAGCACCTCCGCAAAATGCCCTACCACCATGCCAAATTACTGGTTCTAGAGGACACATAGCGGCACATACCGTTAAGTGCTTGGCGACAGATTTTGTACTTGAGGGTGATAGCTAGCCAGGCGGGTAATCGCAAAATCCCCTATTACCATGCAAAATTACTGGTTCTGGAGGACTCATAGCGGCATTTACCGTTAAGTGCTTGGCGACAGATTTTTTACTTGAGGCAGGTAGCTAGCCAGGTGGATATTCGCAAAATGCCCTACCAACATGCCAAATTACTGGTTCTCAAGGACACATAGTGGCTTACGCCGTTAAATGCTTGGCGACAGTTATTCTACTTGAGGGTGGTAGCTAGCCAGGCAGGCATTCGAAAAAGCCCTACAACTATGCAAAATACTGATTCTTACGGACACATAGCGGCACATACCGTTAAGTGCTTAGCGACAGATTTTCTACTTGAGAGTGGTAGCTAGCCAGGCGGGCATTTGCCAAATGCCCTACCACCATGCCAAATTACTGGTTCTAGAGGACTCATAGCGGCACATACCGTTAAGTGCTTGGCGACAGATTTTGTACTTGAGGGTGGTAGCTAGCCAGGCGGGTAATCGCAAAATCCCCTACCACCATGCAAAATTACTGGTTCTGGAGGACTCATAGCGGCATTTACCGTTAAGTGCTTGGCGACAGATTTTTTACTTGAGGGAGGTAGCTAGCCAGGTGGATATTCGCAAAATGCCCTACCAACATGCCAAATTACTGGTTCTGGAGAACTCATAGCGGCATTTACCGATAAGTGCTTGGCGACAGATTTTTTACTTGAGGGAGGTAGCTAGCCAGGTTGATATTCGCAAAATGCCCTACCAACATGCCAAATTACTGGTTCCCAAGGACACATAGTGGCTTACGCCGTTAAGTGCTTGGCGACAGTTATTCTACTTAAGGGTGGTAGCTAGTCACGCGGGTATTCGCAAAATGGCCTATCATCATGCTAAATGACTGGTTCCCAAGGACACATAGCGGCTTACGCCGTTTAGTGCTTGGCGGCAGATTTTCTAGTTAGTAATATAATTATAATCAATATCATATAACTATAAAATCACCGTATCACACGTACAGTACCCTAAAAATAACAAAATGAAATATTGTACTACGGGTTAAAAATCTAGGTACCTACTAAAATAGGAATTAACAATGCCGTGTCTAAACTTTTATCATCTCGCTCAAAGAACTTATTATAAAGATTTTATAAATCAATAGAATGAAAAGTACTCACTCAATATTTTTTTTGATTGGGGGTCAATAATGTATAACTTGCAAACTAACCTATGGTAAAAAATATTGCATTAATTCGTAAAATAAATGCACTAAAATGATGGCGTAACGAACGGCACAGATCCCACGTCCAAACGGCCCGAGCGCTGCGGGCAGACTGATTTTCGTTGCGATTTATTCTTGCCACCAGGGAATTTTGTGCCAAAAATTCTTAAAAATGTTTTTAACACAAGTAAGTACATATTTCATTAGAGTATAGTATAACCTATTTTATAAAAAAAGAATTGTTATCCTAACTTTAACTAATCCTCTTAAATAAATAAAAAACAGTCCAAAACGGGTGGCCGATTACAATTTATTACAGAAGAACTAATAAGTTCAAATAAAAACGAATTAACAAAATCACGAAATAAAGAACTAAAGATTACGATATATTTATTTCGCATATTTTGAGCTCATAGTTTCAGTAAAAAAAGATTCCAAAAGTGCGCATTTCACTACGGTGATCGCCTTAAGCAAATTTTATTGTCTGGTTTTTTTTCTAATCCTTTGCAATGATATTTACGCTTAAATAAATATCTTTATTTAATTAATATAAAATTCAATTGTACAGATGAAGCCAATGTAAAGTCAACCTAAAAGTCACACAAAACACATTCCTTTGGAAACATAAATCAATAATTTAACAATTTATCTCTGCACTATATTTATGCACCTGACGGGAATCAAACCCGTATCCTCCGATCTCGCTGAATGTCTAAGTGCTCAACATTAATTAATCATTTTAATATTGAAGATCAGTTAACCCCTTTCAAAAGAAATAGTAAATAAATATTATACAAAACTCAGTTAGCGTCCTAAAATTTATGCTTATAAATAAAGTATTTAAATGTTTATTGAAATGATAGTTTAATTCAAGAAATAATAAGTAGATATTTTGTTACCGTCCAAGGTAAATTGATTGTTCTCAAAATGTACATCAATTCCCAATAAAATATAATAAGAATATTTAATTTCAATTGTGTATTTAATATAAATAATTAAAAGCGTTTAAACCATCAAATAAATGAATGAATAAGAGATAAATATCGTAGATTAAATATTTGAGACATCTCTACTAGTTAAATGAAATATAATAATAATAATAATAATAATAATAATATGCGTGGGCGAGTCGTATTCGTCGCTACAGAGAGCGTGTTGATAGATACTGGCTTAATCGCCTCTTTCAAAGTGATCAGAAGAAGGTATACCGGAAGTGGGAAGGGACCAATCAGAGTGTGATCGACGGACAACTACCTGATGCCTGTACCATGAATGATTTCTGGCGTGGCATCTGGTCGATACCCGTCGAGCACACAGAAGGTGATTGGATTAGTGTTGTCCAGCGGGAATGTGAGTCTATCGAATCCATGGGGTCTGTTAATATAGACCCCGTAGACGTTACTTGTGCAATTCGTTCGACCCAGAACTGGAAAAGTCCTGGCCCGGACGGATTGCACAACTTCTGGATAAAATGGATTCGTTGCTCACATGACCGATTGGCAACTCAATTTCAAGAGGCCCTTGAGCTTGGTTCTCTTCCCCGTTTCATGACTACCGGTATCACCTTCCTGCTCCACAAGTCCGGTAGTACCACGGATCCGAAAAACTATAGACCTATCACGTGCTTGCCTACCATCTACAAGCTCCTTACATCTATTCTGACCACAAAAATTAACACGCACATTGTTGCGAACAATGTTTTAGCCCCTGCTCAGAATGGATGTAGGGTTGGGTCCCGTGGTACTAAGGAGCTCCTCCTCATAGATATGACCATTAGCCAACAAGTTCGGCGGAACAGAGGGGCTCTCTCTGTTGCCTGGATTGACTACAAGAAGGCCTATGATTCAGTGCCTCATTCATGGCTGGAAAGGATATTAGAGTTGTATAAAATTGATGCAACCCTAAAATCCTTTTTAGCTGCGTGTATGAGACAGTGGACCACAGTCCTTCGTCAACCAGGTGGTAGCAACACTTCCTCTGACCCGCAGGACTTTATAAGGATTGAGCGGGGCATCTTCCAGGGTGATAGTCTAAGTCCATTGTGGTTTTGCCTAGCGTTAAATCCTCTCAGCACTTTGCTGAAGGATTCAGGGCTAGGCTTTCGGCTTCGAAGAGGAGGTGAGGTCATTAGTCATCTGCTGTACATGGACGATCTCAAGCTGTTTACTCCGAAACGCCAAGACTTGATGGAGCTACTAAAAACTACACAGGTTTTCAGTAGTGCCATTAGGATGGAGTTTGGTGTAGATAAGTGTGCGGTCTTGCATGTACAGCAGGGGAACGTTGTAAATTCTCCGAATTTGCAGCTTTCTGAGACAATGACTTTCAGATCTCTCTCCGAAGTCGAGACCTACAAGTACCTCGGTATGTCAGAGTCGTTGGGTATTTCGGTAGAGGACATCAAAAAATCGGTAAAGGAGCGCTTCTTTTTCCGCCTGACAAAAGTACTTAAAAGTCTTTTGTCTGGAGGCAACAGGGCGCGCGCCTTTAACGGTTGGGTGATGCCTCTACTGATATACTCCTTTGGCATACTGAAGTGGACACAGACTGAGCTGGACGCCCTGGATAGAAAGGTCCGACAACTGCTCACTTCACATCGCATGCTACACCCGCGCTCGTCCGTTATGAGACTGTACATTCCACGGAAATGGGGAGGTCGCGGCTTTTTAAATGCCAAGACCCTTCACAACCGTGAAGTGTGCAATCTCAGGGATTATTTCCGTAACCACGAGTGCGGGATGCATCGCGATGTCGTGGCGGTTGACAAGGGCCTCACACCGCTCTCCTTGGCGAACGATAACTGGCGCAAACCAACGATGCTGAGCACCGATGACCGCAAGGCAGTATGGAAAGGCAAGGAGCTGCACGGTAGGTTTTTCCGGGCCCTAACAGGGCCTGATGTGGATTTACCAGCTTCGGTGAATTGGCTACGCTTCGGAGACCTCTTTGGGGAAACCGAGGGTTTTGCCTGTGCAATTGCAGACGAAGTAATGATGACGAACAACTATCGGAAATATATCTTGAAGGACGGTACGGTCGACATTTGTCGAGCATGCCGCCGACCCGGAGAGTCACTCAGGCATATCATTTCCGGTTGTTCGCATCTTGCTAACGGCGAGTATTTGCACAGGCACAACCAAGTGGCCAAGATCATCCACCAGCAACTTGCCCTTCAATACGGCCTTGTTGAGTCAGAGGTGCCGTACTACCAGTACGCACCGGCGCCAGTTCTCGAGAATAGTCGTGCATTGCTCTACTGGGACCGCTCTATCATCACGGACAGGACTATTGTTTGCAATAAACCTGATATCGTGGTGGTCGACCGATCCCAGCGCCGGGCAGTGCTCGTAGATATCACCATCCCACATGACGAGAATCTCGTTAAGGCCGAAAAGGATAAAGTCAGCAAGTACCTTGATTTGGCTCACGAGGTAACCGCCATGTGGGATGTTGACTCGACGATCATTGTCCCGATAGTCGTTTCGGCGAACGGCCTTATAGCGAAGAGCCTCGACCAACACCTTAAGAGGCTCTCGCTAGATGGTTGGATCAAGGGTCTGATGCAGAAGGCAGTGATACTGGACACAACACGCATTGTCCGGAGGTTCCTCTCTCTGCAGCCCTAACCACTGGTCGCTTGGGCTCTGCCCCGCGACCAGCGGCACCCTAGTTTTAAGTTTTTTATAATATTTATTTTTGTAATAATGTTGTAAAAAATTTAAAATTATGTTGTATAATAAATAAAGTGAATAATAATAATAATGTTTATTTGCTTAAAAACATGGTAACAATGTAATAAAATAATAATTACATCTATACAGTTGAAAGATAGAGGGATGTCCGTGCATGTTTTTTGCCATTACAGCATGCAAATTATTATAATATCGCAACGTCAATACTATATAATAAATATGTCAAGAGAAAAAAAAACTATTTTTAAACAATATAAAAGTATTAAATTAATTGATGTGAAAATAAATAAATGTCAATGAAATTATATTTAAATTATGTTGCAATATTTCTATATATATATATATAAAAGTTATTAATATTTAAGTCAAATATTGATTTAATTATGTAAAGGAAACTCATTTAAGTACGCTAGTCCAAGCACATTATTCTAGTACTTAGCTTTCAAACTGCAACCCGAGGATGGCAGGATATTTTCGTCACTGAAGTTAAACTAAAGACTTATTCAATGAAGAGAATTAAACATAACGCAATGGTAATTTAAAACATCAAACGCGCGAGCTACTATGCCAAAATTAAAACACAAATTTAATTTTGTTCTGCTGGTCTTGGCAGGTTACCGTTAGGGACCACTATCACCTTTCTCTTTCGTAAGTAACTGTCTCACTCCCTCTCAACAAAACCCTGGCTTCCCACGTCCATTAAGGATGTTTTTGGAGTGCTATCGTACTTTGAACGATAAAAAATTATCCATCTTATGTTCACATGTCGAACTGATTGTGAATTTTTTGCTTTTTTTTAGGACAAAAGTACCCATGAGTCCCTGGAATTAGTCCCTTTCTTATCTACTTTGAACGTCAAGTAATTTGCGATTTATGATTTAAAAACAAAGATAGACCCAACATTATTTGTCTTACCAAATGTTTCTAAATAATTCCCAAGCACTGTGAACTCAAGTTTTTGGACTGTTCTCAAAACTGCAGTGACAAAAAATACAGGTCTCTAATATTATTTCATCTGAAAGATGAAACGTGACAACTAGAGAGAAATTTTTTGTAGATATTAGATGCGTTAAATTTTATGGTAGGGGTCAGGCGGTCACATTCCGTAGTCCTGACAAGGAACTCTTATAGTTTCGTCATCCGTCCCCCCCCCCCCCCTTCTAAAACTTAAACTGCTGGCTTGAAAAATCTGAAAAAAATCATGATGACAGCGCAGTTTATGAAATTTCAAGGAAAATTATAGTGGTAAAGATAACTTTATTAGTTTAGCGGTAATAGTCGTTGAACTTGGGTGTTCAATATTTTTTACAAAATACAAAATTCTTAGAATAAATTCAGTGAATAAGATGATTCTTAAGCCCTTCCACTTTCGTAGTGGAAGGGCTTTAGATATGCACGTGGTTTTAATATGTTTAATTTGATCATAAGGTTATCTAGTAACTTCGACAACGAAATAACGTTATTTACTTTCTGCTACTTTTTATTTTTCTTTCATATATACCTATATCAACTATTGAAATGGACTATGCTATGGACTGCTTTGCCGCAGGTCCATGGTTCGAACGAAGCAGTGATGGCTTAGTGGCATTGGCTATGGACTGCCGTGCCGTAGGTCCATGGTTCGAATCCCACCGGCGGCTTGAGCTTCACCGCATGGTGAAAGGGCATTTTGCGAATGCCCGCCTGGCTAGCGACCACCCTCAAGTAGAAAATCTGTCGCCAAGCACCTAACGGTGTGTTCCGGCAGCAGTCATTGAGAGCCAGTGAAATTAGAGGCACAATGAGACTTAACAACTATGTCTCAAGTTGACGGGCGCAGTGCAATTCGTGACTTGTGACGAAATGCATCTGTTATAGGCAGAGGTTAGTCCACTCAACATAAGGTGGGCCTCGTGCTTGATCCGTCACAATTACATAAATAAAAAAAATGGTTAATTAATTTGTACTTTTTACCTATGTCTAACTCACAAAAAATGTTTACTAAATTTGTGGTCAACGATGTTGGTCTGTCTCACAATTTTATATTTTTTTTTATTATTTATATTTAAGAATACTTTTACAACAAGAAAATATTGTGATTCTGTTTGTTGATCGATAAATATATATATTAAATATTATTATGTTTCACAAAGCTGCAGCTAGATGGCATACCAACGGCTTCTGAGTGGCACTATCGTTGCGTTTTCATTTGAGTACCTATAGAATTCACAAACGAATTTTCGAATTACTATTAAATTAATAACTTGGGAGCAATCGTACTCTTCTAATTTTAGCTTAAACAGGAAGAATGTGGAAGAGATAAAAAAGTACAACAAAGTTCTCCTATATATATTATATTATATATTTTATATATCATTTTATTTTATTAGTGAGCATGTAGAGTATCCATGACTGTTTTACGAAATCTATTGTATAAAATGTAAATCCTTTATTGGCCATAAGATATGCTACGTAAGAATTTGTTAATGAATAGATTCAGGCGTTACTTTGCGGAAATCCTTATTTAATAATAATGGAATAATGGAAGAATTTTCGACGCGTTTCGCTTCTACACGAAGCATCCTCAGGAGGTCTTGACTCTTCGAGCGCACTATCGAGAAATACTTCCGGTTTGGCTGCGTGGCGTTTGTGACGTCACGTCGGCTTAGCAGGAAAATTAGGCGGAATTGTCACTAGATATATTTTTATATTTTTTAAGTGTTTTATTAAAATATTAATTTGATGTTTTCGTAAAATATTTTAAAAATATTTGTTATTATTAAGAGTTTGTTGTTTTATGTTAAGAGGGCTATGGATTTTGTGTAATAAATAAATATTATGATAACCGGCTACTACGGAACCCTAAATTGCGCCTGGCCCGCCTGTTGAAACTCAGATGGAAAGTTGAAGTTCGGTGATTGGGCAACAACAGGTATTCGAAAAAGTAGAGATTATTTGTTTGATCTGTATCGCAGGAAAAATTTAACATCTTGCAAACAGTTTCACGATTATGTTAGGAAGTATTAAAAAATTTTCAAGTCTGTTTGCTTGTGTGCAAAATCTCTTTTTATTAGAAACAAAATTAGCAAGTCTAAAAATAAAATAAAAACTATTTGGAAGACTATAAATAGTGAAACTGGTAAAAATAAACCTAGAGATTCAACATATGTCTTAACTATTGATAAAAATCAAATCTCTGATTCAATACAAGTGGCGAATATATTTGAATTTTTTTTTTCTACCTTGCCCCTAGATGTCACTAAGTCATTGGATTCTTGTCCCAATGTAGCAGAAACTCTGTTAAAACATAATTTTCCAAGCAAATCACCGGACTTTTCTTTCAGACACACCACAAGATTTGAAATTATAAAAACATTTCAAAGTTTAAACATAAAGAGTACTGAAGACTTGTGGGGTATGTCAGTAAAAGTGGTAGAGTCTATAATTTACATTATTGCACCATATTTAGAAACAATATTTAATCTTTGTGTCGATAGTGGAAACTTCCCCGATTTAATGAAACAAAGTAAAATCACTCCAATTTTAAAGTCGGGGTCTACATCTGACCCTTGCAATTATAGACCTATTTCCATCTTACCTGTTCTGAGTAAAGTATTCGAAAAAATTATGCTCAAACAACTACTATCCCATTTTAACAAGCATAATTTATTAAATGAGAATCAGTTTGGTTTCACCAAGAGCAAATCCACAACAGATGCAGGTGTTCAATTGATGTCGCATATACTGGAAGCCTGGGAGAGTTCACATGATGCTATTGGCGTATTTTGTGATCTTTCCAAGGCATTCGACTGTGTAGAGCACTGCACTCTGATTCATAAACTTTACCACTATGGTATTCGTGGAAAAGCTCTGAATCTTATAGAGTCATATCTGTCAGACAGGCTACAGAGGGTTGGAATAAGTGGCAATACTTCTTCCGGGTCATTGGTAAAATGGGAGTACCACAGGGATCAATTTTGGGATCTTTTCTGTTTCTAACATATATTAATGATCTGCCTTGCATGGTCAAAGATTTCTGCGATATTGTTTTATTCGCAGATAATAACTCTCTGATTTTTAAAGTAGATAGGAAAGGCAGTGAACTGACGCATCTAAATAATGTATTATCTAAGATTTGTAAATGGTTCGCCGCTAATAATCTTCTCCTAAATTAAAAAAAGACGAAATGTCTAAAGTTTTCTTTACCAAATGTTCCTTATGTTGAACCAAACATAAAGATCGGCCCAGATAAACTCCCTATTGACAAAGCGACAGTCTTCCTGGGAATCAAAATGGATTCCACTTTACAATGGGATCCACATATACATGATCTCTCCGGAAGACTTAGTTCTGCTGCATATGCAGTTCTTAGGATAAGACAGTTAACAGACGTAGCTACTGCTCGCCTAGTTTATTTCGCGTACTTCCACAGTATTATGTCGTATGGCGTATTGCTGTGGGGAACTGCTGCTGAGATAGAGACAATCTTTATCATACAAAAGCGTGCAATTCGAGCCATATATAAAATGGGTCCTAGGGAATCTGTGAGGGATCTTTTTAAAGAAATTGATATTTTAACTTTACCAAGTCTGTATATATTTGAAAATATTATGTATGTTCGTAAAAAATTGAGTAAATTTAAATTAAACAGTGACAATCACGATTACAATACTAGGAATAAAGATAAAATAGCGGTGCCAGGTTTTAGATTAGCAAAGACAAATAAAAGGTCCTTCTTAGGTAATTGTGTGCGGTTTTATAATAAAGTTCCTAAACATATTACAACGCTCACAGAAGGGAAATTCAAGTTGCATGTGAAAAACATATTGATTAAAAAATCCTACTACACAGTTTCTGATTACACAAACGACAAAAATGCCTGGACAATTCCGCCTCCGCCAAGCTATTGCCTGTCACCTACATAATTTAAACAAATATTGTAATAACTCTATTATATAGTATGTACTAGTTTTTCGGGCAGTGTGCGGGCCGCATGCGGCCCGCATCTATCTTTAGTCATTTGAAAATTCCACAGAAACACCTAATACTTTAAAAAAAATGTGTTCAAAACTCCAATAAAAGTATGAAATCCCATATAAACTCTCAATACAATAAAGAACCAAACTGTAGCCACCAAACCAAATTCACCCTACTGCCATAAAAAGGTGGTACGGGCAAAATGAGACCAGGGTTCTGAGTCACTTTTGTAAAGGAACCCCACTCGTAGGTTCTTCGGTTACCGCGGGCAGTTGCCATGGAGACCAGTCGGAAACGTGGAAAATACTCTCAAGTTGGAGCTCGGCCTTCGGCCTCGCAAGTTACTAAAACGGCTCGGCCTGCGGCCTCGCTCGGCGCTCGCCCTTCGGGCTCACGCATCATACGCTCGGCCTTCGGCCTCGCGGATCGAAAGTTCGGCCTTCGGCCTCACCAGGAGCTCGCCCTTCGGGCTCGCTACTTCACTTATGTAGGACAGTAACTCCAAATTTAGTCAAAAATCCCACAAAAACTCCTAATACAGTCGAAAATATAAGGTAAAACACTCCAAATGCAGTATAAAGAATGATAGGAGCACGTGGGGTACATCCAAAATAACGGATTTCAAGACGGCCACCATACAAACTGCTCCGCCCCTACTGAAGCTCGGCCTAAAGGCCTCGCTTCAGCAGGCTCGGAGCATTTTGTATGGCGGCCATCTTGAAATCCGCCATTTTGGATTTTTGACAGATGTCATTCGACTGCTCTACCGATTCCCTATGACATTTGTTCAAACACCCCCTACCTATCTCTTACCGTTTTCGAGATACGTCATCCATCATCACTTGGCAGGCGTCTTTTTAATGATTTTCGATTTTTCTCATACTCACCAAAACCCTCCGAACATTTTTGCTATACTTCATTTTTACCCTACTCTGCTCCTTCTAGGAGAACATTTATGTCAGTGAGTCAGTCAGTCAGTCAGTGGTAATCGAGCTTTATATATTATAAATAACTAGTTTTTCGGGCAGTGTGCGGGCCGCATGCGGCCCGCATTTATCGTTGTGCAAGTTTGAACAATATCAAAACACCTTATACATTAAAAAAAATTATTTCAAAACACCTAAAGATGTACGATTTCCCATACAAACCCTTAATACAATAGAGAACCGTACTGTTATCACCAAACCAAATTCACCCTACTGCCATAAAAAGGTGGTACGGGCAGAATGGTACCAAGGTTCTGAATCACTTTTGTTAAGGAACCCCACTCGTAGGTGCTTCGGTTACCGCAGGCAGTTGCCATGGAGACCAGTCGGTGACGTGGAAAATACTCTCAAGTCGGAGCTCGGCCTTCGGCCTCGCAAGTTACTAATACGGCTCGGCCTGCGGCCTCGCCAAGCGCTCGCCCTTCGGGCTCGCGCACCATTCGCTCGGCCTTCGGCCTCGCGGACCGAAAGTTCGGCCTTCGGCCTCACCAGGTGGTTGCCCTTTGGGCTCGCTATACACTAATGTAGAACAGTTACTCCAAATTCAGTCAAAAAACCCACAAAAACTCCTAATACAGTCGAAAATATAAGGTAAAACACTCCAAATGCAGTATGAAGAATGAGAGGAGCACCTGGGACAAATCCAAAATGGCGGATTTCAAGAAGGCCACCATACAAACTGCTCCGCCCCTACTGAAGCTCGGCCTAAAGGCCTCGCTTCAGCAGGCTCGGAGCATTTTGTATGGCGGCCATCTTGAAATCCGCCATTTTGGATTTTTGACAGGTGTCATTCGACTGCTCTCCCGATTCTCTATGACATTTGTTCAAACACCCCCTACCTATCTCTTACCGTTTTCGAGATATGTCATCCATCTTTACTTGGCAGGCGTCTTTTTAATGATTTTCGATTTTTCTCATACTCACCAAAACCCCGCGAACATTTTTGCCATACATCATTTTTACCCTACTCTACTCCTTCTAGGAGAACATTTATGTCAGTGAGTCAGTCAGTCAGTCAGTGGTAATCGAGCTTTATATATTATAAATAACTAGTTTTTCGGGCAGTGTGCGGGCCGCATGCGGCCCGCATTTATCGTTATGCAGTACTAAACAATACATCAACACCTTATACAGTAAAAAAAATAAAACAAAATTCCATAACAGTATGAAATCCCATATAAACTCTCAATACAATAAAGAACCATACTACATCCACTAAAGCAAATTCACCCTACTGCTATAAAAAGGTAGTACGGGCAGAATGGGACCAAGGTTCTGAGTCACTTTTGTTAAGAAACCCCACTCGTAGGTGCTTCGGTTACCGCGGGCAGTTGCCATGGAGACCAGTCGGTGACGTGGAAAATACTCTCGAGTCGGAGCTCGGCCTTCGGCCTCGCAAGTTACTAACACGGCTCGGCCTGCGGCCTCGCCAAGCGCTCGCCCTTCGGGCTCACGCGACATACGCTCGGCCTTCGGCCTCGCGAGCCGAAAGTTCGGCCTTCGGCCTCACCAGAAGCTCGCCCTTCGGGCTCGCTACTACACTAACGTAGTACAGTTACTCCAAATTCAGTCAAAAATCCCACAAAAACTCGTACAGTCGAAAATATAAGGTAAAACACTCCAAATGCAGTATAAAGAATGATAGGAGCACGTGGGGAACATCCAAAATAACGGATTTCAAGACGGCCACCATACAAACTGCTCCGCCCCTACTGAAGCTCGGCCTAAAGGCCTCGCTTCAGCAGGCTCGGAGCATTTTGTATGGCGGCCATCTTGAAATCCGCCATTTTGGATTTTTGACAGATGTCATTCGACTGCTCTCCCGATTCCCTATGACATTTGTTCAAACACCCCCTACCTATCTCTTACCGTTTTCGAGATACGTCATCCATCATCACTTGGCAGGCGTCTTTTTAATGATTTTCGATTTTTCTCGTACTCACCAAAACCCCCCGAACATTTTTGCCATACTTCATTTTTACCCTACTCTGCTCCTTCTAGGAGAACATTTATGTCAGTGAGTCAGTCAGTCAGTCAGTGGTAATCGAGCTTTATATATTATAAATAAATAACTAGTTTTTCGGGCAGTGTGCGGGCCGCATGCGGCCCGCATCTATCTTTAGTCATTTGAAAATTTCACAGAAACACCTAATACCTGAAAAAAAGTGTGTTCAAAACTCCAATAGAAGTATGAAATCCCATATAAACTCTCAATACAATAAAGAACCATACTGTAGCCACTAAAGCAGATTCACCCTACTGCCATAAAAAGGTGGTACGGGCAGAATGGGACCAAGGTTCTGAGTCACTTTTGTTAAGGAACCCCACTCGTAGGTGCTTCGCTAACCGTGGGCAGTTGCCATGGAGACCAGTCGGAGACGTGGAAAAAACTCTCAAGTCGGAGCTCGGCCTTCGGCCTCGCAAGTTACCAACACGGCTCGGCCTGCGGCCTCGCCAAGCGCTCGCCCTTCGGGCTCGCGCACCATTCGCTCGGCCTTCGGCCTCGCGGACCGAAAGTTCGGCCTTCGGCCTCACCAGGTGGTTGCCCTTTGGGCTCGCTATACACTAATGTAGGACAGTTACTCCAAATTCAGTCAAAAAACCCACAAAAACTCCTAATACAGTCGAAAATATATGGTAAAACACTCCAAATGCAGTATGAAGAATGAGAGGAGCACCTGGGACAAATCCAAAATGGCGGATTTCAAGAAGGCCACCATACAAACTGCTCCGCCCCTACTGAAGCTCGGCCTAAAGGCCTCGCTTCAGCAGGCTCGGAGCATTTTGTATGGCGGCCATCTTGAAATCCGCCATTTTGGATTTTTGACAGGTGTCATTCGACTGCTCTCCCGATTCTCTATGGTATTTGTTCAAACACCCCCTACCTATCTTGTACCGTTTTTGAGATATGTCATCCATCTTTACTTGGCAGGCGTCATTTTTATGATTTTCGATTTTTCCCATACTCACCGAAACCACCCGAACATTTTTGCCATACATCATTTTAACCCTTCTCGTCTCCTTCTAGGAGAACATTTATGTCAGTGAGTCAGTGAGTCAGTCAGTGGTAATCGAGCTTTATATATTATTAACTAGTTTTTCGGGCAGTGTGCGGGCCGCATGCGGCCCGCATTTATCGTTATGCAATTTGAAACAATATCAAAACACCTTATATATTTAGAAAAAAAAACAATATTCTATAACAGTATGAAATCCCATATAAACTCCTTATACAGTAGAGAACCAAACTGTAGCCACCAAACCAGATTCACCCTACTGCCATAAAAAAGTGGTACGGGCAGAATGGTACCAAGATTCTGAGTCACTTTTGTTAAAGAACCCCACTCGTAGGTGCTTCGCTTACCACGGGCAGTTGCCATGGAGACCATTCGGAGACGTGGAAAATACTCTCAAGTCGGAGCTCGGCCTTCGGCCTCGCAAGTTACTAACACGGCTCGGCCTCCGGCCTCGCCATGCGCTCGCCCTTCGGGCTCACGCCCCATACGCTCGGCCTTCGGCCTCGCGGGCCGAAAGTTCGGCCTGCGGCCTCACCAGAAGCTCGCCCTTCGGGCTCGCTACTACACTAATGTAGGACAGTTACTCCAAATTCAGTCAAAAATCCCACAAAAACTCCTAATACATTCGAAAATAAAGATAAAAAACTCCAAATGCAGTATAAAGAATGATAGGAGCACGTAAGACACATCCAAAATGTCGGATTTCAAGACGGCCACCATTCAAACTGCTCCGCCCCTACTGAAGCTCGGCCTAAAGGCCTCGCCATATTGGATTATGGCGGATTTCAAGATGGCCGCCATACAAAATGCTCCGAGCCTGCTGAAGCGAATCTATGTTTAAACAATAAGATGTAAACTACTGTTTATAGCTACACAATTAGTTTGTAAAATTTTGTATACCGATTTATATCATAATATGTGCACATTTGTAAAATTCAACAATAACTAACATAAATTAGTTACGTTGATCTCTAAGAATTCAATAGTTAATTTTCGTTTTTAAAGGGGAAGATGTAACATACACCGCATACCCGCAGACAGGTATGATTATTGTACAAAATGGGTAGTTACGAATCTACCTGCAGAGAGAGAGAATTTGTAAAATTCAACAATAACTAACATAAATTAGTTACGTTGATCTCTAAGAATTCAATAGTTAATTTTCGTTTTTAAAGGGGAAGATGTAACATACACCGCATACCCGCAGACAGGTATGATTATTGTACAAAATGGGTAGTTACGAATCTACCTGCAGAGAGAGAGAATTTGTAAAATTCAACAATAACTAACATAAATTAGTTACGTTGATCTCTAAGAATTCAATAGTTAATTTTCGTTTTTAAAGGGGAAGATGTAACATACACCGCATACCCGCAGACAGGTATGATTATTGTACAAAATGGGTAGTTACGAATCTACCTGCAGAGAGAGAGAATACTTGCACAACGATAAATGCGGGCCGCATGCGGCCCGCACACTGCCCGCATTTATCGTTGTGCAAGTTTGAACAATATCAAAACACCTTATACATTAAAAAAAGTATGTTCAAAACTCCATTAGAAGTATGAAATCCCATATTAATACTCAATACAATAAAGAACAATACTGTAGCCACTAAAACAGATTCACCCTACTGCCATAAAAAGGTGGTACGGGCAGAAAGGTACCAAGGTTCTGAGTCACTTTTGTTAAGGAACCCCACTCGTAGGTGCTTCGCTTACCGCGGGCAGTTGCCATGGAGACCAGTCGGAGACGTGGAAAAAACTCTCAAGTCGGAGCTCGGCCTTCGGCCTCGCAAGTTACCAACATGGCTCGGCCTGCGGCCTCGCCAAGAGCTCGCCCTTCGGGCTCGCGCGTCATACGCTCGGCCTTCGGCCTCGCGGACTGAAAGTTCGGCCTTCGGCCTCACCAGGAGCTCGCCCTTCGGGCTCGCTACTACACTTATGTAGGACAGTAACTCCAAATTCAGTCAAAAATCCCACAAAAACTCCTAATACAGTCGAAAATATAAGGTAATACACTCCAAATGCAGTATAAAGAATGATAGGAGCACCTGGGACAAATCCAAAATGGCGGATTTCAAGAAGGCCATCATACAAACTGCTCCGCCCCTACTGAACCTCGGCCTAACGGCCTCGCTTCAGCAGGCTCGGATCAATTTGTATGGCGGCCATCTTGAAATCCGCCATTTTGGATTTTTGACAGGTGTCATTCGACTGCTCTCCAGATTCCCTATGACATTTGTTCAAACACCCCCTACCTATCTCTTACCGTTTTTGAGATATGTCATCCATCTTTACTTGGCAGGCGTCTTTTTAATGATTTTCGATTTTTCTCATACTCACCAAAACCCCCCGAACATTTTTGTCCTACATCATTTTAACCCTACTCTACTCCTTCTAGGAGAACATTTATGTCAGTCAGTCAGTCAGTGAGTCAGTCAGTGGTAATCGAGCTTTATATATTATAAACTAGTTTTTCGGGCAGTGTGCGGGCCGCATGCGGCCCGCATTTATCGTTATGCAGTACTAAACAATACATCAACACCTTATACAATAAAAAAAATAAAACAAAATTCCATAACAGTATGAAATCCCATATAAACTCTCAATACATTAAAGAACCATACTGTAGCCACAGAAGCAAATTCACCCTACTGCCATAAAAAGGTGGTACGGGCAGAATGGTACCAAGGTTCTGAATCACTTTTGTTAAGGAACCCAACTCGCAGGTGCTTCGGTTACCGCGGGCAGTTGCCATGGAGACCAGTCAGAGATGTGGAAAATACTCTCGATTCGGAGTTCGGCCTTCGGCCTCGCAAGTTACTAACACGGCTCGGCCTGCGGCCTCGCCAAGCGTTCGCCCTTCGGGCTCACGCACCAAACGCTCGGCCTTCGGCCTCGCGAGCCGAAAGTTCGGCCTTCGGCCTCACCAGGAGCTCGCCCTTCGGGCTCGCTATACACTAACGTAGGACAGTAACTCTAAATTCAGTCCAAAATCCCACAAAAACTCCTAATACAGTCGAAAATATAGAGTAAAACACTCCAAATGCAGTATGAAGAATGAGAGGAGCACGTGGGACACATCCAAAATGGCGGATTTTTGACAGTTGTCATTTGACTGCTCTCCTTATTCCCTATGACATATTTTCAAAAACCCCCTACCTATCTATTACCGTTTTCGAGATACGTGATTTATCTGCACTTGGCAGACGTCATCGAAAAAAAAATTTCATATTGGAATAAAGACGTCCAGAACAACCTAGATATAAAATTAAGGCCAAATCGGAGTACTTTTTTTTACTTGGCAGACGTCATCGAAAAAAAAAATTTTGATATGGAATAAGGACACCCAGAACCACCTAAATATCGAGTTTCAGCCAAATCGAAGTAACTTTTTTTACTTGGCAGACGTCATCGAAAAATTTTTTTTAGATTTGGAAAAAGGACACCCAGAACCACCTAAATATCGAGTTTCAGCCAAATCGGAGTAACTTTTTTTACTTGGAAGACGTCATCGAAAAAAAATTTTTAGATTTGGAATAAGGACACCCAGAACCACCTAAATATCGAGTTTCAGCCAAATCGGAGTAACTTTATTTACTTGGCAGACGTCATCAAAAAAAAAATTTTATAAATGGAATAAGTACACCCAGAACCACCTAAATATCGAGTTTCAGCCAAATCGGAGTAACTTTCTTTACTTGGCAGACGTCATCGAAATAAAAATTTCATATTTGAAATAAGGATGACGAGAACAACCTATATATCGATTTTCAGCCAAATCGGTGCAAGTCTGAGCTCGGCCTTCGGCCTCGCAAGTTACTAACATGGCTCGGCCTGCGGCCTCGCCTAGCGCTCGCCCTGCGGGCTCGCGCACCGTCAACTCGGCCTTCGGCCTCGCGGCCCGAAAGTTCGGCCTTCGGCCTCACCAAAAGCTCGCCCTTCGGGCTCGCTACACGGCCAGTAGGAAATCCCACAAAAACTCCTAATACAGTCGACATTGTAAGGTCAAATACTCCAAATAATGTATGAAGAATGAGAGTAGCACATTTGACAGGTGTCATTCGACTGCTCTCCCGATTCCCTATGACATTTGTTCAAACACCCCCAACCTATCTTTTACCGTTTTCGAGATACGTAGTCCAGCTTTACTTGGCAGGCGTCATTTCTAGGGTTTTTAATTCTTTACCTACTCAGCTAAACCCCTTAGTCATTTTCGTAATACATTACTATAACCGTACTCAACTCTTTCTGGTAGAACCAGCTATTTTTTTGAGGGATCGAAGGATTTTGTATGGCGGCCATTTTGAAATCCGCCATTTTGGATTTTTGACAGATGTCATCCGACTGCTCTCCCGATTCTCTATGACATTTGGTCAAGCACCCCCTACCTATCTCTTACCGTTTCAGAGATACGCCATCCAATTTTACTTGGCAGACGTCATCTTTGAGTTTTCGGATTTTTCCCATACTCCCCCAAACCCCCTCTACACTTTTCCCATACATCACATTCTTCCTACTCGACTCCTTCTGGGAGAACAATTATGTCAGTCAGTCAGTGAGTCAGTGAATCAGTCAGTGTACGGTAATCCAGCTTTATATATTATAAACTAGTTTTTCGGGCAGTGTGCGGGCCGCATGCGGCCCGCATCTATCTTTAGTCATTTGAAAATTCCACAGAAACACCTAATACTTTAAAAAAAATGTGTTCAAAACTCCAATAAAAGTATGAAATCCCATATAAACTCTCAATACAATAAAGAACCAAACTGTAGCCACCAAACCAAATTCACCCTACTGCCATAAAAAGGTGGTACGGGCAAAATGAGACCAGGGTTCTGAGTCACTTTTGTAAAGGAACCCCACTCGTAGGTTCTTCGGTTACCGCGGGCAGTTGCCATGGAGACCAGTCGGAAACGTGGAAAATACTCTCAAGTTGGAGCTCGGCCTTCGGCCTCGCAAGTTACTAAAACGGCTCGGCCTGCGGCCTCGCTCGGCGCTCGCCCTTCGGGCTCACGCATCATACGCTCGGCCTTCGGCCTCGCGGATCGAAAGTTCGGCCTTCGGCCTCACCAGGAGCTCGCCCTTCGGGCTCGCTACTTCACTTATGTAGGACAGTAACTCCAAATTTAGTCAAAAATCCCACAAAAACTCCTAATACAGTCGAAAATATAAGGTAAAACACTCCAAATGCAGTATAAAGAATGATAGGAGCACGTGGGGTACATCCAAAATAACGGATTTCAAGACGGCCACCATACAAACTGCTCCGCCCCTACTGAAGCTCGGCCTAAAGGCCTCGCTTCAGCAGGCTCGGAGCATTTTGTATGGCGGCCATCTTGAAATCCGCCATTTTGGATTTTTGACAGATGTCATTCGACTGCTCTACCGATTCCCTATGACATTTGTTCAAACACCCCCTACCTATCTCTTACCGTTTTCGAGATACGTCATCCATCATCACTTGGCAGGCGTCTTTTTAATGATTTTCGATTTTTCTCATACTCACCAAAACCCTCCGAACATTTTTGCTATACTTCATTTTTACCCTACTCTGCTCCTTCTAGGAGAACATTTATGTCAGTGAGTCAGTCAGTCAGTCAGTGGTAATCGAGCTTTATATATTATAAATAACTAGTTTTTCGGGCAGTGTGCGGGCCGCATGCGGCCCGCATTTATCGTTGTGCAAGTTTGAACAATATCAAAACACCTTATACATTAAAAAAAATTATTTCAAAACACCTAAAGATGTACGATTTCCCATACAAACCCTTAATACAATAGAGAACCGTACTGTTATCACCAAACCAAATTCACCCTACTGCCATAAAAAGGTGGTACGGGCAGAATGGTACCAAGGTTCTGAATCACTTTTGTTAAGGAACCCCACTCGTAGGTGCTTCGGATACCGCAGGCAGTTGCCATGGAGACCAGTCGGTGACGTGGAAAATACTCTCAAGTCGGAGCTCGGCCTTCGGCCTCGCAAGTTACTAATACGGCTCGGCCTGCGGCCTCGCCAAGCGCTCGCCCTTCGGGCTCGCGCACCATTCGCTCGGCCTTCGGCCTCGCGGACCGAAAGTTCGGCCTTCGGCCTCACCAGGTGGTTGCCCTTTGGGCTCGCTATACACTAATGTAGAACAGTTACTCCAAATTCAGTCAAAAAACCCACAAAAACTCCTAATACAGTCGAAAATATAAGGTAAAACACTCCAAATGCAGTATGAAGAATGAGAGGAGCACCTGGGACAAATCCAAAATGGCGGATTTCAAGAAGGCCACCATACAAACTGCTCCGCCCCTACTGAAGCTCGGCCTAAAGGCCTCGCTTCAGCAGGCTCGGAGCATTTTGTATGGCGGCCATCTTGAAATCCGCCATTTTGGATTTTTGACAGGTGTCATTCGACTGCTCTCCCGATTCTCTATGACATTTGTTCAAACACCCCCTACCTATCTCTTACCGTTTTCGAGATATGTCATCCATCTTTACTTGGCAGGCGTCTTTTTAATGATTTTCGATTTTTCTCATACTCACCAAAACCCCGCGAACATTTTTGCCATACATCATTTTTACCCTACTCTACTCCTTCTAGGAGAACATTTATGTCAGTGAGTCAGTCAGTCAGTCAGTGGTAATCGAGCTTTATATATTATAAACTAGTTTTTCGGGCAGTGTGCGGGCCGCATGCGGCCCGCATTTATCGTTATGCAGTAGTAAACTTTACCTTAACCGCTTATACATTTAAAAAAAAAAAGTTCAAAACTCCAATAGAAGTATGAAATCCCAAATAAAGTCTCCATACAATAAAGAACCATACTGTAGCCACTAAAGCAAATTCACCCTACTGGCATAAAAAGGTAGTACGGGCAGAATGGGACCAAGGTTCTGAGTCACTTTTGTTAAGGAACCCCACTCGTAGGTGCTTTGCTTACCGCGGGCAGTTGCCATGGAGACCAGTCGGAGACTTGGAAAAAACTCTCAAGTCGGAGCTCGGCCTTCGGCCTCGCAAGTTACCAACACGGCTCGGCCTGCGGCCTCGCCAAGCGCTCGCCCTACGGGCTCGCGCATCATACGCTCGGCCTTCGGCCTCGCGGACCGAAAGTTCGGCCTCCGGCCTCACCAGGAGCTCGCCCTTCGGGCTCGCTACTACACTTATGTAGGACAGTTACTCCAAATTCAGTCAAAAATCCCACAAAAACTCCTAATACAGTCGAAAATATAAGGTAAAACACTCCAAATGCAGTATAAAGAATGATAGGAGCATGTGGGTCACATCCAAAATGTCGGATTTCAAGACAGCCACCATACAAACTGCTCCGCCCCTACTGAAGCTCGGCCTAACGGCCTCGCTTCAGCAGGCTCGGATCATTTTGTATGGCGGCCATCTTGAAATCCGCCATTTTGGATTTTTGACAGGTGTCATTCGACTGCTCTCCCTATTCCCTATGACATTTGTTCAAACACCCCCTACCCATCTTGCACCGTTTTCGAGATACGTCATCCATCTTTACTTGGCAGGCGTCATTTTTATGATTTTCGATTTTTCTCATACTCACCGAAACCACCCGAACACTTTTGCCATACATCACGTTGTTCCTACTCGTCTCCTTCTAGGAGAACATTTATGTCAATCAGTCAGTGGTAATCGAGCTTTATATAATATAAATAAACTAGTTTTTCGGGCAGTGTGCGGGCCGCATGCGGCCCGCATTTATCGTTATGCAATTTAATGTTATAACAAAACACTTAATACGTGTAAAATAGTGAGTTCAAAACTCCAATAGAAGTATGAAATCCCATATAAACTCTCAATACAATAAAGAAACAAACTGTAGCCACCAAACCAAATTCACCCTACTGCCATAAAAAGGTGGTTCGGGCAGAATGGGACCAGGGTTCCGAGTCACTTTTGTTATGGAACCCCACTCGTAGGTGCTTCGGTTACCGCGGGCAGTTGCCATGGAGACCAGTCGGAGACGTGGAAAAAACTCTCAAGTCGGAGCTCGGCCTTCGGCCTCGCAAGTTACCAACACGGCTCGGCCTACGGCCTCGCCAAGCGCTCGCCCACCATACAAACTGCTCCGCCCCTACTGAAGCTCGGCCTAACGGCCTCGCTTCAGCAGGCTCGGATCACTTTGTATGGCGGCCATCTTGAAATCCGCCATTTTGGATTTTTCACAGGTGTCATTCGACTGCTCTTCCGATTCCCTATGACATTTGTTCAAACACCCCCTACCTATCTTGTACCGTTTTTGAGATACGTCATCCATCTTTACTTGGCAGGCGTCTTTTTAATGATTTTCGATTTTTCTCATACTCACCAAAACCCCCCGAAAATTTTTGCCATACATCACGTTGCTCCTACTCGTCTCCTTCTAGGAGAACATTTATGTCAGTCAGTCAGTGAGTGGTAATCGAGCTTTATATATTATAAATAAATAAATTATAATAAATAAATAAATGTAACACATTGTTAAAAGATGTTTAAAAGAATGGCCCCGAGTTTCATGCCCGTTCTTCTCGCAGTGGCTCTATACAATTTATTTGCTGAACGTGGCAGTACAATGTAGAATATTTCAATACTAAAATTTGTAATTGACCTTCATAAGAGCGTCGTAGACGCCTAAATTGAATAAATTATTTTGACTTTGACTTCGACTTAGTGACATATTTTTTTTTATTTGTTTGACAACTAATAAAATAATTATGCGGGAATTAGACCGTAACAACACTTGAACTCGACTATACTAATTCTCACCGTAAAGACTTTGGTGGAAGACAAAGTTAATCTAGCTTATGGTACACTGACGTTAGCCCAAAATCTTGATTTAATAACATCTCAGTTTACAGCGTTTTGGCGCCTACCGCTGTTACTGTATGCACCAATAGCATGCTATGTATACCACACTAATATCATCATCATCATCATCAGCCGGAAGACGTCCACTGTTGAACAAAGGCCTCCCCCATAGAACGCCACAAAGAACGGCTATTAGCCGCTTGTAACCATTGGCTACCCGCGACTTTAACGATGTCGTCAGTCCACCTAGTGGGGGGCCTACCAACTCTACGTCTTCCGGTGTATTGTGGTAACCACTCGAGAACCTTTCTTTCCCATCGGTTATCAGTTCTTCGAGCAATGTGGCCCGCCCATTGCCACTTCAACTTGTAAATTCTGAGAGCTATGTCGGTGACTTTGGTTCTTTGGCGAATATCCACGTTCCGGATTTTATCACGCAAAGAAACTCCGAGCATAGCTCTCTCCATAGCTCGTTGAGCGACCCTGAGCTTGTCCATAAGGGCCACACTAAGCTGGTAGTGTACAATCGAGGCATACTGGTACAAATACGTATCAATCATTTATTGTGGATAGCCACGCCTAAATTTGTATACCTGGATGAAAAGGTAAATAAGTAGGAGAACAAAAAACAATAATTAATTAACAAACATTTATTACACATTTTTTTTGGTCTCGTAATGCGAGGATTTTTGTATGCTCACTCAATAATTTTAAATTCAAAAAAAGAGGTCAGTCGTAAAGTTAATTTTTTTCACAGGTAGGTATTCAGTAGTTATAGATTCCAAGTTGACGTTTCAAGACTTCTGGTATTTCATTGGCATTCGCGTAACATGCGCAAATCGCACCACTTGGTCTGGGCTTTGGCCAACCAGACCCCGGCCTTGGCCAGTTGCGCTGCCAAGGGTTTCCAGACCAGCCTTGTGGAGAAGATTCATCTGAACCTGGCCAGTCATCTGAACCTGGCCAGTCAACTGCAGGATAGCCCCTTGGACTTCCTGGCCAGTTCGAGCTTGGGTAAGACGATCTCCAAGGACTGGTTGCAGTGCTAGATCCAGACCCAGTTGCCGAAGTTGAAGGCCCGCGTGGACCAGTTGAACCACTACTTCCAACACCAGCCGCTGATGTGGTTTCACCTTCTGATCCTGAACTTCCACTGGTGACTACACCAACTGTTGATGTTGAGGAACTTTCGGGTTCATACCAATATCTTCCGTGAGGTCCATATAGCCATCGACCACCTATGAAAAGAAACCAAATCTTGAATTGTGAAGCATCCCATCTTTGTATGTACTGTAACCAGCCAAGTGCGAATTGGACTCACAAACAGAGGGTTCCGTTCCAACACAGAATGAACCTAATCATTATTTTTTTTAGTTTGAGATTCTTCTCTGAAGTACACCGAAGAAGAAGTCCGACCTACACCTAGCAAGTTTTAATTATTTGGCGTTAAACTCGAAGTATTGGGCTATAAAGATATCAAGTTTGATGGTTGTAGTATAAATATTTCAACGAAAGAACAAAAAGCGTTAAAAATAACAATTTTATTGTAGGGGGTCCCCATATAATTTTATAATAGACATACTCATATTATTTGTTCTAATTTAAACCGACTACCTCAAAACATGCCCTTTTAAGTCAGACCGACGGACGGAGAAAGAGACAAGGCTTAAGAATATAATATTGTTTAAGAACAATAGCAGGATACATTTGAATCACGTCGTCTGTAAGAAGGTATTAATTATTTAAATGAATAAGTTCGAAAATCTGGTTTCCGTTTTACCTGGGCTATTCGTAGCAGCGCTGCTAGATCCAACACCGCCTGCTAATGTGGATACACCTCCTGATCCTGAACTTCCACTAGTTACTACACCGACTGTTGATGTTGAGGAACTGCTGGGTTCATACCAATACCATCCGTTGGGTCCGTAAAGCCATTCACCACCTTTGAAAAGTATACAAATTAAGAATCGCGAAGCCAACACCGTAAATGCATATTAAATGGCCGAATATTGGTATCATCACAAATTGTATTACATATATATTTCTCATTATGATAAATAACACTATAGCGTGCTAAGTGAAAATCTCATTTTACAAATTATTGGAACACAATAACTTTTTTATTATTTATATTTGTATTCATTGCGTTTTCTTTAAGACTAAATTTCGTCTTCTGCATTTTACTCTAAGAAAGTATTAATTATTTTTACAATAACGTGGGACAGCACCTGTTGATGTGGATGAACCTCCAGGTCCTACACTCGCACTACTTCCGACAGCACCTGCTGATGTGGATGAACCTCCAGATCCTGAACTTGCACTACTTCCGACAGCACCTGCTGATGTGGATGAACCTCCAGATCCTGAACTTGCACTATTTCCGACAGCACCTGCTGATGTGGATGAACCTCCAGATCCTGAACTTGCACTACTTGCGACAGCACCTGTTGATGTGGATGAACCTCCAGATCCTGAACTTGCACTACTTGCGACAGCACCTGCTGATGTGGATGAACCTCCAGATCCTGAACTTGCACTACTTCCGACAGCACCTGCTGATGTGGCTGTACCTCCTCTGCCAGTTGCACTGCTACCTCCTACAGCAATTGCTGTTGTGGATGCACCTCCTGATCCTGAACTTCCACTACTTCCGATAGCACCTGCTGATGTGGATGAACCTCCAGATCCTGAACTCGCACTACTTCCAACACCAGCCACTGATGTGGCTGCACCTCCTGATCCTGAACTTCCACTACTTGCAACGCCAGCTGTTGATGTGGCTGTACCTCCTCTGCCAGTTGCACTGCTACCGCCTACAGCATTTGCTGTTGTGGATGCACCTCCTGATCCTGAACTTCCACTACTTCCGACAGCACCTGCTGATGTGGATGAACCTCCTGATCCTGAACTTCCACTACTTCCGACACCAGCCACTGATGTGGCTGCACCTCCTGATCCTGAACTTCCACTACTTGCAACGCCAGCTGTTGATGTGGCTGTACCTCCCCTGCCAGTTGCACTGCTACCTCCTACAGCAATTGCTGTTGTGGATGCACCTCCTGATCCTGAACTTCCACTACTTCCGACAGCACCTGTTGATGTGGTTGAACCTCCAGATCCTGAACTCGCACTACTTCCAACACCAGCCACTGATGTGGCTGCACCTCCTGATCCTGAACTTCCACTACTTGCAACGCCAGCTGTTGATGTGGCTGTACCTCCTCTGCCAGTTGCACTGCTACCTCCTACAGCATTTGCTGTTGTGGATGCACCTCCTGATCCTGAACTTCCACTACATCCGTTAGCACCTGTTGATGTGGTTGAACCTCCTGATCCTGAACTTCCACTACTTGCAACGCCAGCTGTTGATGTGGCTGTACCTCCTCTGCCAGTTGCACTGCTACCTCCTACAGCAATTGCTGTTGTGGATGCACCTCCTGATCCTGAACTTCCACTACTTCCGACAGCACCTGTTGATGTGGTTGAACCTCCAGATCCTGAACTCGCACTACTTCCAACACCAGCCACTGATGTGGCTGCACCTCCTGATCCTGAACTTCCACTACTTGCAACGCCAGCTGTTGATGTGGCTGTACCTCCTCTGCCAGTTGCACTGCTACCTCCTACAGCATTTGCTGTTGTGGATGCACCTCCTGATCCTGAACTTCCACTACATCCGTTAGCACCTGTTGATGTGGTTGAACCTCCAGATCCTGAACTCGCACTACTTCCAACACCAGCCACTGATGTGGCTGCACCTCCTGATCCTGAACTTCCACTACTTGCAACGCCAGCTGTTGATGTGGCTGTACCTCCTCTGCCAGTTGCACTGCTACCTCCTACAGCATTTGCTGTTGTGGATGCACCTCCTGATCCTGAACTTCCACTACTTCCGACAGCACCTGCTGATGTGGATGAACCTCCAGATCCTGAACTCGCACTACTTCCAACACCAGCCACTGATGTGGCTGCACCTCCTGATCCTGAACTTCCACTACTTGCAACGCCAGCTGTTGATGTGGCTGTACCTCCTCTGCCAGTTGCACTGCTACCTCCTACAGCATTTGCTGATGTGGATGAACCTCCAGATCCTGAACTTGCACTACTTCCGACAGCACCTGCTGATGTGGATGAACCTCCAGATCCTGAACTTCCACTAGTGACTACAACGACTGTTGATGTTGAGGAACTTTCGGGTTCATACCAATACCATCCGTGAGGTCCATATAGCCATCGACCACCTATGAAAAGAAACCAAACTTTGAATTGTGAAGCTCCCATCTTTGTATGTACTGTAACCGGCCAAGTGCGAATTGAACTCACAAACAGAGGGTTCCTTTCCAACACAGAATGAACCTTAGCATTATTTTTTTTAAAGAGTTTGAGATCCTTCTGTGAAGTTCGACCTACACTTGGCAAATTTTTTTATTATTTGGCGTTAAACTAGAAGTATTGGGCTATAAAGAGATCAAGTTTGAGGGTTGTAGTATTAATATTTCAACGATAGAACAAAAAGCGTTAAAATAACAATTTTATTGTACGGGGTCCCCATATAATTTTATAATATACATCTATTATTTGTTCTAATTTAAACCGACTACCTCATAACATGCCCTTTTAAGTCAGACCGACGGACGGAGAAAGAGACAAGGCTTAAGAATATAATATTGTTTAAGAACAATAGCAGGATACATTTGAATTACGTCGTCTGTAAGAAGGTAATAATTATTATAATACCTTATAATTAAGTTCGAAAATTTGGTTTTCGTTTTACCTGGGCTATTCGTAGCAGCGCTGCTAGATCCAACACCGCCTGCTAATGTGGATACACCTCCTGATCCTGAACTTCCACTAGTTGCTACACCGACTGTTGATGTTGAGGAACTGCTGGGTTCATACCAATACCATCCGTTGGGTCCGTAAAGCCATTCACCACCTATGAAAAGTATACAAATTAAGAATCGCGAAGCCAACACCGCATATGCATTTCAAATGGCCGAATATTGGTATCATCACAAATTATATATATAATTGTCTAATATTTTACCTCCTCCGCTAGTCGCAGTGCTATCTCCTACAGCACTTCCTGTTGTGGATGCACCTCCTTTTCCTGAACTACCACTAGTTGTTACACCAGCTCCTGATGTGGTTGTACCTCCTCCGCCAGTTGCACTGCTACCTCCTACAGCACTTCCTGATGTGGATGTACCTCCTCCGCCAGTAGCGGCGCTACTTCCAACACCAGCCACTGATGTGGCTGTACCTCCTCCGCCAGTCGCACTGCTACCTCCTACAGCACTTCCTGATGTGGATGTACCTCCTCCGCCAGTAGCGGCGCTACTTCCAACACCAGCCACTGATGTGGCTGTACCTCCTCCGCCAGTCGCACTGCTACCTCCTACAGCACTTCCTGATGTGGATGTACCTCTTCCGCCAGCAGCGGTGCTACTTCCAACACCAGCCACTGATGTGGCTGTACCTCCTCTACCAGTTGCGCTGCTACCTCCTACAGCACTTCCTGTTGTGGATGCACCTCCTGATCCTGAACTTCCACTACTTGCAACGCCAGCTGTTGATGAGGATGCACCTCCTCCACCAGCCGCTCCACTACTTGCATCACCAGCCGCTGATGTGGTTCCACCACCTGAGCCTGAACTTCCACTAGTGACTACACTGACTGTTGATGTTGAGGAACTTTCGGGTTCATACCAATACCATCCGTGAGGTCCATATAGCCATCGACCACCTATGAAAAGAAACCAAACCTTGAATTGTGAAGCCCCCATCTGTGTATATGTAAACCGGCCAAGAGCGAGTTGGACTCATAAACAGAGGGTTCCGTTCCAACAGAGAATGCCCCTATCATTATTTTCTTAAAAGAGTTTGAGATCCTTCCTTGAAGTCCGACCTACACTTGGCAAATTTTAATTATTTGGCGTTAAACTATGGGTATTGTAGTATTGGGCTATAAAGATATCAAGTTTGATGGTTGTAGTATTAATATTTCAACGATAGAACAAAAAGCGTTAAAATAACAATTTTATTGTACGGGGTCCCCATATAATTTTATAATATACATCTATTATTTGTTCTAATTTAAACCGACTACCTCATAACATGCCCTTTTAAGTCAGACCGACGGACGGAGAAAGAGACAAGGCTTAAGAATATAATATTGTTTAAGAACAATAGCAGGATACATTTGAATTACGTCGTCTGTAAGAAGGTAATAATTATTATAATACCTTATAATTAAGTTCGAAAATTTGGTTTTCCTTATACCTGGGCTATTCGTAGCAGCGCTGCTAGATCCAACACCGCCTGCTAATGTGGATACACCTCCTGATCCTGAACTTCCACTAGTTGCTACACCGACTGTTGATGTTGAGGAACTGCTGGGTTCATACCAATACCATCCGTTGGGTCCGTAAAGCCATTCACCACCTATGAAAAGTGTACAAATTAAGAATCGCGAAGCCAACACCGCATATGCATTTCAAATGGCCGAATATTGGTATCATCACAAATTATATATATAATCGTCTAATATTTTACCTCCTCCGCTAGTCGCAGTGCTATCTCCTACAGCACTTCCTGTTGTGGATGCACCTCCTTTTCCTGAACTACCACTAGTTGTTACACCAGCTCCTGATGTGGTTGTTCCTCCTCCGCCAGTTGCACTGCTACCTCCTACAGCACTTCCTGTTGTGGCTGCACCTCCTGATCCTGAACTTCCACTACTTGCAACGCCAGCTGTTGATGTGGCTGTTCCTCCTCTACCAGTTGCACTGCTACCTCCTACAGCACTTCCTGATGTGGATGTACCTCCTCCGCCAGCAGCGGCGCTACTTCCAACACCAGCCACTGATGTGGTTGTACCTCCTCTGCCAGTTGCACTGCTACCTCCTACAGCATTTGCTGTTGTGGATGCACCTCCTGATCCTGAACTTCCACTACTTCCGACAGCACCTGCTGATGTGGATGAACCTCCAGATCCTGAACTCGCACTACTTCCAACACCAGCCACTGATGTGGCTGCACCTCCTGATCCTGAACTTCCACTACTTGCAACGCCAGCTGTTGATGTGGCTGTACCTCCTCTGCCAGTTGCACTGCTACCTCCTACAGCATTTGCTGATGTGGATGAACCTCCAGATCCTGAACTTGCACTACTTCCGACAGCACCTGCTGATGTGGATGAACCTCCAGATCCTGAACTTCCACTAGTGACTACAACGACTGTTGATGTTGAGGAACTTTCGGGTTCATACCAATACCATCCGTGAGGTCCATATAGCCATCGACCACCTATGAAAAGAAACCAAACTTTGAATTGTGAAGCTCCCATCTTTGTATGTACTGTAACCGGCCAAGTGCGAATTGAACTCACAAACAGAGGGTTCCTTTCCAACACAGAATGAACCTTAGCATTATTTTTTTTAAAGAGTTTGAGATCCTTCTGTGAAGTTCGACCTACACTTGGCAAATTTTTTTATTATTTGGCGTTAAACTAGAAGTATTGGGCTATAAAGAGATCAAGTTTGATGGTTGTAGTATTAATATTTCAACGATAGAACAAAAAGCGTTAAAATAACAATTTTATTGTACGGGGTCCCCATATAATTTTATAATATATATCTATTATTTGTTCTAATTTAAACCGACTACCTCATAACATGCCCTTTTAAGTCAGACCGACGGACGGAGAAAGAGACAAGGCTTAAGAATATAATATTGTTTAAGAACAATAGCAGGATACATTTGAATTACGTCGTCTGTAAGAAGGTAATAATTATTATAATACCTTATAATTAAGTTCGAAAATTTGGTTTTCGTTTTACCTGGGCTATTCGTAGCAGCGCTGCTAGATCCAACACCGCCTGCTAATGTGGATACACCTCCTGATCCTGAACTTCCACTAGTTGCTACACCGACTGTTGATGTTGAGGAACTGCTGGGTTCATACCAATACCATCCGTTGGGTCCGTAAAGCCATTCACCACCTATGAAAAGTATACAAATTAAGAATCGCGAAGCCAACACCGCATATGCATTTCAAATGGCCGAATATTGGTATCATCACAAATTATATATATAATTATCTAATATTTTACCTCCTCTGCTAGTCGCAGTGCTATCTCCTACAGCACTTCCTGTTGTGGATGCACCTCCTTTTCCTGAACTACCACTAGTTGTTACACCAGCTCCTGATGTGGTTGTTCCTCCTCCGCCAGTTGCACTGCTACCTCCTACAGCACTTCCTGTTGTGGCTGCACCTCCTGATCCTGAACTTCCACTACTTGCAACGCCAGCTGTTGATGTGGCTGTTCCTCCTCTACCAGTTGCACTGCTACCTCCTACAGCACTTCCTGATGTGGATGTACCTCCTCCGCCAGCAGCGGCGCTACTTCTAACACCAGCCGCTGATGTGGTTGTACCTCCTCTGCCAGTCGCAGTGCTACCTCCTACAGCCCTTCCTGTTGTGGATGCACCTCCTTTTCCTGAACTACCACTAGTTGTTACACCAGCTCCTGATGTGGTTGTACCTCCTCCGCCAGTTGCACTGCTACCTCCTACAGCACTTCCTGATGTGGATGTACCTCCTCCGCCAGTAGCGGCGCTACTTCCAACACCAGCCACTGATGTGGCTGTACCTCCTCCGCCAGTCGCACTGCTACCTCCTACAGCACTTCCTGATGTGGATGTACCTCCTCCGCCAGTAGCGGCGCTACTTCCAACACCAGCCACTGATGTGGCTGTACCTCCTCCGCCAGTCGCACTGCTACCTCCTACAGCACTTCCTGTTGTGGCTGCACCTCCTGATCCTGATTTTCCACTACTTGCAACGCCAGCTGTTGATGTGGTTGTACCTCCTCTACCAGTTGCACTGCTACCTCCTACAGCACTTCCTGATGTGGATGTACCTCCTGATCCTGAACTTCCACTACTTGCAACGCCAGCTGTTGATGAGGATGCACCTCCTCCACCAGCCGCTCCACTACTTGCATCACCAGCCGCTGATGTGGTTTCACCACCTGAGCCTGAACTTCCACTAGTGACTACACTGACTGTTGATGTTGAGGAACTTTCGGGTTCATACCAATACCATCCGTGAGGTCCATATAGCCATCGACCACCTATGAAAAGAAACCAAACCTTGAATTGTGAAGCCCCCATCTGTGTATATGTAAACCGGCCAAGAGCGAGTTGGACTCACAAACAGAGGGTTCCGTTCCAACAGAGAATGACCCTTATCATTATTTTCATAAAAGAGTTTGAGATCCTTCCTTGAAGTCCGACCTACACTTGGCAAATTTTAATTATTTGACGTCAAACTATAAGTATTGGGCTATAAACATACCAAGTTTGATGGTTGTAGTATAAACATTTCTACGATAGAACAAAAAGCGTTAAAATAACTATTTTACTCTACGGGGTCCCCATTTTATTATTTTAATATACATATATTATTTGATTGGCATTCCTGCTGATGCTTATTTTAATCGACTACCTTATATCATTCCAAAGACACAACCCTTTTGAGTCAGAACGACTGACGAAGAATGAGAGGAGGCTTAAGAATATATATTGTGAGAACAATAATAATAATAAGTTTATTATCGGAATACCTTAACTAATTTACATCCACATTATGATTAGAAACTTATAAAAGTTAAGTCTTACCTTACAAACTTGAATAAATTGTGAATGACTTTTACTATTGAGTCACAAACTAGACTTGAGGTCTGTATCTTGGGCCTCAGGAGCGATTTTACAAGATAGTTGATATTGACATGTTAAAGGTGAACTGGCCGGCCCGTTTTCCATACAAACGTCGTAGGGTGATCACTCCCTTATTTGAGATGTTAGGTCCAAAATAAAGCACAATACCGATTGATCTCGTCATTATCTAGGCTTGTATGACGCCGAAATTTTAATAAAATAATTAACTTGAGAATTATTAGACTCAAAACATTTTCATACAAAGTTTTCGAGGCTCATAACTTATGACTTAATTATGTTTCTAAAATGTTGGCATCATACAAGCCTATATAATGACGATATCAATCAGTATTATGCTTAAGTCTGGATTTAAAATCTCAAATAAGGAAGTGATCACCCTACGGCGTTTGTATGGAGAGTTCAACCTTAATTACAACAAAAGATAGTTTTTAGCCAAGGTAAGCAAAAGCAAAGAAAAATAGTGGTATATATAATTATAAATGAGTATTACTATCAGTATTATCAATCAATACAACAAGAGGGTGTTCATGTGCGTGTGTTTGTGAGTGTATATGTGTGTGTGTGTAATATTACACAATAGGCTACGTAGGTACTTGAAAGACTATAGGAGTTGTTTCGTATCGTCATAAGACAAGTTCATAAGATATTATTAGGCAAGATTTTTGCATTGCAAGATATTGCAATCCTTGATATTACAGACATTACACACGTTATTGTACGTATGAATCAAAGAAAAGCTAGGACAGCGTTTCGCAAGCAAGGAAGTTGCTACGGGAACAGGGATTCTGTACACACGTTTGGACATTATTATACTAAAATCTGGTCTGCTTGGTACACTCTTATGGGTTTTTACAGTTGCAGTTGATATAAACAGTTGCCTTACCCGTAGCACTTTAAAAATTGTATATAATGAGTTTGTGGAATATCGGAAAGGCTTTTTCAAAGCCTTTCCGAGATATTACACAGACTATTACTTTAATAATTGCCCGTTGAGCCCTCTCTAAAGTTAATAAACTTGTTTTACTAACACATCCCCAGACTAATATACGGTAATGAGTTAAAGGTTGACAAAGTACCAAAAAAATTTGTCGAATAGTGTCTGTACAAGTGCTATCTCGAAGTCTTTTCATAATAAAAATATAATAGGTATAACATTTGAACTATATATATACGATGATATAACTATGTATATATATTATGACGTAACTCCACCACAATAGAACAAATTGGTTAAACATATCCCAGTCACAGACACGCATAGCCACGAATCCGAAACCCGTTTGAGTTTTAATGTCTTTTTATGATTTTGTAAGTTTTCGTTTGTTACTGCGCTAGTTTCATTATAAGGCCTATTTTTAATAATAATTTATATGAGTGATAAATAGTTTGTAAACCTTAGCCCGAAAACATTTAGAATGAGTAAATCTTAAATCAATTTACACTCATGGGTAAGTTTTAAGATATACTTCATTTAAATATGGTAACAATCTTGGTATTCAATAGGTTTTTTAAGAATAAATTTCATCGTCTGTTATTGGCTCAAAGAAGTTATTAATTATTTTAATGATTAAGTTCGAAAATTTGGTTTTCCTTATACCTGAGCTACTCGTAGCACCGCTGCTGGATCCAACACCGCCTGCTAATGTGGATACACCTCCTGATCCTGAACTTCCACTAGTTACTGCACCGACTGTTGATATTGAGGAACTGCTGGGTTCATTACAAATTATACAAATATGTCTAATATTTTACCTTTTCCGCCAGTCGCAGTGCTACCTCCTGCAGCACTTGCTGTTGTGGATGCACCTCCTTTTCCTGAACTACCACTATTTGCACCACCAGCTGTTGATGAGGATGCACCTCCTCCACTAGCCGCTCCACTACTTCCAACACCAGCCGCTGATGTGGTTCCACCTTCTGATCCTGAACTTCCACTAGCTACTACACCGACTGTTGATGTTGAGGAACTGCTGGGTTCATACCAATACCATCCGTTGGGTCCGTAAAGCCATTCACCACCTATGAAAATCAACTAAATTAAGAATTGCAAAGCCAACACCGCATATACTATCAAATGGCCGAATATTTTTCATCATCACAAATTATATAAATATGTCTAATATTTTACCTTTTCCGCCAGTTGCAGTGCTACTTCCTGCAGCACTTGATGTTGTGGATGCACCTCCTTTTCCTGAACTACCACTACTTGTTACAGCAACTCCTGATGTGGCTGTACCTTCGCGTCCTGAAGCACTACTTGTTGCTGTACCCACTGATGATGATGATGAACCGTGCGGGCCTGAAGTTGCACTGCTGGCCGCACTAGCAGATGATGTCGACGACGTCTGGTCTGCAATTATAAGTATATTTTATTTATCACGAAAGGGCTGTACGTGATTGAAAATTATCTATATAAGGATATATCCAATGAGATAAGCACATGCAATGTATCATTATCGTTTTTTACAAGATTTTTACATTGCAAGATATTGCTATCCTTGATATTACAGAAACTACATATGTTATTGTACGCATGAATCAAAGAAAAGCTAGGACAGCGTTTCGCAAGCAAGTAAGTTGCTACGGGAACAGGGATTCTGTACACACGTTTGGACATTATTATACTAAAATCTGGTCTGCTTGGTACACTCTTATGGGTTTTTACGGTTGCAGTTGATATAAACAGTTTCCTTACCCGTAGCACTTTAAAAATTGTATACAATGAGTTTGTGGAATATCGAAAAGGCTTTGAAAAAGCCTTTCCGATATTCCACAGACTATTACTTTAATAATTGCCCGTTGAGCCCTCTCTAAAGTTAATAAACTTGTTTTACCAACACATCCCCAGACTGATATACAGTAATGAATTAAAGGTTGACAAAGTACCAAATAAATTTGTCGAATAGAGTCTGTACAAGTGCAATCTCGAAGTCTTTTCATAATAAAAATATAATAGGTATAACATTTGAACTACATATATATATACGATGATATAACTATGTATATATATTATGATGTAACTCCACCACAATAGAAAAAATTGGTTAAGCATATCCCAGTCACAAACCCGCATAGCCACGAATCCGAAACCCGTTTGAGTTTTAATGTTTTTTTATGATTTTGTAAGTTTTCATTTGTTACTGCGCTAGTTTCATTAGAAGGCCTATTTTTAATAATAATTTATATGAGAGATAAATAGTTTGTAAACCTTAGCCCGAAAACATTTAGAATGAGTAAATCTTAAATCAATTTACACTCATTGGTAAGTTTTAAGATATACTTCATTTAAATATGGTAACAATCTTGGTATTCAATAGGTTTTTTAAGAATAAATTTCATCGTCTGTTATTGGCTCAAAGAAGTTATTAATTATTTTAATGATTAAGTTCGAAAATTTGGTTTTCCTTATACCTGAGCTACTCGTAGCACCGCTGCTGGATCCAACACCGCCTGCTAATGTGGATACACCTCCTGGTCCAGAACTTACACTAGTTACTACACCGACTGTTGATATTGAGGAACTGCTGGGTTCATTACAAATTATATAAATATGTCTAATGTTTTACCTTTTCCGCCAGTCGCAGTGCTACTTCCTGCAGCACGTGATGTTGTGGCTGAACCCACTTTTCCTGAACTACCACTACTTGTTACAGACACTCCTGATGTGGCTGAACCCTCGCGTCCTGAAGCACTACTTGTTGCTGTACCCACTGATGATGATGATGAACCGTGCGGGCCTGAAGTTGCACTGCTGGCCGCACTAGCAGATGATGTCGACGACGTCTGGTCTGCAATTATAAGTATATTTTATTTATCACGAAAGGGCTGTACGTGATTGAAAATTATCTATATAAGGATATATCCAATGAGATAAGCACATGCAATGTATCATTATCGTTTTTTACAAGATTTTTACATTGCAAGATATTGCTATCCTTGATATTACAGAAACAACATATATTATTGTACGCATGAATCAAAGAAAAGCTAGGACAGCGTTTCGCAAGCAAGGAAGTTGCTACGGGAACAGGGATTCTGTACACACGTTTGGACATTATTATACTAAAATCTGGTCTGCTTGGTACACTCTTATAGGTTTTTACAGTTGCAGTTGATATAAACAGTTGCCTTACCCGTAGCACTTTAAAAATTGTATATAATGAGTTTGTGGAATATCGGAAAGGCTTTGAAAAAGCCTTTCCGATATTCCACAGACTATTACTTTCATAATTGCCCGTTGAGCCCTCTCTAAAGTTAATAAACTTGTTTTACCAACACATCCCCAGACTGATATACAGTAATGAATTAAAGGTTGACAAAGTACCAAATAAATTTGTCGAATAGTGTCTGTACAAGTGCAATCTCGAAGTTTTTTCATAATAAAAATATAATAGGTATAACATTTGAACTATATATATACGATGATATAACTATGTATATATATTATGACGTAACTCCACCACAATAGAACAAATTGGTTAAGCATATCCCAGTCACAAACACGCATAGCCACGAATCCGAAACCCGTTTGAGTTTTAATGTTTTTTTATGATTTTGTAAGTTTTCGTTTGTTACTGCGCTAGTTTCATTAGAAGGCCTATTTTTGATAATAATTTATATGAGAGATGAATAGTTTGTAAACCTTAGCCCGAAAACATTTAGAATGAGTAAATCTTAAATCAATTTACACTCATGGGTAAGTTTTAAGATATACTTCATTTAAATATGGTAACAATCTTGGTATTCAATAGGTTTTTTAAGAATAAATTTCATCGTCTGTTATTGGCTCAAAGAAGTTATTAATTATTTTAATGATTAAGTTCGAAAATTTGGTTTTCCTTATACCTGAGCTACTCGTAGCACCGCTGCTAGATCCAACACCGCCTGCTAATGTGGATACACCTCCTGATCCTGAACTTACACTAGTTACTACACCGACTGTTGATGTTGAGGAACTGCTGGGTTCATCACAAATCATATAAATATGTCTAATATTTTACCTTTTCCGCCAGTCGCAGTGCTACCTCCTGCAGCACTTGCTGTTGTGGATGCACCTCCTTTTCCTGAACTACCACTATTTGCACCACCAGCTGTTGATGAGGATGCACCTCCTCCACTAGCCGCTCCACTACTTCCAACACCAGCCGCTGATGTGGTTCCACCTCCTGATCCTGAACTTCCACTAGTTACTACACCGACTGTTGATGTTGAGGAACTGCTGGGTTCATACCAATACCATCCGTTGGGTCCGTAAAGCCATTCACCACCTATGAAAATCAACTAAATTAAGAATTGCAAAGCCAACACCGCATATACTATCAAATGGCCGAATATTTTTCATCATCACAAATTATATGAATATGTCTAATATTTTACCTTTTCCGCCAGTCGCAGTGCTACCTCCTGCAGCACTTCCTGTTGTGGATGCACCTCCTTTTCCTGAACTACCACTAGTTGTGACAACAACTCCTGATGTGGCTGTACCTCCTCCACCAGCAGTTCCACTACTTCCAACACCAGCCGCTGATGTGGTTCCACCTTCTGATCCTGAACTTCCACTAGTTACTACACCGACTGTTGATGTTGAGGAACTGCTGGGTTCATACCAATACCATCCGTTGGGTCCGTAAAGCCATTCACCACCTATGAAAATCAACGAAATTTAGAATTGCAAAGCCAACACCGCATATACTATCAAATGGCCGAATATTTTTCATCATCACAAATCATATAAATATGTCTAATATTTTACCTTTTCCGCCAGTTGCAGTGCTACTTCCTGCAGCACTTGATGTTGTGGATGCACCTCCTTTTCCTGAACTACCACTACTTGTTACAGCAACTCCTGATGTGGCTGTACCTTCGCGTCCTGAAGCACTACTTGTTGCTGTACCCACTGATGATGATGATGAACCGTGCGGGCCTGAAGTTGCACTGCTGGCCGCAATAGCAGATGATGTCGACGACGTCTGGTCTGCAATTATAAGTATATTTTATTTATCACGAAAGGGCTGTACGTGATTGAAAATTATCTATATAAGAATATATCCAATGAGATAAGCACATGCAATGTATCATTATCGTTTTTTACAAGATTTTTACATTGCAAGATATTGCTATCCTTGATATTACAGAAACTACATATGTTATTGTACGCATGAATCAAAGAAAAGCTAGGACAGCGTTTCGCAAGCAAGGAAGTTGCTACGGGAACAGGGATTCTGTACACACGTTTGGACATTATTATACTAAAATCTGGTCTGCTTGGTACACTCTTATGGGTTTTTACAGTTGCAGTTGATATAAACAGTTGCCTTACCCGTAGCACTTTAAAAATTGTATATAATGAGTTTGTGGAATATCGGAAAGGCTTTGAAAAAGCCTTTCCGATATTCCACAGACTATTACTTTAATAATTGCCCGTTGAGCCCTCTCTAAAGTTAATAAACTTGTTTTACCAACACATCCCCAGACTGATATACAGTAATGAATTAAAGGTTGACAAAGTACCAAAAAAATTTGTCGTATAGTGTCTGTACAAGTGCAATCTCGAAGTCTTTTCATAATAAAAATATAATAGGTATAACATTTGAACTATATATATACGATGATATGACTATGTATATATATTATGACGTAACTCCACCACAATAGAACAAATTGGTTAAGCATATCCCAGTCACAGACACGCATAGCCACGAATCCGAAACTCGTTTGAGTTTTAATGTTTTTTTATGATTTTGTAAGTTTTCGTTTGTTACTGCGCTAGTTTCATTAGAAGGCCTATTTTTAATAATAATTTATATGAGAGATGAATAGTTTGTAAACCTTAGCCCGAAAACATTTAGAATGAGTAAATCTTAAATCAATTTACATTCATGGGTAAGTTTTAAGATATACTTCATTTAAATATGGTAACAATCTTGGTATTCAATAGGTTTTTTAAGAATAAATTTCATCGACTGTTATTGGCTCAAAGAAGCTATTAATTATTTTAATGATTAAGTTCGAAAATTTGGTTTTACTTATACCTGAGCTACTCGTAGCAGCGCTGCTGGATCCAACACCGCCTGCTAATGTGGATACACCTCCTGATCCTGAACTTCCACTAGTTACTACACCGACTGTTGATATTGAGGAACTGCTGGGTTCATTACAAATTATATAAATATGTCTAATATTTTACCTTTTCCGCCAGTCGCAGTGCTACCTCCTGCAGCACTTGCTGTTGTGGATGCACCTCCTTTTCCTGAACTACCACTATTTGCACCACCAGCTGTTGATGAGGATGCACCTCCTCCACTAGCCGCTCTACTACTTCCAACACCAGCCGCTGATGTGGTTCCACCTTCTGATCCTGAACTTCCACTAGTTACTACACCGACTGTTGATGTTGAGGAACTGCTGGGTTCATACCAATACCATCCGTTGGGTCCGTAAAGCCATTCACCACCTATAAAATCAACGAAATTTAGAATTGCAAAGCCAACACCGCATATACTATCAAATGGCCGAATATTTTTCATCATCACAAATTATATGAATATGTCTAATATTTTACCTTTTCCGCCAGTCGCAGTGCTACCTCCTGCAGCACTTCCTGTTGTGGATGCACCTCCTTTTCCTGAACTACCACTAGTTGTGACAACAACTCCTGATGTGGCTGTACCTCCTCCACCAGCAGTTCCACTACTTCCAACACCAGCCGCTGATGTGGTTCCACCTTCTGATCCTGAACTTCCACTAGTTACTACACCGACTGTTGATGTTGAGGAACTGCTGGGTTCATACCAATACCATCCGTTGGGTCCGTAAAGCCATTCACCACCTATGAAAATCAACGAAATTTAGAATTGCAAAGCCAACACCGCATATACTATCAAATGGCCGAATATTTTTCATCATCACAAATCATATAAATATGTCTAATATTTTACCTTTTCCGCCAGTTGCAGTGCTACTTCCTGCAGCACTTGATGTTGTGGATGCACCTCCTTTTCCTGAACTACCACTACTTGTTACAGCAACTCCTGATGTGGCTGTACCTTCGCGTCCTGAAGCACTACTTGTTGCTGTACCCACTGATGATGATGATGAACCGTGCGGGCCTGAAGTTGCACTGCTGGCCGCACTAGCAGATGATGTCGACGACGTCTGGTCTGCAATTATAAGTATATTTTATTTATCACGAAAGGGCTGTACGTGATTGAAAATTATCTATATAAGAATATATCCAATGAGATAAGCACATGCAATGTATCATTATCGTTTTTTACAAGATTTTTACATTGCAAGATATTGCTATCCTTGATATTACAGAAACTACATATGTTATTGTACGCATGAATCAAAGAAAAGCTAGGACAGCGTTTCGCAAGCAAGGAAGTTGCTACGGGAACAGGGATTCTGTACACACGTTTGGACATTATTATACTAAAATCTGGTCTGCTTGGTACACTCTTATGGGTTTTTACAGTTGCAGTTGATATAAACAGTTGCCTTACCCGTAGCACTTTAAAAATTGTATATAATGAGTTTGTGGAATATCGGAAAGGCTTTGAAAAAGCCTTTCCGATATTCCACAGACTATTACTTTAATAATTGCCCGTTGAGCCCTCTCTAAAGTTAATAAACTTGTTTTACCAACACATCCCCAGACTGATATACAGTAATGAATTAAAGGTTGACAAAGTACCAAAAAAATTTGTCGTATAGTGTCTGTACAAGTGCAATCTCGAAGTCTTTTCATAATAAAAATATAATAGGTATAACATTTGAACTATATATATACGATGATATGACTATGTATATATATTATGACGTAACTCCACCACAATAGAACAAATTGGTTAAGCATATCCCAGTCACAGACACGCATAGCCACGAATCCGAAACTCGTTTGAGTTTTAATGTTTTTTTATGATTTTGTAAGTTTTCGTTTGTTACTGCGCTAGTTTCATTAGAAGGCCTATTTTTAATAATAATTTATATGAGAGATGAATAGTTTGTAAACCTTAGCCCGAAAACATTTAGAATGAGTAAATCTTAAATCAATTTACACTCATGGGTAAGTTTTAAGATATACTTCATTTAAATATGGTAACAATCTTGGTATTCAATAGGTTTTTTAAGAATAAATTTCATCGACTGTTATTGGCTCAAAGAAGCTATTAATTATTTTAATGATTAAGTTCGAAAATTTGGTTTTACTTATACCTGAGCTACTCGTAGCAGCGCTGCTGGATCCAACACCGCCTGCTAATGTGGATACACCTCCTGATCCTGAACTTCCACTAGTTACTACACCGACTGTTGATATTGAGGAACTGCTGGGTTCATTACAAATTATATAAATATGTCTAATATTTTACCTTTTCCGCCAGTCGCAGTGCTACCTCCTGCAGCACTTGCTGTTGTGGATGCACCTCCTTTTCCTGAACTACCACTATTTGCACCACCAGCTGTTGATGAGGATGCACCTCCTCCACTAGCCGCTCTACTACTTCCAACACCAGCCGCTGATGTGGTTCCACCTTCTGATCCTGAACTTCCACTAGTTACTACACCGACTGTTGATGTTGAGGAACTGCTGGGTTCATACCAATACCATCCGTTGGGTCCGTAAAGCCATTCACCACCTATAAAATCAACGAAATTTAGAATTGCAAAGCCAACACCGCATATACTATCAAATGGCCGAATATTTTTCATCATCACAAATCATATAAATATGTCTAATATTTTACCCTTTCCGCCAGTTGCAGTGCTACTTCCTGCAGCACTTGATGTTGTGGATGCACCTCCTTTTCCTGAACTACCACTACTTGTTACAGCAACTCCTGATGTGGCTGTACCTTCGCGTCCTGAAGCACTACTTGTTGCTGTACCCACTGATGATGATGATGAACCGTGCGGGCCTGAAGTTGCACTGCTGGCCGCACTAGCAGATGATGTCGACGACGTCTGGTCTGCAATTATAAGTATATTTTATTTATCACGAAAGGGCTGTACGTGATTGAAAATTATCTATATAAGGATTTATCCAATGAGATAAGCACATGCAATGTATCATTATCGTTTTTTACAAGATTTTTACATTGCAAGATATTGCTATCCTTGATATTACAGACATTACACACGTTATTGTACGCATGAATCAAAGAAAAGCTAGGACAGCGTTTCGCAAGCAAGGAAGTTGCTACGGGAACAGGGATTCTGTACACACGTTTGGACATTATTATACTAAAATCTGGTCTGCTTGGTACACTCTTATGGGTTTTTACAGTTGCAGTTGATATAAACAGTTGCCTTACCCGTAGCACTTTAAAAATTGTATATAATGAGTTTGTGGAATATCGGAAAGGCTTTGAAAAAGCCTTTCCGATATTCCACAGACTATTACTTTATTCATTGCCCGTTGAGCCCTCTCTAAAGTTAATAAACTTGTTTTACCAACACATCCCCAGACTGATATACAGTAATGAATTAAAGGTTGACAAAGTACCAAATAAATTTGTCGAATAGTGTCTGTACAAGTGCAATCTCGAAGTTTTTTCATAATAAAAATATAATAGGTATAACATTTGAACTATATATATACGATGATATAACTATGTATATATATATTATGACGTAACTCCACCACAATAGAAAAAATTGGTTAAGCATATCCCAGTCACAAACACACATAGCCACGAATCCGAAACCCGTTTGAGTTTTAATGTTTTTTTTCTGATTTTGTCTGTTTTCGTTTGTTACTGCGCTAGTTTCATTATAAGGCCTATTTTTAATAATAATTTATATGAGAGATAAAGAGTTTGTAAACCTTAGCCCGAAAACATTTAGAATGAGTAAATCTTAAATCAATTTACACTCATGGGTAAGATTTAAGATATACTTCATTTAAATATGGTAACAATCTTGGTATTCAATAGGTTTTTTAAGAATAAATTTCATCGTCTGTTATTGGCTCAAAGAAGTTATTAATTATTTTAATGATTAAGTCCGAAAATTTGGTTTTCCTTATACCTGAGCTACTCGTAGCACCGCTGCTAGATCCAACACCGCCTGCTAATGTGGATACACCTCCTGATCCTGAACTTCCACTAGTTACTACACCGACTATTGATATTGAGG